>CM075688.1:39357798-40557798 GCA_037954015.1 Psophocarpus tetragonolobus | reverse complement strand
TAACCTATAAAAAAATATCTGGTTTCTAGCTATCCAAATATCCCAACACCCAGCAAGTCAAAAAAAGTACCTACATTTCTTGTTCTGTTTACCTATCACTCATGTAGTAGATGAGAGGAACAGCTGTGTCAAGTCTCCCAGGAGTGGGTCTTGTATCCCTAACCAGCAGATCATATTATTCCACACTGATTGAGCATGATAGCAGGTTAAAAATAGATGATTTCTACTCTCAATGTCATCCCTACAAAACACACACTGAGCTTCCGTTCTTAGAATGTCCACTCCTCTCTTCAATAAATTATCCATGATTGGTAATTTATTTAACAGTAACCTCCAAAAAATAAAAAATATAGGTACGTTTTCTCAAATAGAAGAAGTCAATATCCTTTATAAGTTCACAGCCCTTATCTCATTCATCATTTATGTATTGAATGTATTTGAAACCTCTCTTATTATATTAAGCTAGTTTTATTTATTTTATAGGCCATGTTATAATTTTGGATCTTTTGAAGACACGTCTCGTGTTTTCAACTGATTTTTAATAAAAAAAAATTGAATTATAAAAAAAGTCAAATATCAAATGGTTCCAAAATTTTGCAAATTAAAATGTAGTAAGAATACCTAATTTGATAAATTTATACATGTTTACATCTACATCTTTCTAAAAGTTGGACGTATAAATAAATGAATAAAATGAGATTTGAAAGTCTCTCTTTTGCAGTTGCATTGATGTCACCAACCTCTCCATCACTGAAACCAACCTCCTGCAGGGGTTGGGGAAAAACCCTATTGATCAACGCTTCTACTCCGATATCCTACTTCGATGTCAGCGTAATCATGTCTACGGTTTCAATGTTCTCTGTTTGGGCTTACTAGTTTTAATTGATATCCAACCATTTTTCTTTTAAAATAACATAAATGTTTTAATAAAATACGAGTACTCAAGTGCAAATATATATTAAAAGAGTTTAATTAATATATATACTATTACTTTTTATTTATAGGAAATTTATTGATTTTATTTATTATTATTTTAAAAGTTATATAAATAAAAAAAAGTTATAATTAAATTTTAATATAAAAATATTTTACGTTATATACTAATTAAATTTATATTAAAATACTATAATTCAAGATCGTTAATCATTCCCAACCATCAAATTTTTAATTATTAAATCTAACCGTTTATTTTATGTAACCAGACATGAACCCCTCGAAAAGGAACCTCACCGTAGAATCCTTCAATTTAGGGATGCAAAATAGAAGGAAAAAATATGTTTTAGAAACTTATTTGGATTTGTATTATCCCGTTAATATAGGTTCATATGAGTCAAGTATGTTTCGATACATTTCAACTGGACACAGATTAAGGAGTTGGAATGGATAAGGTGAGAATCTGGTTATAAAAATTCTCTGTCATTTGATGAGTAGTGGTCTAACCCATTTGTAATTGTTTGTCTTGTTATGTTTTTATTTTAATACACAAGGATGTAAGGGAATGGGGTATCCCTTGTACTCCATCATCTAATATATTTTGTTTTATTAAAAAACTGTCCAAATAATGAGAATTATAAATTTTTTATATAAACTTAACTACTTATTAACTTAATCCAATCAGATAAATACATAATAAAAAGTACAGTTGCACACAAATACTAGAGTATAAATTTCACTATCCAACTTAATTTAATGTATTTTAGATTGGATTGATTATATTTAATATATAAATTTAAAATTCAATGAAACTCATCCAATCCAATTATATTTATTGTAATCAATTTGGATGATTTTTTCTTTAAAGTTTAATTAGTATACGAAAGTGAGTTTTATATTATGTTCAATCACAATTTTTTATTTATATGATTTTTACAGTATTAATTAGTAAAGTCAATAAATTTATCATAAATAAAAGATTGTAATTTAATGCTAATATAAAAATTTGTATACTACACTGCCCAAATCTTTCTTTTTTTAAAATATAACCTTTGAATAATCTTATTATTTTAACATAATTTAAGTAATACCATTTCAAACATGCAAACATGAAAAAGTACGATATTTGCTAAGTTAACGCGAGTTTGAAACCTGTTATTATATTTTTATTAAAAATATTTGTTAAATAAATATTATAATTTTTAATATAATAAATTTTTTATTAAATTTTATTTTTTCATTTTCTTAATTAATGATCTATGTCTCCTTTTATATTAATTCCTCATCTCTCACCATCATTTGTCCAATTTTAATAAAGTTAGGACAAACATATAACGTAGGGGTGAGCAAATGGCATGGCACAACCCAAAATCAAGCAAATTGAAAACGCAGACCTTTGGTGGTTTCAGGAAGGTCAGTAATGAAACAACATGTTAAGTAATGAAATAACATGTTAGTTTTGGAACGAGTTGAATAGAATGATAAGAAATTTATTTTTTTAAAGGCGTAGATGGTCTAATAGATTGTCTATTATTTTAAAAACAAGTTTGTAAATACCTTCTCGTGAAAAACTATATATAAGTAAAATCAAATACAAAATAATACATTATAACATAAGGTAGTAATAGGAAATATGTTTTAATATTAGTTTATTCCAACTAAGTCACATTCAGTTCTTCTCCAAACAGTTATTGGAAGGTTCCACTATATATTTACTAATATACAAAGTAATTCTTATTGTCACTTTTGACTTACAACTAGTATTCTTAATCATTTCTAGTTTTACCTTTAAACTTCTTTAAGTGTAAGAACGAGTATTCTTGTAATATTAAGTCATTCTTGGCTTTCTAACCAAATAAGTTATTGATATTCAAATTAGTTATTTTCTTAGGATATTTTAGGTTGAATTTTTATGACTTTGTCATATTTTAATGTTATGATTATAAAATTTTATACATTAGTGCGCGTTAAGGTCTTTATCTTGAAATGATGTGAGAAAAAAGTAAAATGAGAGGTTTCCAAGAAGAAACATTCTTATTGCCACTTTTGACTTACAACTAGTATTAATCATTCCTAGTTTTACCTTTAAACTTCCTTAAGTTTAAGACAGAGTATTCTTATAATACTAAGTCAGTTTAGGCTTTCCAACCAAATAAGTTATTGATAAACTCCAAATTAATTATTTTCCCAGCATATTTTAGGTTGAATTTTTATAACTTTATCATATTTTAATGTTATGATTATCAAGTTTTATATGTTATTGCAGTTTAAGGTTATTCAGAAATGATGTGAGAAAAAAATAAAATGAGAGAATTTACACTACTACAAAAATAAGATTCAACATCAGTTACTGAGAGGAAACCATATCAGTTCTAAACCGTTTTTGTATCCATAAATATATAATTGAAACAACTCTACGTTGGTTAGTTGTGATTTATTTACATCGGTTATAAAACCGATGTTGATTACGATATAAAAATTACATCAATCCCTACCTTGTTTGGGATGTAATGTTGATGCAATGTTATTAATAATCTACATCAATTATTACATGAACCGATATTATATTTTGTAATTTTTTTTTGTTTATTTTTTTGTTTTTAAAAGGATCCAACTTGCAATATACAAAAGCAAAACATTTCTACCAAAACAAATACAACATTGAAATTCAAAATTATAATTTTTCATTGACTAAAATATAAATATATTTTTAGTACAAGTGCATATGACGAAATACAATAATTTTGTCCACTTTGCTAAGTACTTAAACAATACAAGTCTTATTTTTAACCATTAAAAAGAAATATGCTCACTTAATGTGAATGTCTCAAATTCTTCTTGCATCCAATGGTGAGTTGTCCCTAAATGTTTGTGAGTATAATGGACTATATTAGTGACTCTAATTAAATTAATAAATAATAAAATATATCAATGCTTAGCAATTAAAAATGTATTACTTGTGTCCAATTAGTTGTAAATCCTCCAAGAATGATATTTCATATCCAATGCATAACATAGAAGTCACACTCGGTATCTCCCTCTTATTGGTTATACTAAATTCAATATCACATATAATTATACGTCATTTACAGTAAAGTAACACAAAGTTTTTTTCATACATTACCCTAGAAAACTTACTTTAACTTGCATTCAATCAATCTTCTGACATTTACTTTTACCATGTAACATATCAAAGAATTATTTAATTAAAAGAAAAAATCATATTAAGTATTGATTCTTTCTCAAGAAGCAAAAAAAAGCCTCAATATTAAAAAAAATAATTAAAACTTACCTGATTATACATGTTTTAAGATTTGCATAAAGCTTTCTTCCTAAGGAACAAAAAACAGCAACATTGTTTTCTTAGACAAACAACTACTAGTTTCCAATCTTGCCTACAAATAAGACTATTTAATTAATTACAATTTAATTAATTACAATGCAATCATATTTAAAAAACTAATGGAGATTATCTTTTACATCTCTTTTCGATTCTCTATCCATCTCTTTAGGTAATTCTTGCTATGTACCTGCAAATTACATACAACTTGCACGTTTTGTGACTCAAGCAATCCATATATATCTCCATGACCCAAGACCAAGCTTAGTTCATTCAAAAACATAAATAATTTACATTAATTGATAAGGAAATATTATGAGTTAGGTAATTAATTAATTGACAAAAAAATTAAAATACCACATAACCTATAATGTCCAAAATTATAGCACAGAAATATTAAAATATGTATTTTTATTTTTGACAAGTCACTAGAGCTTATGTAAAGGGGAAATCAACATTAAAGACCCCAAACATGGTCACATCTCATGACACTTAAAAAGGTTTTGTAAACATTTCAAAACTGAATTGTAAAATCTCAATCATTGATCTATCATCTAAATAAGAATTATCCCTTTCAAGTTGGATTGGTTTCTTTCCCACCTGTTTATTCTACACATCCAAACCGACTAAAAGTTACATACTATAATATATATATATATATATATATATATATATATCAATTTCATTTAAAATCACCAAAAAAAAAATTAATACCTCAGATATAATAGATTTTACAAGATATATTGGCTAAGCAAGAAAGGTGTTTAGTTGGCCTACCATTTGAATCTCATTTGTGGCTATAGGGACTAAAGTAGCACCATCAAGTATCTCATCAACATTAACCTTCACCAGATCATCAGTCAATTGCTTGTAGTGTATGATTGATGCTCCCTAAAAAACCTTTCCAATTGCCACTAGCCGGTGGGGAACATCATCAAGATATAAGCACGATGTATGAGAGCTATGAATGTTAGGCTTCCCCTCTGATGAATGACCAATATCTTAAGCATGACTACCTCTTGTGCTAACACATGCATCCAATGGATGTTTCTTTGCCATTATATCCTCTAAAACTTCCTCCATAATTTCTTCAACTGGTTATGGAGGATGTTTTTCACTCAACTCTTTAAACCTTTTTGACATTTCAGCTTCTAACTTTTTTGACATTTCAACTTCGATTTTTCTCTAAGTTCTTCCCTAAGATTTTCCTTCATTTGCTACAAATCTTGTTGTCTATAACTTGAAGAAATACATGAACAAGGGTCAAAGTATTATTGTATGTTGTGTATGTGTCTAGAGAATGCACCTAGGATGATAGACAAACTTGTACCCATGGATATCATTCATCCCCATCCCAACTTTGACCAAACACAATTGCAGATAATTCCTGAATTTTTTAAATAAGGATAAGAAAGAATATAAAACTATATTCGTACTTGTACATGTAATCACCATGTTTATATCTTTTATATCTAATACATATATATATATATATATATATATATATATATATATATACTTTTTGAAGATTTTATTGTTATAATTTAAAAAATATGATTCAATAAACTTCATTGTTAAATAATTGTAATTATACTTAAATATTAAACTTTACATTTAATAAAATATAATTTAATTTTTTATTTTTATCTTTAATTTTTTGTTTTTCCATAATTTTTTATCATCTAAATTAAAATATAAATAATAACTTAACATATAATTTTAGCTTAAAATACATAAGGAAATTAAAATTACAGTAGGTTATTCATAGGTATATTGGAATCTCAACTAATCCAATAAAAGTAAAAATAAATATTAAAATTTTCATTCCATCTTTTGCAAAAATAAGGATGGGAGAATGAAATATATTGTGATCCCCTCCCATTACCATTCTTTCCTGTGAACGCAGGTTAACTAATGTATTTGGATATAGTGCATCGGTACAGAATCATTTAGGCTCGTATTACTGTTATAAATATTTTTTTTGTTTGGTTAGAAGGATAGAAAAGAGGGAGAAACGGATGAGAGAATATATATTTTTGTTTGGTTAAAAAAAAGATAAATAGAGACAAAAATGATTTCCAAAAAGTGAAAAAAAAAGAGAAAAATGGTTTACTTCCACGTTACACCAGGACGTTCAAAATTTGGAAAATTTTACATATATGAGGTGTATTGCAGTATTGTGGTGATTCGCATTTAATTTATGCGCCGCTATAAGTCATAAGTAGTTGTAGTTTTGTTTCAAAAGATGAAAAAGAAAGCATGTAATGCTTGAAATACATTACTAATTGTCGTCTAGATGAGCAGCGTGCGTGCATATGTATTTGGGTGAAATAAAAGTAGAGAAAGCTTAATGGAGGAAACAATTGATAACTTTATCGCAGTTGACAAAAGTGGTGTTTGAGGTAGATCTGGTAAACTATATGGGCACTAACTTATTGTGAAGATTATGGATGGATTAATTATTAAATTAAGATTTAACAAATCTGATGAGGCTATTTAAAATTTGATAATGGAGGGTGTGCATTGTTTAGGGCCCGACCCTTTTTTGCACGTATGCCGTAGGGATTGGAGTGGTCAAACCTATATAATGTCTCCTTCTTCCTTCCGTTCCTTTGTTTCATTTCTTTTTCAATTTAGATTCCCATCCTTTTCATTCCTTTCTAGCTAACAAACAATTTTAATTCAAAGATAAAGTTCCTGTTACAGTCAGCAAAGCAATCCTATTTCACCATTTTCCGCCACTCTGTCTCTTTCTTTCTCAACATTTTCAATGTCTTTGCTTTAATTTTATGTGCATTTTATTAAATCCTAACCCCCTCCTCTCTTCCGGAATCTCGCCATTATTTTATCATTCAAAAATTGCAGTTGTACTGTATTCGCTTCACTTAATTTAACAATAAATTCGTTTATAACAATCACACTGTTATTCACACTCCCTGCGCTTCTCTCCCTAGCTTTTTAATTTAATTCGTTTTTTAAAATATTAGGAAAACAATTATTTGATATCTTACTTAAAAATAAATTTACAATTGCATTCTAATTCTAATTATTTTGAGAAATATATTTATTTGTTTAATTTGCATATGTGGAGTCTATAGCAGCAATCATCTTTGAATTCTTCCAGATTTGGATACAGATTGCAGTAGCGGCTACCAATACATCACTTATTTTTTATTATAAAGTAGAAAAAGCTATTCTGCCCACTGAGTTTGTTGGGGTATAGTGCTCACTTTTCCTAAAGTAACAAAAGATACTGTCAAAATTGAATTACTCTCTGCTGATGTAATCAAATAAGTACTGATAATTAGTTTGACAAATCTAAATTAGGCTCACATTCTCCACCAAAAATGGCACACACAGCAGTCGATTTGTTCCCAGCTTCGTGCATTGTACAGAGTAAAACCATTGAACCAAGGATACAGCAAAACAATCCGGATTCTTCTTCTCTATAATTGACGCAAAACGTACTTTGTCCCAAATATGATACGGTTTCAATAATTGGAAAGGAGAAAGAATGCAATTAACAAGGAGCACGAAATGAATAATATTTCCCTTTGTGATATTCTTTTTTATAAAATGTGTCTATCGACAAACAAAATTTGGTTTGATTTACAAGCATTTTAATTACTACTAGGGAGTGGGGGAGAGCGTCAAAAGGGCATGATATGAGTGGTCTCGGTGTCGTAGCATGAAAGGCATGACTTGGAATTAACCTGAAAAATCTTGAGCAAATCGGTGCACATTTGGCGCACCTGCGCCGTACAATTACTCTGCATCAGCAACAGAATCTTGGTCAACCCATTCGCCTGAGTGACCGCTTCCTGCGCCTTCCGATCGCGAAACAGATAACACACACTCCACAGCGTCGTCACCGCGTGCTCCGTCGCCACGCTCGACACCTTCAGAGCCTTGCTCAGCACGGCCGCCACGCACGCCGCGTCCTCGCATATCTCCTTCCTCCCCTCCCTCGTCGAAGACGCCGTTTCCACCAGCTTCAGCACCTTCTCCACGGCCGTCGCGCCCAAATTCGCCCCCGTCAACAACCTGGACATGGCCTTCACCGCTCCCAGATTCACCAGCTTCAATTTGTTCCGCTTGGGAGGCGAAATGGCCACCAGGCTGCCCAGCGCAGCCTCGATGAGCACCTGATCTTTCTCCGGCGCCGCCAATTTCAGTAATTCAGCCACGACGCCTTCTTTCTGGCCGAGGAAAAGCTTCGACTCCGCGTCCATGGCGATGAATTGCAGAACCCTAGCGGAGGCGATTTTGGAATCTAAGCTTCCTCGTCGCAGAAGGAGAAGGAGAGAATCTAGGCAGTGTTTGTTTTCTTTCAACATAGAGTTTTTGAAAGCCTGGGAATCTTCAATGGTATCGAGAAGCAAACATAGCAGAAGCAAGAGCTGTTGAAGAAATTGAAGAGTAGTGGTGGTGGTTACGCCAGTGTGGAGGAAACGAAGGAGTCGGTGGACGAAGTTTTGCGTTTTGGCAAGTAAGAGTTTGTTTTGATGAGAAGCAGCGGCGAAGTGGAGCAGTTTGGAGAGAGAAGCAAAGCGGAGGGAGTGGGATTCCAAGTGGGCGATGGTTTGGAGGAGTTGGTCGGAGGAAGGGGGAGGGGTTGGAGGGCGAACGGAGTGGGACCAGATTTGGATGAGGCTTTGAAGTGTGCGATTGGGAACCAAGTCTTTGGTTTGGAGAAGCTGCATGGTAGCAGGGCAGGTGTTGTTGCCGGCGTCGAGCCAGCGTTGGATGCTGGAGCGGTCGTAGGTGATTCCGGTGCAGAGACTCACAGGGGATTTCATGACATCCATGGAGATTGGGCACTTGAAGAAACTGGGAACGGTTATGCATAAATCGTCTCTGGCCCTCACCATCGTTCACCCAGTAGGAGCGAGAGAAATAAAAAAAAAAAAAAAAAAGAAATGGAGATGGTGCGGAGAAGGGAATTGAGGTGTTTAAAGATGCGATAGGGAGAGTGGAGTCAAAGGTGGGTGACGTAAGATGTTGTTGTTGGGTCAAAGAGTGTAGAGCGTGTGATGGGATGAGATGGCAATGGCTCACACGTGGAAGGAGGGAAGTAAATAAATGCGTATGATGAGGGGGAGAGGGCGAGAACGTGGGGTGGCGGGGACCACAATCAATGAAAGGGATTTTTGCATTGGTCGGCCCCATTCTAACATTCCTTCCCCTCGACCAAGACCACCACCACTCTTCCCATGCTGGAGTAACCTCATCACGCCAGCATCGTTACTGAAAAAAGAAAAACTTACTACATAAGGAGAAATTGATACTTCCCTGTTCTCTATTCAAAAAACTACCCTTCTAAAATTATTCTTATTTTACACTATTGAGAGGTGTAACTTCTTCTCTTAACGTTTAGAGATGGTTTTTCGAAAAATCAGTAATAAAACTAAAACCTTTAAAATAGACAATATTTTAAAAGAATGACATTTACTATATTTTAGTTTATATTTTTTATATAAATTTATTTTCAATCATTAACTCTAATTTTTATTATATTTCATTTTTTTCATTCTTTTTGTTATCATTCTAGACTTAGTTTTTTACAATTTGTAAAAAATAAATAAAAATAAAAAATTTAATTGAAACCAAGGTAAAAGAAATAAAAAATAAATAAATTTGATAAATCATTAATAAAACAATATCTCATCATTTTTAAAATTATTTTATTTTTATTTCTTTAAATATAACGTTATTTTCATTCACTTTTCTCTCTAATTTCTCACCTACCAAACACCCAACAAAATGTTTTAGGAGAACACCAAAGGAAAGTTTTTTCTTGGACAACATCTTAAAAATGTTGATGATACTATTTCATAACTGTCATATTTTCACTTATTTATATAAATTTTAAATTATTATAAATAAAGTTAACAAATTTATTATAAATAAAAAATTATGATTAAATGTTAGTTTTACACTAATAGTGCATACTAAAGATATTTGCGATGCAGTTTTGAGTCTAAAACTGATCTAAATCAAACTAAAAAAATAAGTGCAATGCGGTTTGGTTTGGTTTAAATTAATTTTAAAATTCAAATCAAACCAAACTAATCTTTTGTGATTTAAAATTTCTATTGCTAAATATTAAAAAATACATTGAAAAAATTTATTTTTAAAATTGTATAAAAGTTTACTCACTCCCTACAAAATTATATAAAAGTAAATGTCATTAAAGTGAAGTATAAACAATCAATTCATTTAAACATTATATTTTAGTGGTTGCTATCAAATTGTATCAAATAAAATTAAATAAAATAATTTTGTTAAAATATTTATTCATCGGCTAATATTTATCATTAAAATTTAAGTAAAAATCTTATAAACTTAGAAAATAATGAATAATTATGTATGCTTTCTTGCAAATTTGCTAAAATAACTAACATAAGTGATTCAGTTTTGTTTAGTGCGATTTCAACATTTCAAACTTCAAACAAACAAAACTGCACAATTTAAAAATTACAAAAACCAAATCACCTAAAACTAAAGCGGTTTTCGATATTTACAGTTTAATTTTTAATTTGGTTTAGTTCTATTTTGAATACTTATATTTTTATATAGAAATATTTGGCCATATATATTATATAAAAGAGATTAAGTTATTTGGAAAAACTCTAAATATCTTCATCCGTTATTCTTTTGAAATATGATAGTTAACCTTAATTATTTATTAAAATTATTAATTAATAAAATATATTAGATAACTTGTTAGAAGAAAATAAATAAAAAAATGAGAAGTCATTTGTTGGAGTAGTTTTTGTGTGTTTGAATCTTTGTGATTTACAAATTATATATATTCTTTAAGGAACTTATTAATTATGTAATTATTATAATAAAATTACTCTCTTTAATAAAATATTTTCGTAAAATAGTTAAAAAATAATTATATATAAATTTTAGTATTTAAGTTAGATATTTTGCGAATATTAAATAGGTAATTACTACTTTTGAATCTCTCAAGTAACAGTTTATTTGGATCGGAAACTCTTAAGTAACAAATACTTTAAGAAAAATTAAACCTCGGCATGTAATATAAGATCTTTTATAAATTTCTTTTAAGTACTGACAAAGTGTAAGTAGCACACAAGTAGTAATTAATAAAGTTGTAGTCGACAAGTTAATGAACTATAATTTGAACTATCGTAGCTCATGAATTAGTAGCCGCACTGCTACAAGAAATAAATAAGGCTCCTATAATTCATGTAAAAACGATATTATATATATATAGACACACGTTAGCATATGATATCATATATTATATATATAGCACTTATGAGTTAACATTTTTTTAATATATCTAATTTTCACTTTCTACTGCGAATTAGTTTTTTTTTTTTATAAAAATTGAAGATAATGTTAGAGTATTTATATCAAACGCACTCTTGCACAATTAATTGAACTAGGCCTTTGACTCTTGCAAATTAGTTTTATAATAGTATGTGTTAGTAATGCCTTGACTCTTACAAATTTAAATTAATTTTTTCAAAGAAATCACGGATGCTAATGGCTATATATCTATGTCCCCTCCGTGATGATTCATTTATGTCTTTTTTGGCCCCGTGGGGTGGGGGTCTTTAATTTGACTCATTATGTTTTACAGCGAGTCATTATGGCACCGAAAGCAGATCTTTTAAATCTTCGTAGGAAAATAGCACAAATTCTTACACCATCAAGAACTAGTCATTATCATCTTTCCTTCTCAACGCTTCTTTCTTCTCTTTTATTATTTCTTTCGTGTTTTTCGGGTAAAAACCCCGCTTCGTAACTTACAGCTAGCCCTACTTTCACGCAACAAACCGGGGAAAGTATATTAATTAATTCCTATGGTCTACCTTTCTTATTATGACAATGTTATAAAATAATTTAAATTGTTTTAATTTTTAAATCTTAAGATTTTAATTAAAAATATATTCCTTTATCTTTAAGAGATTTATTTATGTTGTAAATATTATCTGTAACTTAAATATTTGTTTATTTATGACTAGAATGTGTGATATATAAATAGAAATTATGATATTATGTAGAATCGTTAAAAAAAAAAAAAGGGAGAGTTTACAAGTTTATTAATTGTTTCATACATTTGTGGTGGATGTAGTCATAGGATGAGAACCTATGAATAAAGTAATATTGATGTGGAGGAATTAATCTATCTTAAGAAAGGATTACCACTCTAAGAGAGAAAGAAAGTTGTACGGAAAGGACAGATTTTTAGATTTTCAATTGTTTCAAATTATCATTAATGTAAACATAAGATATAAATCATCTAAAAAAAATAATATCTTTCTTTTTATTTAGGTGATCTTTTTCTTGTGTCGGTGTTTTTTTCATCGATATTAATAAAGAGAATTTGGATATTATGTGTTTTTGTCCCAACAAGAATATAAAAATGTATTGATATCCCAATTTGATGACCAAAGAATAATAGAGTACTAAAAATGTTGATAAGTTAATGATGGAAAAGTCAAGTAACATATTTCAAGTAACATATTCCAATGGAAGTATCACACAAAGCACAGGAAAGAAACATATATTAAAACTTGTAGAGACATATTGTTATAATGAGTATCTAAGGTGATTGAAGATGAAATTTCAAAATTTTAATTGAAAAAGAGATTGTTGGGAAACAATTAAAATTATTTTAATTTTAAATATCTAATATATTGTTGAAAAATTATATTTTATATATTTAGGATTTAATTATTTAAATTTAAAAGATATTATATATAAATTAGAGATTTATTTTTTCATTAAAATTGGAATCTTAGGTCTATAAATAAAAATTATGAAAGAGAGTGAAAAAATGACATATTTTTTAATTATTTAACGTGGATGCAGAGGTGAGGCGTAAACTATATATTAATAAAAAGGTATGGATACATTTTTTCTTTTTTATATAGTTGTTCTTAAAATTGTTAGAAATATAAACATGAAATAGGAACGAGCAAAATAATATTGTTTTTATTTTTTACTTACAAGTTTTTGTCCTTTAATTTTTTATATTTTTGTTGTCAATAGAATAAAAAGAGAAATTCCACGTTCATAACTAAACCCTACAATTTCACGAAAAAGCATATTAGTATGATAAAGAAAAAAGTTAGCTGAACGGAATAAAATGTGACGACTATCATTTTGAAATACTCTTACATTATTAATTCTAAGATAGCAATTATTTAATCTTTCGTGTTAGAAGACATGAATTATGAATTACGTGCATTGAGAGATATTTATCGTTTGGTATCGTAGAAGCAGCGGATACGTTCCACTGCAAAGACCCATAATATTACGTAGATTTGCATGACAATGACATGAGAATTATTCCGATTTCGGCGCGTGCAAAAGTTTCAACTACTGGGGCTTCTATTGTGAAATTTGACCAAACTTCACCTTCCGTTTTCAACTTTTGCATCCTCGTTTGAATATTAATACTCTTCTTGTTCTTTTCTCTTTCTATCATCTATATATAATCTATTAGAAGGGAGAGATAGTTAAATCTTTTTATGTTTGAAGGGCGATCGATTATGATAATGAAAGTATACTGTTTATAAATAAAATCACTTACCGTAATGTTTAGTAGATATCATAATGATCATCTCACAATTATGATATTAGTTTATAATGATATAAGGTTAACAACATTAAAAGGACTTAAAAGAGGTAATTTAAAGGAGAGTAGGGCTCAGACAATTTTATATTTGTTCATAGACAAGGTCAGAACAAAAACTATTTTATAGAAAAGAAAATAAACCTAAGAAAAAGATGAATTTTCTAGTTTTTAATGCTTCTTTATAATTATTTGGTCATGGAAAAAGTGTAAAAAACAATTATGATTTGCTTAAAGCAACTTAAATACACGAAATAAATAATGAAATTTGATATAATTTAAAAAAACTGTGTTATTCTAATAAAAAAACATCTTTCCTTTACGAGTAAAACATAAACCCTAGTTATCTTTTACAAATAAAGATAAATCCAAATAATCCTTTACGGGTAAAAGATAAACTCTAATTATATTTAAACACTATAAATAAAAGGTAATAAGTACAAATTTAAAAACTCACTAATATACTACTACTATTACTGACACTTGACAACATTTTTGACCTACCCTAAGGTTGAGTTTACATTGACTTGAGTGTTGGAGTGTCATTGCATGTACCCACTTGTGTCGACTAGACCTGCCGATTCAGAATTTTGCTAACAGTGAAGGCCAACAGAAGAGACACACTCAGACAATAAGTACTCTACCAATTTTTGTAGTACAGTTTGGTGCCCACCATGGGCCCGAGTAAGTAATACCCTTCATCATCAAAGAGAAGATTAAGCAGACAAAGAGACTATGATTCAAACAAAGAGCAACGCTGGAACTTCACGCGACCTCCTACATGAAGAGCTGGCCCAGCAGCAGTTAGGGAAGTGCCATTTTGGAGGGACTAGTCCATAAGGCAAGTAAGAAAGGTGAACCATCAATCTTCAACCTGCGTAATAAAAAAACCTGTTGAAACAACCGCACAACAACTCGCTAGCAAACGACGAACAACAAACCATTACACACTAACTAACTTAGGACTCCTGCAGCTCGGCACAACTCCATAAGGTCAGATGCATCCCATTCAAAACCCAAACTTAATGTTGGGATCACGAAAGACTCATTTTGAGCATGACCAATTACATGCAGGACAAAATTTGCCACATTTATTACTTAGCCTTTATTACCATATATAAGTCTAAATATTATCTTTTCTCATTATCTCTTTAAAGTAAACATTATCTTTCCTTATTACCATTTATAGGTAAATAAATTATTTTAGCTACCACAATTACAGGTAATCAATTAGCCAGTAGAGGGAATGACAATCTACTTTATATCCAAACAATCAATTATTTCTTACGGGCTCTTATTATAGGATATCAATTAGCTAGCAGAGGGAATGACAATCTACTTTATATCTTGGATAGAATTAACCACATTTATTATTTAGCCCTTATTACCATATATAAATCTAAATATTATCTTTTCTCATTATGTCTTTAACCAATTATTATCTTTCCTTATTACCATTTATAGGGTAATTAATTATTCTGCTACCAAAATTACAGGTCCAAAACAAGGCAGTACCTTTGGACAATCCAAACAAGAAGGGTACCTTCTTTACCAAATAACCTGGACAAGGCAATACCTTTGAAGAATCCAAACAAGCAAAGAGTACCCTTCTAGCCAAACAGCCCGGGCAAGGCAGTACCTCTGGACAATCCCAACAAGCAAAATGTACTCTCCTTACCAAACAACCTAGGCAAGGAAATACCTCTGGACAATCCCAACAAGCAAAAGGTACTCTCCTTACCAAACAACCTAGGCAAGGAAATACCTCTGGACAATCCAAACAAGCAAAAGGTACCTTCCTGGCCAAATAGTCCAGGCAAGGCAGTAACTCTAGACAATCGCAACAAGCAAAGGGTACCCTCGCGGCCAAACATCCTGGGCAAGACAATACCTCTTGACAATCCAAACAAGCAAATAGTACTCTCCCGTCGAATAGCCCAGGTAAGGAAGTACCTTAGACAAAATCAAATAAGCAACAAGGATACCCTCCCGACCGAACAACTCGGGTAAGGCAGTACCTTAGGCAAAAATCAAAATGAGAGATGTATATTGCACTGCACTTGCCCTAAGACCAGACCTACCCACAATGTATTTATCTTGGAAACACTACTCGTTGCATCGCTAATAACATCTTCGCTCCTTGATGCTAGAGGGGTTATGTACCGAATGTACCCCTGGCTGAGTCTACCGCCTACTGGGTCTACCTCTTTGACACTAATAATGTCTTCGTCGCTTGGCTCTTTAACACTAGAGGGGTTGTGTACCGGATGTATCCTTGACCGAGTCTACCGCCTATCGAGTCTACCTCCTTGACACTAATAACGTCTTTGTTGTTTTTCTCCGTGACATTAGTGATTTTATGTACCAGAAGGAATCCTCCGCCCCTACCAAAGGAATCCCTTACTTTGAATCAAATCTCCATTCAAGGCTAGGTTTACCCTTAGTATGGCCTGACAAAGATAAACCAAAATCATCGTTTACAGGTAAAGGAAAACTGTAATTATCTTTTAAAATAAAGATAAATCCAAATTATCCTTTACAAGTAAAAGATAAATCTTAATTATCTTTTACAAATAAAGATAAATCCAAGTCATCATTTATAGGTAAAATATAAACTCTAATTATCTTTTACAAATAAAGATAAATCCAAATCATCATTTACGAGTAAAAGATAAACCTTAATTGTCTTTTATAAATAAAGATAAATCCAACTCCCACTTTAGAGGTAAAAGATAAACCTCTAATTATGCATACTTATGCCCAGAAAGGTAAACACTATAAATAAAAGGTAATAGACACATGTTTAAAAACTCATGAATATAGTACTACTATTACTGACACATGTCAACATCTTTGACTTACCCTAAGGTTAAGCTTACACTGACTTGAGCGTTGGAGTGTCGTTGCAGGTACCCATCTTTGCCCACCAGACCTGTCGATTTAGACTTTTCCTAAAAGTGAAGGTCAATGAAAGAGACACATTCAGACAGTTAGTACTCTACAAATTTTTGTGTACATTGGATTTAAAAAATACAATGAAGGGAATTAGAAAAAAGAAAATAATTATAAGTAGAAGTAAGATTAATTGCTTTTACATGGATGATAAGAGAGATATTGAAAAGAAAAAAATGGCAAGAGTTTTCTTTTCTATTGTTTGGTTATTAGAAAGTAAAATAAAAATAATGCATATACAATAATTATAGCAATATTAATTTTTTTCCCATTTAAACCTGTTATTAATTTCAAGAATTAATTTATTTACTCAATTTTTTTTTATTTTAACAAATAATTTCTTTTCTTCAATTATTTATTTAACTAAAAAATCATAAAAAACCATATTTATATATATACAGAAGTGATATTTACAATATTATATATTTCTAATATATACATATATATATAGGAAGATATTTTTTTTTATGTACAGTTCTCTACTTTACTTTTTTTTTTCTACTCCGATATTTACATGGCCGCTGGGAAAATGTTTAATAATGGATTTGTATAGTTAGTTGGTGGTAAACAAAATGTAACAACTATTGGTCTTCAATTACTACGGTTTCCCATTATCATTCACAAATACTAAAGTGGAAACACTAGTCCCTCTATACGTGACTGAGTTCCCAATCACATTTGTAATTCATCCTGTTTCTGGAAATATTGCTGGAATTACCGCAGAGAAATAGTTCAGATAATTTGTCATGTCCATCTTTTAAATTTTGCATTTCCATTTTTTTTAGACAAGAAAATAAAGGAGTGAGAACAATCATCACATAAATACTTTACATAATAAAAATTTAAATAATAAAAATTTCAATAATAAGAGAAATATAAATATATATATATATATATATATATATATTTATAATAATCACATATATATATATATGCTATTTTTATAATCATATATATATAAATCTGTTTTTTTTAAATACTCATAGAGTTTAATCGGTATACACTGTTAGTGTAAAGATTTTTACACACTCACAGTCAATCGTGACTTTTCATTTATGTGACTTTTAAAGTAGTAATAAATAAAGTCAACAAATCTACCTTGAATGAAGGGTTGTGATTGAATGTCAGTATAAAAAATCTTTACACTAACAGAGTATACCAATTAAGCTCATAATTATATATATATATATATATATATATATATATATATATATATATATATATATGTATATTCTTCTAGAAATTTGAATTATTTTTTCTGACTAGTCAGGATAAATGAGATTCTTTGCCATGGTTTTTTTTTAAAGATACAAAGATATTTCATCTTAAATATTTACTCATTAAAATCTCTAAAGTCAAACCTCCAACTACAACTTAATTCAAATCTTTATTTAAGGATTAAAACTTTTATTATTTTTTTGTTATATATTTATATACGAAAAAAAATATAACCATTACATTTAAAATAAAATGGTCAATAAAAAAACTAATTTAATAAATCAAATAAGATTATGAACAACAAATTAAATAGTTGTAACTAAAAGTAGCATAAAATAATAAATAAAATAAGGTCAGAGACACCTCAATGAATAATTATATTTAAAAGTAACATAAAATAATAAATAAAAAGAGGTCATGGATACCTCACTAAATAACTATAGTTAAAAGTAACATAAAATAATAAATAAAATGATGTTAGCGACACCTAACGAAATAATTACAACTAAAAGTAACATAAAATAAATACATAAGTATAATATTTAAAGTGATAAATGTCTCCTCCACTTACCTTAATAATTAAAATAATACAATAGTTTTAAATTTTTCTTTGAATAAACTCTTACTACTAGCTTCACTAACCATTAAACTGTTTCTAGAAACATAGCTGTAATTACCGCAGAGAAAGGGTTCAAATAATTTCTCACATTCATCTTTTAAATTTTGCATTTCTATTTTTTTTAGACAAAAAAATAAAGGAGTGAGAACAGTTATCATGTCAATACTTTACATAATAACAATTTAAATAACAAAAATTTAAATAATAAGAGAAATATAAATATATATATATATATATATATATATATATATATATATTTATAATAATCACATATATATAAATCTATTTTTTTATAATCATATATATATATATATATATTTGTTGTTGTTTTTTTTAAATAATCATATATATATATATATATTTGTTTTTTTAATATATATATATATTTTCTTCTAGAAATTTGAATTATTTTTGCAATGGTTAGTCAGGATAAATGAACTTCTTTACAATGGTTTTTTGTAAGAATACAAAGATATATTTCACCTCAGATATTTATTCATTTAAATCTCCAAGGTCAAACCTCCAACTACAACTTAATTCAAATCTTTGTTTAAGGATTAAAACTTTTATTAAATTTTTTGTTATATATTTATATACGAAAAAAATATAACCATTACATTTAAAATAAAATGGTCGATAAAAAAAACTAATTTAATAAATCAAATAAGATTATGAACAACAAATTAAATAAGTATAACTAAAAGTAACATAAAATAATAAATAAAATGAGGTCAGAGACACCTCAATAAATAATTATAGTTAAAAGTAACATAAAATAATAAATAAAACAATGTTAGGGACACCTAACTAAATAATTATAACTAAAAGTAATATAAAATAAAGACGTAAGTAAGTATAATATTTAAAAATGATAAATGTCTCTTCCACTTACTTTAATAATTGAAATAATACAATAGTTTTGAATTTTTCTTCAAATAAATTCTTACTACTAACTTCACTAACCATTAGACCAAGTTGATGTTTCTCTCTCTCTTTTTTTTCTTCCGTCGCTATAGTATTTAGAGGCCCTATATATAAGAATTTTTTGCAATGATTACAAGTCTTTCTATTTTAATTTCTTGTTACTAGTTTCATTTGTTGTAGATAAGGGTAATTGAGATTTGGTTCAAAGTTGGTACAATTGATCTTATCCTGTTTTTCTTTTCTTCCTCATTAATCCTGACGTTGCAGTTTGTTTATATATATATATATATATATATATATATATATATATATATATATATATATATTCGTTCTGCTATAGTTGATTAGCTTTCATAACATTTTTTTAAATATTAATTTTTTTAGGATATCATAAAAACTAAATCTAATTAAAATTGGAATTCTGCAACTATATCATCCTATAATTTTATAATAACTTAAAAATTATTCATGAAAAATTTCAACTTAGTATAACTAAAATTAATTAAAAATATATTATTACTATATATTTAATAGGTACTTTTAAAGTATTTAATTATATAATTTTAAAGATTATAGGTGTATTTCTATTATTTTCCTTATACAATATATTCTAAAAATTCAAATTAAATATATATATATATATATATATATATATATGTATATATATATATATATATTTAATAATAATCTAATATTGTACTAAAAATTTAAAATATTATATATTGTAATTGAAGAGTTTAAGATATCATAATAATTAAATATTATCTAGACTTATTCAATTTAATAAATATATAAAATTTTAAAATTATATATATATATATATACATATATATATATATATATATATTATTGAGAATTTGGGAATATTACAATTCTCCCCTACTATAGAAATTTTGCCCTCGAAATTTTTATTGATTAAACAAATAAGAATATTTTTCTCTAATTTTCTCCTCTAATTCCCACATGTGACATCATCCCAAATGACTTTTACCAGTAGAATTTGTTTGCCTCTCAAATTCTTGATTTTCTTATCTGTGAGCTGTACAAACATATCCTTTAATTATACTGTATCAGGTGTTATTATATAGGAAAGGTCATATATATATATATATATATATATATATATATATATATATATATATATATATATATATATATATATATATTCTTAATTGAGACACATGAAAGACATTGTGAAAATTAGAAGGAAAAAGAGGTAAATAAATTTGGTAAGCAACAAGACCTATTTTTCTGAGAATTGGACAAGGACCTATAAATTGAAGGGTTAGTTTCTTTGATTTCATTACCATACCAATTACAGTTTTTTGTGTAACTTTCAAGAATACATGATCACCTTCTTAAAACTCAAGTGATCTTTTCTTATCAGTATAACTTTTCTGTCTGTTTTGGGTTATTCTCAATTTTTCCTGAATCATTTTTATTTTCTCAGTGATTTGCTGCACCATTTTAGGACCTAAGACTAAATTTTCCCCAGTCTCAAATCAACATAGAGGTTCTCTACATTTTCTTCCATAAAGAGCCTCATAAGGTGTCATACCTATGCTAGAATGGAAACTGTTGTTGTAAGTGAATTCAATCAAAGGTAAGTATCGATCCCAACTACTTGAATCTTCTAGCTCACTATCTCTCAACAAATCCTTTAGTGATTGTATAACTCTTTATAACTGTTCATCTGTTTGAGGATGATAATATGAGCTAAGCTGAAGCTTGATTCCTAAGGCTTGGTCTTCTGTCATATATTATGCTAGATGAAAACCCATGTAATCTCACAATTTCTTTTATGTACAAGTCCATAAGCTTTTCTAATGAATACATAATGTTAATGGGTAAAAAGTGAGCAAATTTTGTTATTTTATCCACGATAATCCATATGGAATCAAATTTGTGTATTGTTCGTGGTAATCCAACTACAAAATTCATTGTTATACTATCTTATTTCCATTCAGGTATGTCTAAAGATTATAAAATTCTGGCTGGTTTTTGATGTTCTATCTTAGCCTTCTAATAAGTCAAACACATGACCACATATTGATCTACTTCCTTCCTCATCTTAGGTCACCAAAACATTTTCTTAAGATCTTGATACATTTTTGTGATAGTTGGATATATGCTCAACTTGCTTTTATGTGTCTCTTCTAAGATTATTTTCTTAATTTCTATATAATTAGGCACACATACTCTATTGTTGAATCTCAAGAATCCCTCTTTATCTAAACTAAACTTTTCACCATCTTTTCTCCCAAAAATTTCTTTTTCTTTTGAATAAATTCATCAATCATCTGAGCCTTATAGATTTTCCTTTGTAAGTTACTGGTAATTTGAACTGAATTCAAATGCATTCTATCATGACTTACTTTAACTGATAAACTTATGTCTTTAAACTCTTCAATCAAATTCATCTCATGCACCATTAATGAAAAAACATGTAATGATTTTCTACTTAGTACATCAACCACTACATTTGCTTTTCACAGATGATAATGTAATTCAAAATCATAGTCTTTCAAGAATTCCATCCACCTTTGTTGTCTCATATTTAATTCCTTTTTATCAAACAAGTATTTTAAACTTTTATAATCACTAAAAACCTCAAATCTACTACCATACACATAATGTCTCCATATTTTAAGTGCAAAAACAATAACAACTAATTCTAAATCATGGGTTGGATAATTTTTCGCATATACTCTTAGTTGCCTAGAAGCATATGCCACTGCTCTCACTTCTTGCATAAGAACACACCCTAATCCCATTTTGAAGGCATCACAAAATATTACAAATTGTTCATTGGGATTGGATAAAGCTAAAATAGGTGAAATAGTTAACCTATTCTTGAGTTCTTGAAAACTATTTTCAAATTTATCTGTCCACTAAAAACTTGCCCTTTCTTGGTGAGTTAGGTTAAAGGCATGACTATCTTAGAAAATCCTTCAATGAATCACCTATAATATCCAACCAAACGCGGAAAACTACGAATTTCTATAGCTGTTTTTGGTGTGCCCCATTTTAAAACTGTTTCCACCTTGGTTGGGCCCACAAATATTCCATATTTGGAAATCACGTGTCCTAAGAACTTAACTTTATTTAACTAAAATTTACACTTAGAAAGTTCAGCATACAATTGTTTGTCTTTCAAAATCTGAAGAACAATCTGCAGATGTTCTTCATAAGTCTTAGAATAAATAAGAATATCATCTATAAATACCACCACAAAATGATCTAAAAATGGACGAAAAATCCTATTCATATAATCCATGAACACTATAGGAGCATTAGTCACACCAAAAGGTATTAATTGATATTCATGAGGACCATACCTTGTCCTAAAAGTAGTTTTCTGAATGTCTTCTCCTGTTACTTTAATTTGATGTATCCTGATCTTAAATCTATCTTTGGAAATACAACTGCTCCTCTCAATTGATCCATCAAATCATCTATCCTAGGCAGGGATATTTATTTTTTATAGTGAATTTATTTAACTGACGATAATCTATACACAACCTAAAACTTTCATCCTTCTATTTAACTAATAAAACAAGAGCTCCCCAAGGTGATACACTAGGACAAATGAATTGTTTTCCAAGCAAATCTTCCAAGAAGGTGACATCCTATAAGGTGCCATTGAAAGTTGTCCTGTGCCCGATATCAAATCAATTGAAAATTCATTTTCTCAGGTGGCAAACCAGGAATATCATTGGGAAAAACTTCAGGAAAATTTTTGAACAACAGCTATTTTTTCCAAGTCTACTTGTTCTTTTTATTCTTTGGAAGGTAATAGCAAATATCCTGAACTTCATTCCCTGAATACTTATTTATTGGTTTAATAGATGAAATCAATAGATCCTTAAAGTTAGAAAGTATTACAGACTTCTGTGTACAATTAAGGAAGACGTGATTGAAAGATAACCAATTTATCCCTAAAATCACATCTAATTGTAATAAGGGTAAACAAATCAAGTTTACAAAAAAAAATTATTTTTTATGAAAATATGACAATCTAGACAAACTTTATTGGTAATGACAGATTTATTTGTAGTTGTAGAAACAATTAGACTGATCTCTAAAGAAGAAACTGATAATTCAAGATTTTGAACACAATCATTAGAGATAAAAGAATGAGTTGCACCTGAATCATATAGTACATTTAAATTTTTACCTTTAACAGGACATGTACCTTGAATTAGATCATTGTTTTGGGGAGCTTTGACTCCAATATTGGTGTAAATTCTTTCAGTTGTAGTAGACTTTGACTTGGGTGCAGAAGAGTTAGAATGCATTTTTGTCTGTCCACACTCAAAAAACAGATGACCAGGTTTTCCACACTTGAAACGAACATGCCCTTTGAGATGAAAATCTTTAGCATAATGCCTATGTACACACTTAAGACACCTAACCTTATTAGTCATAGGTTTACTGAAATTTCCTGAGGAAGATTGGGAAGTTTGAGGTTTCCCTGGAGAACGATTATTGGTTTTCCTTCATGGTTTCTCTTTTTATTTAGCTGAGGCCCAAAGTACTTTGGTCTATTATTTTGATTATTTTCAAAACCTTCCAGAAAACGATATTTATGAATAAGCTTAGGAAAATCAGAAATTTCTAGTATCCCTACTGCATTCCTAAGTTCAGGCCTAAGTCCATCTTCAAACTTAATACACTTCATTCTCTCATCTGGGTGATAGAAGTAGAGTATTTACCTAATTCTTCAAATTTAGAAGCATATTCTCTTACTGTCATGTTTCCTTGTTTTAATTGCATAAATTCTATTTCTTTTGCTCTTATCACATAATTAGGAAAATACTTTTCTAAAAATTTAGTAGTAAATACTTTTCTTGTAATATCTATTCCTCCCCCTTCTAATAACCTTCTAGTACTATCCAACCAATATGCAATCTCTCCAACTAGCATAAACACAACATAATTTACTTTTTGATTATCAGGACAATTCATTGCTCGAAATATTTTTTCTATTTCCTTAATTCATATTTGAGCTTTGTCCGGATTATAACCTCCATGAAATTATGAAGGTTTGATCCTTCTAAATTCAATTAATCCTTGTGATTCAACAGTTTCTTCTGGCCTTTGATTTCTTATTAAAGCTGCAGTCATGTCTCTAATAGCTTGTACTGCCTCTGTTAATTTAGTATTTATTCTTCTTCCTGCCATATGAAATTATTCAAGTTAAAACTTAGTGACATGGTTAGCTTATTTTCCAAGTCTCACATGGAATGTTTTCATGATACCATATCTAAATGTAGCGACATTCTATATATCCTTATTTAATGATAATTTTTTTTCCATTTAAACCTATTATTCATTACAAGAAATAATTTATTTACTCGATTATTATTATTATTTTTTCATTTCAACAAATAATTTCTTTTCTTCAATTATTTATTTAACTAAAAAACTCATAAAAAAACCATATTTATATGTATACTCAAGTCATATTTACAATATTACATATTTTTAATATATACATACCACACACACACACCGGTGGTAATATTGTAAATATGTGTGTGTGTGTATGTATATATTACTTGAGTAAAGGGGAAAACTGCACATAAATATTGGAGTAGGCTAAATTACCACTGGTATCCCCCTATTTAAGGTCCAGCTCACTTTGTGCCTTTCAATTTTGTTTTTGCTCACCTTTTTCCCTCAAACTTTATTAAGTGGGCAAAATTTGTCCTTCCGTCAAATTCTTAGTGTTGACCATTAATATACGTAAAAATGCTGAGTGGTTGAATTGTAGAAGTTAATAGTTGACGCGACATAGTTGATTAATGATTAGTATTAATTAGGTAGTTAGGATAAATGTAAAAATGCTAAAATAAGAAAAGGTCCTCCCAAAAAATGAACCTAGAACCTCTTCAATCCAAAACAATGGATCTACCATTAGACTAAGGCTAGTTTCACATAAAATTATGCATTTTATGCTACATATAAGCATAGTTTCAAACATAAATGTAAAAAGTATAACAACAACAACAACAACAACAACAACAACAACAACAACAACAACAACAACAACAACAACAACAACAACAACAACAACAACAACAACAACAACAACAACAACAACAACAACAACAACAACAACAACAACAACAACAACAATAATAATAATTATAATAATAGTAATAATAATAGTAATAGTAATAATAATAATAGTAATAATAAAAATAATAATAATAATAGTGATAATAATAATTATAATAATAATAGTAATAATATTAAGAATAATAATAATAATAGTAATAATAATAATAATTATTATTTTATTATTATTATTACTATTATTATTATTATTCTATTATTATTATTATTATCATTATTATTATTATTACTATTACTATTATGATTACTATTATTATAATTATAATTATAATTATTACTACTATTATTATTATTACTATTATTATTATTACTAGTATTATTATTACTATTATTATAATTACTATTATTATAATAATTATTATTACTATTATTATTATTGTTATTATTATTATTATTACTATTATTATTATTATTACTATTATTGTTATTATTACTATTATTATTATTATTTTATTATTATTATTATTACTATTGTTATTATTATCATTATAATTATTACTATTACTCTTACTGTTATTGTTGTTGTTATTATTATTATTATTATTATTATTATTATTATTATTATTATTATTATTATTATTATTATTATTATTAGACTTTTTACATTTATGTTTGAAACTATGCGTATATGTAGCATAAAATAAGGTTAGACACACTTCACTAAATAATTATAACTAAAAGTAACATAAAATAAACACATAAGTAAGTATATAATTTAAAAGTAATAAATATCTCATCCCCTTACCTTAATAATTGGAATAATACAAGAGTTTTAAATTTTTTCTTGAAATAAACTCTTACTTCTAGCTTCAGTGACCAAGTTGATGTTTCTTTCTTTTCTTTCTCTTTCTGTGCTACAGTATTTAGAAGCCCTATTTACAAGAATTTTTTGCAATGATTATAGGTTTTTCTATTTCAATTTCTTGTTACTAGTTTCATTTGTTGTAAATAAGGGTAATTGGGATTTAGTTTAGAATTGGTACTATTGATGTTCTCTTTTTTTTTTTTTTTTCCTTGATCGTTAATCCTGACGTTGCAGTATATATATATATATATATATATATATATATATATATATATATATATATATATATATATATATATATATATATATATATATATTCTACTATACCATTACTTTTTTTAAGGATATCATAAAAACTAAATCCAATTAAAATTGGAATTCTGCAAATATATCATCTATAATTTTATAATAACTTAAAAATTATTTATGAAAAATTTCAACTTTAAATATAACTAAAATTAGTTAAAAATATATCATATACTATATATTTAATAGGTAGTTTTAAAGTATTTACTTATATAATTTTAAAGATTATAGATGTATTTCTATTATTTTTCTTATACAATATATTCTAAAAATTCAAATTAAATATATATATGAATAATAATGTAATATTGTACTAAAAATTTAAAATATGACATATTGTAACTGAAGAGTTTAAGATATCATAATAATTAAATATTATTTAGATTTATTCAATTTACTAAATATATAAAATTTAAAAATTATATATATATTATTGAGAATTTGGGAATATTACAATAATATCTCTAATAAAAAAATGCGTAAAAAAAATAAGTGCTTTCAACACACAAAATTAAATTTCATCATTCATTCTTTCATTTTTTTTTGAAATGGAAAAATTGAAAAAAATATTGCACTTCACTTGCTGTTTTAATTTTCTTTTTATCGTTTTTCTCCCTTTGCCATTTGTTCTATAACCTTTATTTCATGGTAGACATATAATGTAAGAAGAGTGTTTGGTTACTAAGTCAATTCATCATGGATAGGTGAAAGGATATTCTGAGTTTGTTTAGTTTGCTATTTCAGCTAGTTTTTAGTTGAAATGATTTTAGTTCAATATAGTAAAAAATTAAGAATTTTTTTAGGAATTACTAACTTTTAAAAAAAACTACTATTTCAAGTAGCTTTTCCAAAATATTTTCTATTTTTAACTATTAGTTGGTTTTATTTTTACATTTTTACCCTTTATTAATTAATGCATTATCCCCACTTATCTCCCTAATATCATTATACAACTTCTCTCTCTTATTTCTCTCTTTTTCATTAATGTAATTATAGTAATTTATAATATAAATATATAATTATAGAAAATTATAATTTAAATATTAATTACAGTGATTTATTATTAAAATATGTAATTACATAAATTTATAATTTAAATATTTAATTATAATTTAAATATGTTAATATAGAAATTTATAATTTAAATATATAATTATAATAATTTATAATTTAAATATATAATTAATTTATATTATTAAAATATGTTATAATTATTTTAAATACCTTATTGTTGATTTAATTATTAATGATGTCTTTATTTATCATTTTACAACTTTCAGCTAGTTGATAAATTAGTTTTACCAAACACTTATAACTAGTTTTTTAACTTTCAATTAAATTTTCAGCTTTTAACTAACTTTTTAGCTTTCAATTAGCTTTTCAACTAATTTTATCAAACACACTCTAAATTTAAAAAAAAAAGAAAAAAGGTTGGTCGTTCAGCTTCCTATGATAGATAGAACAAAGCTTGAGTTTTTTTATAGGCCAATAAAACTTGAGTTTATTACAAAATATGTATTCATCAGAGAGATATAGAAGAAAATTCGTAAAGTGACCTATTTTTTACATGTGTGATTTCTTAAAATAATTTGTTATTGAAACTTACTTGATGAAATCAATGATTTTCAAAAAATAATAATAAAGTATTTATTTGTAGGATTTTAAATTTAAATACAAATATTTAAACTCATTAAAGTAATAATTGTGTATTGTAATTAACAAATAGTGTCACGTGACAAAATAATACATAAAATATTATTTTAGCTGACACATGATGATAACTAACAATTCTTATAATACTATGAATTTTTATAACAAATTTTAAAAGGAGAAAAAGTCAACTTTATGTTTATGTAGATTTTGAAAGAGTATATTACAACATCTTTTACAATATTTATCAAATTATTCATAATTTTATTATATATTTTTTATTTTCCTACATTAAGAACACCGTAAGTTTTAAAACATTACACTAAAATTTTTTATATGTTTAAAAACATTACATTAGTATTTATTTCAAATATTAAACTAACACTCTAAAATATAAAAAAAATTAAAAAAGCAAAAAATGTGTGTGAAAATTTCAAAGATTCTTATTATAATTTGCTCCTTTAAATGACATTATTTGCAAAACAACGCTGGAAATAAATCTCCAATATAAAATCATATTTTTAAAATTCAAATAAATCTTAAAAATAAAATAATATATTTTTAAAAAATATTTTTTAAAATTAAAAATTAAAATAATTTAAATTATTTCTAATCCATAAAAGAAGTCACAAGCAAAGTTTCACTTACAAGAGTATATTATCTTTAAAGTAGTGGATTGAAAAATGTTCATGTTGGAGAATGCGAGAAATAAGGTTCATTTCTTACCCAGAGTTTTACCCAGAGTATATATATTGCATATGAGTAACTAATTTAATGTCACTGTGATTACGGTGTCTGAACTTCTTAATAAACATTCTATTGAGTGGAATGAAGGGGATATTAGTTTTATTTTTATAAATTATGAAATTGAAAGGTATCTCTTAAAATACTTTTAGGGGACAGTGACATGAAATTGAAGGTATCTTAATGGCAAAATTCTCAAACTACTTTCTTACGAGAATAATTCTAAAACTACTTTAGACTATACCAACCACTAATATCTAAGACACCACCACCATCTCAATACAATGCAAGCATCACCATCTCAATATAATACAAGAAATCCTCTAAACTACCATACATGTCACTATAATTTTTTTTAGGATATTCAAATTTGAGATTTTTCTTGAAAAGAATTAGTCATGTATTACCTAATACTAATCATCAACCATCCTTTAATATTTTCTTGTAATATTTAAAAAGAACAATGGTTAATTTGATCATTAAATTATCAAATAGGAAATGTATTATGGTGATAAGAGATAGAAATCTCTATTTACTCTGAGAGTTAGTATAAGAGATTTAATCTTTATCTTACACTCACGATTTCTTTATGTCCATAAATTAAAAAAAAAATCTTCATTTTTATGAAATCTTATGGTTAAGATTAGTTAATTATTACAACCATTAGATTTTAAAAAAATGAATGATGAAAATAAAAATTAAGTCTCTTATCCTCTTGGAGTAATTCTTTTATATATATATATACTACAAATATATAATGTAAAATGAAATAAAAGAAAAATAGGATAGAGGAAGAATAAAGATAGAACAAGAAAATGATTTCTTTAGTTGTTTAGGTTAATTAAAAGAAAAATAAAAACTTTAGGTGATGTTTGTTTTAAGTATTTTTTAATTTCATTTTTACAGAAAATGAAAAACAATAGTGAAATATGTTTGATTACAATTTAGAAAATATTTTCTATGGAAACATTTTTAAAGAACAATTGAAAACAGAAAAAGGAATTTTTTAATGTTTTTAAATATTAAACTTATGTAAAAATTTAATAAAAATATTGTAATCATAACAAAAACTATATAAATTTATTTTAAATTATATATAAATATTTTATAATATTTTACTAAATTGATTAATTTAACAATATTATTTTTTGAAAATAAAAAATATCAAGTGAAAACAAACATATTTTCTCAATGTTAAAAACTTGAAAATGAAAATAAAAAATAAAAATAAAAATAGAAAATATTTTCTCAAAGCAAATATCACCTTAGTTTTTTCTTCACTATTGATTAAAAAATAGAATAAAATTTAAAATCTTATGATAATATAAAATTAAAATTAAAATATATTATACTACTAACATGTTACAACATATACAATATGTTATTCTTCACTATTTGTAACGAACCAAAAATCTCTATAAAACATATACAATATGTTATACTACTAATTTTGTTAATTTCAAATTATACTCAACATTGAAATTATAAAGAATTAAAGAAAATAAAAAATCATGGACATCTCGGCTAGTGATCATTCTTACCCAATGAGAAGTTTGAAGTATAGAATTACAATAAAGAATTGTCTCTTAGACCCTTCGCTGAGCAAGAATTTTTGCTAAGCATAAATCCCATGAAAAATACTAACAAAGAGAACTTTGCATTGATTGAGAACACTCGTTGAACGAGGAGAAGTTGTAGACTGTAGAATTCAATCTTAACTATAATTCATGCCATATTGATATACATACTCAAAACTAGTTTTCAGCTCTTAAGTTTACATACATTTCCAGTACCATTTATAGTTCAGAAGCATGAGTTATAAATAAGGGTAAACTAAAACAAGCATAATTATAGGTAACCATTTACATCAAGTCAATATAATTATAAAACAGTCAAATGCACTTATGTTCTTCCTTGAATACAAGTAATCATTATAACATTCAATATGAGATGACACTTTCCAAAAATCATGTTGAGTTCAGATACCAAGGAAATTTTTCTGACTTCTCTTAACTATTGTCAGGCATTTGTATGATCCTTCAAACAACAATTGAAGTCAAGACATACTCATCTAATACCCTTAATTGGTGTCTGCCATCTATCTGATCCTTTTCTGAGTTGTTATCTGAGTATATCCGTTAGGTACCCCATCTATTTGTTACCAGGATCACAAAGACCTTATTTGTATCCCTAAGTCAATGCACATTATTCATATCAAACAAGGTTAAGTTACCCCAGTGTAATAACCCACATACAATATTCCATTATATTCATTAAGATCATATATCATTAACACATTTCATACATTTCAATACATATAACAAATAATTTGCAATCTCTAAATTCAATGCAAGATCAGATCTTCAGTCATTCACAATGTGAAATGAAAATTTGCCACTACAAGAAAAATGACTTGTAGCTACACTAAAAAACTATCACTAAAAGTCTAAATTAGTAGGTAAATGTATAAAAGACTTTGATCTATGGGTAAGTTCCCCTTACCTATTCTTTCTCTAACTTGAATTGTGGAGAAGGAAGAACCTAAAGATTACATAATTTCTCAATAGAGGAAATCTATCAAAACCCCCAAAACCAAATACAATTTAAGAATTAGAATTTCAAGGTTTCCTCTCCCAAGATGAAGATGCATGCAACCTAGAGAGAAGGAAATTAGTCTAAGGAAATAGAACAATTACTTATCCACTAGAATCCAAAGTCAAGATAAGGGGAAATTGAAGAGATCCTCCTAAGTTTCCATGAAATCTCCCTTGGCATGCGAGAAAAAAGAAAGGAAGCGCAGAGAAAGAAAGAAGAGAAGGTTGAGAAAGAGAGAAAAAGTAGGAGAGAGGATTGAGAAGGGTTGATGAAGTGTATTTAGAAATTTCTGGTTTTTGCTAAGACTACATTCCCTTTTTAATAAGTTTTTCTACAAAAAACAACCCAATAACCTCAACCTAAAATATTACTTCATCACTCACTTCCTACCAAATTGGTCAAAGGAAATAGAAAAATTACTTATCCACTAGAATCCTAAGTCAAGATAAGGAGAAATTGAAGAAATTCTCCTAAGTTTACATGAAATCTCCCTTTGCATGCAAAGCAAAAAGAAAGGAGTGGCAAAGAAAGAAAGAAGAGAGGGCTAAGAAATAGAGAAAAAGGAGAGAAGAATGAGAAGGTTTGATTGGTGTATTTAGAATTTTTTGGCTTTTGCTAACTGCACCCCACTTTTAACAAGTTTTTCACAAAAATAATCCAATAACCTCAGCTTATAAGATTACTTCATCACTCATTTCCTATCTTACTAAACTCACACACCCACATTTCATCACTTGTCACCTTTTAAACAAAATAAAACATAATATAAACACTAAAATCGAACACTCCATAATTAATTATTACAATTAAATTAAATTTAGTTTCTTTTTCAAATATTTTCATACACGTATAAAATACTAATTAAAACATAACCTTACAAACTTATATTTTTTTTAGTTAATTATGGATGTACCCCTCAAGTTTAATGAAATTATAGATGCACCCCTCTTTTTTAACATACACATAACCCCCTTATTTTTATGTATTCATTACATGTGTACCCATGTACATTTAAAAATCTTACACTAACATCGCTTCAAACTTATACTAACAACCCTTTAAGGGGTGCAAAAGTAATGTTTTAAAAAGCAGGGGTGCATGTGTAATTATATTAAACCTCAGGGGATGTATCTATAATTAACTCTATTTTTTTTTAACAAAATACTCTCTTCTTGCTAATGTAAATTCCTTCTTGTTTGTCAAAATTATTTCACAATATTTTAAATTAATTGTAAAGGTTTAGAGTTAAATAGTTTAAAAACAATATGTGAGATATATTAATCCTTCATATTTTTTTTCACTAATCCATGAGAAGTATTTTTTTACCTAAGTTTCTTTTTTTCCCTCCATGTACTGTTAACTATTTAAAACAGTAATTTAAAAAAAAAACATTTTTGTATTTCTCTCTCTCTCTCATGAAATACACACGTAAATTATAGTTGTTTATATTTTGTAAACACTTTAATAGGAAAAATTATATTTCTTTAAAGTTTGACAAATTTTCATGACAAAGTCAAGGTGTCGAATTAGAAGAATACTTATGTGATCTTTGATGATCACGTGCCTAAAGGATCCTTTCTAAGGTCACTTGGAAGGGAAATGGATTTATGGAGAGGAAAGGAATGGGGTGAGGTGCCACAAATACTAGGTTTGATAAGCCAAAGGGGAGAGGCCACAAGGGAGGGGTCCCTTGATAACTCTTAGAAGCTCTCACAAAGGAGAAAAGGGGACACTCAAAGGTAAGAACCTCACAACCAATATGGTCTCTATGATTAAATTCAAGTGTAAAAAATACAAGTGAGGGAGGAGCTCCTATTTATAGAGGTAGCTAACCTCTTGAACAAGATAGCCTAAAAAAGAAGGGCTAAGATTAAAAGAAGAGATCTAAGGGAGGAGGATTGAGAAACAATTCCCTCCTTAGATCATCAAACTTGGTGCCCAAGTTTCTCAAACCAAGGGCCAAGATTCTTTCTTATTAGCTTAGGGGGTTTATGTAGGAAAAGAGGGGTGTAGATATCAAGGCTACCCCTTATTTCCTTCATAAAGACCCAAAAAGCTAAATCCACCTTCTAAATTCCTAAGACACCTCCTAAAAATAAAAAATGGACTAAATACATGTCCCAAATTAAATTCTTAATGCTCCTCAAAATTAAAATAAAGGAAAATTATATTTTATTAACTAAAGTCCCTAACCTAATATCTTCACTCTCCATAGGAGGTGAAGTCTTCCTTTGTCTGCAAGGGCTAGGTCTTCTTCAATCCTTCTAGCCATGGCCCTAGTGATAGGTCCTTGGCTAGGCATGGTCACATCATCTCCTCCCCCTTGAAGAGGATTTGACCTCAAATCCATGGGGTCTTCGTCATTTTCAGCACTTACAAATGGAGACAAATCAGAAACATTAAAACTGGTGCTTACCCCATAATCCTCAGGCAGATCTAAAACATAGGCATTATTACCGATCCGCTTAAGGATTTGGAAAGGTCCATCTCCTCTAGGGCTAAGTTTGGACTTCCTTTGAGAAGGAAATCTATCCTTTCTCAAGTGAAGCCATACCCAGTCGCCCTTTTCAAAGATGACCTCTTTCCTCCCACTATTGGCGAAAGTAGCATCTCTCAAGGATTGGCGCTCTATGTTAGCTTTAACCCTCTCATGTAATTGTTTTACAAAAATGGCTTTTGCCTCTCCTTCTTTATGCACATCAACAGAAAGAGGAAGAGGTAAAAGATCTAGAGGAGTACGAGGATTAAAGTCATAGACCACCTCAAATGGAGAATGCTTGGTGGTTCTATGAACCACCCAGTTATAAGCAAATTCAATGTGGGGAAGGTACTCATCCCAAGACTTATGGTTGCCTTTAAGGAGAGCCTTCAACATAGTGGATGAAGATCTATTCACCACTTCTGTTTGCCATCAGTTTGAGGGTGACAGGTAGTGGAAAAAAGAAGTTTAGTTCCCAGCTTAGCCCAAAGATTTTTCCAAAAATGGCTAAGGAACTTCACATCCTATCTGACACTATTGAAGAGGGTATACCATGCAATCGGACAACCTCTTTAAAGAAAAGTCTTGCGATGTTGCTTGCATCATCCACTTTGTGGCAGGGAATAAAATGGGCCATTTTTGAAAATTGGTCCACCACCACAAATATGGAGTCTGCACCTCGTTGGGTTCTTGGGAGCCCAAGGATGAAATCCATGCTAATATCCTCCCAAGGTGCAGAAGGAGCAGGTAAAGGTGTGTATAGTCCATGAGGCATTGCTTTAGACATTGCTTGCAAGCAAGCTATACATTTAGAGCAATGTCTATGGACATCTCTACGCATATGGGGCCAAAAGAATTTCTCTTGTAAAAGCATGAGGGTTTTCGAAATCCCAAAATGCCCTATGAGCCCACCTTTATGGCTCTCTTTTGTAAGTAAGTTCCTAATTGATCCTTAGGGTATACAAAGCTTACTCCCTTTGTAAAGATACCCCTCACTGATGAAGTACCCATCATGGGCCTTTAATGCGAATACAGATGCAGAGGTAGCAAATATGGGGCCGAAATCCTTGTCAGACGGATACATAGCCCGTATGTCATCAAATCCCAAGATTTTTGCACTCAAGGATGAATAAAGGGCATGACACCTAGAAAGAGCATCAGCCACCACATTTTGTTTTCCTTTCTTGTACTTGATGATATAAGGGAAGGATTCAAGATATTCCACCCACGTTGCATGCCTTTTTTTCAATTTACCTTGACCCCTCAAATATTTTAGTGACTCATGGTCACTATGAATGACAAACTCCTTGGGAGCAAGGTAATGCTCCCAAGTTTGAAGGGCCCTAATTAGAGCATAAAACTCCTTATCATAGGTGGGGTAGTTGAGGGGGGCACCATTGAGTTTTTCACTGAAATACGCAATGGGGTGCCCTCCTTGCAACAAGACAACCCCCACACCTACACCAGAGGCATCACATTCAAGTTCAAATGTTTTAGAAAAGTTAGGTAATGCCAAGACTGGTGCATGGGCCAGTTTATGCTTAATTAGCTGGAAGGCTTTCTCTTGTTTCTCACCACAAAGGAAAGGAAATTCCTTTTTCACCAAATCATTTATTGGTGCAAAGAGCGTGGAGAAATTAGGCACAAAGCACCTATAAAATCCAGCGTGACCATGAAAGCTTTTGATCTCTGTCACACTCTTTGGGGTAGGCCATTCTTGAATAGCTTTTATCTTTCCGGGGTCAACATGGACCCCTTTTGTGCTAACTACAAAACCTAGGAAAACTACACTATCTACACAAAAGGTGCATTTTTCTAAGTTACCAAAAAGATGATTACTCCTAAGAAGAGAAAAAACATGCCTTAGATGTCCTAAATGATCATCTAGGTTCCTAGAGTAAACTAAAATGTCATCAAAGTAAACTACACAAAATTTACCAAGGCAATCCCTCAGTACATGATTCATTAAGCGCATGAATGTTCTTGGGGCATTAGTTAGTCCAAAAGGCATAACCAACCACTCATAAAGACCAAATTTAGTCTTAAAAGCAGTTTTCCACTCATCACCCTCTTTGATCCTTATTTGGGGGTAACCACTTCTAAGATCTATTTTTGAAAATATTTTTGTCCCATGCAATTCATCCAACATGTCATCAAGACGGGGGATTGGGTGCCTATATTTGATGGTGATGTTGTTGATTGCACGACAATCAACACACATCTTCCATTGGCCATTCTTCTTGGGCACCAACAAGACTGGCACAGCACAAGGGCTTAAGCTCTTTTGAACCCAACCCTTCTCCAACAACTCATTCACTTGAGACTCAATCTCTTGGGTCTCTATGGGGTTGGTCCTATAGGCAGGTCTATTAGGTAGACTTGCACCAGACACCAAATCAATTTGATGTTCTATACCCCTAATAGGAGGAAGTCCTTTCGGAACCTCATTAGGGAATATGTCATCAAATTCTTTTAAAATATCTTGAACCCCTTGAGGAAGGTGCTCATGTGCATGGGCTGTGGCAGTGCTCTCAGCAGAAGAATGCAAAATGGGAGAAGGATTTGATGCTTCTTTGCAAAAGAGGAGATAAAAAGGCTTGTTAGTCAAAGGAGCTTCTTTTAAATCACGTTTAGTAGCAAATAGGCTCATTTTACTAATATTCCCTTTCGAAGGGGCATCACCTTCCGACTCTCTCTCTTTACCCTTTTCAAGCTTTAAGGGTAAAGCTTGTTGTTCTTTTTTTTGTTTTTGTTTTTCCTCAACTCTTTTCTTTTTCATCGCAAATTGATCCTCAGCCACTTGAGAAGGTGACAAAGGATACAATTTGAAGCGCTTTTCATTATGGGTGAGAATTATTTGGTTGGAGTGACCATGGTGAATAGCTTTTTTGTCAAATTGCATGGTCTTCCCAACAGGATATGACCAGCCTCCATAGGAACTATGTCACAAAGAATCTCATCATTATAAGATCCTATGGAAATTGGAACCATAACTTGTTAATTGACTACCATCTTCCCTTGCTCATTGAGCCATTGCAATTTGTAAGGTTTGGGATGGGGCATGGTAGTCAAGGCTAGCTTTTCAACCAACCTAGAGCTACAACAGTTACAACAGGAGCCACTATCAACAAGGAGAGAACATACTTTGTCATTTACTTTACATCTTGTATGGAAGATGTTCTCTCTTTGTGACTGGCCAAGCTCTAGAGGTTGGCTTCCAAGAAGCCTTTGAACCATAAGGAGGTACCCTCATAAGGAAAAGCTTCCTCACACTCTTGTTCAAAAGTATGTCCCCCTTATTCGTCACTCTTACTAGAGGAGGAAGATGAGCTATTCTCACTACAGATGTCTTGTCCCCTCATGATCATGGTTTTCTTGTTAGGGCATTGAGAGGCAATATGGCCTCTCCCAAGACATTTGAAGCATTTGATACTACTTTGCCTCTCAGTAGGCTTAGTAGTAGGGGGTTTTCTCTCTATATGAGGTGCTTTTGTATCTTGAAAATGCTTGGGTTCCTCTTTGGGAAAACCCTTGAAAGAGTTTCCCTTAAGTTGGTCTCTCTTTGAGTAAGAGGGAGAATATTTTTTGAAGCTTTTTCTCTTGAGTTGATTCTCAGCTCTTACACAAAGTTCTACCAACTCATCAAGGTTTGAGTATGAAAGAAGTTCTACCTTATCTCTAATGTCAGAGCTTAATCCACACAAAAACCTAGCAAGGGTGGCATTGGGTTCCTCAATGATATTGACCCTTAGTATGAGAAACTCCATGTTTTGTCTATACTCCTCAATACTTAGGTTATGTTGCCTAAGTCTTTGAAGCCTATCCAAAAGATCCCTCTCATAATATGAAGGAATGTGCCTTCTTCACAAACAAGTTTTTAAATCATTCCAGTAGCGAATGTCAGACATTTGTTTACGGGCCCTATCCTTGACTAACCCATCCCACCAATCCAAAGCAGAACCTTGAAAACTAAGGGAGACCAAAGGTACTTTCCTTTCTTCCCTAATTTCATAGCATCGAAAGAGTTGTTCCACTTTGACTTCCCAATCTAGGTAAGTCTCAACATCTTCCCTACCATGAAAATGGGGTAGGTCTACCTTTGGTTCCCTAGCATGATTTATGTTCTCTTGAGGAGAATGATGATTGTATGATGAATGTGAGTGATGCTTATGTTGATTTCTATATTATTCTTCTTCACTAGAGCTAAAATGCCTAGATGGGGATCTTATGAGAATTCCTTTATTTTTTCTATCACTCTCCCTCCCATCTCTCCTCTTACTCTCTTCTCCTCTCCTTCTCTCTTCTTCCTCTTTTTCTTGTTTTCTTTCTAGTTCTTTCCTTCTTCTCCTTTCTTCATACTTTCTTCTCTTTCTTTGCCTTCTCTCTTTTCGCTCTTTTTTCTCTTTTCTCATTTCCAACATCTCTTTTTTTAACTCTTCCTTCTCTTTTTGTTTTTCCTTTTCTTTCATTTCTTTTTTTCTCTCTTTTTCTTCTCTCCTTTCTTGTTCTTTAGCCATCCATTCCCTAAATTCTAAGTTAAGGTTTTCAAGAGTGTCTCCCTTAGAAGGTTTTCTTTGGTTGACACTCTTACTTGATGAACAACTATGTGCACTAGAATGTGTGTGGGAAGTCATGGTGCTTGGATGCTAAAAACTAAAGGGTAGGCCAAAAACTTTTTTCTTCAAGCAACACTCCTCTTTTTTTTTTTTTCTCACCTAAGGTGGCTTCATGAGTCTTTGGAACTCTTAGCCTCTACACTTTTTTAAAATAACATAAAATAAAATAAAAGTCCAAGAATGTAAAAGAGAAAGGGCTCTAATCGTGCTCCTAAGGTGTTGAAGGAAGTGTATCACTTCTCCCTTCTTCACCTAATTAATGAGGAACTACGCTAAAATTAACCAAAATTATTACAAACCAAGGGAGGGCCTTAAGGGCACTCAAACTCCCAATCTAAAATTAAGTATACACAATACAAAGAATAAAAAAATAAAAAAAAGTCTTCACTCCAAGCTTTTTGGTGTTTGTCTCCTTTTGATCAAGCCCCTTTGAGTTGCATCAACCCACCCCAAGAATGCTACCCTTTTTTCCTTTTGTTTGGACTTGCCAACATTTTATATATGGAACTTTTTCCAACCTTTCCTTACCAAGGCCGAATACAACACAAGACAACAAACAAAGGTGAATAACAAAACAAGGTTCACAAATCCAAGTGGATAGATTAAACAATGACAAACTCAAAGAAGTAAAGAAGACAAGCAAGAAAACATAAGGCTCACAAAGGAAGGTAGCACACAAATAACTTTCCTAGATTAGCTCTAAGAGTAGAGATGAAAAAAGACTCAAACAAAAAAAATGAAACCAATAGTTGCACACTTAATAAAATTTAAGTGACCAAAAACTAAAAAGCTTACTCAAGTAATTTTTTTTTTTGAATCACAATTGGTTCCTCATATCAAATGTTTCTACTATTAGGTACACAACTTCAAATTTGTCTTTCTTTTGAGTTCTTTATCTTTTTTTTTTTAACTTGAACTTTTTCTATTTTTTTTTAACCTTTTCTAATCATTTTGCTACACCTAATAGCTTGTTGAATTGAAATTTTAATGAGGATGCTTAAAATAATAACGCTTGAGTGAATAAGCACAAAGTAAGGTCACACAATTTTCAAGCAATGCATGCAACTAAAGGCAAAACAACTTAGTAGTTCCAAATACCACTGAACTAATGGTGCTTAAGGAATGATTTAGGGCTTATTTTGAAGTAAATTGATTGCTCAAATTACTAACACAATTAATCCAAGCTAAAATTCCATAAAGAGGCACCAATAGTGAAGGTAAACCAAGTGGAAAGCTACTAATAATTCAACATAAAACAAGAAACATATAAAGATTGAATTGAGCAAATATTTAAGAACAACAAAGAGATTAATATTCTTGAACTAAAAGCATAAAAGACTTAAGAGACTCAACAAGAGGTTCACCTCTTAGGAGCTCAATTTAAAATGTTTTTGAAGGCTTTTTTGTAAAAATTTTAAGAGGCTAAAACCTATGGAATTTAAATGAGACAAAATAGGAAACTAACATGACTAGTATTTGACAAAACACAAGATTAAGAAAAAATAAAACACCTAAAAATAGAGCAAAAATTTCAGCAAGGGACTCAAAACAAAAGGCACAACAAAGTGGCCAAAGTTGATTACCACAATAGTGTGGAAAAATCCTCGACCATGTGGGTTTAATGGTCACAACTTATTAGGCACACTTTAACTTAAAAAACCAAGGGAAAATTAAGCAACTTGAACACGAAAATAAGATGCAAAGAAAGGGACAAATAAAATCGCATCAAATTAAATGGAACATAGGCGCGTAGATAGAAAACAAAAGCGCATATAATAGCAAGAATAAAAAGTTATACTACTAGACAATAAAGGAAATAGAGATGACAAAAAATGAAGGACTTTAAAATAAAGAGATCAAAGAGATAAACAACAAAGCAAAAAGAAATTGAGAAAGAACGTGACCTTTAGAAAGTGGCTCTAGATACCACTTGATGTGATCTTTGATGCTCACGTGCCCAAAGGATCCTTTCTAAGGTCACTTGGAAGGGAAATGAATTTATGGAGAGGAAAGGAATGGGGTGAGGCGCCACAAATACTAGGTTTGATAAGCCAAAAGAGAGAGGTCACAAGGGAGGGGTCCCTTGATAACTCTTAGAAGCTCTCACAAAGAAGAAAAGGGGACACTCAAAGGTAAGAACCTCACAACCAATATGGTCTCTATGATTAAATTCAAGTGTAAAAAATACAAGTGAGGGAGGAGCTCCTATTTATAGAGGTAGCTAACCTCTTGAACAAGATAACCTAAAAAAGAAGGGCTAGGATTAAAAAGAGATATCTAAGGGAGGAGGATTGAGAAACAATTCCCTCCTTAGATCATCAAACTTGGTGCCCAAGTTTCTCAAACCAAGGGCCAAGATTCTTTCTTATTAGCTTAGGGGGTTTATGTAGGAAAAGAGGGGTGTAGATATCAAGGCTACCCCTTATTTCCTTCATACAGACCCAAAAAGCTAAATCCACCTTCTAAATTCCTAAGACACCTCCTAAAAATAAAAAATGGACTAAATACATGTCCCAAATTAAATTCTTAATGCTCCTCAAAATTAAAATAAAGAAAAATTATATTTTATTAACTAAAGTCCCTAGCCTAATATCTTCACTCTCCATAGGAGGTGAAGTCTTCCTTTGTCTGCAAGGGCTAGGTCTTCTTCAATCCTTCTAGCCATGACCCTAGTGATAGGTCCTTGGCTAGGCATGGTCACATCAAATACTATAACTAAATAACATTTATGTATGTTTTATTTAGAAAAAAAAGTCCAACAAAATTGATTTCTAGGGGTTGCCAAAGCTTTGGGGTAATGTAGATTACGAATGGAGTTTCAAACCATATGATGATCTAAGTGGTGGACTATTCATCATGTGGAGAAAGGGGGTGTTTGTCATCCAATGGAAAATTCAATGTGAAGGCTTTATGGGGTTAGGCTTTATAAAACAAGGCTTGAATTCATTATGTTGGTTGGTAAATGTATATGCTCCTTACTCTCACGCTAGGGAAAGGAAGGTGTTGACAAATATTACTATTACTAAGAGGAGCTTCCTGAATGCTCAATGGTGTTTAGGGGGTGATTTTAATGCAGTGTCAAAAGGCTAGAAGTAATGGACTCTTCAAATTATCACTCAACGCTGGAGATGGAAAAGTTCAGGCAAATTATTGGTCATATAAAAGTGGTGGACATCCTGGTCTTCAGAAAGCAGTTTTCTTGGGTTTCTTCAAATGGAAAACGGTATCGAGTAGCTTAGATAGATTTTTTTATTTCACAAGACTTGTGTGATGTATGGAATATTTGCTCACAATGGATAAGGTTTAAGGAGTTTTCTGACCATTGTTGGATCCTGATGAAAGACAATAAGCAGAATTGGGGGGCTAAATTGTTTAAATTTTTCGATCTTAGGGCATTCATCTTTCTATGATTTGGTAAAAAACTCTTGGAGTTCGCATAGGGGCAAGGGGGTGATAGTTGTATCAATTTAAACATAATTTAAGGGAGCTGAAGGTGGGAATTAAAAAATGGTGTTCAGAGGTGTTGCAAAGGGACGATCAATTTTTTAGTGCAAAGGTTAAGGAGTTGGATACAATGGATCAGGACTTGTTGGAAGGGAATGCTTCAATGGATCTAATGAGGAATGAAATTCTCATTTAGTACTGGAGCAAAGCTAGGGTTTTGGAGCATGCAATTTTGCAAAAATCTAGAGTAAGGTAGGCTCTAGAAGATGACTCTAATTCAAAGTATTTTCATAATTTCTATTAACAAAGGTGTTCGAAGAATAATATAGTGGTTTCTAATTCAGATAATGGTTTTGTAGAAGGAGTATCTGAGGTGAACTCAATTGTGTTGAATCATTTTCAAGATAGGTTTAAATAGAAAAGTTTTAACTAGACCCAATCTTGATGGGGTGGAATTTAAACAAATATCAAAGAGTGACAGGTTATGCATAGAAGAACAATTCTGTAATGAAGAGATCAAAGAAGCAGTATGTTCATGTGAGGGGAGACGTAGTCTGGGACATTTGGGTTTGGAATGAATTTTTATAAATCTTGCTGGGAGATAATTGGGGAAGACATAATTAAGGAGATTCAAGAATTCCATGGTATGAGAATTTACCTAAAATTGTAACATCTTCCTTTATAGCTCTGATTCCAAAGGTGAGGAGACCTCATAATCTTTCTCAGCATCAGCCCATCTCTCTCATTTTGAGTGTGCTCAAAATAATCTAAAAAATTTTGTGTGTGAGGCTTAAAAAGGTTTTGGGGAGGCTTAAAATGGTTGCAGATTGGAAATCAAAGAATATGTCATTTGGAGGTAGTTAGTAATGATAAAATCAGTCCTTACGAGTTTGCCTTTGTATTTCTTTTTTCTTTCAGACTCTGAGGAAAGTGGCGAAGATGCTAACTAGACTGCAATGAAATTTTTTGTGGGGGAGGGGTGATGTAGACAAAAGTAGAATTACCTAGGTGAGTTGGAAGAAGATTTGTATGTCTAAGAATGAAGGGAGTTTGAGTGATAAATGTTTGCATAAATTTAACTTCAATTTCCTTGCTAAGTGGAGATTGAGGTTTTTAATTGACAAAAAGGGAATCTGGAGTCTTTTATTGCATAGTAGATATGGGTCTTTCTATGACACCCTTCTACCCCAAACACTTAATTTTTAATTACAAAATAATATAGAAATTTATCCATTTAAATACTAGACTTGACATTTAGGTAAAAGGATTCACATTACTTAATGTACAATTATTTTCCAAAACAATGATATAACAAATGTAGAGATGTAAGTAAAATACGTTAGGTTTTAAAAATTATCTTTACAAGATTCTCAATTAATAAAACTTTAAATGATTCTATACATGATGAAAAGCTATTAATTAATCCTTTCTAACCTAATGTCACACTTAATCAGAGCAACCCAACAGAAAGAGGTAAAGAAAAGTCAAAGCTTCATCACCCATGATATCATCAAGATCTTGCTCACTTGAAAGTGACATTTAGCTCAAGCAAAATGCAACAATAAGCAGAAAAGGGGTGAGAATACATATCACACATGTTAAGGAAAATATAAAGAGAATGAACACTCAACTAAAGTACAACAAATAAACATATAAAATTCATTTCACACCCATGACAGAAATTATACATCCACACACATAAATTCATTCATGCTAATGACGCTCATGCATGCTCTCTCAAGTACACGCCTGAAGCAGTCCTCTTCTGCGTTAGTAACACATATGTACAACCATCTCACCATAGGTCAATCCGAAGTGAATCATCTTCTATACTAGTAACACTTAGGTACAATCTGCAATGCAAAACAACCAAAGAAGATCTGGTCCAGAGCACCACAAATAGGCGATCTTTACAAAATTTGTCTAACTGTCACACTCATATGTCATGTCATCCACAACATAAATCATAATGCCAACATTTAATCATGTCATCATACTCCACCCCTAATCCTAACTAGGATGACACCTTGTCAGACACACTCTGACCATCATCACCAATATAAATCACAATATCAATATTTAATCAAGTAATTGCACACCACCACCAACTACAGTTGGGATGACATCTCATTAGGCACACCCTGACTTCCATCATCAACATTATACATCTAATTCAAATTAAGATCAATATCACACAATGGAACAAATACCCAATTCACACACCTCAATAAACTTTCAAATGTTCAATCATTCACCACACTCACAATTATAAAATACATCACAAATCTAATAACGTCATCATAATCCACCCTATCATAGCTAGAATGACACATCATCAGGCACACCCAGACTATCATTGACCATTAACACATTATACGCTTAATTATAATCAACACCAATATCACACAGTGTGTTGATAACTGTTTAATTTACCTATTTTTACATAGGTAAAATAGAGCAATTATCATAATTATTTCTTATTTAAGGTTTTGTTTTCCTTTCTTTTATCTTAAAAGTAGATTTAGTGAGAAATTTAGGTTTAGAATTTATTTTATATGCATTTTACGTTTATTTGCTTATTTTTAGTTTTTTTGAGTCAGGTTTTGGGAATGACCGAAGAAGTGAAGAAAAATAAGAAGTTTCAGTTGAGCTGATTCTAAGCACCCAACAATTATGGAGCGAGTGTCCGACGTTCATCAATGAGAGCACCTAAGTCTAATGGCGGGCACCTAATGGTCCATGATCACCACTGCCTAGCGCCCATCAACAAGAGTGCCTGCATCTAAAGTTAAGCGCCTAGTGCCCATTTATCTGGCCGCTCAACGCTTAAACAACTTAGGCCCTAAGTAGTCTTATGGTGCCCAACGACCACTTTTTGGCCGCTGGACATTGGTATTTCAAATTGTAAAAGTTAAAGGGCTGAGTTTCATTTAGAAGGGTTTCGTCTACGGGTTTCCTCATGTTCTTGAGCCGGAGTCACACACCTTGTTTACCGAAGACACACTTTAGACCTATTTTCGTCCATTCTCCACACTCATCCATTCCAATAGTTAGTTAGATTTTGTTATTTTGTTGGGATTTGATGTAACTAAGCCTGAACTATCCTGTATTTTTGTTCTCTTTAATCTAAGTTTATTATTCAATGTTGGTGTTCTTCTTTATCCTTTACATTATTTTCTTTATCTTTTGCAGATTTTACTTATTGAATGAGCTCGGGAGGGCATTTTGACTTGTAAAATGAGAAGAACTCTCAATGGATTTTATTGCTCAAGAGAGAGGAAAACCCATTGGCCATCTTAAACTCCTTTTTCTTAATGTGGATTATTTGACTTTATATTGTGTGAAACATCCATAGTCTAAATCCTAAATAACTTAGTTCCTTGCTTGTGAGGGATCCAAGTTAAGGATATTTTTATGAGTGACGGGAACATGGGTAGTTAACGTGGGTTTTGAGTTCATTATGCATTTGAGGGATGATTTAGTGAAATCAAACCCAATTGAATCTCATATGTGTAACCACCTATTTTTATTTATTTCCGCATTTATTTTTTAATTTGTAGTAGTGTTAGTTAATTTCTATCTTTTTGTTTATACAAGTAGAAAGTATTGAGATTTCTAAGATTCCATCCAAGTCCCTGTGAGATTGACCCAATGTTTATCGGTTACTACATACGATTGATGTACTTGCTAGTAGTAGTGTAGAAAAATTTATATCCATCATGGATCAAATCCCCAATCCATGCTCCCCAAACAAATTTTAAACATTTAATCATTCATGGTAATCATAATTATAAGATACATCACAATATTTAACACCACAACAATCAACACCATTACAACTCACACTATTCTTTCTTATCTTACTATTTTATTACATTGTGTAGTCAAAATAAAATATCAATATTTTTACTAATGATGTGAGAGTGGTATAAATTTTATCATAAAGATAATACAATTACCTAAAACTTCTATGTTGATGTCTAGGGTTAGTTTTATCGTCTACTATTTTTAAAAATTACAAAACAGAAGCTATTAACCCCAAATCTAACAGCTTGAACTTTACTCACTATTTTATTCATAACTTGAGTTATATGCATTCCTTTTAAGTGATTCCAACTCTAACAGAAAGATAACATATAAAGAGATAACTTTTATGAAGAAAACTAAACCTAATGAGTTCGTTTAGGTCACGTCGTAGGGCTCATAATGCGCAAACATATGTTCCGCTAACTAGATTAGACACTGAACTTCTAACTCACATTAATCAGTCAATTCTTAATATTTATATGCAATTCTTGAGCCTAAACTGAAACCGTAAATTTCTAGTTTATAAAACAACAAATGGAACTCAATTTGGCTAACCACAAAGAAAGATATTATAGAAACACTAAGGTATGTTCATACGAAAATTTTCAAATAACAAATATTCAACTTACAAGGCTTCTAAAATATAATTCTAACTCCAAACCCTCAAACATTCTACTTCTCTATCTATTTTGTTTGTTATCATCACATTCCATAATTACATTGATGATAATTCCATGAATCTATCAATGGAATAAAACACCTAACACCTAATCTTTTGGCTATGGAGAATAGTTCAGATAACATATGAGTTCTTCAACTATCACATTAATTAATAATATAATTAAAGTTCTTCATTGTTTAATAATAAATAGTATTTATAGAAAAGAAACTTAAAAATATCATAAAACACTTGAAAGTTTAATCCCTAGGAAGACTTAGGGATTGTGGCACCACAATTTGATTATTACTAAACAAGTATTAGAAAGGAAAATAATTTATCTCAACACTGAGTTAAAACCTGGTCAAATAGATAAAAAATACTAATTTACATAAATCCATGAAATCGGGTTAACTTACTATTAAAGTTGTGAGCATTAAATAAACAAAAAATGAATTGTTGGGATCATGTGATACAACACTATGAACCCTATGTATAAGCTAATATCATTGCTCTTATAATACAACAATATATGAACACAATCAACACTCCAATAATATATCAATAATCCAATGGATTAATACACACATTCATTACTGTGTTCAAGGGTACTAATCTCTAGGGTATCAAAATGGAGATCCTCAATGCTAACTTAATCAACACAATCAATAAATAATCTAACAGTACACATGATACAACCAAACAAATTCATACAAACACCAGTTAATTATTCAAGGGCACCAAATACATTAATTCCATTGCCAGGCTCCAATTAAATAAAACAAACAATATATCCACATAGTCATGTTTATTTTATCAACACTTGTTGTGGGTGTTCAAAACCCTTTAATAACATTTATGCAACATTGAAACCTATCGAAGTTTAGGGATCGCTTCACTACCTATTTTTCCTACACATGTCACATGAGAGATAATTTCTCACCTCCTTACCTTGAATGATGATCTGGATGCAAAGGATGTGTCTTCAAGTTCCCCAATGTTATGCTCCTCAATCTTTCTCGACAAGGTTCTCTCTACAGTTTTCTCTCTAACCTCCAAAGTTAGAAACGTGAAACTGAAGTGCAATCACCACTTAACTTAACCTTCAAACTATTTTACTATTTACACCCACATTTATTTTATTTATTTATTTTATAAAATTAATTCTTAATTTATTCTAATAAATACAAATATTAAATTAATTTAAGCATATCAATATAAGTTACACCTTTATATTAATATATTATTTTTTTTAAAAAAAAGGGATGTTACACCTTCCATGTTCCATGATATTCCATATCAAAATACTAGGTGGTCTAAAAGTTTTATCTGGTGGATGGAAGTTGGTTCAATTGATAGTATTGTTGTTGTGTTCCCGAGATGGTTTTCCTGTAATATAAGAAGGAAGATAGGTGATGGGTCAAAAATTCTATTTTGGTTATGTAATTGGTTAGTTGGAGGATCGCTATTCATACTTTTCCTAGATTGTTTGCTTTGGCACCGGAAAAAAATAAAGATGTCCAAGATACAAAGGGGCCTATTGTTTGGGCATTTTTGTTGGAAGTGATCTTGGCATAGAAAATTGTTTGTGTAGGAAGAACAAGTTTTGTTAACATTGGAGGAATTATTACAGAATGTGTATCTCGAACAACAACCTCGAGATGAATGAGGCTTGGATTTCAGTAGTCAATGGTTAGTTATCAGTAGGAGATGTATACAAAATTGTAAGTGTTGGTTCTCCGAGTGGAAGTAGGTTTAGTTTCGATTCTTAGGTGTTCAAGTGGTTGTGGAAGGACAAATTGTCGTCTAAAGTCATAAATTTCTCATGGAAATTATTGCTCAACAGGATCCCTACAGTGGACAATTTGATGTGAAGGGGAATGACTCTCTAGGACAATTCGTAGAGTTGTATCTTGTGCAGAGAGCATATAGAGTAATGTAAGCATATTTTTCTTTCTTGTAGATTTCCTCAGGTTGTGTGGTATAGGTTGATGAATTGGATTCATATAGAATCATTTTTACCATATGACTTAGTACAATTGTTTCATTTGGGTAGTTTGTCGGCAATGGGTAAAAACAAAAAAAAAATAATTCAGGTATCTGTTTTGGTACATAGTCTGCTAAAGTATATGATTATCCAAAAACTCTTTTGTTTTTAAAAACAAAATATTGAAGTCTCTGAATATTTTATCTTGGATTAAGATAATTTCTTAGAAATGATTGTCATATAGGTTTGGTAATTTTTTTACTGGTATTATATCCCTCTATTATGCCTTAGGAATATATAATTGATGTTGGTAAAGATTTTTTTTTTCTTTTTATGGAGTTCTGTATATTAGGAATATTGCTTATAAAAAGTTGTGATCTGATTTAGTAGGCTTAGAATCCTTTGTATAATTTTTTTTATAACAAATACAACAATTGTATACATTTTTACGTGTTTTTATAAACTGTTTTTCTTTAAAAAATATTAATTTTATTAATTTTAAAATTAAAATTGAATGAGAAAAAAAAATTCAAATATCATATATTAATTTTGGAAAAGTTGAATAATTTCTCTTACATGCAATCCCCCCTTATATAGAGCGGGAAAAAAATTAGATATGATAAATGAAATTGAAAAATTAAAAGACTAAAATATAATACATATTCAACATATAATATATAAGTGAAAATTGATATAAGAATTATTGATTGCCAATGAATTGTAATGAAAATATTTACTAATTTGCTTAGATAGTTCGAGTTTTATAACCAACTTTCAATTAACATCAAAACTTCTATAATAAAATAATGAAGTCAAATACGATGAACATTTAATATATTATTGTTACTAAAAGCATATTTACAATCTACAATAGTGATCATAATTATTATAAAAATTAATAAATTTCATATATTATTATTTTCAGTGACGTAAAACGATTAACACCATAAATATTAATTACATCATCACTTAATTAATGTTAAACATATGATTATAAGAAATATTTTTAAACAAAATATATTTGGGAGAATAAAATAAGATAAAAATAAACTTTAAAAAAAAGATATAGATATTTTTCAAGATAAAAAATTAATTCAACCTATTAACAATAGTATTCTTATTTTTTATTAAAAAAAAGTCATAATTCGCTTTTGTATTACTATATTTATATATGTGGATTGGTTCACGTGCTAAAACATTAATTACGTCATCACATAACCGTGTACATATATAAGAATTTGTTAAAAAACATATTTTAGAAAAAAAAAACTTTAAATTTATTAATTTTATCAATTGATATTTAAAAGTTTAAAGAGTTGTAATTCATTATAGAATAAGTTTATACGATTGAGGGTAATACATGCAATGTGATAAATTGTAATATAAGTTTGACGCCGAAAACTATAAATAAGAGTGACCTGAGCAATTTGTATTTTTTTTTTCAAAGTTATAAGTTGCTTTATTTTTTTAAAGTTTCTTCTTACGTGATCTACGATATCTAAACTGCTAAACTGACAGAATAATCTTTAAAAAATGCATTAATTTTTTTTTTTTAATTTATGATAGTTTGAAAGGGATGTAACCCTTTGAACCTTATAGAGTAGACGAGTTTGATTGGAGTACATTAAGTCAAAATGAAATTGCAAAAGAAAAAGAAGATGAATACATGATGTATTCGTGGTGGTCACATAATCCTTGACTTAAGACATGATACAGGGTGGTATCCAACCTCTACATTCAAGTAAGAGTGCACAAATTGTTGACATTTCCAAGCTTTATTCATAGTAATCATTTCGAATTCAAAAACCTGTAATTCTTCTTGGCTTACTTGACTGAGAGCTCTACTCAACGAGTCTTCCATTCTGATTTGGAGTAAAACAAAATTAATTATTTGTTGCTTCATCTAATCAAATTAGTCAAATTATCCCTTTAGCTAGGCAGTATATTTTCCGTTTACCATTTATAATTTGATGTTCACAAGCAAATCATTTCCTGTATTTTCAGACACAAGAAGGAAACGAAAGAGAATCAATCATACTATATTTTTTATTATAGTAACTAGTAATACTTAAAATTATTAATTATAATGATGATTATGAGTATTTAAAAATTAGCATATTTAATCATAATTAAAGTAAATTATAATTCCAATTTAGTAATTCTAACTTCTCCTATAATATCCTCCTATTAAATATTAATTCTCTTATTCTCTTATTTTTTACAAAATTTCTAAAGCAAATATTAAATATATTTCATATTTTCCAGACATTAAATATTTTACTTTTTAATTAATACCTTATTATTAATGTTTAAATTATATTCTCCTCTCTTAAGCAAACTTTCTTTTATCAACTCTTTTTTTTTTAATAAGGCAAAATTTATTTAATAATATCAAAACTCTCCCATGTCACATGATATGACAAAGGAGATCTTGAAAATTACAAGTACAATACGGACCATGATAAATAATTTATTATAGGGTTACCCACAGACAACATCTTACAGGCGCCACCAATACAGATACAAAGATCAAAGTAAACTACATTACTCAAATACAAAACCCTAACTAGGGAACAACTATGCATTTATATTTTTAATCTAGCAAAACATAATATTGGTTATGTAGACCATTCAAAGAATGACACTGACAAAACTTTACAGAACCCTTTAATCCACACAAAAAATCTTTGCAGAGATAATTGCCATACTTCTTATACATTAAAGGTGTCACCCTTAAATGCTATAACATTCATAGCAAGTCAGATTCCCAGCAATGTAGCTAACCAAATTACACTAAGTATATCATTGGTTAATTTTCCTTTGGATTCAGAAACACCCAAATGTTGCTAGAAACTAGATTGACAATCAGAAGAAAAAACAGACATGCAACCTAACCATCTATAGTAGTTCATCCAAACTTGGTAGCTAAACTCGTAAGTAAATAACAAGTGACTTACTGATTCTAGTTGCATGCAACAGATAGGACAAACATCACCAAATGAAAGAATAATATTTCACTTTGTCAATTCAACCTTTGAAGGGATCCTATTATGAGTTACCTTCCAAGAAAATGTCACCACCTTAGAAGGCACCTTTGATTTTCATAACCTTTTGAAGAATAAAGAATTATTATTTTAAGAAACTCCAAAAGCTAAGTAGTATGCTTCCTTACAGAGTATTAAGTAGAGTTACCATCACTACCTCTCTACCCTTATCTATCCTTCACATCTTGCTTCATATGAAACCCTTCCAAAACCCTCTCCAACTTCCTCACTCACTCTTCCTCCCAACTAAATTATGAGTACAAAATTTTCTATACTACTACCGACAAGTGCACCAGTTGTATGTAGTAACCAATAAATACTCGTCGATACCACATGGACTTGGTTGAAATGTCAAAAATCTCGATACTTTCTACTTGTACAAATGGAAAGATAGAAATAAAATAAAACTACCAAACATAAATTAAAGAAAGCAGAAATAAATAAAAACAGTGGTTACATATATGATATTCAGTTGGGTTTGATTTCACTAAACTACCCCTCAAGTGCTTAAATGAACTCAAAACCTTCGTTCATTACCCACGTTCCTATCACCCATTAAAATATCCTTAACTTGGATCCCTCACAAGCAAGGAACTAAGTTATTTGAGTATTAGACTATCGTTTTTGCGCATAATCTAAAGTCAAACAAATCGCATTAAGGAAAGAAGCTTAAGATGGTCAATGGATCTTATTCTCTCTCAAGCAATAATACTCATTGGGAGATTTTTCCGATTTACAAGTTAAAATCCTCTCTCGAGCTCATTCAACAAGTTAAACCCACAAAATATAAAGAAAAAAAAAACGCACAAGGTAAAGAAGAGCACTAACATTGAGTAATAAACTTAGATTAAGAATACAAAAATACACTAAAATTTAGGTAAAACTACATCAAATCCCAAATAAATGACAACCTAACTAACCATCAGAATGGATGAGCATGAAAGATGGACAAAGATGCGTTTGAAGTGTGTGCTCAGTCAGCACGGTGTGTAACCCCTTCTTCATAACAAAAGTATCCTTTTTATAGCTTCTAATATGTTTTTGAGCACCTAAACGGCCACAGAGTGGACGCTCGATAGCGAATTTCATGTTTTCACAAAATATGACTTGAGCATTGGGCACCCACATGCTGTCACATCACCAATTAGCTCAAATTCTCTACCATTTCTTTGATCCTTCCCGCAACTTGTCTCAAAACAACTAACATAGGGAAATATACATAAAATATGCATAAATATAAACCTAAAACTAAATTCCTAATGAATTCTAATTTCAGAGAAAAAATAGGAAAACAAGGCTTTAAATGAGAAATAATTAGGATAGTTTCTCTATTTTACCTATGTGAAAATAGGTAATTTCGGCAGTTATCACTAAAGAAGTCCTTTATCCAACTAAACCTCCATTTCCAACTATGACCGTCCTAGCCCCCAACATTAGAAATGAAAGTTTCTCTGTGATAGGAAAGTTCGTATAATCTAGGGAATAAAGATTTAAGCCCTCCTAACACCCTTCACCCCCCTTCTCAAAATTTGAACAATGACCCATACCCTACCAAGGGCTTGACCTTACTAGAGAACCACTCACCCATCCCCTTGTCAGACGTTACCTTCAGGATATCATTCCACCATTGAGACTTTCCTCTCCTATGCCTTACTACCAAATTCCTTATGATATATTTCCTATATTTAGTCTCTAGAACTTTGATCCAAAGAGAGTTATCCCGCTAAAGAATCCTCCAATGCCATTTACTGAGAAGAGCTTGGTTGAATGCCCACACATCTTTTATACCTAGACCTCTTTGACTTTTGACTTTGCATACAACTCCCATTTGATCTAAGCTACTTTGTTGTACTTTTTTGATCCTCTCCATAGAAATTGTCTTTGCATAGCCTGTATAGAATGAGCCACTTCTTCGGAAACCTGTAAAAAGACATAAAATAAAGTGGAATGGAAGAAATGGTGGATTTGGTTAGACAAATTCGCCCTCCCAAAGACAATTTTTTTATTTTCCACGATGTTAGTTTAACTATTATTTTATCTGGGACTGGCTTCTAAACACACTCACCCCTCACATTAGCCCTCACTTGAAACCCTAGGTAGGAAAATAACATTTGCAATACCCCATCATTTAGGAGTTTTGCAAAGGACAACAACTCCGGCATCTTTACCCTTACACCCCCTAAATTGCTCTTATGGAAATTAATCTTTAACCCTAAGGCTAATTCATAACACCTAAGAGCACTCTTTAGAGTATAAACATTCTGGAGCTCCAGAGAAACCATAAAAATAGTATCATCCATATATTGGTAGATCACAACTGAAGTTCATGTTCACCCAACTTGCTACCTGATAAGAGCTTTATAGAAAATGCCTTCTTGGTCAAGCACCTAAGCCCTTCGGCTACAATTAAAAATAGAAAAGGGGTCATTGGGTCCCCCTGTCTTAAACTCTGTTGCACACAAAACTCTTGTGTAACACTTCCGTTCATTAACAATACAGACGCTGACTGAAGGCACACTTGAATCCAACCTATCCATTTATCGCAAAACCCAAAGCGCTTAAGCATATAGAACATGAAAGGTCAATTGACTACATCATACGCCTTTTCAAAATCCGCTTTACAATAACGACGTTTTCAAGTAATTGCCTAACTTTAAGGAGTGTAGTTTACGTTTCTTCAATGATACTAGGCATCACCTGTTGTATCCTGTGAGATAAAACATTTGCAATAACTTGGTACATTACTCCAATTAGAGAGATGTGATGCAATCTCACCTAGCATGCATCATGGCTAGGAGGACTCAAGGAAGGCATGACATGGACGAAAGCTCATTGAAGATTCGAAGCCATAGTCTTCATTAGTTTTAGCTTGTAACTATTTTATTTTAATTAGATAAATAGGAAAGTATTTTTAATTCCCTTAAGGCCATGTATTTCCGGTCATCTTCTTAGTTTATAAGGTATAGGTGTCTTTAGTTAAAAAGGAGGAGTAAGCTTATAATGGGTGCATAAGTTAAGACATGATTTTGGGCTAGCCCATTCACATTAAGATATGCTAATTGCACCCATAGGGGGTGAACTTAGGTGCCTCACTTAAGGCCTAAGACTTGGGTTAATTAGTCTTAATCCTAATTAAGCCCAAGTCTCACATTGCCTAGAAAAGTGTGCCAAAGCTCTCCCATTGGGCTATATATACTCATTCCCCTTCATTGTAAAATTTCACCTTTGAGTTGAATGAAAATAGTCTATTTGTGAGTACATTCTTAGTAAAAGGTCTTGAGGATCCTCTCTCTTGAGGAACCTCTTTCTAGTTGGTTTTTATCAAGGGTTCCTTCCCTTGTGGCAAACCTAAACACTTTGGCTTATCTCTCTTTGAGAGTGTCGCGCCACCTCTATTTTCTTTCCCCTCCATCATCCATTTCATGGTGCTTGGAACCTCAAGGAAAAAGATCAAAGGAGGCATGCATCATTTGGTATCAGAGCCAACTCCATGAGGTTCTTTTCTAGTCTTAATTTTCTTTAATTTTTTTCATCTTTTCTTCTTAGAGTTCTTGCTTTTTCCTTTATTTTTTCAGCCTTTGATTCTTGTCATTTCATTCCTTTTATTTTTTTGTAGTTTTCATTTTATGCAATTTATTTCCTAGTTTTTATTGCTTTCTAGATTCAATTTATCTTGTTCTTTTCCATTGAATCTTTATATGTTTCCTTTAGGATTGTTTCTTTAATTTTCTGCCCAGTTTTTTATTTTTTCCTTATTCTTGTGCAAATCCTAAGAATATCATTGTAATGACTTCACAAAATTTGTGAAGGAGGCCACACATTGTGGTCTTAATCTTTGGATGCACGTTGTTCTTCTTATTTGAATTCTATTTTCCTGCACGTTGTTTCTTTAATTCTATTTTCCTGCACCTATTTTTCTGTTTTTCCAGCCCTTTGTTCTCTGTTTTGGGCATATATTTCTGGTTATTTTGAGTAATTTAATTTCAGTTTTTAATCTTCCAAGTTGTGTCTTAGTTGGTCATGTTGTAGCCCTTTTATTGTCTCTTAATTCTACATAGTTTTGCCTTTTTATTTTTACCATAAAAGTGTGTTATTTCTCTATTGGAAATTGAGCATCAAAGAGGCTTACTCTTGATCCCATGTCCTTAGAGTCTCACATGCTATTTAGATCTTAGCATGTTCTTAAAAAAAAAATCTTCAAAAAAATTCATGCTCAATTTCTTCCAAATTTCATTCACTTGTTCAATAATTTTAGTATCTTAATTTTGTGCTAGTTTTTGTGGTGATTTTTGTTGATTGGCTTTGAGAGGCATGTTGGGTATGATTGGGCTGATTATTGAGTAATCAAGCTGGCCTCAACTTCCATAAAACTCTCCTTGTGCCATTTATTTTTTATCACCTAAAATTACTAGTTCATATTAGGTTGCTTTGTTTCTTAATTTTGCACTTTTGTATATCAATTATGGTGGCCATTTCCTATCCTTTGTTCAAGCATTTATGATTCTTTGACTCCTCACTATATTTGCTACAAAATGTGTTAAGAGGTGTTGCAAAATTGTTTCAAACAAAAAAAGAAGAAGAAAAGAAATCAAAAGTGAAAGATAAGTAAAAAAAAAAAAGAGTTAGTAAAAAGTGCTAAAAACAAGTAAAAAGAGTACAAAAAAATAAAATAAAAATTAGTGCACCTCAAAATTATTAAAAAATTCAAAGGAGTGTTAAATTTTATTGAAATTTTCTTGAATTTATTTGACTATGATTTAGCCACCTTGCTTTACAATTGTGCAAATCATTGAATTTGTTGAGTCTTTTTTGTTTTAAGTCCAATTCTATTTTAGGCCCATTCTAGGAATATTTTTTTTTTGTGTGCCAACTTTCTTTCTACACCTTTTATTTCTTGCTTGTCCTTATTGGCTTTCTTTGTGTTTGTCAAATAAATTCTTTCCACTTGGATGTGTTCCTATTCTTGTTAAGTGCTTTTTATTGCTTTTTGCTTTCAAATTCTACTTCCCTTGGTCTCTTGCTTGGGCGCTTATTTTCTCTTGGTAGGTAGCCAAATTGTTGAAATTTTCACAAGGGTAGCATCCTTAGGAAGTGTTGATTTAAAACCAAGGAAGAGGAGACTTGAAAAGGAGGCCAAGACTAGAGCGATACACTTGGTGAGGAGCACTTGAAGAAAGGAGCTACATTCAATTACTTTTAATTTTCTTTGTTTAATTTGGGTGTATTTTTAAAGGACATTTTAATTAGAGGTATTGGATGCCTATAAGGGTCACCTCTTTTGTGTGTAATAAACCTTAGTTTCTCGTTTTAGTATGGATAAGGAATTGGTACCCCTTATTCATACTTAGGAGCGCGTTAGAATCCTTTAGCTTTGCTTTAAATTTCTTTATTTGCTTTCAACGTTTTAGAAAGTGTTAGAGTTCCAAAGACTCTTAACACTTTAGGAGAAAACAAAAAAGAGAGGAGTGTTTTGCATATTAGTTCCCTAGGCCTTACACTTTGACATGTTTTCACACACTTCTAGAAGTGTTAGGAGTAGTAATGAAACTAGGGAAAATAAAGGAGAAGAATGTGAGAATAGAATAAAAGAAAAGAATGAAAAGAGTGATAAACCAACCTTGCCCACATATCCATACTCTATTGATTAGGAAATAGTAGAAAAACAACGTAGGGAATTTTGGAAAAATGAGAGAAAACAAAGAGAGATGAGGAAAAGAGAACAAGAGGAACTAGATAGAGAGGAGAGAAGAGATAAAGAACAAAAAGAAAAGGAGAGACAAGAAAGAAAAGAAAGAAGAGAAAAAGAGAGACAAATAGAGAGTAGGGAAAATGAAAAGAAAGAAAGGGAAGCAAGAGAAAAAGAAAGAGAAGAGAGAAGAGAAAAAGAGAAAAGAAAAAAAGAAAGAGAAAAAGAAGAAAACAAAAGAAAAGAGTTAAAGAGAAAAGAGAGAAGAGAAAGGAGAGAAAAAGAGAAGAAAGAATTGGAAAAGATAGAAAAGGAACAAAATAAGTTAGAAAGAAGGGAAGAAATGAAGAGACAAAAAGAGAGAGATGCCTATAAGAGCTCTTGTGGTAACATTTACACACATTATAGAGACTTAGAGGAGCCTAAAATAACCCATGACATTTATGCTTCTTCTAGTAAGAAGGAAAACCCTAAGAGACATCCTAAGAAAAAGACAAACCCTTCTATAATTAAACCCAAAAGAGAGTCATCCAAAAGAAAGCATATTGAGAGAAAACCCTTGAGTATGAGTGACACCCCTACCACTAGTTCGAGCACTCGTTTTCGAAGTCCTAAATGTTTTAAGTGTTTAGAAAAAGGGCATATTGCTTTGTTTTGCCCCAAAAGAAAAAAGGACTTTAAAGGGAACATCAAATGAAAAGGGTACTCATTCATGTGATGATCTCTTCAAAGTGAAACAACTTCTTGGAAGCCATCCTTGTAAGGAAACCCAAACACAAAGAGAGAATGTTTTTCAAACAAGATGCAAAATTTTGGGCAAAACTTGTTCTCTTATTGTGGATGGTGGATCATGTTGTAATTTTTGTAGCACGAGGGTGGTGGAAAAGCTATCACTTGCTACTACTCCTCATCCTTCACCTTATTCTTTGCATGGACTTAATTATGAAGATGGTGTAGTAGTAAGAGAGCAAGTGGAGATTAGCTTCTTCATAGGGAAGTATCACGACAAAGTGTTATGTGATGTAGTCCCTATGGAAGCTAGTCACATGTTGCTGGGAAGGCCATGGCAACATGATAAGGAAACTTTGCACAATGGCCTCACTAATAAAATCACTCTCTCTCATAAAGGGAAAAATATCACCTTACTTCCTCTTACCCCTACCGAGGTTATGGAGGATAGAAGGATCATGAAGCTTAAGAGAGAAAGGGATAAAAATGAAAATAAGGTTGTTGGTAGGAAGACCGAGTCTAAGGAAGATCCGCCTTTGCCTTCAAAGGAGGTTCTCTACATAGAAAAATTTTCCTGCTAACTCTTACAAAAAGAACAAGTTGAATTTGAGGATGTGCCTATATCTTTTGAGCACTTTGATCCACACCCTCAAATCCAACATGATGAGTGCTCCATTCCACTTAGACTAGTCTCGCCAACTATTTCAAAACCTTTGAGGCTAGTATCTAGTGCAATTGGAGGAGGATGGGGAGCTGTTGTGTGGAGGCACATGCACACTAAAATATTTTCAAACTTTAGTGCCAACCTCCACTACCCCATTCTTAAGAGGCCTCCTTATAGACCTCTCACTTCCCCCAAAATCACTTGTCTGCATATACTTACTGCTTTCCTTATTTTCTTGTAGACTTTGAAAAAGCGGAAGAAAGACCTCAGGATTTGAGGTCAAATCCTCTCCAAGGGAGAGGAGATGATGCAATCTCACCTAGCATGCATCATGGCTAGGAGGACTCAAGGAAGGCATGGCATGGACGAAAGCTCATTGAAGATTCGAAGCCATAGTCTTCATTATTTTTAGCTTGTAAATATTTTATTTTAATTAGATAAATAGGAAAGTATTTTTAATTCCCTTAAGGCCATGTATTTCCGGCCATCTTCTTAGTTTATAAGGTATAAGTGTCTTTAGTTAAAAAGGAGGAGTAAGCTTATAATGGGTGCATAAGTTAAGACATGATTTTGGGCTAGCCCATTCACATTAAGATATGCTAATTGCACCCATAGGGGGTGAACTTAGGTGCCTCACTTAAGGCCTAAGACTTGGGTTAATTAGTTTTAATCCTAATTAAGCCCAAGTCCCACATTGCCTAGAAAAGTGTGCCCAAGCTCTCCCATTGGGCTATATATACTCATTCCCCCTCATTGTAAAATTTCACCTTTGAGTTGAATGAAAATAGTCTATTTGTGAGCACATTCTTAGTAAAAGGTCTTGAGGATCCTCTCTCTTGAGGAACCTCTTTCTAGTTGGTTTTTATCAAGGGTTCCTTCCCTTGTGGCAAACCTAAACACTTTGGCTTATCTCTCTTTGAGAGTGGCGCCCCACCTCCATTTTCTTTCCCCTCCATCATCCATTTCATGGTGCTTGGAACCTCAAGGAAAAAGATCAAGGGAGGCATGCATCAAGATGGGTCTGTAGTCCTCAAGACCACCTGAATAGCCCTTTTTAGGTATTAGAGAAATAAAGGAAGCATTGGAACCCTTAGGAAATTTCCCATTTTGATGAAAGTCTAACAAGACCTTGATTATATCCTTATTCAACATATCTTACAATTGTTTCACAAACTTCATATTGTAACCATTTGGCCCAAGAGCCTTTGAGTTGTCACATTCCCAAACAGTTGCTTTAATTTCTTCCTCAGAAAATTCTCTTTCTAAGTCATTCCTTTGGGCCTCCGAAAGACTACTAAATTCCACACTAGCACAACCCTGAGACTGGAATCTCTCTTCAAAAGTCTGTTTAAGTTCCTATTTAACTTGCAGTAGATCTTCAATCATTCACTATTAGCCAACAAGACAAAAATTCCATTAGTTTTTCTCCTCCAATTAATTATTGCATGGAAAAACGAGAGTTTGCATCTCTTTCTCGAAGCCACTTAATCTTAGCCCTTTGTGCCAACAAGGTTTCTTGAAATGAGCTCGAGTTTTTCATTTCCCTAGTAGCCTCCATTGTTCATCTAACCCCCTTTTCCCCTAGAACCCCTTCCTCTGCATTTTTATCAAAGGTAGTAAGTTTTTCTTCAACTTTTCGATTATCTTTTCCACCTTGCCTATGATCCTTTTACTCCAGCCTTTGATATCACTTTTCAATACTTTAAACTTTTCTTTTAACACAAAAGCACCTCACCCTTGAACTTATATATTTTTGTACCTTTGTTTTATAAACTCTGCAAATCCATCACATTTTAACCAACCATTGATTAACTTGAAAGGTTTAACCACTCAATTAATATCAGCTATTTTAGTATCATGGGACAATGATTTGAAAAATCTTAGTTCAGATTCAACTGAAAACAGTTCAGAGCCAAGTCTAACCATTCTTGTGAGACTAGGAACCAATCCAAGACACTACATCTTTTACTTCTAGCACTGAACCATGTATACCAATGTTCAACAACTGATACCTCCATTAACTTGATATTACAAATAAACTCTGAGAATTCATAATACCAATAAGAGACATTCCAATCACTCAATTTTCTCCCATTTGTTTTTCCCGTGATCTAACTGCATCAAAGTCTCTTGGTATGCACCAAATGCACTCGTGAAACCATTTTCTATATTCCAATAAATTCCACATTTCCTTTTTCCCTAACATAGAGTAGCGAGCATAGACATTAATAGATATTCTTCACTTGCCTCAGACCTATACCCTCCTCTGACACCAAAAAATCCCACACCTTGAAAAGTTTAAGAAACAATGAAATCCTTAGCATTCCAAACACATAAAAGCCCTCCTTAACGGGTTGATTGTAGGCACCGCGCACCATCCCACATTAGCATCACTCCAAATTGCACAACATATGTGTCTATCTATTTTTTGCTAACTTCATTTTTCAAACACAGATAAAGTTTACACCATGTTTCGAGAGCATTTGTCTCACTGATCTCCATTTGTACCCCCTTTATACCCCTTATGTTATAAGATAAGACATTTAACATTTTAATATGATTTCCCACACCTAGAGTTTGTCCAATTAAGAGAGGCCATCCTCCTATCTCTCGTCTCTATCGCTACCAATCTATGTACAATTTCTTTTCTAGTGACATTATTAGAAACGCCTATACTCTTCACAACAACCCAAAAAAAATGCGCTTCATTGAATCTTCCTTTTGAAATCATGATATTGCCATTAGTTGTCTCTCTTACCCTGTTAGGATGTACCCAAGATCTGCTCTCCTTTGGGACAACCACCTTATCTGCTAGACAAATTGGAACTTTGTATAATTCACCACAAGAATAGGGAGGAGAGGACACCTTTGTCACACTGCCTCAATAAACCCTTGCATGTCTTCCAGGGATTCTAGTCGAAACTAATATTAAAATTCCCCCAATCAATCAGAACATGGACCATGATGCATGCCCCCCAAGCAAGGGCCCTATCAATAAGGTCATGGCTAGAAGAATAGAAGAAGACATGGCTAGAATAGATGGAGGAAGACCTCACCTCTATGTGACCATCAAGATGTGCAAACCATGACTCACTATTAGCTTGGGCAGATTTCTTTATGCTTTTATTATTTGTAATTTTTCATTTATTTTACTTAGAGGAGCCTATGATTTTATTTTGGACATGTATTAGTCCATTTAATTTTCTAGGAGGTGTTCTAGTAATAAAAAGGGGTAAGGATACCTTTTGGGCCTTTATTTAGGTTATAAGGGGATAGTTTGATAACTACACCCCTCTTTTCCTAAATAAAACCCCTAAACTAATAAGAAGGGATCTTGGCCCTTAGATCTACTTGCTTGGGCGCCAATTAAGAAGTTAAGGGAGAGGATTGATTGGACTTTGAGCTTCAATCATCCTCCCTTGGATTCTCCCTTTTAATTTTAGCCCTTCCTTTCTTTTATGTCTTATTCAAGAGGCTAACTACCTCTATAAATAAGTGCTCCTCACCACTCTTCTATTTTTTACACTTGATCAATAAAAATTTTGCTTTGGCTGAATTCTTTCTTAGTGTCCTCTACGTTCTCTTTTGAGAGTTCCCTTAGCTTTTATCAAGGGTTCCATCCCTTGTGGCAAGCCAACCTTCCTTAGGCTTATCTCCCTTGAGTGGCGCCTAAACACTTTACCTCTCCATACATCATTTCACTAAATACTTTAAACCTCTAGAAAAGATCAAGGGTATGCATCAGACCAACTCATCCAAAGAGTGTGGGATGGTAGAAACATGACCCTTCACGAAAACCCTATGATCCAAGGAGTGAGAGGTGAAAAGGCCCTTCATGAAAACCCCTTGATGAACTTTAGACAAAGAATATGGCCCCTCCATAGCACTTGCATGATGGTTACATTTTGGGTTTGGAACAAAGGTTTGTGTCGCCAATATGAAAGGAGGTTCTGCCAATCAATCAGAACATGGACCAACTCACCCAAAGAGTGTGGGATGGTAGAAACATGGCCCTTCATGAAAACCCTATGATCCAAGGAGTGAGAGTTAAAAAGCCCTTCACGAAAGCCCCATGATGAACTTCACACAAAGAATATGGTCACTCTATAGCACTTGCATGATGTTCACATCCTGGGTCTAGAACAAAGGTTTGCGTCGCCAATATGAAATGAGGTTCTACCAATAAACCGAGCTCTCCAATTTGTTCCAACTCTTCTACAAGTTTTAGATTAGGTCTCAACCCTTGCTAATACAAAAAGCTTTGACGCTTGCTATGCCAGAATTGGGCTCTGAATTGCACCAACCGAGAAGCCAACTTCAACCACTTTTTTAAATTCCACCTACAATAGACCAAGAGGCAGAGGTATGCTTACAAGCATAGTATTTTCTCCTAGTTGCACAGTAGATAAGAGTTCACTTGTTCCATCTAGAAGCAATATTGCCTCACACACATTACATGCTAAATCTCTTGAAATTGTATTTAGGCCTCTTTGGAAGGAGTTTTAGAATTCACTCCTTATTTTCTAGTAACCTTGCTTGAGCCTTAACGTTTGATGGGCTTGGAACTTCCATACTTATTTATGCTGATAAAACTATTACACCCCCCTTATTTTCTGCTAGTTGGGCCCTTGATAAGTTGATATTCTTCTCTTGCACCTCTTGACATAAGGCTTGGCCAAATGGGCCTATTACTTGAATCTTCTTGGTACCAACAAGGTCGACACCTAATGCACGCACCCTCTATTTGAACTTCCAAACTTCCAAGTTGGATTGTATCATTGACAGATCCATTAGCACAATTTTCTTCCAAAGAATAAGGCTCCATTATTGACTAGGTTTCCTTTGTTTGAATCACAACTCACATGCCCACTGTGCATTGAATTCCCATTGTTGTTTTCATTATCTTTTCCTCTACTTTAAGAAGCATTTAATATAGGAGTATTATTCATAGCCCTCTCCACTACCAATTCTTCTTTTAACCCTTCACACTCTCTATTATCCTTCTTTGGATGAAAACCGCAATCCACTAGTCAAAAAATTGCCTCACCTACTTCTTATACATACCAATCATCAAACTTGCCTTTCTATTTGGACATGACCGAACTCACCGAGTCACCATGATCAGACTTAAAGTCTCTTCCCCCTCACCCTTGAGTGATCTGTAGTATTGGCACATATCGCATGTAGAGTTATGAACATAACTAACATCCTTAACCACTGAGATAGTCACTAACTTCCCATTAATGTTAACTTCTTTAACCCAACTAATTGGTGCCATCAAAATGGTTTTAATAACCTTGAAAATTCCACATTTTCCAATAGTAGGGACTCAATCGAAATTTCTGCCAAAGAGCCCACTTTACAAGAAACCTTTGAGAAGCCATCCAAGTTCCAATAATTAAGCAGTAACCTCGTGCATTTCAGCCTTACAAGTCGACTACTAGGACTAAAGGAGGGAGTCCAACTCTGTATTGAAATGACATTTCCCTCCACTAAGCATTATCAAATTCTTGTGGGTCCTCTTAGTTGACTATTTCAAGACTGGAAAATAGCACCATATCACCACCAAGGGCCTTTACTGATGCAATCCTCCATGGTTGCCAACCCAAGATCAACTCCATTAGGTCTCTAATAGTGAATGTGTTCGATCGACAGGAAGGAGATAGAGGTGAAGTGACGCCACTCAAGAAAATAAGCCACCAAGAGTAGGAAGTTTGCCTCAGGGGAAGGAACCCTTGATAAAATGCATAGGATGCTCTCACAAAAATGGAGAAGAAGGACACTAAAAAAAGGAAGTTTTGAAAGATAAATTTTTTCATTCAAGTGTAAAGTGCACAAATGAGAGAAAGGGTCAATTTATAAGAAAAGAAGGGGTTAGGAGTGTGAGGGAGTAGACATCTATTCTTAGGGGCTAATCAAGAATTAATTAAGTGTCTAATTAAGCTAGAGACAATTAGCACTTAATTAATCATAGAAAAATCCTAACAAGGCCCTAAAAAAGTGAATCATGTTTCTTTTGGAATTTAAATTTGAATTTAAGAGTACCATGTAATCTCCCTTAAGAATTCAAATTTGAACTAACATGCCAAGTAGGCGCCACATGGGAAGGAGAGAGAAGAATGACGCCTAATGGAGGGAATCAAGGAGGCCCACATGTCTCTCATACTTCATTCATTTGTGTCTTAAAAGGGTGTGGGACAGACTTAGGGGTATGGTTGATGAAACCCACACAACCAAGTCATTCCAAAAAAGGCCCAACTAATTAACACACTCCACATAAAAGACTAGTTACACATCTTAACTTAAAATAGAAATTTAGGCCAAAATACAAGGCCAAAAATCAAGCTAAGTACACCTCCTTAAACCTCAAATAATAGGCACCAATACAAAGTAAGAAAAACAAGAAGAATATGGTCTAATCTTTACTTCAAATAGGAGATGAGGTCTTCCACTCTCCATCCTAGCCATGTCCTCTTCAATCGTCCTAGCCGTGACCTTTGTGATGAGACCCTTGGTAGGCAGGATTGCATCATCTCCTTCATCTTGAGAAGGATTTGACCTCAAATCTGTGGTGTCCTCTTCCTCATCATCAACACCTACGAAAGGAGATAGATCACAAATGTTAAATGTAGTGTTGACTTTATTGTCCTCAGGGAGCTCTAACCTATATTCAGTGTTGCCCACCCTCTTTAGGACTTGGAAGGGACCATCTCCTCTAGGGCTTAGCTTTGACTTCCTCTTTAGTAGGAAAATGATGCTTCGTAAGATAAAGCCTAACCTAATCCTCTTCATCAAAGATGACTTCCTTCCTCCCTTTATTTATGTGTGACACATACCTTTTTTATTTGTGCTCAATGTTAGATTGAGCCCTCTCATACAACCTCTTAATGAACTTAACCATTGATTCCTTATCTTTATCAGATTGGGAAGTAGGGAGAGGAAAAAGATCCAAAGGAGTGAGGGGATTAAAGTCATAAACAACCTCAAAAAGGGAATGTTTGTTGGTTCTATGAACACCCTATTATATACAAACTTTATATGGGGGAGGTACTCATCTCAAGACTTATGGTTTCCTCTTAGAAGTGAGCTTAGCATTGTGGATAAAGATCTATTCATCACCTCAGTTTGACCATTGGTTTGAGGATGACAGATGATAGAAAAATGAAGCTTAATTCCTATCCTAGTCCATAAAGTTCTCCAAAAATGACTAAGAAAATTTGCATCTTTATCAAACACAATAGTAAAAGGTAATCCATGCAATCTCACAACCTTTTTAAAGAAAAGTCTTGAGATGTTTCTCACATCATCCACCTTTTGGCATGGTATAAAATGGGCCATTTTGCTAAAATGATCCATAACCACAAAGATGGAGTCTACACCTTGTTGGATTCTTGGCAAACCAAAGACAAAGTTCATGCTAATATCCACCCAATGTGTAGAAGGAGTAGGTAAAGGTGTGTATAATTCACGAGGCTTTATTTTAAACTTAGCTTGGAGGCAAATGATGCATCTAGAATATTGCCTTTAGGAATCTTTCTTATATGGGTGTAGGACCTAAAACGTGCACCTGACATATGAAAAAGTGTACCAATTCTTCTTCACACCTAAAATGAGAATCTAATAAGCTATTACACACAAAAGGAAGTGACCCTTAGGGCATCCAACACTTCCTAGAAAAAAAGGCTTTTTTAATTACAAGGAATTAGGTACAACACAAAAACAAAAAGTCTTCAAGTTTTGGCTCCAAGCTCCCTTAAGATATGTATCCTCACCAAGTCCTTGCTCCCCTTCTTTCTCAAGATCCTTTGGCCTTTACAACTCTTCCTAGAATGCTACCTTTTTGACAAGCCTTCTCTTCAAGCTTCTCTACCAAAGTGGCACCAAAACACCAAAACAACCAAAAGGAGAAGGAATGCAAGAGTAGAAGCAAAAAGACAATAAAATGTACCACAACAAGAGGACACTATCCAAATGGAAATATCTAATAATACAAGACTAGAAAGATTAAGGAAATGAGACAAACTAAAATTAAAGGTAATAAGAAAGTAGGCACACAAGAGAAATCCTAGAAGACACTAAAATAGAATAGGGACTAAAAATCCAAAAAAAACTCAAAATGTTTTCAAGAATTGCACTAATCTAAACAAATATGGCCGAGAGCTTTATCAAGGATATCCAAGAAAATTAACCAAAATTTATGCACTCTTTTGTAATTTCTTTTACTTTACTATTAGGTACATCAACTTAGGTTAATTATTTTTTTGTCTTCTTTTCATTCTATTTTCTATTAACTCTTTTTTTTTTTTTTTGCTTTGATGCACCTAATCACTTCTTTTATTTTATAATTTTGTGAGTGAGATACAATTAGTATTCGATTGGACAAAGGATAAGAAAAGGCACACAAAATGAATTAAGTGCAAATCAAGAAAACACTAAAAAGCAACTCAAGTGCACTAGTAATGGAAGTGATTTTAGGTATGCTTAGGAGTAGTGGTTCTCTTAGTGTTTTGAACTTAGTTTGTTTTCACATAGCTTGTTCAAATGTCATGCCCAAACTTCTTCAACCAAAACGGAAATTCACTTGCCAAAAACTAACACAACAAGAGCTATTAAAATTTAAGACTACACAACATATTGTAAGATGAAATTGAACTAAAAAGTTTTTTGAAGAAAAAATTTCAATATAACATGCTTGAGCTAAAAATCATGTGAGACTTCTTAAGAGACTTAGACAAGAGTATTAACTCCTCTTAGAAGCTCAAGTTCAAGTAGTTCAACACACTTTTAGTAAAATTTAAGAGGTTAAACCTAAGGAAATTAATGTGACATACAAGAGCTACACATGACTACTAAATGACACAGACTTAAGAGAAAAAAATTAGATAAAGATGCGCCTAAAACAAAGGGAAAAAAGAACACAAAAACACAAGGAAGAAGAATGGATCCAAAGCACCTAACCATAATGTTGTGGTTTTTTCCACAGAGGTGTGCATTTAGGTATGATGCTTCTTAGAAGTTTCATTTTGCATAAAACAACACAATAAGCGAAAAAAATGGCGGAAATGAAAGTGAACCTAGAACATAACATAATATGATTCAAGAAAGTACTAGTAATTGAATCAAATTTTCAAAAAATTCCAGCACATAAGTGCAACAAAAACTTTAGAACAATGAAAACACAAGACAAAAAACATCAAGAAATTTTCAATGTATAATAAACAACATGAAATTGCTAAATTGAAAATAGAATTGAGATGAAGAATAAGAAGTGAATTCGAATTTAGAACAAGATAAGGAAAAGAAGTATACCTCTAGAAGCTAGGCTTTAGATACCACTTGATGCAATCCTCCATGGTTGCAACCCAAGATCAACTCCATGAGGTCTCTAATGGTTAATGTGTTCAGTGGAGAGGAAGAATATGGAGGTGAAGTGGCTCCATTCAAGAAGATAAGCCACCAAGAGCAAGAAGTTTGGCACAAGGGAATGAACCCTTGATAAAAGCCACTAGATGCTCTCACAAAAATGGAGAAAAAGGACACTCAGAGAAGGAAACTCTCAAAGAGAAATTTTATCATTCAAGTTTAAAGTATTCAAAGGAGATGAGGGGTCTATTTATAAGAAAAGAAGGGGTTAGGAGTAGACGTCCATTCTTAGGGGATAATCAAGAATTAATTAAGTGTCTAATTGAGCTAAAGCAAATTAGCACGTAGTTAATCATAGAAAGATCCAAAAAAGGACCTAAGAAAGTGAATCATGTTCCCTTTGAATTCAAATTTGAATTTGGGAGTGCCATGTAGACTTCCTCCGAAATTCAAATTTGAACTCACATACTAAGTAGGCGCCACATGGGAAGGAAAGAGAAGAATGACGTCTAATGGAGGGAACCAAGGAGACTTACATGTCTCTCATGATTCATGTGTATCTTAGAGGGATGTGGGACAAACTCAGGAGGTGTGGTCCACACGACCAAGTCTCTCCAAAAAAGGCCCAAATAATTAACACACTGCATATAAAAGACTAGCTACACCTCCTAACTTAAAATAGAAATTTAGGCCAAAATAAAAGGCCAAAAATCAAGCTAAGTACATCTCCTTAAACCTCAAATAAAGGGAACAAATACAAAGTAAGAAATAACAAGAAGACTATGGTCTAGTCTTCACTTCAAATAGGAGATGAGGTCTTCCACTCTTTTTCCTAGCCATGTCCTCTATAATCCTCCTGGCCATGGCCCTTGTGATGGGACCTTGGTAGGCAGAATTGCATCATTTACTTTAACAGAACCCAATCCCTCCATGAAGAACCCTTCCTTTAGTGCAATAGTTGCTTCGGGTCTCTAAGTTTCCTAACAGCTCACCTACTAAGCCAATTTGCATTAGACTCTTCTATATCCCATGCTTGAGATTTCGTCCCATGAGAAGCTTATTTTTTACTCTTATCACTGACCAGCTCCTTTGACAGTTGTTTGATGGAGTCGGGATGCCCATACTACACTTCCTTCCATTGTTGAGAATCTTGCACTCTGGTGTAAGAAAGACCTGTGGACATCCAGACAACTCCACATTAAAACTTTGGTAGGTTAACTAACAACTTGATATTGCCAATATATATTTGGTCAACCTCCTTCTCCAACCTCCTTGGGTTCTTAACATCAAAGAAACACATGAACCCAAATCAAGCTCCATCTTTCCTCCAATGCCTTCCCATAAAAATTTCTCTCTCCATCTTCTAAAAACTTTGTATAATGCATTCTCTTCAAAATTATCAGGAAAATGAGAGAAGTAGAGCAATGTGAGATTCTTTGACGAACCTCTCCGAGCATGCGATGCCATTTTCCATCCTCTTTCACTCTTTGTCAACCTTACACTCTCTCTCTACCCTTATCTCACTCTCATCTTTATTATGTTTTATCAACTCCCCTTAAACGAAACTAATGTACCATCTAGGTTGTAGATTAACACAAAATATTGTTCTATTTAAACGTGTTATTTTGAGTTTGAATTTTCAACATCTAGGTATATTAATAGTTAGAAAAGTTTGTCACCTATTAATAATTTTAAAAGCTAGAACAATGTTCATTAAAAGGTACATTCTATTATTTAAAAAAAAAATAAAGTTAATGAAAATTACGAGGCTTTTAATGTTTTAAAAATCACAGTTTGTACATTTAGAAAAATTAAAACATGGATTTTCCACAATTATTTATAAAATATAAATTAAAGAAAATAAAATTATTTTACAAACTAATTAATACATCCTAATTTGCTATAATTTTGTCGTTTTATGTGTTGTTAGGCTATGTTTTGATAAAATTAGTTAAAAGGTTAATTAAAATGTAAGAAACTAGTTTTTATATAATAAGCATATTTTATTATTTCATTCGACAAAAAAGTAAATACAATTTGGATGGAATTCGAACAAATAGTACTAACTAATGGTGTTGAGTTAAGTAATGATCAGAGACATGTATGATTCACTTGTCTCATAACAAAACTGATCACCAAAAAAAAAAAAAGATCGGTACAATGAATATAAAGATTGGAAATTTAAAGAACCCATATGGTGATAGGATGATAGAAGTCTAAACCATTTTAACATTGACATGTATGATGACTTAACTATATTTTAAAATAAGTTTGTTAAATGGTTAATTTTATATAATCTTGTATGAAAATTATTGAAGTTTATATTTTATTTTATTTATAATTTTTTTAATGGCAGATTGTAGGAATAGAATACTCTTTGCTTCCTGACAGAGAGGCTGAGGCTGTTGATATTTCACCTACAACATTGTTGCAAGCTCAAAGACGGCATTTTGAAGTTAAAGTTTTTGATACCCATTGAATTGTTTGCAGTAATCCCATTCTTCTGCTTCTCTTGGTTCTAGATTGTCCATCTTAATTCTAAGATGTCATAGCTTTGTTACATGTTCATCTTGGAAAATGACACCTACTCCAAAGCTTTGTTACATAAAAACTGGTAACTACCATTTTAAAAAAGTTTAAATAAATTTTTTATTCCTAAAGTTTTACGGAAAACATGTTATTGTTTTTTTGAAATTTAAAAATATTTATTTTAGTTCTTAAAATTAATTTTTTTTATTAACGTTTTTGTATTAACTTTTAAAAAATTAATTGGTAAAATCAATAAACTTGTCATAAATTAAAGATTGTGATTAGATGCTAGTGTAAAATGTTTTACACTATTAGTGTATACCTATTAAAATCTTAATAAAATTGATATTTGATTACACTTTGGGTATGCACCTAGGCACTAGCACCTTGTAAGAGGAAAAATAAGGTCAAACCTCTAATTTAATTTGATATTTGTTGATCCCATTTGGAAATCTAGAATAAGTTGAATAGATTTCTTTTGTTGATTAAAAGTTTTTTTTCAAACAAATCATAAGTTTTTAGAAGACCAGACTTCTTTAAAGTCCTTATATCGTATCTTGTTTCATGTCCCCACCAATTAGTAGACGCCATATCATTTAATAATTTTTATTATAAATATTTTTATGTTATATGTAATTCATTAAATGACATAGTGTTTCCTGATTGGTAGAACAGGAAATGAGACACAATTTGGGGACAAAATATTTTAAACCCTTCTTTCAAATAGTCAATAATAGCAGCAGAAATGTATATTGTATATGAGAAACTATTGAAAGGACACTTAACTTTAAAATTAAATAATAAAATAACATGTACACAAACTTGCGATGTTGATGATAATGCTTGAAAGTCAATTATAGGTTATGCACATGATAAATAAAATCACAAGTATAAGGTTCAAATTCATAAGTTATATGGGGATTCCCAAACTTCAAAATTTCAATGATTTAAAAACACAAATTTATCAAAACACAATTGTCAAGGTATACTGATCAACCAAACCTTAGTGTACATCTTGTGTTAGTTTAACAACTCAATTGAAACTCTTTCTATTGTAGATTGAAGTATAAACACTCTATATGTACGTACAAAGTCTATAGTTAAGCTTCTCCTGAACACTACAAGAGAATAGCCTTTAAACACTATCACAAGAAACCATTGAAAAATCCTATCCCAGAATTTAAATCACTTTTTGAAACCCTATTACAAGGAACCATTGGGAAACCCTATCCTAGATTTAAATCACCTTGTGAAACCATATCATAGGGATTTTCTGGAAAACCTATCACAAAGACTTACGAAAAAACCCTATTACAAGTATTTGCTTAGATCAAGGTGTACAAGATTTGTAAACATTTTAAGAGTAAAATCTTGATCAAAACTAAGATTCAAGATCAAAACATGTTTGTGACTTTGTGAAGTGAATTTAAAACTTGTAGAATGTAAATTAAAACACTACACAAACCTAAATTCTAAAATCATCATTACAATGTCACGTTCATACATGTTTTACATATTCAAAAATAAAAAATAAGAACCCAAAAATCAAAATAAAATATAAGGACCATGACTTTCATGTCTAACAATATTGAGTTACAAATTATTTATCATATTTAATGAGTTTTATAATTCCAATTGGATAATGAATTGTTCAAATAGAAATTTATGAAAATATGTTATAATATTATATTTTTATGAAATATTTTAATTATTTTGTTAACCTTTGCTTTTTTTTTCATATTTGTGTCATGAAACAAGCCACGTTGTGATGGCTTGAATTTTTATTGCAATGTTATATTCATAATTTGACGTTAGACTGACCTCTGATATGATGTAAAAAAAACAATTATTTAAAATTATATATTATTTATAAATTATAAATAAAAGTTTATAATGATAATTATTTGACAATAAATAATAAAAATAATTTAGAACTATTAAATTGTTGTGTTTTCTGAACATAAATCATGCTCTTTCTTATTCAATTTATATGACATAGTTTTAAAATATCAATTATTGATTTTCTTATAAGATATTTAACAATCTTTATATAACATTAATTTTTGTTTTTTAATTTATTTTTAATAGAGACTATGAATATTTATGTTATTTAGAAGATTTGATAAATCATTTTCAAATGTCTTTTCTTTTATATATATATATATATATATATATATATATATATATATATATTAAATTCTTAAATATTGTATTATTTATCAATTTTTAAGAGAACATTAAGTGATGATAAAATTGATATATTATTAATATTTTAAAAATCAATAAAATTAACTAATCTAACTACTTTTATTGTTATATATATATATATATATATATATATATATAATTTATGTCCAAAGAACAAAGTGTAAATTATACCGTATAAAGAGTATTTTAATTAATTTTATGTTTTAATTTATCCAATATTCTAATATTATTGGAGCAAGAGTTTTTTTCTCCATATATATCATCTTATTGAAAAAAAAAGACATGTTTTTGGAAGGGGTACTGTTCTCGTGTAGGCATTAGTTTAAAATTGTATAAAATTACCTGTATTTTTTGTTATTATTGAAATGATTAACACCGTAACTAATGTAAAATTAGTTAAGTTTATATTATTACTCTATCGGTTAAAGTTATTATAATTTAAAATAAAATTAGTTTCAATTTTATGTGTAAAATTTGGTAAATAATTTTAGAAATGATTTATTATTATGAGAACTATTTAATAAAACTATAAAGGAAGTAGAATAAATTTAACCCCATTCTAATAACTTTATAGATCCTCCATAGGTTTTTAAACCGGTCAAAACTGTCCTTTTATAATTATTTCTAATTTTAGCACATGAGTTTAAACTTTTCTTACAATTCAAGACATAAAACTTGTCTTCTTAAGTTCACTTATGAAAACTATGATATTTGAATATAAAGGGTAATACATATTGAGAAAAAAAGGATTGTTTATAAAAAGTTTTATACTTATATTCATATTTTTTTATTTATCATAAATTTATTGACTTTACTGATTAATATATATTTTAAAAATCATAATTACAACAAAATTTATTATAGCTCATGTTACACAAGTCCACGATTAAAAATCATAAAGACAACACTTTCAGAAGTATGACTTATAATATGATTTTATTTACCTGCCTTTAATTATTTTTGAAAAAATGTTCTCTATTTATTTAACACAATGGGTACTAAAATGTAGACACATATATTCCATGATTATCTAACCATTAATTTTTAAACTACACTTTTATTTTGCTGCATATAGAAATAAAATTACAACCATTGCAAAACATTAGGGGTAAAAGTAAAAATTTGAAATATAAAACCTTCAAACCTCAGTGTTCCCACTATTTTATTTTCATCAGCGCCAAAACCAAAAGCTGTGAAAATATCAAAGAAAACCCTTAAACCCCAAAACATTAGTACTCCCGCTTCTCTATTTCCAGAAACCAACAACACATTAAACCAAAAGCCAACGAGAACCCTAGAACACCTTCACTCCATGGTCAAAATGAAAATCTCTTCACCGTTATTCTCCTCACTGCATTTCAAAGAGGCTTTGCTTGCACCGTCAAAACGAAAACTCCAAAATGAAAACCTCACACTTTGAACAGCCACCACTATACGCATTCACTTTTTGCGTTTCAAAGAGACACTACTTGCACCAGTTCTCCCTGTCCCTCACAAGTTGACCTCTTCTTCTTCTCTATTTCTATCTTGCACCCTAGTCTCTCTTCTTCCTTTGTTTTTTCACATGTCTGTGTTCTCCCGCGGGTTCGTGTTCTCGCGTGTGGCTTTGCGTTTTCTATGGTTAACTTGGATTCTCTGGTACATGTTCTCTCCCTTTATGTGTGTTGTCTCTTGATTTGTGTTTGGGGTTTGATTTTAATCATTTGTGTAGGTTTGATTTTATTGATTTGGATTTTTCAGTGGGTTCTATTTCTGTTTTTTATTTTATTTATTTGCGAAGTGTTCCATATGCCTTTGCAAACATGAATTCTCTTCAATATTTATATCTCTCACGTAATGAACTTTATGGTAGCATAATAAAACCCTTATAGACTTTTTGAGCATAAGTTTCAATAAACTGTCTGGCCAATTTAGTGACTACTTACCAAAAAATTGTTTTGCACAAAATGACTACTTACCAAAAAATTGTTTTGCACAAAATGATTTAAGTTTGTTGGATCTTAGCAATAACCTATTTAGTAGTGGGTCACTTCCTGATTTATTTGAATTTATTATTAAAATATAGCTTTCAAAGTGGAGGATACAATGATATGTAAGTGCATATCCACTGCTTCACTAAACCACACATCTACTATTATTAATTTCCCTTACATTTTGCCACTATGCCTTTTTGGCTTGTTAGCTTGACGAGGTTTACACAAAATCGTTTATGTTTTAATGGCTGCACATCCGAAATAAAAGAGTTCTTAATTTAATCCTTGCATATATAATTATAATTTTTATTTTTTTAACCTTCCCGCTCTTCTGTCATGATCTTTTTATTGTTTTAACTTTCCTGCTCTTATTTTACATCATCAGAAATGGTGAAGGTTTGTGCTCACATAATTTTTATTGTTTTAACCCTCCTACTTTTTTGTCATGATCTTTTTATTGTTTTAACCTTCCTACTCTTATTTTACATCACCAGAAATTGTGAAGGTTTGTGCTCACATAATTTTTATTTTTTTAACCCTCCTACTTTTCTGTCATGATCTTTTTATTGTTTTAACCTTCCTGCTCTTATTTTACATCATCAGAAATTGTGAAGGTTTGTGCTCACATAATTTTTATTGTTTTAACCCTCCTGCTCTTCTGTCATGATCTTTTTTAGGCTTATCTATTCTTCATGTCATGATTTTACTTGTAAATTTATGTGAATAACTTGTATTCCAAATTTTACAAGGATTGATGGCATGAGACTTGAACTTATTTTACATCATCAGAAATTGGGAAGGTTTGTGTTCATTTAATTTTAAGTTCTAAGTCTCACCAATTTTTCATTTTAAGAATTCAGTTTCTAGGTGATGAGATGAATTTGAAGCCAAAGGTATCCTGTAGCTGGATGCTGCTCATAGTTATTAACTAATGTATAACAAATACTTCTTAACTAGCAGTTAGTTTTGACAGTTTAGATTAGTTAGTTTGTTAGTTAACCAACTCAATTAGTGAATTAACCACACTAGTTAATTGTTAATTAGTTAGTATAATACCTTCTATACACCTGGTTAATTGTTAGTTAGTTAATTAGTTAGTATAATACCCTCTATAGACAATTAGTGATTAACCACACTAGTTAGTTGTTAGTTAGTTAGTTAATTGTTAGTTTCTATATTAATACTTTTTAGTTTGAGGTTGATAAAAATTCAAACATTGAAATTAACAAATGATACATTATGATATAAAATATGAAAAGAAAATTATAATAATTTGCAGTGTTGGTTTATTTTCTGAATTCCATTTGTTTTCATATTTCAGCATTGGTTTTAGCATTTTTTTTATCATTGTTCTGCCACAAAATTTACCTTGGGAGATTCAGCGTATTGGCTAAATTACACCTTAGCTTGACAAAATACATCAGTGACTGGAGTAAGTTGCTAATTCTTTCAACTATTCTTTTTATTTCAAAATTTGTTCTACTTTATACATGTTCTTGCCTTTATACATATTTCTTGATTTAATTTTATGATCACAAGTTTCTAGTTTATATTTGTTTTCATCTTTGACATAGTTTACAATTGAGCACAACTTTCTGTTGTTAATTTTATGATAAAAAATTAATTCTCCTTCATTGGCAATAATTCTTAGCCTGTTATCCTCCTTCTAATAGGTCGTCATGATAGTTGAACCTTCTTCAAAGGCTACCAATGTAATAGAAGCCTCAATCCTAAAATGTAATTGAAAACAATTACTACCTAACCCAATGAATGTAAGACAATTCTTAGGCCCAAAATGACCAATCTTGATGTGAACGCTCTAGATGTCATCTTACAATTACCATAATAAAAAACCACTTTAAATTTCAAAAGTTCATAAAAAATTCACCAACCTTTTACAATTATTGAAAGAAGCCATGCCCAACTTAAACATTCCAGGGTCTTTTAACAAAAAAAAGTCCATGATTTGAAATTTTTAGCTTTGATGATACTTTATTTGCTGAAATTTGCTTACTGAAATTTCACTGTTGTGAAATTTATTTCAATATTGTTTGTTGAAATTTCATTAGTGAACTTATTCATTATATTGTAACTTCAAAATTATTGATTATATTGTCACTGAAATTTGCTTAAGGTGATAGTGGATCAGTGGTTTCTTATAAGTGATTACTGGGTCATATACTTTTATGGCTGAATGGGAATAATTAAATTATATTGTCATTGAAAAAAAATATTTTTCATTTTTGGGACAAAGTGGAATTTAGTCAAATTATAGGACTAAAACTTATTTGTCATTCTTGAAATTTGAAAGTTTAGTTTGATGCAAGTAGGGTAAGTAATTCCTATTGATAGATTATTTGCTTTCATGTAAGTTTGTTTTGATGTAAGTTGGGTAAGTAATTTGCATCCTGCTGTTTGAGTTTGGTCATGTAGATTGTGTGATGGATTATGGTTGTGTAGATTGTGTGAATGTGTGATGGATTATGCTTGTGTAGAATCTAAAGGTCTCTGTACCCTTCATCCTAAAGCATTTGATTAAATTAACATCCTGTTGTTTTGTGTTTTCACAGGTTGGAGATGAAGATTATGTTGAAGAAGAATAATTGTAATTTGAAATCTAATAAAGAACCCGTTATTGTTGGATGTTTATTTTGATTTTGTAGTTCAAACATAATTACTTAATATTTTGATGCAATGAAATTTTATAAGTTAGTAGACTATTTTGATTATGTAGCTAGGTTGAACATTTAATGTCATTTTATATATTAGAAGTGTTCAATTTGCATCTTCAATTGTTTATTTTATTTTATTTCTATCACCAAATTTTATTTTATTTAATTAATGGCTTAAAAGAATCTTATTAATATATGTTTTAATTGCTTTAGTTATTGAATAAATATGTTTCTTATTTCTTATTAATAAATGATAAAGATGAATAAATACAGACAACAATTATACATGTGTTGCATAAGCTGAATGAAACTATGATATGATAATATAGGTAACAGGAAAATTCATTTACACTATAAATTTATATTAATTAAACTCATAAATATTTGTATAAAAAATGAGTCTCATGAGCAACAGGAAAAAAATCTCGTATTAAAATTTTCAATTTTTTAATTGCCTGTTACATTTGTAGGCATGTATAAGTATGATAAAATTATCCACATATATGAGTATCCGCGCATAAAATCCAAAACGGAAAATTAACGAGTAATAAAATAGATATCATCCTGTATTCTAATGGTATACTCACAACATTATTAAATGGATGCGATGCAGGATCAAAGTATCTGCCCCAATGGATACCGTTAAATACCGCAAAATAGCTAAAATAATCAGATATTATAGTCTATAGTAAGTCACGTGACTTGACTTATGAAAAACATATTATTTATCTTCATGTTTAATTTAAAATTTTTCTTGAAAAATCAAAATTTAGTAAATTCTTTATAGAAAAGTTTTATTCGTATATTTTGATGTTATTTTTAATAAAAAAATATGATATGTTAAAAATGAAAAAGCATGTGATACTTTAACTTTATAAAAACTTTAATATTTTTACTATGAAAGGGTTAAGGTTCTCTCACCATCATAGAGACCAAGAAAGGAAGTCATAGATGAGAGAAATTCACCAAGTAATGAAATCAACATAAGAAGAAGCACCAATAAGAAGCAAGAAAAACTCCCTTAGAACATAATTTTTGAATTCTTTCAAATTAGGGTAGAAGAGAGAAACCTTAAAGGTAGTAATTCTGAACAATACCGTGGATTTAGGTAAATTTTTTTGACTCTCTCTTGATGATTACAGAGAATAAAGGATGTGAGTTACATATTATCTAAGATCATGCAGTGTAGTTTCTTGTATTTTGAATCCTAGAAAATTACATATAAAAGACAAAGAATGCTAACAATTGACATCAGAGCATTGATTATACATAATATGATTCTCCATTAATGATCTTGATTATTGAATTTGTGGGCTACACTCATGGATTAGTTTCACTTGCACCTCTTTACTATAATACTTCATTATTTGTAAAATGAATTTTTGAGAATGAATTGTAATATTTTCTAAAAATCTTTTGCATAAAAGAAATGGATTTGGAACCACATATTAAGGAAAATTAAAGAAATTTTGTCTCAATTGGATTGGGTGACTGAGATGTATGTTTGCATTGCATTAAAGGAAAATTAACCAAACAAATATCAAAGAATCTTGTTACAAGAAGTAATAAACTTCTAGAATTGATACACACTTATATTTGTGGACCTTTTGACATTCCATCTTGGAGTGGAGAAAAGTATTTTATCACCTTTATTGATGATTTTTCACATTATTGTTATCTGTACCTTCTACATGAAAAATCTCAATCAGTGGATGCCTTAGGGGTGTTCATTAAAGAGGTAGAAAGACAATTGGACAAAAAGGTGAAAGTTGTAAAGTTTGATAGAGGTAGTGAATTTTATGGAAAATAAAAAGAAAGTGCACAATGTTCAGGTCCATTTGCAAAGTTCCTTGAAAGTAAAGGCATATATGAACAATATATTGTGTCTGGCACACCATAACAAAATGGTGTGCCTGAAAGACAGAATCATATTCTTATGGATATGGTTAGGTCTATGTTGAATTATAGTATCCTACCTTTATTTTGTGTGGATGCACGCATTAAAGACCGTTGCATATTTGCTTAACAAAGTTCCTAGTAAGGCAGTTCCTACGACTCCTTATGAACTGTGGATAGGAAGAAAACCCAGTATGAGACATCTCCATATTTGGGGTTGTCTAGAAGAAGTAAAGGTGTACAATCCACATGAAAAGAAGCTTGATGCAAGAACCATTAGCGACTTCTTTATTGGGTATTTGGAAAAATCTGAAGGTTATAGGTTCTACTGTCCTAATCATAGTACAAGAATAGTTAAGTCTAGTAATGCTCGGTTCATTGAAAATGACCTTTTTAGTGTGAGTGAGAAATCATGAAAGGTGGATCTTTTTCACCTAAAGTCCCTTTTCAAGATGATGTTCTTTTGGTGGTATTATAGTCAAATAACAATATGATAATATTCAAAACCCACAAGGTGATGGGCCAGTAACCAATGTACAAATCATAAATGAACAAGTGATAGAAAATGCACAAGAAATAGCACCAAGAAAGTCAGAAAGGCAAAGAAAGCCAACTATATCAAGTGATTATATTGTGTATTCACTTGAATATGAAAATGGCTTGAGCATTGATGAAGATCTAGTCTCTTTTAGGCAAGCCACGGAAAGTGACAATTCTGAAAATGGTTCAATGCAATGAAAGAAAGTGAAATCAATGGAGGATAATAAAGTTTGTGGTCTAGTTGAGTTGCCTAAAGGTTCAAAATAAGTCAGTTGTAAATGGGTCTTTAAGACCAAACATGACTTGAAAGGCAATATAGAAAGCTACAAAGCTAGACTCATTGCCAAAGGTTTCACTCAAAAGAATGGTATTGACTATAAAGAGACATTCTCTTCAGTCTCTAAGAAGGGCTCTTCGAGGATTATTTTGGCTTTGGTGGTTTACTATGATTTGGAGTTTCACCAAATGGATGTAAAGACCACCTTTATAAATGGTGGCTTAGAGGAAGAAGTGTATATGGACCAACCTGAAGGTTTTAGTTCTACAAGAAAGAAAAATCTAGTGTGTAAATTAAAGAAGTCAATATATGGACTAAAACAGACTTCCAAACAATGGTATTTTAAGTTTGATGATATCATTACGTCCTATGATTTTGTAGAGAAAGTTGTTGATTGGTGCATCTACTTGAAGAACAGTGGGAGCAAGTTTGTGATTTTAGTCTTGTATGTTGATGTTATTTTGCTTGTTGCAAATGATGTTGCTATGTTACATGATGTAAAGAAATATCTCTCTAATAACTTTGAAATGAAAGATATGGGTAAGATATCCTATGTGATAGGAATAGAAATATTTTGTGATAGATCACATGGATTGTTGGGATTGTCTCAGAAAGGATATATCAATAAAGTATTAAAGAGATTCAAAATGGAAAAATGTTTCGCAGGAATTGTTCCAATACAAAAAGGGGACAAGTTTAGTCAATTGCAATGTCCTAGAAATGATTTAGAACACAAGGAAATGAAGTTTATTCCCTATGCATTAGTAGTTGGGAGCTTGATGTATGCCCAGACATGTACACGATTGGATATTAGCTTTGTTGTACGAGTGTTGGGCAGATATCAAAGCATACCCAAAATAGAATACTGGAAAGCTGCAAAGAAAGTTCTTAGGTATTTATAAGGCATCAAGGATTACATTCTCACATATAGGAGGACAAATCACGTTGAAATGATTGGCTACTTGGATTATGACTGAGTTTGTGCATGCCTTGATGCCATAATTCAAGCATCATGGTTGCAGAACTTTACTTTAAGGTTTAGAATTGATGATAGTATAGCTAGATTGTTAAAGATTTGTTGTGATAACTCCACAACTTTCTTCTTCTATAAGAATGATAAATACTCCACAACTTTGTTCTTCTATAAGAATGAGAAATACTCTAAAGGAGCAAAACATATGTATTCAAAGTATTTGACAGTTAAAGAAGTGCAGAAACATAGAGTGTTAATTGAGCATATTGGTGCAAGCTTAATGATAACGAATCTGTTAACTAAAGGTTTACTATACAAAATATATTTATTAGCCATATTGAAAGGATGGGTGTCATGGATAAGTCCTTGTTAATAATTTAATGTGATGTATATATATACATTATGATGGTAATGCTCATATTGTATGACACATTGAATTCAATTATAGTTGTGTTTCTGTTTGTTATGTCATTCACATTATATAGTATACATTATTATTTTAGTGAGATGACATGATGTGTATTGAAAGGATATTAAAGACACATATTACAATATTATTAAACTCAAATTGAATTGGATGATATGTGATATATGGAAGGGACCAGTTGTTTGGATAACTTGCAACCGTTATGATTCAATCATGTTAATTCAATTAATGATGGTACTTTTAATTTCAATGTATGGTGTGCACTTACAGTTTGATATTGAAACTTCAAGTTATCACATGAGCCAAGTGCAAGAAATGTTAGATTATTTAATCTAATGTTTGGCTCATGTGATTATGAAATGACCTTAACAAAAATATGTCTAATGTGATGGTTGTGAGACTATAAATTATATTAAGGTCATTGGGGGGTTATTTTTAACTTAATAAAATAAGTCTCTCTCTTTTCACTTCATTAAGAGTAATTTTGGTAGTAGGAAAAGAGAGGTTGGAAAGGATATATAAAAAAAGAGTTAAAAAGATCTTCTCTGTCTCTCTCTCTATGTATATACATATATCTTCTAAAAGACTATTCAGCTGTTATGAAAGGGTCAGGGTTCTCTCACCATCATAGAGACCAAGGAAAGGAAGTCAGAGAAAAGATAAATTCACCGAGTAAGGAAGTCATAATAAGAAGAAGCAGCACCAATTAGAAACAAGAAAGAATCTCTAGGAAAATACTCCCTTAGAATAGAATTTCTGAATTCTTTCAAATTAGGGTAGAAGAGAGAAACCTTAAAAATGGTAATTCTAAACAATACTATGGATCTAGGTAAATTTTCTTGACTCTCTTGATGATTATGGAGAATAAAGGATGCAAGTTACATCCTGTAGTGTATGTTGAACCCTAGGAAATTACACATAAAAGCCAAATAATGCTAACATAAATTTCCTTTTATGTAAAAATATGTGCATGAAGGTATTCATTTCGTGGATACCTGTGCAAGTATAAGGTTCGTTAGGTAGCAATAAATATATAACTGCACACCCATTAACATCAGTTACCATCATTGTGCCATTGTGCATGTAGTGCAAACCACATTAAAAAAATTGTGAGGTCATGGATGTAGGCATCATCGCAAACCATGTAAATTTTTTTTGTTATCTTTCTTTTTGTTTAAGGTGTTGATTTTTTATGTATTTTCTTATCAATATGAAAAAGGAAAAATAAAAAGATACGATTGTGTTTTCTAACAACAAGTGATATCATAGCTTACTGATCTTGCAAACTAATGACTAAAGATGCGAGCAATATTGAAGAAGCTCAATGAAGCTAATGGTAGACTCGTATGGGTTAAGTAAGTAGCATGTTCTAACGAAGGTAATTGGCAATACAAATCAACAAGTCAAGACCATCCAATACATTCATTGAGCATATGGTAGAAACAAACTCAAGTTTATGAAGCGTATAGTGATCATTATTTTTTTAATTAGAAAAAATTTAATTTAGGGAGAATTGTTGAGAAACAATTTAAATTATTTTAATTTTAAATCTCTAAGATAATGTATTATCTCTAACATTTGTTTGTAAATTGGGATTTCGATATGAGAATCACATGGCCTGAACTTTGTGAAGTAGTAAATGTAAGAGAAAGGTTGTGAGATAGCAAATGTAAGCATGAAATTCGAAACACATTAAAATTATTTTTATTATTTTCCTTTTGCTTAAGGTGTTTAACTTTAATTGGGTCTATCGATATTAGAGATGAAAAATAAACTCATATATATGGGTAATCATATCCACGAACCAACTCAGAAATTAACGAAAAATTCTCAATTTGACCAAGCACGGGTAAGGGTATGGAAAATACCCAATTTGTTAAGTTAGGATGAGAATAGAGATGAAGATACATATACCCATCCTGTCTCCATCTTTGCCCTAATTTTAATGACTAAAATACCCAAAACATGTACCTTGATTTATTATACTTAATCTCCAAACAAAATGACCCCTTAGATTCCTTTTTTTTCACAAATTATATTAGATTCCTTTTTTTTCACAAATTATAATTTTTGGATGTTAAGAAAAGTTTGACATTTGCCTTAAAAAAAGAAGAAATGTTAATTAACAAATTACAAACTTTGCATTAATTAAATAATTTTTGAATTAATATCATTGCATTCAAATGTTTATTTTTTATTAAAAAATTGTTATAGAGTTTTACAGGCATAGGATGGATACAAGTACACCCGATACCCGATGAGGACAAGGATAAGACATAAATTTCATACTCGTCGAGTATGGAAATGGAGATGAGGATGATTTCGAAAGCGAGAATCAATAATGTCATACCCATTTCTCCCTAGTCTTGTTGTCATGCATGCTTGATATGAATAAAGAGAAAAGAAAAGTTATTGTGTTTTTTTTCAACAAAATTCACTTTTCACACAATTTTTATCATATTTATGACCTTTGTTAATATGAATATCGATTATCTCCTATAGTTTTTATGCACCTAATCCTGTGATAGAACATAATTCAATAAAAAGAATTCAAAATCATATTTCAAAATCGAAAATAATTATTATCTTGGAAGGACGGTTTTGACCCACCTTAAAAATAAGGACTAATTTAAATGTTTTTTAAAAGATGAAGAAACTAAACTGAATAAATAAAAAAAAAATTAAAGCCTAATTTAATTATTTGACTTGTACTATTTTGTGTGTTGGTGTGTATTTAAATAGCCTAATAGGTATCAAACATATCTTTAGTGTTGAATTTTTTTTAATGGTCTTAGCGGCCACTTTAGATTAACCACGAATTGAGAATCATTAGAGTTGGTCTAGCTAAAGGATTGAAGTATATGTCCTATATTCGAATTTAGTGTTACTGTTGTTATATTTTAAATAATAATAAATAAACAACGAATTGATTTACAAAAAAATATAGCTTTGATCCTTTTAATGTCCGCAAGAAGATTGATGTGCAACTAATGCTAAATAAATGCTCGGTGGCAGCTCTTTATTTATTTATTTAATGCCAATTTGACTAATGCAACTAGTATTCTGAATATTTTGCGGTTGGAGGACATTTTGTGTTTTTCTTAAATAGTTTTTAGTTAGTTTTAAAATTTTTTTAGTTTCTAGAAAAATATGAAAATTTGAAAAAATGTATTTAGATATATTTAATTTTCAAAAATTTTCATTTACAAAGAAAGGTGGTGGCAGCAAACAAGTGATGCTAGCGGCGATGGTGAAGAGGTGATGAAGGTCGAGTGGGAGGCATGAAAGGAGTATAAGAGATAGTCATAGTAGTAGCAAAGATGTGGTGGATGTTAGGATGGTTGGGACCAGCCAGTTCGACCAGAAATCGGCCATATAACTTGTCTGAACTGTTCTTCGAATCGGAAATACATCAGAACTGGATTGACCCAAAGCAAGTTGACCAGACTTAGTTGACAACCGGCAACTCGGTGGTAATTTTTTTTCTTTTTAATTTTTTTTAACGGTGAAACAACGCTGTTTGAATGGGGAAGAAACTCCTAACAACCTTCTCTACATTCAGTATTCTCTCTTTGCAGCTCAGTGTGTTTGCATTTTGCTCCAATATCTATGACTTTGTCTTTCTGTGATTGCAGCTTGCACTAAAAATTAACATCAAATGAGTCACAAATTTGATGTTGGCACTATCTTCTTTAATTTGTGTTCTTGATTTTTTATCTAATTTAATTGTTTTATGATTTTTTATAGTATAAAATTATATAAGTTATAAAATATTTATATTTTTTAATGCAATCTGAGTAGTACAAGTCAATTATTGACTCTCCGGGTTGACTCCTGACCCCATGACTCCTTGCCCTAGCCAAGTCAAAGACCAGACCAAGTATGATAACATTGGTTGTAGGAGCATGAAATGTGGTGGCAGGAATGATAGAGAAGTGATATAGGTCAAAGTAGGAGGTGTGAAAGAAGCGTGAGATAAAACAATGGTGGCGGCAGAGAAGTAGCAAAGGTTAGAGCAGAAGGTGCGGAAGGATTGTGAGATATGATGGCAGAATAGGAAACATGAAAGCGGAATGAGGATGAGAGTGAGGACAATAGAGAGGTGACTTAGATTAGAGTGAAAGGCGTGTGAGACAGAAAGACAGAAGTGGTGTTTTCCAATCTCATTCTTTCAAATTTAAGAAACTATTTTAGATAATTTTCTAATTTTCTATTTTTCAACGGGTTTCTTTAAAAATTGAATCTCTTAACGTGTTTTCTAGTTTCCCTACTGAAATAATTTTCTTAATTATCCTTAAAAAGCATTCCATCTAGACATTACTATTTCTAACTCCTTGTATCTCAATTTGGGGAGATTTTCGAATGAGATTTGCATATTAACTTTTATTAGTCTGTGTTAATTTGCCAAATCACTGGTAGATCTTCATACAGTGTGTTTAGAAAAAATTTAAAAAATAGATTATTTGAACAAGTAATTACACGTAGATACTAGTTCAGTTTATTTTTTATTTTTAAAAATTATTTTTAAGAAGTTAAATCAAAGAATATTTAAATTTCTATTTTGAAGGAGCTTATTTGACAATATAAATTTTTTATAAACATTTTTTAATTACAATAAAAAATAATTTATCAACAACTTTTAATTTAAAAGAAAATTTAAGCTTAAAAATAAAATTTCACAAATAATTTATTAAGTTTTAATTTTTTACTTTAACTTTAAAAGTAACTTTTATGTTAAAAATAAATTGTATCAAATGATATCATATAATCGATTATAATCAGAATAATTTTGTTGTTATGATAAATTTATTGAAAAATGATTTGAAAACCATTAATCGTATTTGGATATATTAAAGAAATAGTTTTATACAGTAAAATGGTATAAAACAGATAAAATAAAGAAAAATTATAAATTATTCATAAATTAAAAACCCTTAATTAATAAAACTAGTTTATTTACCAAAAAACAAAATCAAGTTGAATCTTTTTTCCCTAACATCTTAATATAATTGCTATAAAAGTAACTTATTTTTTTAACAAAACCGCTAAAAGTGAAAAAATTAATCTCTTTCAAACATGCTAATCATCGATGTAGGATGGTGGTTGTCGTCTATTTTATTAAAACTTAATTAAAATTGGAAATTAAGAATAGGATTGAATTTTAGAGATGGTACAAGTATGACGCCATTTAGGTAATTTGGTAGCTTTCAGTGATCATCTCAAAGATCGATAAAGGAAAATTAACATCTATCAATAATTTTGAATGATAATTGAATAAATCAAAGGTAAATTATAATATTAAATGTGAGAGGACTTGCACGATTTAAGCGAGTAATCTTATTTATTGAGTGGTAAATAGAGTAAAATGTTGGGCAAATTGCTTGTTGATGTGAGACATGGTATTGTTAAAGGAAACTAGCTACAGCAAGAACAAAGTCTCATGCATGTTCTATATGTTAAAGGAAGCATAACATTTCTTTAAATAATGGTAAGTGTCACCAAAGAGTTTTGCTGGTATTGTTATATATCTTAGCTTCTCAGTTTGAAGGGTCCGTACTGTTACTCGTATTGTTATAAGGGAATACTGTCTGTCACATCACTTATAGGTTATGAGTTTTGCTGGTAGTGTTATATATCTTAGTTTCTCACTTACATATTACTCAATTTTTCAATTTCTAGTCAATGTGAGGCTTCAAGTCATACTTGAATTCCAACAGATGAATCATGGAAAATTGTTGGATTTGAGGTATGCCCTAGATTCAATCTGCCATGTCAACAATAATAATCGCGTTTATTATTATTTATTTTATTGTCATATTTATTTAATTCATATGATAAGATCATTGATTAAAGTTAAAGACGTGTTATTTATAATAGAGATTATAATATGAGAAGTAAGTCTTATATAATTTTTAATGTAAAGCGTTCTGCATTATAGGATTATTGAGGATAAGACATCATTAATCCGGATAGATCCATATATGTGTAATGATTTTTTTTTAAAGATTAATAGATCTCATTTATTAAATTACATATATAGATGGTACATATAAAGATATGACCATTGAACTGACTCAAAGGAGAATTCCTAATGGTTAATATTACCTTTAGATTGCCGATAGGAAATTCTTTTGAAGAAATATATAATTTCCTTAGACTTAAAATTATCATGGTAATTAACAAGTTATTTATTATGTTTTGATATCGAACACTTAACACTTCGTGATGTTAGTTGAATGATTATTTGATATAATTAAATACTTGTAGGATTAATGATTAATCAAGAAAGAATCCATCAACTCTTGATAATAAGTTTAAGCTCTATAGAAATAAAGACTTTTGACAAAGTATTATGAATGAAAGAAGAAATGAGTTTCTTAAGTCATTCATCATGCGTTAACTTATTAGAATTTGATAACTAGACCATATTCTAGAGTTAACATAGAGCTGCAAAGATTGAAATAAATATTATATTAATCTTCTAATGGTTCTAAGGTAAAAGATATTTCATACTATCCGGCCGTTAAGGAGTGTTGCTAGATGCAACCTTGACTAGTAAATTAATGAGTTAATTTACTACCGATTTAGTAATGAACATACGGGGTCACACACTAACGAGTGTTTTGATCTTTGTTACATGGGAAAATATTATTGATTAAATTAAAGAGTTTAATTTTATCTAATTAATATATTTTATTTAAGTGGAGTATTATTGTATTTTTTGCTAACACCTAAGATACAATTAATATAAAGTTTGATTATCTGTAAAACTGATTAAGTGAGACTTAGTCAAAAGCGTTTCCAATGGCTAGTAACCTATTAATCAAATTTTTAAATATGATTTAATATAATTTTATTAGTTATTGGAAATTAAATAAAATGCCAATAGATGAGAGAGAGGATTTCTATAATATAGCAATTGAACATACTTACATGGGCAAGTGGCTCCTGTTAGATAAGATCAAATAAAAAAAAAAACTACGTCAGTGAGTGTAATGTATATATGAGACTGACTTGCAGAGGAATCATTCATGTTTTTTCCTCAACTCTCTCCTTAAAATCTTTCATTGGATTATTCATTGGTCACACATAGTTTTCTAGTTGCACGTGTTAACTATTGATATAACAACATCAATCTCGGTGTGGATAAATACAGAGGACCTTCATACGTTTGAAGGAGAATATTTGGGAATTTCACAGTCTCCTCACATATTTTTCTTAAATGTTTTGTTGCTTTCTTATTACTCAGTATGCATAATTTAACTCAAATAGATATGTTATTTTCCACTGCACTCGTTAGAAACACCTAATTGAACCTTCAAATGTGATGCACAAGAAGGGATGGATATTATAATTTTCATATCTGTGGGGTCTAATCTTAGAATGGCATCAAATTTGTGGGACTGGGAGGAGACTTTTTTGTTGATGTAAGGCTAGTTAAATACAAGCCTAGCGGCCGTGCATGCTGCCGATCGTCCTTCTCCATTTTCAACTTTGATGTAGGACCCTCAAATTAACTTCTGTTTGTTATTTGCTACCCTGTGCTGGTTTGGCTCTAATATCATGGTCAATTGAGTAACATCCCAAAATCTATTATCTCTGATGTATATTAAATTTCAACTTCTTTGATGTCATGGAAGAAGGATACTGTGGTGAGGAAATAATAATATTGTCAAATGTGGCAGACTCATCTGTTTTAAACCGGTGACTGCTCAACAAAGAAATGGAGACACTTTTAAATAGTGATTCTGTTGTGTAATAATGAGTCAAATTACGTATATATATTAGAGGGTTGTCTAAATTTTAAATACTTAATTTTAATTGCTTTATTATACTTTTACATTAATATGGATTAGAATATGTAATAATGAGTCAAATTACGTTTATACTCATTTTTTAAAACCAAACTTTTTGTTGTGACTTGTGATCATATATCTGTCTATTTTCATATTAAGAAGAGCAGAAAGGAAATGCTTTGGAATTTGCATGTGCTGCTGGGGACAGACAAAGAATATTGAGGCAATGGCATGGCCACCATCGTCTGAGAGGGAAGGCATCGACAAGCACTAGCACGGACTCAACACAATAGTTTTTATTTATTGAAGCGCTGAGCTTAGATATGGTCCACCTCAAGGCTCTGACATTACATTTAATTGTTATCATTTATGTGTTAGACATTGGACAATACTCTTTTCTTGTCCTTTTTATTTGTTAAATCTATACAAACTCACGTTCAGACATCAGATAATGTATGTTGAAAAAAAGGCACCCTTCAAAAGTCTTTCAAAATATATAGCTTTCACGGACAGGGGATTCTATTCAATAATCCAAAACGGGAGTCTTTCCACTTTTGAAAATTTAAACCGTAGATTAAAATAACTTCTCTTTCTCTTAACACTCAATGTTAGATAATAAATAAAACATTTAATTTTAAAAAAAAAAAGTCAAAAGTGAAAAGAAGACATAATTAATCACAATTACGTAATTAATTAAAATAAAAAACTAAATTGTTATTCTATATAGATAATTCTTTCGTCATAAATGCATTGTTGTATAAAAATTTAGTAATTATATATCGTTGTTTTTACTTACACATATATTGATAACTAATTTTATATGTTTAGTTTAGTAAAAAAAATTAGAATTAATATTGAGTTTATTATGAATTTGAAATAGATGACATAATGTGATCAATTCATCATAAATGACGTCATATTAAAATTAATTTTGATAAAAATAAATTTAAATTAAAATCAATTTTATTAATTTTCATCTAAACAAGCACTTAATTTAATGACAAATGTTTTCTTTGTTTCTTTTTTATATATCTAAGGTTATTGTATATAAATTAAAAATATTTATACAAGATTTACTCCACAAATTCAGGTTTTATTTAATGATTGCTGTAGATTAAGGTTAACCTTTGATTTAACATTATTTTAATATATGGTTTAGATTTTCAAAGCTGGAGACTCTCCCGTTTGAGAATCCGTGTGCAGCTTTGACAAAGAGAAAAACATGTATGGCAGTTAGTAATTAACCCAAGACACTTGAATTTTTCATATTAACTATAAAGTAATTTTATTCAAGAAAAATGAATTTTGTCCGTAACAATGGGATGAAAAATAAAATGTAGAGGAATAAAATAGAAAGCGTAGCTATTGCTGACGATATTGGAACGGAATGGGGGGATAGCCAGAATGTACCAGTTGGTAGTAGTTAACTTACTGTAGGGGTACATTGACAAGGCAATGCAGTGGCTCCCTTGATTAGGGGAATGGAATGGGTTGAGACTTGAGAGTTGAGAGATATAGCATCAGATATAGCTTCAAATGCAAAAGGCACCATCATTGGCGTATGGACAAGTTTTTCTGTATTGAGAGGGTCTAAACTGTTCTTAGTTAATACGTGTAGTGGGACCAAAACATTCACCTAACCACAAAATAGATGACATAATGTGATCAATTCATCATACAACCCCCCTTTGCTTTCCTTTCTTCCTTTTTTTTTTATTGGTATTCAATATATATACTTCTTTTCGTTTTGAATATTGTTTTTTATATAACCTCTTTTTCTTTCTTTTCATTATAATAATCACTTTATCCCATAAGGGCCCGTCACGAAAAGTTAGCCTCAGGCTTTCCGACTTTCTGCTTCCAACATTTGAAGAAGCATCCGAATTCTTTTGACTCAATCTCTTTATTCTTCCCTCTCTGCTTTTTCTCTGCCAAATTACACCCCACATGAACTCTCAAACAAAACTAACCGGCTCTATTCTGACAATCACTGTTTTGCATTTAATTGCTCATGTTTTGCGCCATTCCCACCTCATTTTCCTTTTCCTCCAAATATAGTCACCCCAACTTCATCTTCCGTCTTCATTCTTCACCACCTTATTCTGAGTCTGAGTTTACATAATGGTTCAACGTAGTAGAAGACATCAAATTGTACTGCTCTTGCTCATCTTACTTTTCAGCATATTGGGGCACTGTCATGGATCAAGAGCCACCAACGTCTTCAAATTTAACCCAAAATCTAGGCACACTGGTCACTTTCTTGGGTTCTTGCCTAAAAGAATACCCATACCGTACTCCTCTCCCTCAAAGAAACACAATGACGTTGGCCTACAAAGTTGGAGATCACCCTAAGGACTAGTTTTGTGCAAAGGTGATGGATGACTTTGCCTTTTTATTTCAATTTTCTTTTGCAGCAAACCAGTTAACTAATGTACATTGGGGCATATGGGAGTTTGATTACATGTTATTTTGTTTCTGGGGATGCAATGGGTATGATCTATTAGCTGCATTTCTTTAAAGGAGATAATGCATGTTTAATCTCTATAATTTTGGTGGGTACCTTAATTAATTTGGATTGTAAATCAGTTATTAATATAGACAATGATGAATGATCAACAGCTTCAAAGTTTCCATATACCAACGTTCTGATGTACATGAATTAAAATTTATAGTATTATTATTACACATGCATGCATTAATTTGCTGTATTTCTTCTACAATCCTCTAAATCAGTATTCTGTGAGCTGATCTTCCAACAAGCTATAACTTTAATTGCTTTTCATTAGTTATGCAATATATGTAAAGAATAATTAAAATTAATTAATTTGAAGCTTAATCGTGTAAATGATGAACCATCAACCTCTGGCAATAGTCTGTAGAACAAGTAGAGTAGACTGACACCAAATACCAACTCCGTTTGAATTCACAATAATGGAAGCAACAAGTATCTGATATGCCACTGAATTCGGGGTATGGTGATCTCAGTATTATGTGGGCCGGTTGCGTGTATTACATTCTCTTTTATTTTTTTTCTGGGTAATTATATATATGATGAATTATTTGTGTATTTCAGTTCAATAATTGATCTAAAACTTTTAAGAAGGATTTGTATATTTCAGACCATTCGTGTACTGTATTAATTGTATTGTATATCACTCCACGACTTTTTTTCATTGAAAAATATCAACATATGATTAAAAAACGATTCAAATCATTATGTCTGACAGTTTGAGTGTTGTTAATTAGACATAAAACGCTCAACTAAGCTCAAAAGTTTTTTTTTTTTTTCGGTGAAAGAAGCTCAAGAGTTAATATCAAAGACAAAACGCCCGAAATTTGCTATAATGTATTCTTTTAGGTCGTCCTTCGTTACATTCTAAAGTTAATAATATTAATCAATACTGTAACAAATAAATTTTTCAAAAAATTATAAATTTATCTATTGAAATAGTTAAAATAGGAATACAAACTACTAAATATTATGTTTTGAATATAACCAAACATAAATGTCTTAATTAAAATATATAAAAAAAAAAGTCTTATGAAAGAAGAGGAAACATAAAATAACGAATTTTTTTCATGCATAAAGAGAGTAAAATCCTAAAAATATTATTATTTTCAAGGTACATGGACATATTAATCCAAAATTTTAGATTGTTTAATGAATGGACTGAATAAAATTCAATTATTAAATGATGAATGATCTTTTAGAAAATAAAATTATCCATTAAATAAAAAATAGTAATAAACAAGAATAGTAATAAAGTATCCCATAATATGATAATAACTTTTGGAAAAATAAAAATGAAAGTTGAAGCTCAAACCATTAATTATATTAAGAGTGTAACGGTTTTTTGAAGAGTTAAGAGTGTACTGGTTATATATAATTTTACACGGTCAAACAATCATAAATTATTATTAATATAACTTTTAAAATAATTATTATAAAAATAACAAATTCACTATGCATAATATTTTTCAATTAAATAATAATAGAATTTTTTTTATATTATTAGTGTATAACCTATTTTCTCATTTGTAAATAATAATAGTTTTAGTGATTGTTTTATTTAAATTCTTCATTAATAAGGATTTTATAATTTATTTTAGTTTACTTGTTTAATTATTTTTAACTAATTTAATGGACTTAAAATTTTATATTATAAATTAAAAATTTAATTAATATACACTGTCAATATAAAAAATTAATCACAATCATAAATTTATTAACTTTATTTATTAATACTTTAAAAAAATTTATATAAATAAAAAATAGTGATGAAATGTTAACATAAAACTATTTTACAAAATACTAATTAAAATCATAAATTAATTAATACAATTTATTTCTCCTTTGTTTATAGTTCCACTTAGCAAACATTACCGTCTCCTACAAAAACTTTAGGTTCTCTTTAATTCTTTTTAAATAATTTATGTAAATTTTTATTAAGAATTTAGGATTAACTTAATTAAATCGAATAATTCGAATGAATTAACGGTGAGTTCTTTTGAAATGCTTATAAGAAATTAAATAATTCAAAAGATTGTTAGAACTTAAAAATATTATAGTGATATTTTTTATAAATTAAATATTAATTTTTGTTATGAGTAAATATTAAACTTTCATCATTCTCCTTAATCAACTCAACCACTGAGTAACAGTTTAATACAAATACAGGGGACACAAGAAAATAAAAAGTAAGAATGAATTGACAAAATTACTTTTACTTGAAAAACAGATAGGCAAAGATGCTCTTACACTTTATGGCGTATCCTTCTTTGGTAGAAGACATTATAATTAGGGGGAAAGTATTATCAGCGTTATAGATACCTTACAAAAATATAATGACTACTGGTTGAAGTTTCATTGGATTCCACTGAAAAAGACATTGAGAGGAACATCATAAATTTTCATCATTAGAGTTCTCATTTTAATTAATTAATTCGTGTGGTTTTCGCCTAGAAATAAAATTTCAATGACAAAAACTACATTGTGTATAATGTGAATGTACACCATTACCATTGGTTGAATTGAAATAATCATAAATCAATTAATGAAAAACATAAGTAGCTCGTCTTCCCTGCTAGTTAATGTTTTACAAATAATGGAATCCGAACTAACCCCAAATACACATTATTTCGTTATCATCGTATATAATATTAATTAATAATATTGTTCTATCTTGAATTATTCCATACCTCAATTAATACATCTATTGGCTGTTGCGCAATATACTTATCTTTACATTCAATCACACCTTTGTACTGGAAATTATTTCTTTTGGATGAAGTCACCTTGCTCGGTTCTATTCACCATTCAATTTTCATTTCTGAAAATATTGTGCCTTTCAGCCTTGACCCGTGACATTCGTAAGCATATAATGATTATTAGTTATTACCACAACAAGACACCTTTCTTGTTTAGGGTCAATTCTCTCATTTTTCTGTGTCCAATATTACAAGTAGGAAGCAAAGAATAATATCGAGCTGCGGCCTGTTGATACCTTTTTGATTTGTAGGGGTAATGTGGTTCAGATTATCAGTAAATTGAATGATAATGGGATTGGATTCATCCAATCCAAATCAATAAAATTTAATTTTCGTTTTCGTTTTGGTTATGGATTTGTATTTTGTAAATTCCATAATTCTTAAATCAGCAATTATTTAAGTATTTTTTTATACATTTTATATTATTATACTAATTACTAATCAGTAATTAGTTTTAAAAAGTATAAAACTAAAAATAAAATTAAAAATTTTACTGTTTGCACAAACTTCAAATTGTTAGACTCTTTAGTCACGTGCGTAAACTCATTGTTACGTTGGTCAACTACTTTAATTTGTTGTTTTGAACTTAGCCTATGTTTAAATGTTAGGATTCCGAACTTATATAGCATGTTAGGATTCAGGACTTATATAGCTGGAAAGAAGATTGGGTGTGTGAGTTGGAGAATGTTGTGAAGGAGTATAGTTAAAATAAGACTTGAAGGATAAATGGAGTTGGAGAGCTACACAAGCAAATAATCTGAATTTCTATGGACTCATTCATTGTGAGTCTGTTGATTTTGAACTTACTTCAAAATATTTTCAAAGGATTTGGAAGTTAAAGATGTGCTCAAAGATGTTTTGCATTCTCTTAGAAAATAACACATAACAAGATTCTTACAAAAGTTGAACTTGCTAAGCGAAATATTGTTCTTTTAGCTAGTAAAGTATCTCAATCTGTCAAAATGCATAAAAAACAGTGACATATTTACTCTTGTGTTCTAAATTTGTACACCTTGTCTAGATAAGTTGTTATCGTTGATTGGGCTACACTACTATCCTATCTTTAGAATGTCAGGAGCATTTATGACAATTACTTGGAATTGATAAATCTCAGAGTAAAAAGACAGGACACATACTTCGTATAATCTAGATGGCTACACTGTGGAATATTTGGCTAGGTAGAAATTCTCTGGTATTCAAAGGGTACCCTTTTATGTAAAAAAAGTTTGATAAGACTCTCTACAAATATCATAGTTATGTAAAAGGATACTTTAAAAAGTTTGTTGTTTTCTTTTATGAATGGTTTGTTTAACCAATATATCGCTTTGATAAATTAAGATAGTTATATGATTCCAAATTTTGTCTTACATATATGAACTTGGGTTACATGTTGGGAATTATATGTATTGTGGGAAGAGGTTCTTTGTTTTTACTCTGTAAACAGTGGTTGTTCCCTAGTCATTAGGTAACATATTCTAATTAATAAAAAGTTTTGCATTTCAAAAAAAAAAAAAAAGACAACTCATAGAAAATGTAAAGAAATTACAGCAAGAAAAAATGAAAATGAAAACAAAAGTTGAAAAGTAGAGAAAATATTGATAATGAGAAAGAGAGTTATACCCTAAGAACGTCTACGACCATCATATACTTATGCCAAATTCACTCATTAGGCAACCTAACATATACATCCGATGATTTGAGTTTACATAAACATTAAAGATGAAGTCATACAATTCTATGTTTTTATATTAAATAATAAAAGAATTCTTTAATTTTTTTTTAGTTCAATTAATATGAATTAAACTGAAATGTGGATCGTTAAAAATATGTTAGTAAATCCAACCCAATTCAAACTTTTTTTTTTTTAAGGAATACAATTCAAACCCTAAATCCTAAACTCATATTCGGTTGGGAAGGGTAAGGGCCATAGTTATCCCTAAACTCTAATGCACTCTTTGATGGAGAATTTGGATAAAATAGTTTTTACCCCTATTTCAAAATATCTTTTATATAATAAAATACTAATATATGGGTAATACTTTTCTACTGGATTGATTTAAAATTTTGACATATGTGTAAAATTATCAATAATTTAGTCATTCATCTATTTTAAGAAGAGAATACAAGACAAAAAATTTTCTCCTGTTTCAAAATATGAAAACAGTGAGAATTTCTCCCCTATTTCAAAATATTTACATAATAAACCACTAGAATATGAGATATTATTCTTAACCATATTTAAAATTTTACACGTGTGTTCTGCTATTAACTTTTTCAATCTATTTTAGCGAGAAAAATGATAAAAAAAATATAGTTTCTTTCCTATTTCAAAATTTGAAAAAAAAAAAAATGGATTCTGCCTTATTTCAAAATTTGTAAAAGGAGCATTTATTTTTTCCTCTCTTTCAAAATTTGAGAACAAAAAATATCATTTTCTTTAAACTAATTATATTTAAAATATTGAAGATATTAATTTTAATAATGTTGAAAATTTTAGGCTTAGTTAAATTTTTAGTCCTGAAATTTGGCTAAATTTTTCTTTGGTCCCTAAAAATAAAAAATAATTTTTTCATCTGAATTTAGTCAAATTTAATTCCTAAAAATATATAAATTTAAAATTTTAAAGATGAAAATTTTAGAATTTAAAAACTTAATTAAGTCAAAAATTAAGTCAAAAAATTATAAAGACAATTAAATTTCGTAACCCATTTCTTATGCCTTATACAAATGAAAATTACATTGGTAAATTCGATTCTTTATTCTTATAATAACATGATTAACAAAAAAATATTCAAATTAAAACTACTTCATATTTTTTTAACTAATTATAAATAAATCTTGCTTACGTCTCATGTTTGTCATGTTTAAGAAATTCTAAAGTATTATAAAAATATTCCCCTCAAGTATTATAGAAATTATCTTAAATTTTAATAAAATGGATTATCTTAAATACTGGTATGAACTCTATTTAAAAAATATTTCAAACAAAAACACTTACTATTTTTTAACATTTTTTTAAAAATATGTTTTAAGATATTGATTTTAAAAAATTTGAATAAAAATAAATGAAATTATTTTTTATAAAGAAAATTGAGGCACGTAACTCATTTCTTAGGCTTTATACATAAATAAATTATTACGTAGTTTTTAAACTAATTATAATTAAATTACGTTTTTCTAACTAATCTAATATTTCTATATGAAAACAATATGAAACTACCATGATTTTAAAACGGTCCTTCTATATTAATTTTTGAAATAAGGGAGAGTTTCTCCCATATTTTAATTTCCTTTTAAATCAGTGTATTTTACTTTCTCAGTTATTTCAAAATTTTAAAAAAAGCACAATAGGATTTGAAAAACAGAAAGTTTTTTCTTATTTCAAAATTTTAAAGCGAGAACATTTATTTTTTCATAGTTCAATATCTGAATCAACCCTTACTGAGATTACATAACTACAATAATTTTTTGAATCATTAATTTTTATATTAATCTATCGTTTTATTTATTAAAATATTTATACTAAAATAATTTAAATATAATTAGTTAATAATATCATAAATTAAAATAACTTTAATCAGTATAGAGACTACAAATATGATTAATTTATACTTTTTATTAAAATATTTATACTAAAATAATTTAAACTAAATTATTTAATAAAATAATAACTTAAAATCATTTATTTTTTATATAAATTACAAATATTATTTAAGAGAAACAAAATATTGCTCGAGATTATTAACTTCATTATTAATTTATAATTATTTTTACTGAAATACTTATACTAAAATCATTTAAATATAATTTATCAAAATATTATAAATTGAAATAGTTTTAGTTAACATTCAGATTACAAATATTATTAACAGACGCAAAAATACTGATTAAGATTATTAATTTTTATAATTTAATATAATTACTTTATAGTTTATTTTTATTCAAATTTTTATAAAAAATAATTTGAGTTTAATTACTTAATAATATTATAAATTAAAATAGTTTAATTATGATAGTAACTATAAATATTATTTATAAAATATAATTTTTTTGTTATGATCATTAATTTATATAATTCTATAATGTTTTCAATAATATTATAACTTTAATTTAATTATTTTATAATATTATAAATTTAAATAATTTTTGTTATAATAGAGACTATAACTATTATTTAGAAGAAACAACATTACGCTCAAGATTATTAATTTCAATATTACAATATAATTTTATAGTCCAAATATTTATACAAATAATTTAAATATAATATTTATTAATATCATAAAATAACATAGTTTAAATTAAGATAATGATAAAAAATATTATTTACAGAAAAAAATATTCTAGCCAACACTATTAATTTTTACAATTTAATGTAATTAGTTTATAATTTATTTTTGTTGAAATATTATATTAAAAATTAATTTAAATAAATTTATATAATAATATTATAATTAAATTAGTTTTAATTATGATAGAGATTATAAATATTATTTAAAAAATCTACTTAATATAATTAATATAATTTAAAATATTTTAATTGATTTTTCATTATGTAGTCAAATCTTTGTCAAAAAGTATTTTATCTGTCATTCATTCAATTTGTACCGATTTATTTTGTTGATAAAATATATTCAATATTTTTAACAAAAAATTGTAGGTGAAAATATTTATTATTTATATTAATTTATATTATCTTTAACTAAATTTTAATTTTATTTTATTGGTATCAGTAACAAAAATTAAAATTACTAACAACGTTAATATTTTGTCTATAAATCTTTTGTTTATTGGACATGTCAATGCATTTGGATAAATGACCACTAAAAATGCAATTTGAAAATTTGTAATAAAATTAGAAATTATATTTATTTTATTTCCAAGGCGGAGGTAGGGATGACAATGGGGAGGGGTAGGTGCAGGTTTGACCCTTTCTGTCTCTGTCTCCGCAAAGTGTAGGACGAGTTTGAGTTCGAGTATGAAATTTTAATCCTCACATCGTCCCCATAAGGTATTTTTGAGTTCAAATATACCCGCGATATCCATTATATTATTTTTTTACAATTTAAATTTACTTATTTATTATTAAATAATATATAGTAAGTTATTAATTATATTTTAATTTAAAAGATATATAAAGAATAATTAATAGCAAGAAATTATAAATTAAAGTTTGAGAATTAAAATTTTTAATTAAATATATAAATTTAAACTTATTATATAATTATTAAAATTATAACGAGACAAGTACATACTCATATCTATACCCAATTCAGTTCAACACATCGGGTAATACTCATACTTGTACCATACCCATACTCGTCAAAGTAAGTAATACATGTTAAAATTGAGGCGGGTACCCACGAGTATGAGTATTTTTGTCATCCCATGGGGAAGGGAGACTAGCAGGGGTCATGGTCCCCCCAAATTTATAAATTGGTCTAAATTTTTCTAAGAAAATTATATGCTTTTTAATATTTAAAATAAAATAAATTATATATAAAAATTAATGTTAATTAAAATCTAAAAAAAATAAAATAAAAACATAATAAGTAACCTGATTGATAAAAAAAATAGAATTATAGATATTAAAGAAGTGTATATAATATAATTATCTAAAAGTTTTTATTTATATAAAATAATATGTTTTTTTAAAAAAAATTAGTTCCTGAAATAAAGTTTCTGGCTTCGCTCATGTTTATTTCATATAATAAACTAATAAAATATTTTTATGCTTATTTTATTTTACTAATATTATATTTTTTTCTCTTTTGCTAAGATATCCTTATGACTATTGTGCACAAAATATACAGCCTAATATCTTGTTAAGATTGAAATTTTGACATAGCAAAGAAACCATATATCAATCAATAAGTAAATGAATTGAATTACCAACCTTCACCTAAGTGGGTTATTGAAAACCTACACATAAGTAATTTCTAATATAATCTCGTTTCCATTCCTTATTTTTAGAGGTTGATGAAAGTATTACGATTTATCTTTTTCTTTTTTTAATTTATGTTTTCTTTAAAATTGATAACATGGATGGAAACATGGATTTCTTTATTTTTAATAGATTTTTTGTTTTTTAAAATCTTGGATTTTATTTTAAATATAAAATATTAGTTTTTATGTTTAATTTATTAATTATAAAGTTTTCTTTGTTTTGTCCAAGAGTGACTTCTTAGATTTATGCTAATACAATAATTTCTTAGTTTTTATGAATAAAAATACTTTCTAGACTGGAATATAAGAAAAAGACTTTCTATACTTTATGTCTATCTATTTTTAAATTATGACATTATATTTCTAAACTTTAAAATTAGAATGTCTGTCCAATCGTTAATGGATAATGTTGAGTCTTAAAAAATAAACATCAATAAACACATGATATTAATTTAATGACATGAAAAACCTAATTATGTAATTGAAATTAAATAATAGTAGTTAGTTAGATCATCTTTAATTATTGTGGACATCAAAACATTATCATCCAAGTGGATGATGAGAAATAATTGTAGTTAGTTAGATAATCTTTAAATTACACAATTATTATATGTTACATCAATTTATATATCCTAATGGTTGTGCACAAATTAAACAATTTGAAAATTTGGAAATTTAAAAGTAGAAAATAAAAAGTAAAACTTATGATAAAATAAAACGACACAAAGTATAGTTAAACCTAACATTTTAATGTTGATAGTTTCAATAGAAAAGTTTATTCATTTCTTAAAATACCATTCACATTAATTACATAATACAAAAGAAGAGAAGGTTGTTGGTATAAAATTCTAATTAAATTGAAGATATTGTAGAGATAATATCAGTAAAATTGGTGACGGTCAGAATATCACAAAAATTGGCGTCACAAACACTTTAGTAAAGGATATTTTTGCTCTCTCACAAACAATGACAGAATTTAGTTCGTCACAATATCTCTAAATTCCATCATAGATCAAGAAAATAGGTAAAACATAATTAATATGAGTTTCTTTTGCTAACTGTGAGGGACAAAAACTCTTTCACAAATTGTGAGGGATTTATTTTGTCAAAAATAGTGAGAAATTAAGTATTTATCACAAAATATCCTCTGCATTTTGTGATGGCCAAAAAATCCTTCACAAATTGTGACAAATGTTATCCATGATTAACCTTGAGGAATTAAATATCTATCACAAATATCCTTCACAATTTGTGATGACCTATCAATCCTTCAGAATTTGTGACGACCTATAAATCTTTCGTGATTGTGACGATATAAATCCTTCACAATTTGTGAATGATATTTTTTACCTATTATAATTAATAGATGATATTGATAGATATGTTTTTTTACAATTTGTATAATATTGTTTGTTACTAATGGTAAGAAATAGTTATGCATTTATAACAATTTATTAATGTGTAAATAAATAAAAATTATATTATTTCATTAATAAAAAATAATTCTATGTATATAATATTATAGTAATTGATCATTTTTCTACATATATAATGTGTGTGTGTTTGAAAATAACTAAAATAAATTAACATAAAATATAACAAACAAGTTAATAACATTCAAAATACATAAAAAAAAAGTTTTATCACCACTAAACCTAAACAACAGTTTCATTTTCTCATATTCATATGACAAGACAACATTAGATTAACTAGTTGAGGAAAAAGGTTTGTATTTTGCAGCCTCTGAACTTAGATCGAACACCCGTCATTTTTTGTCTATACCTTCAACAACACCATAGAAGACATTATCATCAGATGGATGATTAAACACAACATCCTAAAAAAAATTATAATTAATTCAAATGATATTATTAAGTAAAATTATCATATTCCCATCTACCCATCATGATTAAAAATAAATAGTAAAACAATTCTTAACCAAACAAATAAAGTCCTAATCAAAATATTTACTTTATTACCTTATGTAACAACAAATTATGACTACATTACTAAAGTAATGCACAAAGTCACATTTTGATTTTATGCTTATATTTAGATACAATCTATATTTTATATTTGCTAATTCACAATATAAAATTTCATACTTATATTTATATGCAATCCATATTTATATTTGCTACATTCACAATATAAGATAACAAAATTAGTAAGTTCTACAAAACCTTGAATACTAAGTTGTAATAATTTAATAAAAATAAAAAATTATATTTTCAATCATTTGAATATCTTCATAATCTTTCATCATGGCATAATCATAAATTTCATTTGATGCTTACTATCACAAATTTGATTGATATAAATTTTGCACGTAACATATCACTTATATATATATATATATATATAGCATATTCTTAAATTGAGAATGAAAATATAGATCACTAACAACAACCATTACATAAAATCAATTAAGAATTAAAACTATTAATCCAATACATCAAATCAATTGAACAATATTCCTTTCAAGGTCATTGTATTAGATAAGAATCATCGTCCTAAATTTAGAGAAAAAGTATAATTAATGTAAATGATATGATTAAGGAAAATTCAATCTATCCATCATAATTAAAATTGTTAAATGCTAAAAAAATTTCTTAATTAAAATACTCACTTTATTGACATTTATAACAACAAATTATAATTAGATGGCTAAAGTAATGTAAAAAAAACATATTTTGATTTCATACTTATATTTGGATGTAATCCTCATTTATATTTTCTACATTTATATCTTCAACCAATCAAGCTATTTATTTAAACTTTTGTGACAAAGTCATTATTGAAGGTATGCAATTGATAATTTTTTAAGACCAAAGTTATTAAGGCAGGCCAAACCATTTAGTCTGCCTCACCATTAGGCGGGTTGGCAATGCACCTTTAATTTTTTGACAATATTACGTTTTTTACAAAAATAAATAACAAATAAATTCATGACAAAGTTTATTTTATTTTCTTAACAAAGTAATTTTTATAAATTCTACTTAATAATTTATTTTATATTTTGATTTTTATAATTGTTTATTAATTTTTATAAATGTTATAATTTTTTAAAGATAATATAATATTAGCGAATTGGTGGGCTGACTTGTTTCGCCTCACTTTTGGCCCGCTAAATTGGAGGGTTAGGCAGAACAGGACAAAATGGTCAGGTGTGCTGAAAAGACTAACCCACCTCGTTAAAATGAGAGTGGACTAGTGGAACGGCCTACTTGACCACCCTATTTTGTCACCCCTAAATAGTTATTAAAAGTAGTTTTATTAAATGTTAGTTGTGTAATTGAGATTTGTCCAAATATATTATTAAAATTATCAACCTTGTTTGATTTTCAAATAGGAAATAATAGTTATGATGAAAAATGTTTGGTGAGTGAACATTAAGAAAAAAATAATTTTTGTATGATTAAGAGAAAAATAAATTTGAAATTAGTAAAACACAGTGGAAGTTTTCATATATTTTTATTCATCTTTCTTAAAATCTCTTATCTATTTCTTTTTTAACAAACAAATACATTTTCTTTATATTTTATTTGTACTCTTCTTTCTATTTTTACTTTAATTCTTTATCACAAATAAATTATGTAAGTAATGAAAGTGGAATGGAACAACAAAAGAAATTATTATTCTCTTAATAATAGGTATAAAACATTGAGTGTAAGTGGATACGTAGCAATGACAAATATTTGTTTCCTAGCATAAATATTATATGAGGTATGTAATGTCTCCATAAAAAAATCATGTGACAAGATTTAGTGATATATTATGAGTTCATGACACATATATATTATGAGTTTATGTCTCAAATAATTTATGCTAAAACTCAAATTATCTACATAATTAATTATCATTCGATCTTTTAAGTTATTTATTTTTTTCAATTAGCTTTGTAATTTAAGCACATATTTGGTTTAGTTTAATTTGAACAGATACAAATTCCTTATAAATAAGTAGAATGAATTGAACTAGTCGAATAATAGATTTTTTTTATAAAAGTTAAGACTTTCAGAAAAAAATCAATTCATTTTATTGTTCTTGTATACCCTGCCAACAAAAGAAAAATAGACGGATAAAAAATTTAATAAAGAACCAAATCTAAAAATAAAATGGATATTTATCCAACAAAAGGGGTTATGAGGGAAAACCACCTTTAGTTTTTTTTCAAATGATCAAACTTTCCAATTTGGGATGAATATATAAAGAAAAGAAAAACTTGTGTGAAAGATGAGACTAATAAGACATAGATCAATTTCTTTTCAAACTATATGGATCTATTAGAAAATTTTTGCATTTATTTATTTTAATATGGTCTGTCATTCATTCATAATCAACAATTATTTTCTTTGATAATCAATCAAGTGTAATGACCATAACCATAAAGTGTCTTGTGTATGACATAGATAAACGAAGAGAAGATTACCTTGACCTTGGGCCCTTGCTGAGTTAGGTAAAGTTATATTTTTTTCCCACAAATTAGCAAGACTCGAAAATAGAATCATGAAAAATCAAACACCACAAAACACATTTTGTTAATCTTCACACATAGTTTATAGAATATCCAATAGAGAACATAATAATTGAAAAAAAATTAATTTGCAAACCCATATGAAGTCTTACCTTTGCAAACACTAAGAGGTTTAGTAGAAGAGACTAAAGAGAGACACTAAAAACATTTTTTATACATTCTTTCTAAAACACTTGAATTATTGGGTGAATTTCATGTAAAACTAACCTTTATGAAATTCATGCAATTATGCGTTGGAAAAAGTGTGTTGTTAGCATCATTAGTATTCTGCTAAATGGAGGGCCTAAAATCAGCATTGCCAACATATTTGGAAAGTTAACTAGTCATGAATTCAACCTTACCTTTTGTGAGAAAATCAACCTCTCCGGTATCTTGCCTTTTATGTACCTATAAAATGATCAAGTGTTGTACCTAAAGAATGTTAAACCAGTGATAAACCAGTGAATGTGTGTGTTACAGGATGCATGAAAAATTTTAAACCAACGAATATGTGTGCAAAGGCTTAACTCATTCAGAAAATTTCTCTTTGTAAGGAAGGATAAATCAACCGATCAAACTTATCAATTATCTTGAGATATTTGATGCTCGCCATTTTTACAACATTGTCACTGACAGTAATTAGATACAATTAGTTCAAGCAACAAAAGTAAGTAGAAGTGAAGGAGGAAGGTGTGTTTTAGAAAGCACAAAGTTTTTAAAAGGAAGAATAAGTCCCAAGTAATCAATCATATCCCATAATTCATTATTAGTTCAAGCTAATGTTGTTAAATAACTCTTATCAAGCCACACTACCACAACAATGTGACATTTTTTAACACCCTTTTTTCCATGGGCAATTTTTGAATGGAGGCACATTGTAGCAGTGTTATAGGCCCAAATGGCATGTTTTTATGGTAGAATTTTGGCTTTCTAACATATTCCACCATCTGCCATTCATAACTTCGATTCAAGCTACTACATAAGAGAGGGTGATCATGAAAGAGGAAAGTTTTAATGACATTCAACTATGATGATCTTTATCTGATGCATGCCTCCCTTGATCTTTTTCTAGAGGTTTTCTTCTTTGGTGAAATGGTTTATGGAACGGTAAGAAGTGAGGTGGTTTTAAGCACCACTTAAGGTAAGATAAGCCTAAGAGGGAAAGTTTGCCACAAGGGATGGAACCCTTGATAAAAACCTAAGGAATTCTCAAAGAGAAAAGGGTGGACACTAAGAGAATTTTGACCAACTCAAGGTTTTTCCATTCAATAAAGTGTGACAAATACAAGAGTGTGAAGGAGCACCTTTTTATAGAGGGAGCTAACCTCTTGGACAAGTCAAGAAGGAAAGGAAGGGCTAAGATTAAAAGGAGTCATCCAAGGGAGGAGGATTGAAGCCCAAAGTCCAATCACTCCCCCCCCCTTTAGATGAGAATTGGTCCCCAAGCTACCTCATCCAAGGGCCAATATTACTCTTTTATTAGTTTTGGGTTTTATTTAGGAAAAGAGGGTGTAGTTATCAAACTACCCTCTTATTTCCTAAATAAAGGCCCAAAAGCTAATCTTACCCCTTCTTATTACTAAGACACCTCCTAGAAAATTAAATGGACTAATACATGTCCAAAATAAAATCCTAGATTCCTAAAATAAAAATTACAAGTAAATAAGTCATGACTTGCATAACTTGATGGTCATATGGAGGTGAGATCTTCCTCCTTCTACTCTAGCCATGTCTTCTTCTATTCTCCTAGCCATGACCCTAGTGACAGGGCCTTTGCTTGGGGAGAATGCATCATTATCCCTCATGATCAAGTTTATATAAAATAAGAACTACAAACAAATGGTAGCTATGTGGATAAAACCTAGATATAAAATTTGATCCCTAATCACATCAAACTATATAAGCAAAATTTATGTAATTTACATAGTGATAGTTTGAATTGTAACACTTTTAGCCTACACAATCATGAAATGAAATAGATCCCATGGAATGCTTTGAGCCATTTTTCCTTATGTTTCCATCCAAAACTTTTGTGTCCTAGAGATCCATTACCTTAATTACACGATGAAAAATTGGAATCGCACGTCCTAAATAAATTTAGAAAAAAACCCACATGTGAATAAAGATAGGAAAATAGAGAGCAGAAAACCAGAATCAAAAAATGAAGAAAACTAACGAAAATAAACACAAAATAAAGAAATCTAAGTAACCATAGACAATGATGTCGATATATATTTTTATAAATAGGAATCAAGGTAAGCAAAATATAAGGAGGAACAACCCAATGTAAGAAACACAAAAGATAATTGTAAAAAACAATAAAAGATAAAAGTTTAATTGGTATACATTGTCAATGTAAAAGAGTTTTACACTAACAATCAATCATAACTTTTTATTTATGTGACTTTTAAAGTACTAATTAGTAAAGTCAACAAACTTACCATGAATGAAGGGTTGTGATTGAACGCCAGTGTAAAAATCTTTACAGTGACAGTGTATACCAATTAAAATCAAAAGAGAAATACTAAAGCATCGATGCATGAGTAAGTTACCTACTTGAATATTGGTTCCATGCTTCTAGAAAAAACAACCAAACAGGAGATCCACTGTTAGTAATGCACATCAATGCTTTATATATTATCAACATTGTAACAATCATGCTTGAGGCAGGATACAAACTACCTTAAATTGAGAAAAGTAGGACATTGATGGCACTTATGGCAAAATCAGCATACCCATACTGTACAATATACTTTATTAAAAAAAGATAGTGTTAGATAAATGATATAGGAATTGATTGATGGAATAGTGTTAGATATAAACTATAATAAGCAAGCAAGGACGCAATGTGTGTGACAGAGTAAAACCTTGAGGCAAAAAGAGAAAAATTGGAAATAGGAATTAATGGGATAAACCCTAAATTTAAGTGGCTAGGGAGTAAAATGAACCGAGCCTAACAACTTGTGTAAGAACCTGGCGAATCCAAAGAGATTTGATGGAATCCACAGACTCGTCGCCAATCCAACCTAGATTTGATGGAACAACGTGTGAACCTTCTTTTCTTCTTTCTCTTCACTTTGCCTCACCTTGTTTCTTTCTTCATTCACCTTACCCTAATTTATTTTTGGAAAGTTGGTCCAAAATACAATGATATTTATTTTTAACGATTGGATCGTGCAAATAGTATTTGGGTGAGATATGATAAAGGTAGAGTAAGAATTATACTTTTAGAATGTCACACTAGTGGCAGAATTTGTCTAAAGCCTCTATAGAATTGGCTAACCATTAAATTTGTCTTATTGTTGGGGACTAGGTTCATCATGCATTATTATTTATTTTCTATGGTTGGATTTGTGCAAATAATATATGGAGTGAGAGATAATAAAGTTAGAGTAAACATTATATTTTTAGGATCTTACATTAGTGACAAACTTCGTCAACAACCTTTATAGAATTTTTTAACCATTAGATTTGGTTTATTTTTGGACTTTCCATTTATAATATATTAATATTTATTTTCAGTGGTTAGATTATGGAAATAGTGTTTGGTGTGAAAAATAATAAAGTCAGAATAAAAACTATATTTTTAGAATCTTAGTCTAGAGGCAAACTACATCTGGAGCATGTACAAAATTCGTCAACCATTAGATTTAGTTTATTTTTTGAAATTTGGTTCATGACATATTCATATTCATTATCAACGATTGAGTTGTGGAAATAATTTATGGAGTGAGAGATAATAAAGTCTGAGTAAGAATTGTATTTTTAGGATGTTAGAATTGTGACAAACTTTGTTTGTAGCCTTTACAAAATTCGTCAACTATTACCTTTGTTTATTTTTGGACATTCAGTTAATAAAATATTAATATTTATTTTAAAAGTTTGATCTTGGAAATAATGTCTGGAGTAAGAGATAACAAAGTTAGAGTAAGAATTATATTTTAAAGATCTTACACTAGTGGTAATCTTCGTCTAGAGTATTTAAAAAATTCATTAACCGTTAGATTTGGTTTATTTTTGGAAATCTAGTTTAAAATACATTGATATTTATTTTTAATGGTTGGATCTTTGAAATAGTGTTTGGAATGAGAGATAACAAAGGTAATGTAAGAACTATACTTTTAAAATCTTACTCTAGTGACAGACTGCATCAGAACCCTGTACAAAATTCATTAACCATTAGATTTTGTTTATGTTTTGAAATTAGTTTCATAACATATTGATACTCATTTTCAACGGTTGGATCATGGAAATCACATTTAGAGTGGCAGATAATAGACTTAGAGTAAGAATTATATTTTTAAGATGCTACAATAGTGACAAACTTTATTTGTGGCTCTTACAAAATTCGTTAAACGTTACTTTATTTATTTGTAGACATTCAATGCACAAGACATTAAATATTTTCAATGGTTAGATATGAAAATAATGTCTGTAGTGAGAGTTAATAAAGTTAGAGTAATAATTATATTTTTAAGATCTTACACTAGTGGAGTCTTTGTCTAAAGCCTTTACAGAATTCGTTAACCGTTATATTTTATTTATTTTTGGATAACCAGAGATAATAAAGTTAGAGTAAGAATTATATTTTCAAATATTTTGATATTTATTTTCAACAATTGAATTGTGGAAATAATATTTGAGGCGAGAGATACTTAAAGTAGGGTAAGAACTATTTTTTAGAATGTTACACTAATGAAAAAATTTGTCTAGAGCCTTTACAAAATTGGCTAACCATTAGATTTGTCTTATTTTTTGGGATTAGATTCATCATGCATTATTATTTATTTTTATTGGTTGGATAGTGCAAATTACTTTCTAGAGAAAGAAATAATTAAGTCAGAATAAGAATTGTATTTTGGAGATGTAACAATAGTGATACACTTTATTTGCAGGCTTTATAGAAATTGTTAAATGTTACCTTTATTTATGTTTGAACACTCAATTCACAAGACATTAATGTTTACTTTCAACAGTTAGATTTGGAAATAATGTCTGAAATGAAAGATAATAAAGTTAGATTTTGATATCATGGTAATTAATAGGTCACTTAAAAACTATTTTAACTTATTTAATAATCATTTTTTATGTGAAAAAAATTAATGACATCATAGTATTTTTAGTAGTCTTAAATTAATATTGATTTTAATAGTTATTTTAATATATTAAATTTTAAAAAAGAAAGTTATGTTAATTTTAGATTAACAATAAATTAGTATGTAGCAATTGTTAGATATTAACAATAAATAAAGTATATAATACTATATACATGAAAATCATGAAATGAATTAAATTAATTTTAAATTCACAAAAATATGTTATATGATAAATAAAATTAATAAATCATGTTAAATCAATATTCTATAGTAATTAAATATTTATAAATAATCTAACATGATATATGAGTCATTTAAAGTGAGTTAAGAACTTGATAAATTCTTCTAAAAAACTAGCATTGGAGTTACTCTAATAACTATATTTTGAGAAAGTCACAAAATAAATTAAATATCTCTTAAAGTTATTATGATTATTATCTTTTATTACCTTTAAAAATAATTAATCTTCATAAGTAATTATTATATAAATAATTAACCATTTTCAATTAATTATTTTTAAAAAATTTTAAATTAAATATATCATAAAATGTACAACTAAAAGATTTATAGAGATATTTTTATATTATAATTTATTTTAAAAAGTAATTGGAAAATTTATTTTGGAATAAATATTTGTTACAAAAAGTTATACTATATTTATTTTTTATTTTTGTGACAGTTAATTTGTGACGGAATGTAATCCATCTAAAAATACCTTCAAAAACAATTATATACAATTGTGACGGAATAGTTAGCGAGGACTGGTGCCCGTCACAAAATATCATCACAAGAAAAATGTATTAATTTAGTGACAACATCTGTGATGGATTATTTTGCGAGGAAAAGAGTCCATTAATGAAAAACAAAAATACCACTAATCATACTCATATTAAAATACTAAAAAAAGTTTTACATATATTTTATCTAAATTTCTAATTTTTTTTTAACGCTTTAAATTTATCCACTTACAATTATTTTTATCTCTAAACATGTTTATAAACACTTGATAGGTTTTTTTTTCATACATTTCATCGAGGGAATTAGACACTTCCATAAGTAGATATCATACTAGGATTAGAGCTACTACAAAAATTTTTATTAGAGTTCACAAATGAAGCTGTATTTCAAAATTTCATGCCAATGAGTATTCATTGCTTTTAAAACCTAATAGGCATACTTTTCCCATATTTGTCGTTTAAATGAATAATTTTATTAGGAGAGGTTTCTAACTCATTATCTCTCCTTTCTAATATTTACACTTTACTACCAATTCAACTTTATAACTCCCTTCTAATATTTTATATAGTTCTTGGAGTGTATTTGGTAACAAACTTGGAAAACTTATAATTTTTTTTATTAATTTATAAATTAATTTGACCAAAATAAGCGTAATTGACTAATTCTCATGGTGTAATTTTAGTAAAAATTCTTTATATAGTTCTTAGAGTGTATTTGGTAACAAACTTGGAAAACTTATAAATTTTTTTATTAATTTATAAATTAATTTGACCAAAATAAGTTTGTTTGTAACACAAACTCATTTTAATGATTTATAGCTTATTTTAATAAGCTATTTCATGTAACTTATAAAAATAAGTTTGCTTATAAATTATATCTTTATTATTAGTAAATTATTTGAGATTTTTTTATCTTTTTCTAACAAAATAGTTAACTATATCAGTTTGTATCATTTAATATTTATATGCTAACTTGTCAATTAATTTTGTCAAACACTTTAATTTTAATTTAGTTTCTAAATTTTTAATGGCTAAATTTTGGTCTATTATACTTTAGTGTTTTTTCATTTTGTTATATTAAGTTTTAAAAGTTTCATTTTGGTCCTTTATAAATATTTGTGCAAATTTGCATCTTCTCTCAAATATATGTGAGCAAGTTTCACCTTTGCTTATGTTTCAAACTATTGAGACGATTATTGAGTACAATTATGGTAAATATGACATTGAGGATGAATTATGTCATGAAAAGTAATGATGGTTATTACAGATGTGCTTCCAGAAGATTAATGGATTGAAACAAATATAGTGATGATTTTTAAGTGTTACTATTTAGTTTAACTATTTCAAAGTTATTGAAAGCTAATAAAATACAAAAAGAATGGGTTTAGATGATAGTTTTGAAAAAATAAAAAATCATAATTAAACTTTCAAAACTTAATGTACCAAAATAAAAAATATTAAAATATAATGAACTAAAAGTAATATTTATCCAATTTTTAACTAATTTACAAGTTTTGCTTGCTTAAATGTAGTCTTAAAAGAGGGTAATTGACCTGAGTGGGTTCATTTTCTTAAAAATAATTATCTAGATGGTCTCTTTTAGAAATATTTATCAAGGTGGGTTCATTTTTTTATTTGACTTGTCAAACCGCAATCACCACTTACATTGTTAGGGTCACATTAGATGTTTGGCCACATGGTACCATATGGCTGTCATCCAGGTAGTTAATCAACTGGTCAAACCACAATTGATAATTATAGTTTAAGAAGAGTTAAACACAACTTTATTGGGAACACTGCTCATTCTCAAGCAATAATTGTGCTAAAAATAAATGGATCACCAAAACAGGACACAAGAGAATGATAAGCAAATGCAATAAAAAATAATCATGTGGAAAAAATCTCAGTCAAGTACAATTAGAGGCAGTTCTCCCAAAAGTATGCTCGAGATGATGGATTCACTCAACTCACAATGCTCAAGTATTTAGGGTAAAGACAATTCTTCTCATTTTCCTCAAAGAAAAGCATCTTACCATAGGTTTGGTGAGAAACCTTATCTCCACTTTCATGCTCTTTCAACCAAGATAAATCATAAGATCTTTTATTTTATTAATGTGGCCAAGGTGAAATAGGTTGGAAACAAGAAAAAAAAGGAAAATACACAATTTGGCTACAAACTAATCTTAGTACCCATTATAAAATATGTCATGCAACAAGAAAGAAGTGTTAATTCTTTTGCATCTGCTACTACATCCACCTGAACATACCCCTTCCTTTTTCTTCTCTTTGTTCTTTTTTTTATTTTTTTATTTTTTTTAACCTTAATTCAATATTCAGTTCATAATAATTTATTTGAAGTCTCTATTTATATTTTTCTTTTGTAATTTTTTTTCAAATATAAATGCTCATATATTATCAATCATTGTATAAAACAATTATTACACATTAACACCTTACACAAAAATTGCCACATATACTTATAATAAGGCACTAAGCTAAACGAAAACATTGATATATAGGCATCAAGAAAGTTTACAATGTTTGACTTAATGGGACAACTAATGAGCAAAGTGTTTTAAAAGGTAAGTGGTTTGAAAGAAAAGTCCTAATTGCCTTGATCATGTTCATTGTAATTGAAAGAAAATAAGTTTCAACCATGGTTTCAAAACAAGTTCTAAAAGATGCAATCTAGAGGAAATACACTCAAGAAAGATTTTTGGGGTTTAGATGTGCTCCTCCCTATATTGGCTTAAAACTCACATATATTTTTAAATTCACTTCAAACATGATATTCGAGAGAACAATGCTAATTGTTCAAAGAGATCAACCAATGCAATGTACTACTGTAAATCTTTAAAAATAGCAAGTTCCTATTTAATGATTTCAATAGCCACACAAATTTGAGATTGCTCAATGTTAATTGCAAAAATAAAAAAATCCTAAAACAAGGTAAGATAAAATAAAATAAAATAAAACCCTAAGCAACCCTAAACTTAAAGTTACATTGTCCTCAATGTAAATATAAGAGTAAGGGATTGAAACAAGAAAAGATAGAACCTGTCAAGGGCGAGGATGATGACTAGAAGAGTCATGGATATGAATATTATAAAGCTGTTCCAACTAGAATATGCGGTGTTGAATATTAGAAATGCAAAAATAATTGCATGAGAGCGTAACTCTCTAGAAAAAGGATATCTAAATTTCAAAAAATCAACACTCGGAGTGCACTACAGTTGCCCAAAAGTGTAACTTTCCATAAAATAAATTTTTCAAAATTCATGAAATTTTTGCACTCGAAGTGCCTTTCAATTGCACAGACGTGAAACTTTTTGGAAAAATAATTATGAATTTTATGAAATTTTCACTCAGAGTGCACTTCAGTTGCACGAGAGTGAAACTCTCTGAAACATTTCTTAACTCACAAAATTTGCACTCGGAGTGCACTTTAATTGTACAAGAGTGTAACTCACTAGGTTTCTTCAACTTTCATCCTTCATGTTTTGCCTTTAATATTCTTTTTTTCTTCTTCATATTCATCTTCATTCATAATTTTTTATTCATTTTTTTCTAATAAATTTTTTATTCCAATTTCTTTATATCTTTCCTAAAACATCAAAGAAACAACCAAAAGAGTAAAATTGAAAAAAAAAAAAGAAGAAAATGAATAAAATAAAACAAAATAAAAAATATAAACAATTTGGGTTGCCTCCCAACAAGTGCTTGTTTTATGTCTTAAGCTCGACAATGAAGAAGAAGAAAAATTAGTCCCCACGGTAAGGTGGGGAAAAGATAATTTGACTTGTCTCTCAAGTAGTTTTTTTTTTATCCATGCCTGTGCAGATGCAAGGTTTTCCTTTTGACATTTGGTTTTCCAATTGCTTGTTTTGAAGTTCCATGTTATTCATTCAAGTGGTCAACTCCTTAATAGAGTTTCCCATCGTCTCATTAATTTGCTTTTGGCTTATCACAAACCCTTACATTAAGTTATCTAGCTTGGAAAGTAAGGATTGGAAGTCTTGTTTGTAACCTTCTTGACTCAAATTTTGTTAGAATAAGGTGCTTGCCTCAAATTTTGTTGGGAGTACCCTACTCCTTAGTTTCCTAGTTCTTGGTTATTGCGGTAAGAGAAATTTGGATGATTTCTCCACTCTTAATTATAATTGTTGGAGTAGGGGTCAAATGTTTGCTTCCTAGCATGGCCATAAAAATTATGAGTTGTAGTGACTTTTTCCATGGTATTTTCGTGACTATCAAGCACCCTCACTTGACAGTCAATAGCTAAGTGTTCGTGTAACCCACAAATCTCACAAAAAATGTTAGAACCACTATTGCATTAACATTGCCTTTTTTCTAACTTATCAAATCGCTGATTCAAAACATCAAATTTTGCTAGAATAAGGTCAACATTATTACCTCATACTTACCTGGAATTATTCTTTGTGAATTATGGCTTCTTTGTCCTACCCATTGGTGTTGATTTCCCCTACAACCTCAATTATATTTATTGCTTCATCTAATGGCTTCCCCAAAAAGGATCCACCCGCTGTAGAATGTAACAACATCTTACTGTTGTAATTCAATCCATTGTGAAAGAAATTGATTGTCAAGGATCTCTCAAGGCCATAATGAGGACAGGATAGTAGGAGCTCTAAAATTCTCTCCCGAACTTTAGGGAAAGGTTTTATCACCTTGACAGAAATTAGTTATATTTCTCCTGATTCCGTCTGTCTTTGAAGGTGAGTAATATTTCTCCAAGAAAGTCCTTTCACATAATGCCCAGGTAGTAACACTATCTTCAGGGATAGCTCTCATCCATGCTCTTGCTTTATCTGCTAATGTAAGTGGGAGAAGACATAGGTGCAATGCGTCTTGTGTGATTCCTTGAAAATTTTAGGTTTTGCAAATTTCTAAGAACCCCTTTATGTGATCTGTAGGGTCTTCAGAAGGTAACCCATTGAATTAATTATGCTTCATCATGGGAGTTGAAGGAAGTGGTTCAATAAACTTTAAAAAAATTTTATCAAAAAACTATTTTAAATAGCTTATTCAGTTTAAAACAACTTATGAATCTTATATAAGTGTTTTCATAAATTTACCTAAATACTTGTAAAAGTACTTATATGATAAGATAAATATTAAAATAGTTTTTCAAACACAAAATATAAAGATGTTAAGCGGATTTCTAAAGATAAAGAGGAAGAAAACCAGAAAAGAAGTATCATAAAAAAGGGAGGAGGAAAAAAATAGATTTAGAAGTCTAAAGATATTCAATAAAGAAGGAGTATTTGTTTCAAAATTGTAGGTTATTGTTTTAAATTAAAAAATATTTTGTTTTTAAAATTTATTTATATATAAAAATATTCAAAAATATTATAAGAAAAATAAGGATTTGTTTTAGACATTTTTGGTTGGAAAATAATTACCAATTTATCCCATTTGATCTAACTCGAAGGATGTGTTACATGTGATAGCAACCGATTTGCAAGTTCCACAAACTCTTTTATATGTAGCTTCTTTTAGTAAATTTAAGTGTCATTTAGTTAAAAAATTACATAAAATCATAATGCTGCACTAGTTTTGTCATATTTTATTTAAAGTTTTGCATTTTAGTTGGCCTTTTTATGATTGTGAGTTTTGAAGTACAGGGAGTTAATTTCAATTTATACTATTAATAAAGAGAATATCTCATTTTACGTTTACTTTTCAAAATATTTATTCTACCTTTACACGTATTTTAAAATTAAAAAATAAATTACTTTGTCATAAGAGAGACTCAAAAAAATAACCTCTCACTTCTAAAACATAAATCTTACCACTAAACAAACCTGATAACTTTTTAGTAAAAAATTACTTTAAAATATTGATATCCAAGATACATAATTGTCCAACTATATCTATAATTTATAATATATGATACTAAATTATATACTATGTCTATATTATTAATAAAGGGAATACCTCCTTTTGACGTCCACTTTTCAAAATACCTATTCTATCCTTACACATATTTTAAAATTAAAAAAATAAATTACTTTGTCATAAGAGAGACTTGAACCCACACTCTCTCACTCCCTAAAACATAAATTTTACCACTAGACAAACATTATAACTTTAAGCCAAAAATGACTTTAAAATATTGATATTCAACATACATAATTGTCCAACTATATCCATAATTTATAATATATGATTCTACCCTTACACTTATTTTAAAATTAAAAAGTAAATTACTTTTTCATAAGAGGAAGATGGACTCAAACCCACAACCTCTCACTCCCCAAATATAAACTTTACCACTAGACCAACCTTATAACTTTTAGTAAAAAATTGTTTTAAAATATTGATATTCAACATACATAATTGTCCAACTATATCTATAGTTTATAATATATACTATATATTATATAATGGGAATATGACATTTTGGTATCCATATTTTATAACTATTTTACCTTCTAAATATTTTATGACTAATCCCACTTTCGCAAATATAACTGTTCCCTATTAATATATGCACATTTACACAATTTCTACCTTATCACAAACCAATCTTCTTTAAACATGATTAATATATGTATACATTTCATGATAAATATTCTTAATAAACATGCAAATACACACGTTCGACAATATTTTAAATTCTATTCAAACTCTATCCTCTTTTCATTTTTTCAAATTCATTCCATATTTGACATATCCATTGATGATCAGACATATTTTTGTCATGTTATCATAAACAAAAAATATAAAATTAACAAAATATATTTCAAAACATGTCATATAATAATTTATATTTCAAAATATAAAAATGTATAGTATTATATTAAAAACTTAAAATTATTATAACATATTAGAATAGAAATGCGAATATACATGCGTTTTTGCTCGTATAAAATAAAGAGAACGAAGCATCTGAAAGTGTCAAGAGTTATTTGAGGCAGAATTGACTTATCAAATAGTGTATTACACACAATCCTGATGCAAATTTAAAGGACACACACCTGTACAAAGTTGTTGCGCACCTGTGTGCTTGTTTTGTTCTATATTTTAATTCTTTTATTGTCTTTGATTTGAATCTCCAAAAAGATAATATGAACTTTAAATACTTCTAGGTCAATTTCATTGGTCAATTTAGGACAAACTATGAAAAAGGCTCAATCATCCTTATGTTTATTCTTTATTTATGCAAAAGATTTTCATGACAATTAGGAACTAAACCTATTGCTTGAGATTTGATGAATTAAGACTAGAACTATGTATACTCTTTGATCCTTTCTAATTTAAGTTGTTATTCAGTATATTTGTTTTATGTCCCATTTTAATGCATGTTTGGCTTGATCATCCATGCTCAGAATGTGTATGACTTGGAAGCAATTTCATACTCAGAATGAATAGGTAATGGATCTCTACAAGGAATGGAAAAAGGAAATTTTCTTTGATACCTAGAAATTTTCTATTATCACTTATTCAAATTTGTAAAATATCCAAGTTGTCCTTATATTTCTTCTCTTCTTTGACGCGCCACCTCCTGCAACCTCTCCCCTGCATTCCCCACCATACCACAACTCCTTACCTTGGGCAACCCTTCCCTGCACCCCTGCAATTGGTCCCCCACCTCGACACGTGCATCGAGAAAAAAATTGGATTAAGGAAAGAAAATTTTTTTCAATTAGAGCAAAAACTGAGTACCCATTTAGAAAAAGGAAATAGAGAATTAAAGAGACATTGAGGAAATTAAAGAGATGATGGCATTTGAAGAGCTACAAGGAGTGCTAGTGCCCCTGTGCAACCGCCTTCTCCTTCCCAAGAATCACCTAAAATTTTGCAATAAACATGATACAAACCAAGTTCTTGGAATGATGAAGAGAAGAGTTGGCCTGTGTGCTTGGAATGATGAAGAGAAACACTCAGCAGAAATTATAAGGACCAAGTGGTCCGTAGGCAAAAATTGTACTACTGAAATGTTAAGGTGATTCGGAAAAGTGGTTTAGGTTTGTTGAATGTAATTCAACCATTGGTTGATAGGTATGTAATTTTTTTGTGATAAAGACCAACAAGTAGTCCATTGAACTATAAAAATAAAGACATTTTAAGAATTTCAATGTCATGGTAGGTGACAAAAGAAGTATGGTAAGTGTTAAAAGAATTTCTCTGACAAAAATTCATTAGTCATCCTTCAATCCTTTTTCTTAATGAGAATTTTGTGGTTAAATTAACTAAAGGATCCAAGGTTTAATTTCAAAATTTAGATTTTCTCACTAAAGAATTAAGGGTCAAATATTTTATGGATTAATTGGTTAATTTTACGTACGAGATAAGATAATCAAACCATAAGGTACTTTCTATCTTAATTTTTACAATATTATTTTTTCATATTTTAACTGTTTGATAAAATTTCTTTAGATTTACTTCAACATTTATTTTTAGTAGCAATTTACTTTAGTTGTAACCCAATTTACTCTCTCATAAGATCAATTGATAAGTTACTAAGCATTTCAACAAGTTTATTAACTTAACTACTTGAGCAATTTGATTTAGCCCAAATACGCTAATACACTTGTAAATATCTAAGAAGCTCCTTAGAACATCTTCAATGAGTATTCATGAACATTGATTCTTGAAGTTAAGATATGATCTTGGCAAGAATGCTCGTTGGAGAAAAAATTATTGATCTCGACGTGGAGATTTGTTCTTCTTCAAGAACACTTCAAGAACACATGGAAAGGGTTGTTGGAGGAACTTATGGTTGGGGAGGGTTCACGGTGGAAAAGCTCACGACTAGGGAGGGGAAGGGGAAGGTGGTGTGCAGGAGGGGAGGGCCTTCTGTGGAGGAGTTTTGTGGCTAGAGAAGGGAGTGGCGACTGAGAAGGGGGAGGAGAAGGTGGCGCGTGGGAGGTACCGATAAAGAGAAGGGAGAAAAGGGGGGAACAGGTGAAAGAGAATGGGAAAGAAAGAGATGAAATTGAAATGGGTAAAATGAGAAAGAAAAAGGGGGAAGAAAGAGATGAGAACGAGTAAAAGAGAATGAGAAAGAGAAAAAAAAAAAGAGGCAAAGTGAAAAGGAGGAACCGTTAGGGATGAAATTGAACATTGGGGCGAGGCGAGGTTATCATTGGAGTGGATTGAAAACATATTTGAAAACGCTTTGGGCACAAAAATGATGATGAAATTTAATTTTTCTTATTCAATTTTTATGTTTGTATTTTTCCTATCAATGGTATATGTTTATATTTAAAGTATTTTTATTGATAAAATTTGGAATTACTTTTTTTATTTTATACTAAATTTATTTGATAATTAAACTATATAATTATTTAGTTATAGTTATCTTAAAATAAATTATAAATAAATATTAAATAGGATGATGTGGCATTATGGGGTGCTCCAAAAGTATTCTAAGATCATAAAATTAATCTTCTATTGGAGTAAAAAATGGAGTTTATCTTCAAGATGATGTGGCATTGCAAGGTCCATCGGGGGTGTTCATGGTTCAGGTTGGTTCAGTTTTGGGAGAAAATTAAAATCGAACCAATTAATTTTAATTGGGTTGGGTTGGGTTGGTTCGGTTTTCTAGAATTTTTTCCCCTGACCCAAACCAAATCGAATTAATGATAATCGGGTTGGTTCAGTTCGGTTTTAGGGAAAACTAATCAAAAAATTAAAAATTAATTTTTTTTCATTAAATCATAAATAAAAAATTTATACATGAAACTAGCCAAATTCATTAGTTTACTAAATTCATAATTTTATAACAAAATATCAAGTGTTTTATATATACTAAATTAGTCAAATTAAACTGTTAAAACAACACAATACAATACAAACTTAACAATAAATATATAAAATAACTTAAATTTTTACTATCTTAAAAATATAAAATAATGCAAAAGAGTAAAGGTAAAATGCTTTAGATGCTTAAACCCTAAACAAAATACTGAAACAGGTTACTAAATTTACTAACTTTAAATACTATATTATATATATATATATATATATATATATATATATATATATATATATATATATATATACACACATACACTTTTTGGTTGGTTCAGGTTGAGTCAAAGTTTTGAAACGCGAAAACTGCAAACCGAACCAGACATGGTCGGTTTGGGTCAGATCTAGACTTGATCAAGTGAAAAAATAAAACCAAACTAATTGGTTCAGTTCAGTTTATCAGGTTCATCGGTTGACCTGAACCAACAAACACCTTAGTCCACAAAAAAAGTGAGCTAAGATAAAACAATTGATCTACAAATATCTCCAATAATTGATCTTGGACCGAAAATCTGATCTTACAAATATTAGTTACTAGAATTGAAGGCTTGATCTCCATGATGGAGATCTCATCTTGTACAAGATCACTCAAGATCAATACATATTTCGAGAGATAAACATTTTTACTCTCTTTTTATTCAAATGTGGAGCCTATAAAAAATATTTTAAGATTACATAGTTTTATCTTCTATTTAAGTAAGAAATTAGATAAATTTAAAAAGTGATGTGATATTATAGAGTCCACAAAAAAGTAGATTAAAATCATAGGGATTAATCTTTTATTAGAGATACTCTTAATCCTTATTCTATATAACTCCTTTTTGCAAATAGATCTTTACCTAGGAAACATAAGTAATTTTTTTGTTAGGCATATAGTGTAGGAGGATTTGAGTAGTAAACACAAAGTCTTTATATTATTATATTCAGAATGATAAAAAATTATAAAAACGAAAAATATGTGAGAAAAAAGATTATGCACTAATTGTAAAACTTTTTATAGTGATATTCAATTACACTCTTAATATTTTAAAATTCATAAATAAAAAATTGTGATAAAAATTCACTTAAATTTTTTATACTATTAATGCATATTAATTAAACTCAAAATATATTACGAATCAAATTGTGTTATGATGCTATGCAAAATGAAAAATTTGAATAAATAAAAATGAAGGAAGAAAACGATAAATTTAATAAATGATAAACTTTGTAAACAATAATATAATGGAAGAAAGAGATATTTGGTCAATTTGAAGTAATTTTTTATGACTCATTTCATGGTTAGAATACTATAAGTGGGACAACTTTGATCATGTATTTGCTATATACTAGATAACTCATTAGATAATAATACAAATAATTGTATATAACAAAAATAAAAAACCCTTACTAAAATAGTAGTATTTAAAGGGTGTAAAAATCAACACGATGTATGTAAAAAAGCAAAAGTTCATTACTTTCATGTCATGCATATCTATCAAATGTTAACAAGACATTAGGCTTAATTTTCAATAGATTTTTTAAAAGAAAAAAAAATCTTGCCATGATAACTAAGTTTATGTTTGATTACCGGTTTAAAATTACGTTAAATAGAAAAACAAGCATTCCAATGAAAAAGAGGTTTGTAAGCGTAGGTTTTTTTACAACCCTAGTTGAATTGAACTCAACTGGTTCTGAGACACCCTAATAAGTGAACCTTCTCATCCAGGACGCACTATTTACAATTGTGACTTGAGAAAGGATGAGACGGCAATAGTAATTGTTACATATTAGAGAGGCGAAAGTAATTATTTTATGCTTGCGGTTTTTTGTGCGTGCCTCTTTGTAGCCTCCATGATGGCCTTGTATTTTTTTCTTGTTACATCTTTAATTGCCTCTTCATATTGCTGGTCAATCATCTCTATCTCTATTCTCAAGTCATCCTCATGTCCATACAAGGAGGAAGAACTGTTGCCATAATTAGAGAATTTCATCGTACCATTGCTTTCCATGCACGGATAAGTCCTATAATCAGATGATGCCCCGAATTCAGATGCAAGTGAGCTTTGACTATTAACTTTAGGCAAGTCAAAGTCTGTAAATCCTGATTTAGCAGACATGAATGAAACTGTAGAAAAATGCTTATCATTGAACTCAGATGTGGAAGTGTATGACATCTCTGAATACGTATCATCTGTCTTTATTGCTCTTTGAAGACCAACGCTTGCGTGAGACAGTACCTTGTCCAAAATCATATCATCATTGTTTTCCTTTTCTGCTGATCTTGCAGGTGAGGTTGAGAGACCCACATCTTCATACATACTTCGGCTGGAATGTTTTGACATTTGTTTGTATTTTGCAAACTCTAAGTCTTTCTGTTGGCTCATATGAGTTACTTTACCATTAGTAGAAACTAAATGGTCGATTGCTACACAAGGTTTCCAATCTGGAAGCAACGTTATCAACAACAGGTCAATTAATTCCGCTATGAATTTCACATTTTGCTCAGCAAGTTCTAGTTGATCAACCATTTCACTTGAAACTGATATGGCAGTATCACTGTTGATGTAGAATATAAAATGGATATTTCTTGCCCGCCCTGCATTTTTTTGCCAGATAACTTAACTTTCTACCAATAAATTCAAAACAAGGTTAATGAGAGTAAAAATTAACTACAGGTTGTACTGACCACTCTGATCAGCTATTCGGAGAACTAAAGATACAGACTTCTCATCATTTTGTTCACCTTTTAGAAAAAAGATGTCACCTTCCTTCAACCTTCGTATCTCAACACACGGGGAAGGCAATACATCATCAATAGAATTAACAGAATTATAAAGTAAAGTTGTCAATGGCAGCTCAGTGGCATCACCAAGATCCATTGAAATGGATCTAATACGTGTACTAGCCGGGCCTTCTGACATCAGACAACGATTTTCAAAGGCTCCATATTTTGGAAGAACAATATCTGGTAATGGGAGCCGACGGTTCTTCATTGAACCATTCACTTGCAGAAACTGGTCCTTCAGAAGCTCCTTTGCTGACAATCTTTGAGATGCCGGGACAAGACATTTCTCAATAAATGTTTTTACTTCTGAATCTTTGAGTTTGGAAAGGGCAACAGGCTTTATGCCCTGCAATATTAAATATTATATGACCATAGGATTCCAGTAATAGCTTAAAGAAAAAGAATATTATCAATAAGAATACCCACAGATGAAACTTTCTTGTATATCTGAGCAGAGTTTCTACATTCACTGTAAGGATATTCAGCCGTAACCAACTCAAGCATGCACATCCCGAAAGAATATATGTCGGCTAATTCATTATACTGTTCATCATACAGTTCAGGTGCCATAAACTCGGGGGTTCCTAGTAGGATTACATATGTGTAAATATAACTGGTGTAGAAATCAAACAGCAATGAGGCAAAGAAGTCAGAAAAAATTCTTCCACTAGTACTCCGTCATTAAAGCTATGACATGGAAAAACTATTAAATTCTTGGTTATGTCTTAACAATAGGATGAAAAAACAAACACAGAACATGCTTCAAAACAAAGAACATACCAATTACACTCTTGGCATTAGTCTGCTTCAACAGAGTCGCCAACCCTAGATCTCCAATTTTAACTTCTCCTCGGTGACCATTAATAAATATATTATCACACTTCAGGTCCCTATGTATAATAGGTGGGTTGTGACTGTGGAGATAGTTTAAACCCATTAAAATCTGCCTTGCCCATCCTTTAATAGCCTTCATGTCAACCTTCCTGTGTTTCTTACTGTACCTAAATCATACATCAAATCCACTAACCAAAAGGCTGATCTCATGAAAAAAGGAGATAAACAAAAGAGAAAAGCATTTGTAAAGGATAGGGAACACACTGTCTGAGGCTCCCAGAGGTGAACAACTCGGTAATCAAGTTAAGAGTCCTATGCTTGTCATCAATCCAGGAATTATAGAACATTACTATGCTATCATGCTTGAGTGACTTCAAGAGATGAACTTCAGAGTAGAGCCTCTCTAAACCGCCGGGGGTATGTAATACCTCATCAATCTGAACTTGGCTCCATGCAACTTCGAGTCCATTGATTTCATCAAATGCCTTGTAACTGATTAACCATAAATAAAGGAAAAGATGTATACCTCGAAACGAATTTCAGCCAATCAATAAAATTCTTAATGAAAACCATGAACCACAAAATACTATGCATTATGTACTTGAATGAGCATGGCATTCAAAATGTCTTTCAATTTTGCATTCGAAAAAAAGTTAACCTGGAAATAAAATAATTAAATTACCAGTTAAGTGCTACTATAAAAAACAAAAAATAATACAAAAAATAATAAAGAAACACGTTATTTAGAAATAAAAAATAAAGGATACACAGTCTTGAAAGCTCCTTGGCCGATTATGTCTTTATACTGTTACGAATACAAAAAACTCATCATTTCAATGCATGGTTATGGTTAGGTTTTTCTGGGAAGGAAGTAAAAAACAAAGGCCACACAATTATGTACCTTAACGTAGCGATTGGTAGGATCAATTTCAATAACATTGGGATCAGGAGGCTCCAGAAGGCCTGCACCCTCCTCTGAACTTTCTGTTTGCATCAAACTCATTTACACTGTGAATACACCATTTCCAACATTTGGGATCAAAACCACTAAATTAGCAATTTTTAACGAGATGGGTTTCGAAATTTATCGAATTGGAAACCCAGAATGTTGCATGTGAGTTACTTGAGGCAATTTAGATAAAGGAAATAACACAATTTATTTTGTCAAAAATGGAATTAATAATACATTGTACCTTAAAGATGGGCCCTGTGAGCTTAGCTTCTCAGGAGGAATTCCATAGAATTTAGAAAGAGAAAAGGACATCAGAGAGAAAATGGAACCCAAATGCAAAGAAAAAGAAGGGGGGACAGAAAGTGATTGATCCAGCTTCGTGTGGTTAAGGGTGAAATTGTGTCAATGAATCGCATGCCACAACTTCTTCTTCCAACACAAACACCTTTCTCTCTCTCTCTCACTAAAAACAGCTAAAACTTGCAGCACCTATTTATATTCTATCTCTCTACCAAACAAATATCTCCTCTTCTCTTCTTCAATCATCATTATTCATCTATCTTCTATACTAATATTAATACTAATTACTATATATTTGTTGGCTAATGTCATTTATACAATTTTTTTTTTCAAACCCCAGACAAATTGCTGATATATATAATAGTGTCGATGGACATATATGGTTTTCAATCAAACTCAAACTCATTACAGGAAAATAATTTTATGACAATTATACGCTCATTCTTTCTTCCCTCAGGAAATGTTCGCAGCACATTGGTTAAGCCTTGTTTGTTTTAAAGTTAAAATTAATACTCGTACTTTTTATTGAAAAGAAAAAAATATGATTTAAATTTCAAATTATCAAACACATATTTTAAATACATCCAGTAATTTAAAATTCAAAATTTATTCGGTAAAAGTCGTATAAAAAAAAGAGTACTTTTTTTGTCTGCTTCTCATATGTATCATCCTTTTCAATAAAACCTCCAAATCTTCTGGTTCTGGTCTTCCCACAAACTACCTTCCAAGTTCCAAGTGAGCCAAACCCATTTTTGGATAATTAGTACTTTAAATAGTTAAAACATAGTAGTATATAAGTCGTATAAAAATATATAAAGGTTGAGAATGATGTTAACGTAAAACTTTTTTTCTCTCTTCTAAATTACACATATATTTTTTATTTTTTAATTTGAAGAGCTATTTTAAAATTCAACATTTGGAAATGATGTTTGTGTAAAGCTTAAACACACGTATGATACTTTAAAACTTAAATATAGACCTTTTCAAATTTAAAGGACATTTATTATAAAAGGGTAAAATAATAGAATTGTTATTAATTTAATAAAATTTAAGAGGTATTACTATATTAATTTGTTCAAAATAATTTGAGATGCTAACAATATTTTCCCTATGAGACTCTCTCCTTTTAGTTATTGGTTAAAATTATAAGGGTGTTCATTAGATTAGGTAATCCGATGATTTCATTCGACCCAATCTAACCCAAAATGATTGGGTTGAGTTTTACTTTTAGATTAGGTGAAACTCAATCTAACTCAATTAAACACATTCCTACGGAATTGGTGACGGGTTTAGAAGCCCAACCAACTCAACTCGATAATAATATTATATTATTATAATTTATTATTTTGAATTAAAAAAATATATTTAATAGTTTAATTTGTAACTCTAGAGTTGAGATTGACATGCACTAAGGCAAGCACTCTGTATTTTATGAGCACACCCTCACTCCAACTACTATATAAAACCAATAATGAGCTCTCAATCAATAGTTTATTGTTTATTTTTATGTTACAACAATGATATATTCTATCCTTCTAAAAAAATATCCTAAAAATATATTAAAAAAAGCTTTTAAATATTCAATTTATACTTTTAAAAAATATTTTTTTTAAATGGTGACCCAATTAACCCAATCCAACCAAACTTGTTCAATGATGGATTGGGTAGGGTTGAGTTTAATGAGAAAAAAATGAAAATCCAACTCAACTCAACCCAATGAATTGTAATTAAATTGGGTTTTGCGTTTGCCTAAACCCAACTCAACCTAACTTGTGAATACCCTTAAAAAGTTAAAGTATCTCTAAAAAGTTTAGAGAGATATAAGATGACTTAATTGGTTAAGAAATAAGGGAGGTCTATAAATGTGGTAAGTTTGACTTTCATCGCTATCAAAACTAATATTACTTATAACGCTAACATTTAACCTATAAAAGAATAGTTTTAAGATATTTATGCACAATTTTATTCTAATTGTTAAAAAAATTTAAAAAATCATGTTTTCACATTTTTTATTTTCATTTCATTGGTTAGCATTAAAAACTTCAATTCTAAAAAGTATTTTATAAAAAATACCCTTCATGGTTTCATCAACCCACCGTATTAACAAATCCTATCCAAAAAGTCAGCAGGAGATAGTTTAGCTAATCTAATTTATCCACTTGTCCTCACATTATATTGTCTTTTTCTTTTTTTTTAAAGAATCACTTTATATTGTTTTAATCTTCTGTAAAATTAAACTATATCTCTAAAGTCAAACACAACACTACTTAAGATACCACCATAGAACCAAATTAACAAAAATATAAGAAAAGTGTTTCTATTTCTACAAGGGAAAAAGAGGTTGGGTGATCGCCTTTAGTAGGTCATCTCACAAATGGAATTTTACTTAAATACAAGTCATTTGTCTCATGTTTATTGAAAACTGATATGAGAGTTACTACTAAAATATGTTAGCGGATAACACTGTTAAGTTGCTATTGCATCTTCCGTCTATTACAATATGGCACGAGAAAATATTGCAGCAAGTGTTTTACTTATCTCAATGCGCTCGATTAAGAAACCAAACTTGACACTTATTAGATATAACTGATTCCATGTTTAAACATTATTGGAAAAAAAACTATGATATATACTCTATCAAAGTAATGAGTTTTTAAACAAAATAAAATAAAAAAACATTAACTTCGTTTAAATATACAAGACGAAAACCAAAACAATAAAATTAAAGAAAAACAACAAATATAAGGAATTTTCTAAAACTAAAGTTGACATTTCTTATTACGGAACCAAAAAATAAGCAATTAATGTAATTGATACACTGCTTTTAAAAAAATAAAAAAAAATAATTTTCTACAGTAATATGAGTTCAAAAGCAAAGAAAATTACAAAATGAAATAAAAACCACAAATATACCAAGAACTACAAAGTAATATTAAGTAGAAAAGGAAAAAAATATTAAAGGAAAGTCATAATGTAGGCATGCGTTCACTGTTAACCCAAAAATATCAATTTAAAAGAGGAAACTCACCATAAAAAAATTAATGAAAAAACAAAAATCAAAGCTGGAAAAAAAGACAAATTGAGACTTATCAATAGAAAACTCTTACGAAAAAAGAGGTAAAAAAAGAAAAAAGTCTCATGTATGTATCATGTATTATGTAGAATTCAAAATGGGCATAACTCAGTAGGCTGAAATGCCATCCCGCATAATAGGCTAAGTTGGTCTTTAAAATTGAAGGCTCAAGTAGAAAAAAACATTTTTCATCCAATTACACGAATGGACATGGGTCAAGTTGTCTCGTCCTTTACTTAGACTGTGAGATGATGAAAGTATAAAGTAGTTTTCTGAATTATACTGTACTAGACACAAATTATAGTATGTCAATCATGCTATTGAATTAATAGAATGAAAATAAATGTGTACCTGAATTGGCATTCATATCCATGAGCACTATTGAACAAACTCTAGAGGTTCTTCTGGCTACCTTCTGAGGGGTTACTGTAGAGAATAATTCTGATGTGTAAATTTGCTTAATGGGATGGCAAATTTATAACCCCCCAGGGTAGTCAGGGACCTCTCTTAATTGGGCTTTTTTATCTGATTGACCTAACCCATCACAGAGTCAATCTCACTGTAATCCCAGTTAAATAACCATATTGATATTTTAAGATATTGTCGGTTAAAGATAAATAACCATATTGATATTATGATCATATCTAATATTGTCGGTTAATGATAATTAGATATTGCGTGATACTAATCCACAATTAATTTCAACATTCTCCCACTTGGATAGTGTCAATCAATAATCAACATACAAATCATTAAACTAAAACGACAATTGCCGATATATCATTAATTAACAATATGAAAAATATGAGCAACAAAATAAATATCCGATAGGGATATTAATCAATTGCATGTAACTAATATTTTTTCATAGATGTATGGCATAATGCAGTCCCATAAATGACACTACAATGGTCCAAGCATAAATAAAATGCTAAGAAGAAACATGAATAAAATGACGTCAACTAGAGCATGTCTCTTAAAGAAAATAGAGAATCAGACTCCCACTAACTTAATACATCAAAAGCCTTGACTAAACCCATGTGAGTTACATGAATAAGAAAAATTCCAACAGTTAAGGCCTTAGTCAGTGGATCTGCTAACATCTCCTCAGAATCAATGTTTTCAATCCGAGTGTGAAAACTTTGAATTTGCTCTCTAACAAATTGATACTTGATATCAAAATGCTTTGAACGAGTAGAGCTTTTGTTGTTTCGAGAGAAACTCACAGCAGCAGTATTGTCACAGTAAATCACAAGTGGCCTGGAAATGCTTTCAACTATGTGAAAGCCAGATATCAATTTCTTAAGCCACATGGCCTGGCGAGTGGCCTCAAAACAAGCAACATACTCTGCTTCCATGGTAGAGGTAGCTGTAAGAGACTGTTTAACGCTCTTCCAAGAGATAGCTCCTCCTGCCATCATAAAGATAAAGCCAGAAGTAGATCTACGATCATCAGGGCAACCTGCAAAATCAGAATCAGAATAGCCAGTGACTTGAAGTTGATCAGACTTCATAAAAGTCAACATATGATCCTTGGTTCCCTGTAAATATCGCATGACCCTTTTAACGGCTTTCCAATGACCCAAACCTGGGTCGCTCAAATATCTGCCTAAGGCATTGACGATGAAAGCAATGTCAGGACGAGTACAGACTTGAGCATACATCAAACTGCCAACAGCGGAAGCGTATGGAATTTTCTTCATAGCATCCACTTCTTCATCATTATGAGGACATTGTTTGTTAGATAATTTGTCACCACGTTGCACAGGTGCAGCACATGGGGAGCAAGCATTCATGTTGAACTTCTTGAGAATCTTCTCGATATATCCCTTTTGAGACAATCCAACTATGCCATGTGACCTATCACGAATAATTTGGATGCCTAGAACAACAGAAGCTTCACCAAGGTCTTTCATATCAAAATGTCTGCACAACATTGATTTTGTCTCAACCAATAGGTTCATACAACTACTAGCAAGGAGAATGTCATCGACATATAATACGAGAATGATGAAATCACTCCCACTAGTCTTCAAGTAAATGCACTGGTCTGCAACATTTTCCTTGAAATTGTAAGTAGTGACAACCTGGTCGAATTTTAAATACCATTGCCTAGATGCTTGTTTCAGTCCATAAATGGACCTTTTAAGTTTACACACCAAATGCTCATTGCCTGCTTCAACAAAACCATCAGGTTGAACCATGTAGACATCTTCAGCAAGATCGCCATTCAGAAAAGCTGTCTTTACATCCATCTGGTGTAGCTCTAGGTCAAAATGAGCAACTAAAGCCATGACAACTCGGAGTGCGTCCTTCGTTGAAACTGGTGAAAAGGTTTCTTTGTAGTCAACACCTTCCCGTTGACTATAACCTTTAGCCACCAATCGAGCCTTATACCTATCAACCTTTCCATCTGGAGTACGTTTTGTCTTAAAGACCCATTTAGATCCAACAGGCTTACAACCTGCTGGTAAGTCCACAAGATCCCAAACATTATTATGAGACATGGAAGACAATTCATCATGCATAGCTTTTAGCCAGTCAGAAGCATGAGAACTAGAAAGTGCTTCCTGATATGTAATGGGATCTTCATCATCATGTGGATCATATTCGTGCTCCTGAAGGTATACAACATAGTCATTTGGTATAGAAGGTCGGCGTATTCTCTGAGATCGTCTTAATGGGGGCACAAGTTGTTGATCAAGTTGTTGATCATTGAGTTGTGGTTCATCAACATGCCTCTCAACAATTTGTTCATCTATGTGAACCATTGGGATTGAGATGTCTGTAGGAAGAGAATAAGATGGTAATGGAAGCATGGTTCGATCTTCTCTGAAGGTCATCATTCGAGGTGTGTAACTCCCACTGTCCAAATCGTCCTCAAAGAAAACTGCTCGGTCAGATTCAATAACTCGTGTAGAGTGAGAAGGACAATAAAATCTGCATCCTCTCGAACCGATGCAGTAGCCAATGAAATGACCGCTAATAGTTTTGAGATCAAGTTTCTTTTGTTTAGGGTTATAAGGTCTTACTTCTGCCTTACAACCCCATACATGGAAATGTCTCAAACTCGGCTTTCTACCAGTCATTAGCTCAAAAGGAGTTTTGGGCACAGATTTGCTAGGTACCTGATTAAGAATGTACATAGCAGTTCGCAAGGCATCTCCCCAAAGAAATTCTGGCAGAGATGAATGTGATAACATACATCTCACCATGTCCATGAGTGTTCGATTTCGTCTCTCAGCAACGCCATTTTGTTCAGGAGTTCCAGGCATGGTGTATTGAGCTTCAATTCCGTATTCATCAAGGAATCAAGCAAATGGACCTAGATTTCTTCCTGTCTCGTCATAACGACCATAATATTCTCCTCCTCTATCAGACCTTACACACTTAACTTTCTTCTCTGTTTTCAGCTCAACAGAGGCTTTAAAGGTTTTGAAGGCTTCAAGAGAGCTTGCTTTATCCTGAAGAAGATAAACCCATCCATGTCTGGAGAAGTCATCTATGAAGGTAATAAAATACCTATATCCACCCATAGCAGTAGGTGTAATAGGTCCACATATGTCTGTGTGAATTAATTGTAGCACATCGTCACATCTGTTTGAACTTTTATTCCTGGTTTTGGCAGTGAACTTCCCCTTGATGCAATCGACACAAGTGTCATAATCTGAGAAGTCAAGATCATGCAGAATCCCTTCTTTTATGAGTCTTTCAATTCGAGGCCTAGAAATATGCCCCAAACGTCTATGCCATAGCATAGAGGAAGATTCATCAATCCTGTTACGTTTACTCCCACTAATGGAGTTAACTGACATATCAGTTACATTTAACATGTAAAGTCTGTCATGCAAAACTCCTGAACCAACAACAGTTGAATTATAATAAATTACCAATTTTCCATCACCAAAATAAAAGTTGTATCCACATTTGTCTAAAACAGAAATTGATATCAAATTCCTTCTCATGGAAGGGACATAAACAGCGTCATGTAATAATAAAGTATGTCCAGAGGATAAACATAAAGAGACGACTCCAATGTCAGCAACGGGTACTCCAGCTCCATCTCCCATAACAATCTTCGTCTCAACATCACTTGGTTTCCTCAGGCTTGTGAACCCCTGTAAAGAATTCACAACATGAATAGTAGCCCCTGAGTCTAACCACCAGGAATTTGGAGGAACATCAACCATATTAGATTCAAAGCAAGTTAGTGCTAGCAGATTACCTCGCTTCTCCTCTTTCTTTTTCAGGATAAAGCAATCTTCCACCTTGTGACCACGTTTCTTACAATACTTGCAAGAACCTTTAAAGAATTTCTTCTTGGGTTCTAAATGTCGTTCTGCTTTCTCTGTACCCTTTTTCTTCTTTCCTTTATACCTGTTAGCACCTTTAGCACCTGAACTAGAAGCAACGAACTGAATGCTATTAGGCTTATTTTTCTTCATTGACTCCTCCTCTTGGGTGATTATTGCAATCAATTCATCCACTCCATAGTCATGCTTTTGAATGTTATATGAAGTCTTCATGATGTCAAACTGAGAAGGCAGAGATTCCAAGATGCGATAGATTAAAGTGTCTTCGCCAACCTCAACCTTGAGAGACTTCAGCTTATTATAGAAATGTACTAACTTCATAATGTGTTCACGTACACCGCTGACACCATCATATTTGGTCTTTTCAAATAAGGAAAGATATTGGCTTTTCTGTGCCTTATCAAAAGTTGTGAATTTTTCACCGACTGCTTTGAGAAAAGCACTGGCATCATCAAGATCTGGAATGCTCTGTCTAATAGATTTCTCCATGGTGAATTTAATCACCTTCAGGCACACTCTGTTAGAGTGTTCCCATTTCTCATGAGAAATTCGCTGAGCTTCAGAAGACTCATCTGTAAGAGGCGCAGGCCTCGTCGTCCTCAATGCTAAATCCAGATTGCCAATAGTCAGGTAGAGATCTAATGATTCTTTCCAGTCCTCATAATTTGTTCCGTTTAGAGTTTTGACGGAATTAGGGAAGAAAACTGAACATCACAATAAAGAAAAAAAAATGATTTAAAAGTTCAGCTTAAAATAAATCCCTAACCAAATTACAATACATTATAACTTAAATTAATAAATCCTAGCACCGATAGGGTACCAAAAAACATTAACATAAGTAAAGAGAAATATATTGTACAACAACAAATTATACTAATAACAACACACCGATAGGGTATAATTATCACTAATATAATGAATTAATATTTATTTATAAATTTACACAAATGCATCCACGATAGGTGAAATTACAATTATGTAAATTAATAGCATAAATCATGCTTTATTTCATATGATTTTAATTATCTTAAAATATGACAAACAAAATTCACATCATCATGCCCACGATAGGCAGGTCATCACAATGCAAATTAATAGAAAAATCATATCAAGTAATAATTTAATATTCAAAAAATTTGAGAGTAATATGCCACAATAATTCAAAAAATACGTCTCAAAATTAAATAAATTCTGATATTATAAAATTTCAAAAAAAAATAAATTTAATAATTGTTTTTCAGGCCTTTAAAGTTAATATTATTAATAAAGGTACTATTCCATTACACTTGCACCAGCGAAGAATCGAACCCGGGTCTGTACCTTGACAAAGTCACGGTTCTACCACTAGACCACTGGTGCGGCTTTATCCTTTTTGCGCCATTTCTTTCTTCTTCTATCATTTTACTGCGACCAACATTCTCTCTGCACCGTTTTGGATCGGAGTTCTTGCTGACAGAGAAGAAGAAAAAAGTGTTCGCATCTTCTTTTGCAGCAACGGGTTACATAAAAAAAACGAAGGAGCACGCGCGGAGAAGCTTTGAAAAGCAAGATCCGACGGACGGCGGAGTGCTGCTGGAGCGCGCGCGGCCTGCCCAAGATCTGCCGCGATCTGGGCGGTTCGAGACGCGGAGCAGCGTTGAAACCCAAAATCTCCGACGGGATCTGCGCGGCTGAAAATGCAGCGGTGAAGCGCCACTTAGAGCGCGCGGGGCCCGGCGGAACAGCGCCGAAGCGCGATCTCTGCCGCGAACGCGGTCGCCGCCGCGATCTGGGCGGTTCGAGATGGCGGCGGAGTACCGCAGGAGTGCGCGGAGTAGCGCCGAAGCCCAGATCTCTGACCGGATCTGCACGGCTGAAAACGCAGCGGTGAAGCGCCGCTTGGAGCGCGTGCGCGGCCCGGTGCGCGGCGAAGAGCCGCTGGAGCGGGCGGCCGAAACGCGATCTCCGCCGCGATTTGGGCGCGCGAGGCGCGATCGCCGCCGCGATCTGGGTGCGCGAGACGCGATCTGGGCGTCCGTTCAAGACGCGATCTCCGATCGTGCGGCGCGGCAGAGTCGGGACCACCGGGAGGTTCGCCGGTCCCGGCAGGCGACGCGGCTTCCGGCGGACGACTCGACTGCCGCCGCGTAACCGCTCAGGTATCATTCAGTCTCTTTCCCTCTCTAAAAAACGCATGTATGTTAATGTTGAAAAATAGGGTTTGTTGAATTGACAACCATAAAATGTATCTAGTATGCTCTGATACCAATTGATGAAAGTATAAAGTAGTTTTCTGAATTATACTGTACTAGACACAAATTATAGTATGTCAATCATGCTATTGAATTAATAGAATGAAAATAAATGTGTACCTGAATTGGCATTCATATCCATGAGCACTATTGAACAAACTCTTGAGGTTCTTCTGGCTACCTTCTGAGGGGTTACTGTAGAGAATAATTCTGATGTGTAAATTTGCTTAATGGGATGGCAAATTTATAACCCCCCAGGGTAGTCAGGGACCTCTCTTAATTGGGCTTTTTTATCTGATTGACCTAACCCATCACAGAGTCAATCTCACTGTAATCCCAGTTAAATAACCATATTGATATTTTAAGATATTGTCGGTTAAAGATAAATAACCATATTGATATTATGATCATATCTAATATTGTCGGTTAATGATAATTAGATATTGCGTGATACTAATCCACAATTAATTTCAACATGAGATTCCTCCATTTTGCCTTAGAGACCTCTGTGTCGAGTTGTCATTGACATTATTGCCATTCTTTTTTCAACACCGCAAGCCAACGAACACGTACAGGGGTTGTGAGCATGTGACTACGACAATACTACTGCTAGAGTTATGACTCTACAATAGTGCTGAATTTGCAACCCGTTGCAGGTGTTGTCATGCTAGTGGTGTGAATTTGCAACACAAAGGTATATTAGTTATTTAGTTTAATTTTTTTAATGACTTGTTTAAAAGTTGAAACTAAGTCCCTAACCATTGAATATTGTGTTGCTATTGTATGTATAAATGTTGAATTCATATTGATAGTTATTGTGTTTTAAATATTAACTCATATTTTTATTTCTTTTCTATATTGCAGTCAGTATATCATTAAATTGCAATTTTGAGAGTACGGATGATTATCAATTAAATGAAATAGAAACTCAAACCCCAGTTAACACTAGTAATAAAGAATTTACTTCAACTAATACTCCCTCTGTACTATTATTGTTATAAAAAAAAGGTAAAAGAGAAAATAAAGAGAGTGAAATTATTTTTTATAGGTAATATTAGCTGTTAGTGTATTAGTGGATGAATTTGAATCTACAATCTCTTACTCTCTCATCTCACTAAATTATCATCAAACCAACTTTATAACTCTGAGATGATGAAGATATTAATTGATCTAAGAAAAAGAAGTTTACTACCTTATAACATCCAAGATGAATATTGTATCTCAAAATGTTACGGCCAAAATAAATACTACAACTCAATCTTTCTATGCATAATATAATGAAAAATAGTAATTAAAATACTCACCTTAAAATGTAACATCATCCAAAATTAATATTGTAATACATTTCTACCCACAAACATTTTATTCTTTAATTATAAAATAATATAAAAAATTGTTTATTTAAATCCTAAACTTGAAATTTAGGTAAAATGATTCACATCACTCAATATAAACTTAACTATGATATAATAAAATGTAGCTATATAAGTAAACACGTTAAACTTTAAAATTTGTCTTTACAAGATTTTCAATTAATACAACTCATAATGAAACTTTAAATAATTTGTATACATCATGAAAAACTATAAATTTACCCTCTCTAGCACAAAGTCAAACCTAATCAGAGCAACTCAACAGAAAGAGGTAAAGAAAAGCCGAAGCCTCGTCACCCATGATATCCTCAAGATTTTGCTCACCTAAAGTGACATTCAGCTCAAACAAAATACATCAACAAGCAGCAAGGGGTGAGAATACGTCTCACACATCTTAAGGCACACATAAAGAGAATGAGCAGTCAACTAAAGCACAATAAATAAACATAAACTCATTCTACAACCATGACAGAGATTACATATTCACACGCATAAATACATTCATGCTAATGATGCTCATGTATGCTCTCTCGGATACACGCCTGAAGCAGTCCTCTTCTACTTTGAGAACACGTAGGTACAACCATTTCACTATAGGTCTACTCGAAGTGAATTCTCTTCTACGTCAGTAACGTATAGGTACAATCGTGCAATACAAAACAACCCAAGAAGACCTATCCAAAGCACTATACAATGGGCAATCCTTACAACACTTCTTCGACTATATTCATGCATCATGTCATCAATAACATAAATCATAATGTCAAATTTAATCATATTATCACACTCCACCCCCAACCACAGCTGGGATGATATCTCGTCAAGCACATCCCTGACCATCATCATCAATATAAATAATGACATCAATATCTAATCATGTCATCACACTTCATTTTCAACCGCAGCTGGAATGACACCTCATCAAGCACATTCTGACCAACGTTATCAACACATTATGCATCCAATTGAAATCAACATCAATATCACATATTGAAATAAATCCCCACGACTCAAATAACTTTCAAACATTCAATCATCCATCACATTCACAATTATAGAATAAGTCACAATAACCTAATAATGTCATCACAGTCCACCCTCAACTACAGCTAGGATGACACATTGTCAGGCACACCCTGACTATCATTGATCATTAACACACCATACGGTCAATTGTAATCAACATCAATATTTCACACCACAACAATCAACACCATTACAACTCATATTATCCCTTCTTATTTGACTCTTTTATTGCATCGTGTAGTCTAAATACAATATCTATAGTTTCACTAATGATATGAGGGTGGTATAAATTTTATTAGAAATATAATACAATTACCTAAAATGTTTATCTTAATGTCTAGAGTTAGTTTTATCATCTACTATTTTTAAAAATTTCAAACCCGTAGCAATTAATCCAAAATCTAACAACTTTACCTTTACTCACTATTTTATTCATAACTTGAGTTATATACATATTTTTTGAGTGATTTCAACTCCAACAGAAAGATAACATATAAAGATACAACTTTCATGAAGAACACAAAACCTAATGAGGTCATTTAGATCATATTACAGGGCTTACAACACACCAACATATGTTCTACACACTTAAGTAGAAACTCAACTTCTAACTCGTGTAACTTGGTTAAATCTTAATATTTTTATGTGATTCTTAAGCCTAAACTATAGCCCTTAATGTATATTTTCTAAAAAAATAAATTTAACTCAATTTGGTTAATCGTACAAAAATATATTACAAAAATATTGAGGTATAATCATACAAAAATTTTCAAATAACAAGTATTCAACTTATAAGGTTCCTAAAATATAGTTGTAACTTCAAACCCTCAAATATTATCCTTTTATATCTCTTTTGTTTATTATCATCACACTCATAATTGCATTGATAATAATAAATTTTTCCATCAATTCTCTTATTGAAAGAAAACACCCAACACCTAATCTTTTAGCTATGAAAATAACTAAGGAGTTCTTCAACCATCACATTAATTAATCATATAATTAAATTTTTTCACCATTTAATAATCAATAGCATTTATAGCAACAAAAAAGCTAATTAATCTTATAAAACACCTAAAACTTTAATCCCTTTGTGACACAACAATTTGATTGTTACTAAACAAGTCATGAAAAGAAAAATAATTCATCTCAACACTAAAACATGGCCAAAAGGATAAGAATTACTAATTTATATAGATCCATCAAACCGGGTTAATTTACTATTAAAGTTGTGAACATTAAATGAACAAAAAATAAATTTTTGGGATCATATGATACAACATTATGAACCTTATGTATAAGCTAATATCACTCCTCTTACAATTCAATAATATATAACATAATCAACACTCCAACAATATATTAATAATCCAATGAATTAATACACACACTCATTGTTGTGTTTAAGGGTACAAATCTCTTAGGTATAGGGATGACAAAAAAATTCGCGGTCGCAGATACCAATAGACAAAACCCACAAAAATATACGCACAGATAGTATAAATAGGTACTCGCCACCAGCGGATATGAGTTTTTTTCTACCCGCTCTTTAACGGGCACGGGTATGGGTATCATAGTACTCGTACCGGCGGGTATCTACTACCCGCTAAACTAAAATATATATATATATATATATATATATAAGTTAAAAAATATAATATTTTTGGAAAATAAATCAAATTAAAATATTAATTATCAAAATTTATTGATATCAATCTTATTTTTTTATGAAAACTTCATATTTAATAAAATTATTTATTATAAAAATGCCGATAATATAAAATAAAGATTTTATTTGTATTAAATATTTTCTTATAATATATTATATTAATTTACTTTTAGATCTAATTAATCTGGTAGAAACTAGTATAATTTTATTTCTAGATTTTCCAAAAAATAAATTATTTATTTGATAAAACTTCTTATAAAAATATTTAATTTTAAAAAAATTATTTTTTAAAAAATATCCATATGTACCCTTGGATACCCATGGGTATTAAAAAACCCGTGGATATTTCTATGGCGGGTACCCGATAGGTTTTTAGCGGGTAACAGGTGACAAATTTTTGTAATGGGTCGGGTGGCGGGTAACCACTTCCCGTGTCCGGCCCAACCTGTTGTCATTCCTACTTGGGTATCAAAATGGAGAATCCCAATGCCAAGTTAATTAATACAATCAATAAATAATCTGATAGTGCACATAATCCTCAACAATCCAATAAAATAAATTCATACAAACACTAATTAATTATTCAGAGGCACCAAATACATGAATTATAGGTTGTCATTTCTTCAATGGGATGGTTTCCACACAATCACACTTATTTTATTAGCACTTGTTGCAGGTTAGAGATTGCTTTACTACCCATTTTCTTTACACATGCAACATGAGAGATAATTTTTCACCCTCTTTATCTCGAATGGTGATCTTGGATGCAAATGATATGTCTTCAAGTTTCTCAATGTTATGCTCCTCAATCTTATTCGACACTCTTTGCAGTTTTCTTTCTAACTTTAGAGTCAGAAGTGTGAAACTGAAACACAATAACCTAATCCCTTTGAATTACTCTACCTTAATAGTTGGATTTGATTTTTTAACACTAGACTCAAACTTAACCTTTAAACTATTTTATTTATTTATTTTATAAAATCAATTCTTAATTTATTTTAATAAATACAAATATTAAATTAATTTAAGTCTATTAATATAAATTACATCGTTTTATTAATATTTTATTTTTCTAAAAAAATAGATGTTACAAATACTACAACTCAAAGTATCATGTTTTTTAAGGAACCATTCATTTTATTAAGATGACTTTTGGGCTTCAAAGTATTGTTTAATCTTCATATTTAAATAGAGTCAAAGTCTAGATATTTTCATTTACCATCTCATCTTATGTCTTGTGTTTTTTTAATATGTTTTCTTATTTTTTGCATGTTTTGTATTTATTCTCTCCCTTAACAGGATTTTCAATGGTAAAGAAAGTATAATTAATTTCAGAGATCATACTTCAACGAATTCAATGGAAGCTTAACGTTTGTGTTATTCTTCTTTGGTCAATCTCGGACAATAGATACTCAACCAGAGTAATAACATTGAGTTGCTACTTTAGTTGAAAATGTATTATAAGTATAAGATTGTTTCACTTCTTTTTTGTATTATAAGTATAAGCAAAATGGAAAAATAAGAGTCTCCTTGAAAAATAAATTGGTTGAGAAGTTAAAAAATGTGATTGGTGAAATAGTGAGGGACAATAGCTAATTGCCCATAATTATATAAGGTTCCGAACTTTTATGAATGACTTTTTTTTTTTTTTGCCATGATTTTTGTTATAATATAATTTTTCTAGATTTATGCAACTATGTTCAACTGTGAGATACGTATATTAAAACAGGATGGTTAAGACAGTTTTGTACATATTATATGTGGAATTGTTCTTCCATCAAATTATTAATTCATAGAATTTGAAATTTCTTCGTTTTTTAATTTTGTTGTTATTGAAGAACTAAACATGTTTAATATTTGAACTTTGAATTCCAAACATTATATAATATGTTTCTATTAAAATTCTTTTGTTACACTAATTTTACATTATCAATAATTTTTATTTTCAATGCTTAGAAAACATTTGTATTTAAACTATTTAGATTAACACAAAATTTCTCAATAACTATTACCAAACATTTTACCTTTCAAATTACTACTCTATACAATGCTATATATTGAATATTTTACGGCCAAAGGATTTTATAATAAAATCAAATCTTTGTATTATATGTCTCTTATTACCTGTTTCAATATATTTAAAATATTAGAAAAATATATTAAATTTTAGAATTCAAAAACAAATAGTTCAAATGTCAAATTTCAAAATTACTTTTTAAAATAAATTTAAGAAGAATGTATATCAATATATTGATTAAAATTTTAATATTAATCTGCATAAATTATAATATGGTACTCATCGAAACAAAAGTAATGTTATTTCACTCTTTTTTTCTAGTTTAAACACAAGCAGAATGGAGAGATCGGAGCCTTGAGATCGGAGCGTTCTTGAAGAATAAATTGGTTGAAAAGATCAAATGTGTTCAGTGAGGAACAATGCTAATACATCAAATCCACTAATCAAAAGGTTGATCTCAAGAAAAAGCATATAAACAAAATAGAAGAACATTTATAAAGGATAGAGAACACACTGCCTGAGGCTTCCAGAGGTTAACAACTCAGTAATCAAGTTAAGAGTCCTATGCTTGTCATCAATCTGAACTTTGCTCCATACAACTTCAAGTCCATTGATTTCAGCAAATGCCTTCTAACTAATTAACCATTAATAAAGGAAATGAGGTATATCTCAAAACGAATTTAACCCAAACAATAAAATTCTTAATGAAACCATGAACCACAAAATGTTATGCATTATGTACTTAGACGAGCATGACATTCAAAATGTCTTTCAATGTTGCATTCGAAAAAGAGTTAACTTGGAAGTAAATTAATTAAATTACCATTTGAAGTGCAACTATAAAAAAAAAAAAAAAACAGAAACACATTACTTAGAAACAAAAAATAAAGGATACACAGTCTTGAAAGCTCATTGGCCGATTATGTCTTTATACTGTTACGAATACCAAAAACAACGTCACTTCAATGCATGGTTATTTACGGTTAGGTTTTTCTAGGAAGGAAATAAAAAAAAAAAAAAAAAGCACACAATTACGTACCTTAATGTAGGGATTGGTAGGATCAATTTCAATAGCATTGGGGTCAGGAGGCTCTAGGAAGGCCTGCACCCGCCGCTCAACTTTCTGTTTGCATCAAACTCATTTATAATGTGAATACACAATTTCTAACATTTGGGATCAAAACCACTAATTGGCAATTTTTAACGAAATGAGTTTTGAAATTTATCGAATTAGAAACCCAGAATGTTGCACGCCTGAGTTGCTTGAGGCAAATTAGATAAAGAATTAAAAACATTTTTTTTTTCAACAAATGAATCAATAATACATTGCACCTTAAAGATGAGCTCTTTGAGCTTAGCTTCTCAGGAGTAATTCCATAGAATTTAGAAAGAGAAAAGGACATCAGAGAAAAAAAATGCAACCCGAATGGTTAAGGGTGAAATTGTGTCAATGAGTCGTATGCCGCAACTTTATCTTCCAACACAAACACCTTTCTCTCTCTCACTAAAAACAGCTAAAACTTGCACGACATCCATTTCTAACACCGCACCTATTTATATTCTATCTCTCTACCAAACAAATATCTTCTCTTCTCTTCTTGAATCTTCTATCCCTGTCATCATTCTCCTCTCCTGTATTATTATAAGCCTTCTCCTATTGTTATTGATCTATCTTCTATACTAATATATGTTTGTTCCCTAATGTCATTTATACAATTTTCTTTTTCAAACCTTGATTGCTGATATATAGTAGTGTCCATGGACATATGTGGTTTTCAATCCAACTCAAACTCATTTTGTGAGAATTATACCGCTCACTCTTGCTTCCCTCAGTAATATATAGGCAATGTTTCGCAGCACATTGGTAAAGCCTTGTTTGTTTTAAAGTTAAAATTAATACTCGCACTTTTTAATAAAAATATATGATTTAAATTTCAAATTATTTAAACACAAATTTAAATAGATTCAGCAATTTAAAATTCAAAATTAATTCTGTAAAAGTCGTATAAAAAAGAGTTCTTTTTTTGTCTGCTGCTCATATGTATCATCCTTTTCAATAAACCCCCAATTCTTCTGGTTCAGGTCTTCCCACAAACTACGTTCCAAGTTCCAAGTGAGCCAAACCCATTTTGGACAATTAGAACTTTGAATAGTTAAGACATACATATGTGATAGCCATCATCAAACATAGAGCTAACATTGATAAAATATAGCCAACAATAAGATAAATGTAGATGAAATTGTCAAAATATATACATAGCCAGAGTTACATCAGCCTTGTAACAGGAAAATAGAAAATCACGTACTGTGGCCACACTTACTGTAGAAGTAAACGGTAGTAGGATTAGCGACAAGATGCCTTTATTCATTTTTGTGATCAGTGCTGCTTTGAGACTTTATCCAAAGCGTCAAAAACGTATTGGTGAGTAACATCTTCCACAATGACTGTCTTATCTCTGCACTTAGAACCTGTGCCTAAAGAAACTTGTCTTCTTTTGACGCCTAAAACCTGGGACCAGCAGAAAAATGTAAAAGAAAAATTGTCTTAATGCAGAAGGAATAGGGTAGAATAAGAACTTACAGAGGAGATGTAATCGAGAAGAGCCGCATTTGCTTCGCCATCCCTAGCAGGTGCGTCAATTTGGACTCCCACCGCTTCATCGCTAATATCTACTTATGAAGAAAACGGTGGCATTAATGAATTAGCTAAAAGGGGGAGAAAGGGAAAGACAGACCTGTGACGGATGCGGATTTGGAACCGGGTTTGGCGTGGACGGTTATGGCGACGGAGGAAGGAGGCAGGCACCGAATACAAGAGGGAAAATCATTAGCTTTTTCGGCCGGAGTTGTTACCCTAGGCTCCGCTTTTCCCTTTCGCCTCTTCTTCGCCGGCGCCATATTTTAAACCTATGCCTTTGCGTCCTACCAACGCCCTCTTTCTGTGTGAATTGCCACTGTACCCATTTCAAGATGCAGTTTCTCATATATACCTTTTATTTTTTAACTTATAGGATCTTTTCAAACTTAAACATTTGGAAATGGAAATCATGTTTGTGTAAAGCGTAAAAATACGTCTAATATTTTTAAACTGAAATATTTTTTTTTTAAATTTAAAGAAAATTTATTATAAAAAATTAAAATTAATAGAATTATATATTAATTTAATAAAAGTCTAAAAGGTATTACTATAATTTGTTCAAAATAATATGAGAGATGTTCAACAAATTCACTTTCCCTGTTTGTCTCTCTCCTTCTAGTTAATAGTTAAATATTAGAGCATATATAATTTGTTCAAAATAATATGAGAGATGTTCAACAAATTCACTTTCCCTATTTGTCTCTCTCCTTCTAGTTAATAGTTAAATATTAGAGCATATATATGATGTTTACTTTAAGATATTTAACATAATTTAATTAGTTGAAAATTGAGAGGGTTGAGAAAAGGTAATAAATCCGTCTTTCATAATTAACAAAAATTAATATTATTAATAATACTAATATTTTATCTATAAAAAAATAATTCTAAGATATTTATACACAACTTTATTTCAATGGTTATAAAATTTTAAAAATCATATTTCATTTTTTTTATTTTCATTTAATTGGTTAATATTCAAACATTTAATTTTCAAAAAATTGTATTTTATAAAAAATACCTTCTTGGTTTCATAAACCCACCATATTATTATTAGTTTCTTTTATAAGTAAATGATAATTGTTAATAAAAAAATTTCAATTCACAAACTCTTATGGTTAGTTAAATAAATCCTAGCAAATCCTATATAAAAAGTCTTAAAGGAGATAGTATTAGTTTACCTAAGGAATTTATTACTGTATTAATTTATCCACTTGTACTCATATTATATCGTCTTTTTCTTCTTTCTTTTTTTTTTTTAAGAATCACTTTATATTGTTTCGCTTCATAAGCTCCCTATATATATATATATAGTGTATTCTTTAATTTTACTAAACAAATTATAAAATTATTTCACTTTTTTATCTTTTACTTTTACATTTTTTTTCCACTCTTTATTTTTATGTGGCTAAAACTAAAACGTAATATTACATTAGCATCAACATTAAATTAGATTATTTTTTGTTCTTAAAGAATCAAGAAAAGAAAGGTGATAAATATTGAAAAAAACCTATAAAAATCTATGAAAGAGTTCTCCTGGTCTTAAGAGAGAAGAAGATGGATAACCTACATAAAAATTAAGAAAAAAATTTAGAATTTAATTAGTATATATTGTCAGTGTAAAAAATTTTTATATTAATATTTAATTATAACTTTTCATTTATATAATTTTTAAAATAATAATAAATAAAATCAACAAATTCAGTATAAATAAAAAAATAAGTTGTAAATTTTACCTATTCCTACCGTACCGTGGTTGTGATTTACTGTGGTCATGTATACGCGACTCAAATGCAATTCCAAAGTACAACTGCAAAGCATTTTTTTTATCCTAAACTATAGAGTAGAGACAAGAGAAGGAATAAATTAATTAAAAATGACCCACACTAATCCAATGGTTACAAACATGCTATTTAAATGGAGTGATTAAGTTTTCCGATTATTTGGACAGGAAACTACCAGAAGTCCAGAACAGTGACGAAATAGTTAAGATTTTGGAGAAGAGACGCAAGGCAGACTATGGGAGCGTCCACTTCGGCGGAGTCACGGGTTTCGGCGGAACAGAAGGAGGCGGAGGCCGTCGCAGCTTCCACCGGAGCTCTTCCAATGCTTCAGAAAGCCTTCTCCAAGCTCGCCAATCCCGAGACAAACGCCATTCCTTTAGAAAATCTTAAGGTGACTCTCCAAACGCTTAACAACTTTCTCATTCTCGATGATCGTTTTTTACATTTTCATCGATGACGCGTAAGTTCGTTGTTTCCAGCAATGCTTTAGTTTCGGTCCAAGTTATTCCGGAAGCACCGTGCCAGATTCGTTTCCGGTGTTGCTTGATCACCTAGGATCATCTATAGTGGATCAATTCTTCGTGCTTGATAAAGGGGGAATAAATTGGGTTGAATTTGTGAGGGGTTATAACAAGTGTTGTGCTAGGGTGTCGGCGTCGGTTTCGCTGAACATGCTGATGAGAGTGTTTGTTGCTATCTCTGAAGCTGCAAACGTGCCTCTGCATCTGGAGTTTGAATCAGGGGAGGCTGATTGCAAGATTAACGGGCACCTTCTTCCCAGTCACGTGTTTCTGCTTCTTTCCCTGTGTTGGGTTATGTCGTGGGGTTCTACAAACGCCAAGAGGGAAGGGAATCTAAGCCTACCGGATCTGAATCATTTGGTCTTGTCGGTTATCACGTCGTGTGGTCAAGTTGAGAGTGGCTTCAATGTGTGGGGTGATTGTGATGTCTCCAGTTTGGAGGTTCAGCTTCCAGCAGGGAAGTTTGTCACGTGGGTTATGAGTACCGTGCCGTGCCTTCCCGATTGCTTCAGACAGTATTTTCATGCTACACTGCAAATGGCTGCAACCGATGGGGTAATTTCTGTTTATTTTCAATGGCTTCCGTTATCAGATCATAATTTTTTTTATTCACCACTTTAGCCTTAATTTCTCTTCATTGCTGTACTCTCTATATGAGACATGATTAGTATCTTCCATTCTTGATTGAATGTGATCCTACCAATGATTTGTTCGTTGTGATTTAATTTTGGCAGTCTGTTTACTATTTCTTTTGCCTTAACCTCCCTGCTGAAATTATTGTGATCTGAAACCGCTTTTATGTTTAAAATGAGTTTTTCAAACATATAACCTTTTCACCCTGTATTATAAGGTTAGATCTTATATTAATAAGACTACATTTCATGAAAAAACAGCTCCCAAGAGTTGTTTGTATCTTCTATAGTCAATCCGAATGGCATACTAATCTTTGCTTTAACATTCATTTGGATGCTAATGACCTTTCCAAGCCTCTTCCAAATTTCCTTAAAACCTTAAACTTTATGCTTTCTTATTTATGGTTACCAATTACCATCATAGAAAACAAATTCTTCAATTCAGCCTTTTGGTGTCTGTGTTTTGAATCTGAATTTTTTAAAAGTACAAATATTTTGCTTTACTGTAATTGAAAACTGAGGCGAAAATTGTCGTTTTGAACGAATCAGAAGGGAAAATTACATTGAGTACTTATTATTGAGTTTCTTAGTCATTTTTCATTCAGTTTTTTTTCCAAAAAAAAATCTCAACTGTGATGCTGTTGAATAATTTAACAAAATTAAGCATTTTGACTTTACTTCTCTGCTGGTATAACCTCTGGTATGGCAAAAATTCCACATACCAGTTAAAGTAATTATGTTCATTTTTAATTGATTTGTGATTTGGTAAGTTCGGTTATTACTTTTCTAATTATTAAACGTTGGCATGAAGAATTATACTGACATTGTTTTATGGTCTTATAGTCTTATAGTCTTACTGCTGCAAATTCCTAGGGCCTAGTATACTTACTATTCATTTATCATTTGCAAAGATTACTTCTCAAAGTGTTGTATCATCATCATCATTATTATTATTACATTGGTTCTTGTGTCTTTGCCATTTTGATTTTAATTCAATAATATACTATATTTCTTATTATATTATCAACTAAAACAATGTAGCGATATGCCACTCTATTTTTATCTTTAGTTATTGTAGGAGAAAAATATGTTTCATATGGTTCTTAGGTTTTGAAAGGACAAATATTTGTTAACTGAATGACAGGCTGAGTTAGCATCCTCTAATTCCTCCTCTGTTGGAGATACTTCATCAATAGCTGCGTATGATTGTATTTTGACCAAAGGAAGGGCTTGGGCGATTTATATCACACAGAAGAGTACAGTGAACGAAAATATTTCTAGAACATTTATAAGCAATGGAAGTGGAATGGATGATAACCTTGTTTATCGGTTTGCATCTCTTACCCTCAATCATAGCTTCATCATGCTATTGTGCTTTAACAGTCTTGGACACTAGTCGTTTTTCTTATCTCCGTCATGTATTATGATATTTTCCTAATTTATTCTCTATTGACATAGAGTAGATTAGTTGCTTGAACTTTAACTTTCATAATGTTTGTCATTGTGCATCTCTGACCCTCATCATACTTCATCATGCTACTGGGCTTTAACAGTCTTGGACACTTGTCAATTTTTTACTTAACTACAATTGGTGCCCCAAATTTTATAAATTTTAGACATTTTGTCTCCATATTATATTTTAAAATCATGACATTATATTTTTAGAATAAAAAAACTTCTAAATTAATGCCCCTCGGTCAATGTTCGATGTTGACTTGTACTCCTATTCATAGATTCATCATCCACATGTAAGTTAATGTCCAAATACTTAACTATCAATGTCCAATATCTGACAGAGGAATATAAATTCAGAATTTTTTGAATCTGGAGATACAATGTCACAATTTTAAAATGGGAGGCAAAATGGCTAAAATTTATAAATTTGGAGCACCAATTGTAGTTAAAGTCTTTTCTTTTTTAGTTAAAATGAGGTAAAGGGTATCTCAGTCATATATTATGTTTTCTTAATTTTATGTCTATTGACACACAGTAGATATGTTGCTTTAGCTGCAAAATTCATAATTTCGTGTGACTTATGTATTGGAAAAGGAAATGCCTATTGACATCAAATGTCTACTGTGTCATAGGTCATCCACTCATGGAAGAGGCCTCGGCAGATTTTGGTCTCATGTTGAGGGTTACAAAGGTCCTTTGTTAATTTTGATAGCTGCAAGTTCAGGAGATGCGCATGAGGGAAATTCTGTTAATAGGAAATGGACTATAGGCGCCCTAACAGATCAAGGTTTTGAAAATAAAGATATCTTTTATGGAAACTCTGGATGTTTATATTCTGTTGGCCCAGTGTTTCATGTCTTCCCGCCTACTGGTAGGTAGTGGTGACAATGTTCATTTTCAGGTTTTCTCTTTTTTTGGGGCTGTGATTGGAATTTGTGAAACCCTAAAACCAATTGTGCATGTTACTATTGACAGGTAAGGAAAAGAATTTTGTTTATAGTCATCTGCATCCTACCGGTAAAGTATACCAACCGCATCCAAAGCCAGTTGGAGTTGCATTTGGAGGAACTCCAGGAAATGAGAGAATATTTATAGATGAAGATTTTGCAAAAGTAACTGTTCGCCATCATGCTATTGACAAAACTTACCGAAGTGGATCCCTCTTTCCGGATCAGGTATATTTCTATTGCTGAAAATACTGTCAGTGTGGACATAGAACATACAACCTTGTACTGATTAATACATGCATAAAAGGTTGTGGATCCTGTATGCTCTCTGATAAATTTTTATAAATTATAAAAGAGCTGCAATTATGCAGCGACTTTTACATGCTTGCATGCTGTGTATTTCCTGATAATGGTTCAATGTTTGCCTGATGTCAAAAACTTGAGAAGCATTCAGAGTTTATTAGAATTATCATGGCCGTTGACCAATAACAAACTGCACTTGTCTACATGATTCTATAATCCGTATTTCTGAGCTGCTGTTGGCTTATGTTTCAGGGTTTCTTACCAGTAGAGGGCCTGATTTCTGAAGTTGAAGTTTGGGGACTTGGTGGGAAAGTAGCGAAGGACGTGCAGAACTCTTACAAGAAAAGAGAAGAACTTTTCACTGAGCAAAGAAGAAAAGTATCATTCCTTATCCCGTAATCCGATTAGTTATAATTACATATCATAACTTTTGATAAATCAAAAGAACAGCAATAACATTTTATTATCATTCTATTTTGTAGGTTGACTTGAAGACATTTGCAAGTTGGGAGGATTCACCTGAGAAAATGATGATGGACATGATGTCTGATCCAAATGCTGTTCGAAGGGAAGATCGCTGAATTGGATCGTTTAGTGTTGCACTGCTTGGTGCAATACTTTACAAGACATAAACGTGGAATATATTTCATGCTTTATGTTGTGAATGATCATTACTTCCCAGGATTGTGATCCTCAAGTAGCTGTACAGAATATAAAAAAATAAAATGTGTACATTAACAAATGCATCGTTTAGTGCACAGTGTATGGGGTTTGTGTATGGTTACTGTATCATCCTCAAATTTGATGGAGGCATCGCATTAGGAGAGAGTGACATCCCTTACGCATCGTTACCGTCTAGCGAGATAGCAGCCACGTGTTCGTTGTATGATTAATAAAGTGGAAAGCTTATGTTTACTTTACCGTCATTGTTATTAACCTCATTCGTGCGTGTTTGTATTCGAGTTATGATGAACGTAACTCTAATCCAACACTACTCTTGTTTCTAAACGTAATTTTAATAGTTCTCTCTACACGTTATATAGGATAGACATTTGATATCTTTGTGGAGGGAAATACTAAACAGATTTTTGAAAGATTAAGGGCTGATATTTGAGTTCTTAAAAAAATTTTAGAGATATTTAAGTTTTTGAATATTTTTGCAGTTTGCATTCCCGTTCTTATATAACTCATGCTATTATAACTCATGCTGTTAAAGATTATTTCAGCTGTTAAATATCATGCTGGCAAATTTTTTTACCATAGGTGACATTTTAGGTTAGTGTCAATGTCATAGGGATTTAAATGTTGGTGGAATGAAGAATATCATATGGTTTTGGAATTTTTGCTTTATGGTTTCTTTCTTCTCACATCTTTGTTTACTCGTGGATTACTCTGATTGTTTTCTTGTTTCTATGGTTGATTTAAAACCTCAAACCCTCCATTTGTATCTCTCTCCATTTTTATCTTCCTTTCTCTCTTTGTTTCTCTTTATGTTTCTCTGATTGTTTAACTTGTAGATTGTTTTCTTTGTCTCTTTGTTTTAAGAAAAATGGTGTAAAAAGAATTACAAAGGGATTAAAGAAAAATTATAAGAAGAAAGACATTTGTAATTTAAGGATTAGACTTGGTTTATTTTGGCAGAAAAGAAAGATAGTAGGGTTTGAAAGCCCTAATTTGATTTACAGGTCTAATTTGGAGGTTATTTTGAAATGAGTGGTTCAACTAGAAGGAGGTAACCAAGGAATGTCATAGGTGAAAGACTTAATAATCGTAAACATCTTTTGCTCGTACATTGGAATAGCCAAATATAGATCACACTTTATGCCTACTGTGGAAGCAGAGTTGTTATAAGGCTTTCTCGAATTGAAAGAAATCTTGGAAAGATGTTTTACATTTGTCCTTTACCAAGAGTATCATTTGCATTTTCATCTTGTTTATTGATTTAAGATGTGTTATTTTGATTTCATTAACTTTTGTTTTAAAATCACCCTAATAATTGTCACTATTTTGTTTGGGCAAGTATTACCAATGTGGAAGGTGGTAGGGATGTTTTAGAAGTTAAAGAAGATGTCAAAGTGTGGAAGGCTGGAAGTCAGAGATTTTGTTTAGGATGGATAGTTTATTGTTTGAATTTAAGATGTTGAAGTTCATTATATGTATTATGTTTGCAATTGTAATTGTTTTATTTTTAAGAATGATTTTTAGTTTCATGGCATAGTCGCTCATTGATTTTATCCAATGTTGCAACTTCTAATTAATGTAATGAGTTTGTGACTTTGTTTTGCCCTATTTATTGTATACATTGTTGCAACTTCAATAATGAAATGTGTTTCTATTGATCTTATTTACTGCAACTAACAATGATGTTACTAGTTGAAAATAATAGTCAATAATGTTCTAATTAAAAGGAAAATCAAACCTTGCAATTTTTTAGTCAATTAACATTAAATAATTTTTCAACAAGTAACAATGAAATTAAAATCAACATTGAATAATTTCTTAGTAACAATTGAAATAGGTGTTAACAGCATAGTCAATTTGAAAATTGGTGTTCGCAGCAATTAAAAGTAAGAATGAATAATTTTTCAACAAAAATTTAAAATTTGGTGTTGGCAACGAATAAATAATCAAATGCATTACATAATTCACGAAACAAGTCATGAGAATAATTGTCAATAAGAACATAACATAGTCACTTTAGTCAAAATTGTTACATAGTCATTTGATATCTTGATTGCTTTAATAAGCTTATCCATTCACAAAAAGAAAGATACCAAAATGTATTGTTACACCGTTATATAAACAAATTATATCTTAAAAATAACTACACTAAATTACAACTTGACATCAGAATAATTATAACAACATCATTGAAGACTTATCCCAGGTGTTGGAATGAACAACATTGGAGGTTAGTTCTATATGTGAGGCATGTTCTGCACTTCATACCTATTTTCTTTTGCATCCCCTGTCCATATTGTTGTCTAGTAATTGCTTTTCACTTTTTCCTTTTCAAATTTTTGTTGCTGCATAAGGGCTAATATGCTAGTATCATTAGCCAATTTTAACTTGTTTTTGCTCATTGTCTTCATGACATAACATCTAACCTCTTCCAAACAAGTCAAGATTGATTCCCCTTTATATTTAAGAATTTTGGCATTGAATACCTCACAGTTGTTGTTCACAATGTCATTCACCTTGCAATCATCATCAAAGTAGGCTCTTAACCAACTATGAAAGCCTTTACTCTTGAGGTATTCATATTATTCACATGCAACTTCCTTTTTTTTCTTGATCTTGTTCATGTGAACTTCAAATTCAACAATTATTGTGGATCTTGAACTCTTCCACAACAAGGATCTATATTCTATATCTTTCCATTGTTTTGAAAAAATTTTCTAGAGATGCATGACACAACTTGCATGCTGCTTCAGGTTTGACCTTTGATGGCATTAATCAACTCTTAGCACAAACAATGATATAGACATCAATATAAAAAATCAGTATGCAAAATCAAACCCTGTAATTCCTAAAAAAATAAGACCTTCAATTCTAATTCAACATAAAAAATTAGACTTGCAAATTACTAAACCAAATCAACCTGCAAATCCTAACCAAATCAGACCTACAAATGCCTAAACCAAATTAAACCAACTCCTAACCATATCCAGACTATGTAATTTTTAACCAAAATTAGATATGTAAAGCCTAACCAAATTCAAACCTACAATTCTTAACCAAAATCAGACCGTGCAAAGCCTAACTAAATTCAGACCCTACGATTCCTAACCAAATTCAAACCTATAATTCTTAACCAAAATCAGACTCTGCAAAGCCTAACCAAATTCAAACCCTGCAATGCCTAACCAAATTTAAACCTATAATTCTTAACCAAAATCAGGCATGCAAAGCCTAACCAAATTTAGATCCTGCAAATCTTAACCAAATCACCCCTATTATATTTAACCAAAATCGTACCATGCAATTCCAAACCAAATTAGACCATGCAATTCTAATCAAAATCATACCATGTAATTCTTAACCAAATCAGACCATGCAATTCTAACAAAGTCAGACCTTGTAACTCTAACTAAGCATGCAATTCTAACCAATATTTCAAATCAAACTCGCATGTTTACTAAATTATTAAAATAGATCATGCATTTTTATGAAATAACAGTTTTTTGAAAAAAAGTCCCCGAACTTTAACTATATAACAAAATAAGTCCACAAAGGCTTATTACCTTTTGCATGTCACTCATTAATATCAACTTATTGTTATTGTCATCCCCAAGTCCCGTTGAAGTGGAGTCAAAAACCATTTCCAAGTGTTAGTATCTTCCACATCCATAATAGTATATGAAAGGATAAAAATGTGGTTGTTGGCAACTTGGCCCATAGTCGACATTAGTTGCCCACCACAATAACCTTTTAGAAAACATTTATTCAGCTCTATAAAAGGCTTGTACTTGCCTTAAATGTTTGCTTACAGGTATCTAATCATTCATAAATTCTTCTAAATTGGGGAATTGATTCTAGAATTGGAATATAGTCCATTTTGCACATGGACCCAAGGTTGTTCCTCAATATTTCATGAGGATAATCATGAACATGCCCATATTGTTCCTTAAAATTACTCTCTATCTTTTCCTTAGCCTTCTTCATAGCCCTAAAGATCTTGCTCTCCTCGACATGCACATTGTAGGCTTTCTTTAAGTGATCAAACACTTTTAAACTCGTCATCTTGGGATGAACATCAAGTTGATCCTCAATCTTTTCAACCACCCACTTCTTGGAAGTTTGCTTAATTTTATGTTGTCTTGCACATGTATGCTATTTGATAAAAGTTTTCACTTGGAAAGCTAATCCTTTTGCATTTTTAGAGCAGTAAATTACCCAAGAACAGTTGGGGGTTTTACATCGGGCTTGTAGTCTTTGTAAATAATTTTTTACCCATTTCAATTCTTTGCCAACTTGGATTGTGTAGTCAACCAACACCTTTTTAAAATTTGACAGGATGGGAAATACCATTCCAACTTCTAACTCAATCGCCTCAAACCTTGATCCTTCATTATATTGTGGAAAAACAACAATGAGTTCCCTTCTACTACTGTCCTCATCATCTGAACTTGTATGTGATATAAGTTGTTTAGACTCATAATCAGCAGGACTATATGACTGACTATCATCATCAAAGGCTTCTAAATCACCTTAAATATGGAGTATCAGTGCCACTAATAACAGTCTTGTCCTTATCAATAGACTTTTTCACTTTATCAACATGAGCATTAGCATTATTATCATCATATTGACTTCTTCATCCTCTTCATGTTCATTATCCTTAGCCTCTTCATCTTCTACTCTGACTTCATCTCTCACTTCATCTTCTACCCCTTCTTCATCTTTGACCCTAACTTCTTCCTCTTATGGATTTACTTCTTCTACTTTAATAGGACCTTCTAAAATTCTTTCGTCTTGAACAAATTCGAATGGGTTAGGTAAATGATAAAATTTACTCTTCTTGGGTTAGCAAAGCAACTGTTAATTAACATAATAATGTCATAATCATTTACAATGAGGTGCAACCTATCTTTCGTCCTCATCCTTGTCTGCACAAAAAACATTTTCCCCATTTTGTGATAGGGCTTGCATTCCTTACATAGGTCCCTCAACAATCACGCATTCACATAATCTTCATCAATACCTTCCCAGACATATATCTCCCTTCCATCAACTCCAGCGAATCCACTTTGTTCCTAATAAAATGTCCTTTGTGATGGAGAATGAATTTAGGTTCCAACATCATCCTACAATACCAAAATACATATTCAGAAACCTATCACTTCAAAACCATTAAAGACTAAACCCCAACTTCCCAAAAAACAACCACACACCCAGTAAAATGAGTCACACAGGAAAAATGAGTCACCCACTGTAAAACAGGGACTTCATTTGAAAGATAACAAAAACAAAACAATGGATACAAAAACCAAATAATTGTCTTACTATATATGCACCTTCACAATCAAGACTCTAAACCTTAAAATATGTCTTTCCTAAACCTTCTTCTGCAAATCTCGTTTTCACTTTCGCAATGTTTCAGAAACCCTTGCTTGCGACTCTTAGACTCTTCTCTTTTGTGGGCTAAATGAAAATGGGAGAGAAGAAACATGGTAACTTCTATAGCCACATCAACATCCAATGAATAGTGAAATATTTTTCAAAATTTTTAAATTCCAAGGAAAGAAGTCCTACCACGTGTTTAAATGAACTCTGTTACATATTCAAATGTGTTGACATGGAAGGCCACTTATGAGACATGAGTCATGTGAACGTGTCATTTAACAATTGACTATGACAATTCTTAACGATGTCAATCATGTAGGAACGTAGATGTAAACCGCAAAAATATTCAGGGACTTAGATATTTTTAAAATTCTTTCAAAAACTTAGATCTCAGCATCTCAATCTTTCAAAAACTCGTTTGATATTTTACTCTATTTTCACGTGCAAAAAATTTTCATTTTACTATGTTTTTGTCCATCCATATAAATCTGAAGTAGCAGATGACATATTGATATTGGTATCGGCGTATTGCTTTTCGTGGCCCAAAGTGCAGCGTAAACGTGTACAGAATACCTAAGCATTTTTTAATATTGTTTTGATTTTTCTAAAAAATTAGCAACTCCTAATTTGTATATTTGCCAAATATTTGTTATCTAGTAAACCTTGACTGTGGCTGTCGAAGTCACAAGCCACGTATATTAGAAATTTAGAAGCGTCGTCATATAGTATATGTTTAAGTTTCCAAGTTACAAATAACTGAATTATGAATATGCTCGCAAAAAACTAAGACACAGCTTAGTTTTTAAAACTTATTATGAGTTTTGTTTTTTGCTATAAGCCTATATGTATGAAAGTTCTTTAAAAAAAATGTATGAAATTAATTTATTAGGAGAAATAATACTTGATTTAGGTTTAATTCCTGATCGTATACGAAAGAATTAATCTGAGGAACATCCTTAGTATAAACAAAAGTCTTGAAAGAATTACTATCTACTATTGGTAAAGGAAATCAGCAATCAAAAGGGCCCACAAACTCAGTTCTTTTAGGTAGACTTTATTTGTCAAACTTATTTAACCGTTGAATCAAAGTTCATATTAAACAAATCAACATTAAGTTTTTATAAAATTCAAAATCAAAATATAAAGAATTGTCCACGTAATTCTTAAAAGGAGTTAATCTCTTTTTAGTCTTAACTTGGTGTCGCAATCTGCACGTGTTTCTCAACCCATCAAGGTAGGAAACTAGGGACTTACAAAGGCTCTCCACTGGCCATCACTGTCCTTCAACTACCATGGGTATCCTAGCAAACACTATACACCCTTGACAGATGTCTATTTTCAATCAGAAAATTAAGATTTACATGATAAAAGAACCGTCCTTGGAAAGAACAAGGCTCTCATACCAAAGAGAGAAAAAAAAAGGAAAAAAAAAGAGTTTTTTTTTTTACCTTTCTGATAAGTCTTATGATTTTCTATATTCTTTAATATTTATTGTTTTACAGTGTATTCCGTGGATACCTTATCTAATATATCTGTTTTTCTGCTTCTGCTACTGTTTATTTTCTGCTACTTTTCTGCTCTTTTATTTTGTACTCCTGTTCTCGCACTCTCATACACTATAAATTTTACAAGAATAAATAAATTTTTACAAATAAATGGCAAACATACAACCTTTTAAGGGAAAAGACTACAACTCAGCCCTTGCAGCTGTAGAATCTTTAACAAAGTCCCCTCCAATGAGATATATAAAACCTACTCATGATACATATTTTGTTCACTCAATGTTAATAGGACAAAATAATACAATAATAACTTTACTAGAAGAAGTTTCTAGAAAACTATCTAATCTTATCGATTTAAACAAAAACAGAAATATATCTGATGACATAAATGATCTAGTTAATAAAGTTTCTAAACTATCATTAGGAACAAATCACAAACTAGAACAGTATGTAAAAATACCCACAAATTTGTCAAAGTAATTGCAAAAACAGATATAGCTGAATCCAATAATAAGAATTAGACTAAACAGGAGAACAATACCTCCAACAAAGACAAAATTGTTAGTTAAAATATGAATTTAAGACCAAATAATAGTTCATAAACACAATTACAAGATATTTCTATGGATAACACACCCAATAGGAATCAAACATCAGAGAGGTTTCCAGGAACTTCTCGCCGAATAAGAGAACACCAAACTAGGAGACAAGATCTCATACAACACCCAGGAATCTTAGATAGATTTCTAAATAGAAGAAGAACTACTAATGTCAGAAGATTAGAAGACTTAGTAGATATACATCAAAATACAGAAATAGGATCCAACTCAAGAATAGATTCTTTGAATCCTAGACAACTATACAATATAGGTTGGTTAAGTTCTGAAAGAACTAGTCTTTACAGATATAGGAGGATAGAAGATTTTCACCTTCCTGATAACACATACGAGATAATACCTTTAATATCTCAACAAACAACTACACAGCTCCTAAATCAACATGGGAGATATGTCCACATGAGATTAATTACTATAGGCGTAAGATCCCTAGCTAGACATATGATTGGTGCGAGAGCTTTGATAGTTCTTCATGATACAAGATTTCAAAACAATGATTCTCAAAGTATTATTGGAATCTTAGAGGTTGACTTGAATCAGCCCATATCCTTAATATACCTTGCTCCAAACTCTACACTCACCCTTCCAGACTTCGTTAATCATATTAGTCTAGAAGTACAAACTATAGGTTTTGGAACAAATTGGATAGGAGATAACCTACACTTAGACGTTACTTTCATAGGAAGAATAAGTAATTATATTTCTTCCATGTATAGAATAAACACTAGACCATTAGAGGAAGCAATAATTTCTATTGGCACACAATTTTTGCCAGCTCAGTCATTCACACGAAGAAATGAGGGCCATCTATGGCAAACTCATTTACAAAGGGATGAACGAAATCAAATCACAAATCCAAACTCTGCTATTATACACAATAGATCTAGAGACCTTAGTTCAAGCTTCACAGATTATAGAAATACTCCACTTATGGATTTAGAACAAAACAGACGGGATAGTAAATCCACTATTCCTGATAATGATCATATTGGTATGATGAACATCATAGATAGCAATGATGAAGAAGATGATGATATGATTGAAGAAGAATGGAATCATCATCAAGCAAACATAGCCATGCTTAGGCAAGGAACTCTAGAAACTATGTCTAGACAAGATCTTTTAAACTTAGAACCCTGGGATAGATTCCTTAATGATCCTAACTGGGAACCATGGGATAATTTTCCCTTTGAACACAACGAAGTTAGAAGACTCCAAGAAAATGAAGAAAATGATGAAATAAATAATATTGTTAATATATTTTTACAAAAATTAAAAATTGAACAAGAAACTGAAGAAAAACAATTTTCTTATCAATTTACAGAAAATTTACAAGATAAAGAAGATGATGATTTATCTACAACTTCTGAAAACACAAAAATAGGATTAATAAATGAATATGAAGAATCTACTGCTATAAATTATAGGTTAGATCCTGCTAGTACACAAAACTATTCTCAAGGATTGCTTCCCAGAGAAACTGTACAAAATATTATCCTTAGTAACAATAAATACATATCACATGGTAAAAGATTACCAGTCGAACCAAACTTTTAAATCCCAAACTTACTTTTAAACATAGGAGGTATAAATCCCCAACTCCTTCCAACATACATAAAACAATGGACAACAGCTGTAATCCAAGATTATGGCATACATCATGAGAAAGATGTATTGTCTTCTCATGAGATGATCGCTAAAGGAGAAACATACTTAGGCGACATCGCTAGATCTGGATGAGAATCTTTTAAGAAAAAATTCCCTAATGATCTAAATACACTGGTTATTGAACCAGGTTCAAATATTTACAATTTTTGTTCCCTTATACAAAGATTGTTTACCTCATAATCTGCCAATGATGACAATACAATTAGACAACAAATTTATCTAAGACATCTCGAAAGACTGTTTATCGAATATTTTGGTAAAATAAAATAATACTGTCAAGATTATCTCTTGTATGCATCTATAGCTGGTTGCTTTCATGATGTTAATATAGGAGACAAGATGTTTCTCAAACTTCCAGGAAAACTGGGACAAAAAATTAGAGAAAGCTGGAAAAATGATAAGGTTACTCCCATGCTGAATAACCTCTCTATACGAATACAACACATTATGAAAATAATGGAAGACACTTGCTCCCGTATAGCTATACAAAAACAGCTTAAACATTCTGATGCTGGGATATGTAAACAAATATACACACCCCAACAATATGCACAAAATAAATTTAAAAACAGGAAAAATATATCTGGAAATAAACAAAGATATAATACACAAAAATTCTTAGGGCCAAGAACTCCAAGAAAAACATATACAATAAGGGCTTCTAATGCTAGAAAACCCACTTTAAATCCCAATAGACATGTTAGGAAATTTAGGGATAACACAACCTACAAACAAACATTAAAATGTTTTGCTTGTAGTCAACCAGGACACTTTTCGAGAGATTGTCCAAATATCGCAAATCGTTACACAAAAGAAGCGGCTCTAATAAAATCATGTCATATGAATCTTCTTCCCATTGACGAAGAGGTTTCTACTGACTCTGAAATATTATCTGTTATTAGTATAACTGAATACACAGATGAAGTAAACCCAGAAAAGGTTTATAAAAATTATGATTTAATAAATGAATTTACAAATAATGAATATAGTCATTTATATCCCAACGAAGATAATAATTTCCCAATGGGGGAAGAATATAACGAAATGGGAAAAATATTAGACGATCTAGTGATGTGATCTTTGATGATCACATGCCCAAAAGATCCTTTCTAAGGTCACTTGGAAGGGAAATGGATTTATGGAGAGGAAAGGAATGGGGTGAGGCGCCATAAATACTATGTTTGATAAGCCAAAGGGGAGAGGCCACAAGGGAGGGGTCCCTTGATAACTCTTAGAAGCTCTCACAAAGGAGAAAGGGGGACACTCAAAGGTAAGAACCTCAACCAATATGGTCTCTAGGATTAAATTCAAGTGTAAAAAATACAAGTGAGGGAGGAGCTCCTATTTATAGAGGTAGCTAACCTCTTGAACAAGATAACCTAAAAAAGAAGGGCTAGGATTAAAAGGAGAGATCTAAGGGAGGAGAATTGAGAAACAATTCCCTCCTTAGATCATCAAACTTGGTGCCCAAGTTTCTCAAACCAAGGGTCAAGATTCCTTCTTATTAGCTTAGGGGGTTTATGTAGAAAAGAGGGGTGTAGATATCAAGGCTACCCCTTATTTCCTTCATAAAGACCCAAAAAGCTAAATTCACCCTCTAAATTCCTAAGACACCTCCTAAAAATAAAAAATGGACTAAATACATGTCCCAAATTAAATTCTTAATGCTCCTCAAAATTAAAATAAAGGAAAATTACATTTTATTAACTAAAGTCCCTAGCCTAATATCTTCACTCTCCATAGGAGGTGAAGTCTTCCTTTGTCTGCAAGGGCTAGGTCTTCTTCAATCCTTCTAGTCATGGCCCTAGTGATAGGTCCTTGGCTAGGCATGGTCACATCATCTAGGATATTGTCTAATGAAAACTACAGATACAAATCTTTATCCTCACAAAATACAGTTTTATTCAGGTACAGAATCAATTCCTTGCACATACTGTGAAAGGTATTTTCACATATCAAAAAGGGCACATTGCCCACTCTGTTATAAAAATTTTTGTATTAAATGTGTCAAAAACATTTAAATATACAGGAACGAGAAATACCCACTTTCAAAAAGAAAGAAAATATAAATAAATTGTGTAACAAAGATTTAACTGATACTAGAGTTTCAGTATTAGATACTCACATAAATCATCTAGAAGAAAAGGTAATTCTTTTAGAAAAACTAATAAAAGGGAAAACTAAAATAGATCTCCCGGAGTCCAGTTACTCAACTGAACAAAATAACATGATGGCAACAATGGAATGTATCCCATTAGTTTGTAACAAACAACAACTAATAACTTTAAAAGTATTAGTTAAACTAACTTTTCCAAAAATAAATAACAAACCATCGACAGAAAAAACTATACAAGCATTATTAGATACAGGATGCTCAGAAACTGTTATATGTAAAACTATAACTCCACATCAAAACATAGTTAAAAGTAAACACATCCAAAAAACCAGAACAATGTCTGGTGAAATTATGATAAATGATGAAGAAGTTAACAATGTTATTCTTCAGTTTAGCACAAATTGTGATTTTTTTTTTGTCATAAAATTTTCATAAAAACAATGAGGGTAGAAAATTTAGTTCCCTCAAAACAAAACATGATAATCAGCCTAGATTTTATTTTAGGTCAAAATAGATCAGTTACAATAAACAAAGATTATGTTATGATAAGTGATAAAACACAAATGACACCAATAGTAAGTAGTGATTCATTAAAACAAGAAATTATCACTAATAATTGTACTTGTAAAAATTCAACATTTCCAGGTACATGCGACTGTACTACGGAATTCCTATACATATTAGACGAAACAAAAGAGGACTATTCTTTTTTATATAATATACTAGATAATACAGTTGAGACTTTTTCCTCAATAAAAATTTTAAAATCTATAAAATTTGAAAATATTCAACAAATTCTTGACAGGTTGAATAAAACAAACATAATAGGAGAAAACCCTACAAAATTTTGGGATAGAGATCCCGTAACCTGTAAATTAGAAATTATTAATCGAGACTTAATCATTAAAACAAAAGACATTCAATTTAATAATTGGGAACAAGAAGAGTGTCAAAATCATATACAAAATTTACTAAAACTAAAGGTAATATCAGCTAGTGTTAGTCCACACAGAAGTCCAGCTTTTATAGTCAACAAATCTTTTGAACAAAAAAGAGGTAAATCAAGAATGGTTTACAGTTATAAAAGACTAAACGAAAACACAGTAGAGGATGGATATTCAATTCCGTCTAAAGATGTTTTAATAAACCGAATTCAAGATGCCAAATGGTTTTCTAAATTCAATTTAAAAAGTGGATTTCATCAAGTTAAAATGGATCCATAATCAATAAAATGGACAGCCTTCTCTTGTTCTGAATGTTTATTTGAATCGAACGTCATGCCATTCGGTCGTAAAAAAGCTCCTGCTGTTTTCCAACGAAAAATGGATAACATTTTCAAAAATGATAAAACTTTTACATGTGTCTATATTGATGATATACTAGTATTTTCTAAAACAAAAGATGACCACTTTCACCATCTAAAACAAGTTTTATACAAATTGGAACATTACGGATTAATAGTTTCAAAATAAAAAATAGAAATTAGTAAAAATTTCATTGAATTTCTTGGAACAGAAATAGGTGATGGAACTATAAAACTCCAACCTCATATTTCTAAGAAAATACAAGATTTTCCAGATAAAATGGAAGAAATTAAAACGCTTAGATCCTTTTTAGGACTTTTAAACTATGCAAGAAGCTTTATTCCTAATCTAGGAAAATACACATCTCCTCTATATAATAAAACTTCATTAAAAGGAGAAAGAAAATTCAACTCTGAAGATATAAAATTGGTACAGAAAATAAAACAAATGGTAACAAATCTACCAATTTTACAATTGCCATTAGATTCAGATTACTTAATAATCGAATGTGATGGATGTGAACTTGTATGGGGAGCCATCCTTAAACGAAAGAAAAATAAACACATACCCAAGGCAGAGGAACAAATTTGCAGATATGCCTCTGGCAAATATACTACAAAACCAAAAATTTACAAAACTAGTACAGATTATGAAGTAAATGCTATTATACATGCAATGGATGCATTCAAATTATTTTTGATAAATAAAAAAGAAATAACAATCAGAACAGATTGTGAAGCCATAGTTTCTTATGGTAAAAATCAAATCAATAATGATAAAAAGCCACATAAAAGATGGTTGTTTTTTAAAGATTATATAAATTTTTCAGGAAAAATTATTTATTTTGAACATATAAAAGGTTCTGATAATACTTGTGCTGACATGCTTTCCTGGTACATCAAGTAAAGACCTGAACTTCCACAAAGACCTGTTAGGTCACTAAAACAAACGTTCATATGATGGAGAATACAAAGAAGGGAGCCAGTGGCCCCAAACAAGTAAAGTCCCCTTTTCAGGCGGACCAATTTACAAAATTTGGCAAACAAGAGTTGTCAATCCTTACAAATATTTTCCAGTACCCTGGAAGAGACAACACAAATGTCAAATTAAATGTTTTAATTGACAATATTTGGAATATTCCAAAATACACTACACAAAAATGAACACCAAGTCACTAAGGTGAAACAAAGCATTATAAGTGCATTATACAATTTTTGTTGTCATGACAATAAAGGAGTAGCATTGACATCTCCGGCCTCTCCTTCTTGGAAAGGTTTCACACATTTTGCTTTGATAACAGGCAAAAACAAGGGTGTTTATACATCTTTCAGAGACCTCAATGAGGCTAAACAGGGCCAGTTTTGGTATACATACAAAGGTTTCTACTCAATGGAAAAAGCCAAAATGGCAGTTTTGATTGAAAACAATTGATGAAGAAAAAATAAAGACTGCCTTACAGTTAGAGCCTCATGCTCAAACACAAACATATGCTACTGCTGCTTGCACTATCTCACAACAAATAAATCCCAACATCCTTTTGGGTAAATTCGGGATAATACAGGATTTTCTGTTTGAAGTCCATTCTGAAACAATAAAATACGATGGTTTATTCGTAAAAGTACAAACATACTTCAATAACAGAAATCCTTGTTTTGAATCTTCTGATTATTGTAAAACTGTGGACAAAGACTGTACGTGGCAGTTGAAGTTCATAATAAGAAAGGCTCAGATAAATTTGAGTTCTTTCAAAGCACACTTATACAGGGATGTTTTGATAACTCCTATGCTACTACTGGAAGCAGGATGTCTCCATTCTTTGGTGATACCTCCCACAGACAGGTTTTCTGCCTTGTCCCAAACATTGAACTCCGTCATAAATGATATTCAAGCGAAACACATGCAGCAGGTGGCTTTACAAATCACTATTTCTCCTAGAAGTATTCACACTCATGATAGTTCACCTACTCATGTCATAAAGTTATTTACTGAGGTAAATCTTGAGATTCATACTCTGACCCTCTTAGAGCATGATTCACTTAAAGGATTATCCCTAAATAAAGACAAAGTCTACCAGTACAATATTTGGAAAGCATACATTGAAGGATCCAACTGGAACTTCTCAAAACAAGATTCTGAGAGTTTTATACTGTTGAAGGAAACGTCGAACACAAAATTATATTGGAAAAAGATAATGAGTAATAAATTTCACCCATTTCCAATAAAGGATAACCTTTCTCTCGTCAAGCATTTTAAAAAGGAAAGGTTATACAAAGAAATATATGAAGAAATTGGCTGTTATGGTCAGAACACTCCCAGATTGTCATCCTTCCCATCTGACTGTGACGACACTGAAGATCGGAGTCTCCCAGAACAAATGGAGGAAGAAATACAAGACTTGTCTACACTTGCTCGAGTAAGAAGAGCAAGCTAAAAATTTTACCTGTAACAAAGTAATTTTACTTCTTTATCGAAGTAATAGACTGAAGGGTAAAATTTACCTACAAAACAGGTTGCCAGTCATGGAGAAACCTATACAGTAGGTCACCAGTCAACAGGTTACCTTCTCAGCCGGTTTCCGGTTACAAATTTTGTGTATAAAAAGACCATAAGTCTCTTATGCTGAGCAGGTCCGAAAAATACTTCTCTCTCTTGCCTCCAAATACTCTCCTCCTTCTCTCTACACTTCTCTCTCCTTCCTCTTATAAATCTATATTCTGAGCAATAATATCAGAAGTTTCTGCAACCCCTCCCCTCTCCTTCCCCCTTTTGTAAGTTTTTTTTTGTCTTTATGCGTTTAATTTTTTAAGGCATGGAGTAGTTCACTTTTAAGGTATCTTCGGATGCCCAAAACAATAAATATTTAAAGATGCGATTATTATTTAAAGGCTTATCATATGTTAATTAAATTTACTTTTCATCAAGTTTATAAGCAGATGTCTAACCGGATCTGCCAGATTTAGTAGCTTATAAACTTGATTTATTCAATATTATACAAAGATGTCTAACCGGCTCTGCCAGATTCAGTATCGTATAATGTTGATATGTTAATATGAATGTTTTCTTTAAGTTTTCCTCATCTTCGTCTTCACCTTCTTTCTCATCTTCTTCTTCTTCTCTTTTTCTCTTTTCTCTTTCTTCTTCTTCTCTCTTTTTCTCCTTTCTCTTTTCTCATTTCTTCTTTCTCTCTTTGGTATATTATTAAAGTAAGTTGATCTCTTTCTATTCTTTTATATTTTTAATCCCCCTTTGCTTATTTTCTTAATCTGTCCAACTGTCCTCTCTCGCACTTCACAAGTTAGAGGAACACACATATAAAGTACAGAATAATATATTACTAGTATTATTCATTCCTTAAATTTGTTATAGTTTATTTTGAAAGTAATAAGTTAATAAATATTTAAGACTTGGGAGACGTTTCTTTCCGGTATTATATTTCCAATAATCTTATTTTTAGAAAAAATAAAATTGAAAATATTATGTCAGAATAAATTCAAAATTATGTTTGGTTATTTTTTATATTCTTTGGAATATTTTAAATTTTAAAATAACTTATGTAAAAAAAAGAAAAAAAATAGAAGTTACATTTATATTATAAGTGACTTCTAATATTCTCATATGAATATAACTTTCCCATCTCTTTACAATGAGTAAAAGATAGAAAAATTGAAAGTTAAAACATTCCAAAGAATAAAAGATGATACTAAATATGAAACTTCAAAATTTTTAACAAACATCTAAATATTACATTTTCATGTTTATATTTTCAAACATATTGTTTTAGTTTATGAAACAACCACACTCTTAAAACTTTTTTCTCAATAAGTTGGGCTCTTTTTTTTTTTTAAAAAAAAGTTTTGAAATTGATTAATAATTTTTTTTCCATATCACAATTATCTATCATAGAAGGCGAAACTCTTCCAAAAAAATAGTTAATACGATTGCATATTTAAAATTTGACCTTAATGTCACTTATGGAAACAATCTTGACTTAATTTATTCATATGCATGATAATGTGTACTTTGTTAATATTAGTTAAATGACACGTGGAATTTACTAAGGTGAGTTATTTCTAATAAATTTTAGTCAGCATAGATAAAGAATTGTTAAAAAAAATGTACTAACATTTTTGTTTAATATTACCATACAATAAGCATTTTGAATTTCTCTTTTAATTTTGTAGTTTTTAATATACTCCAACTACGGATGAAGTGTTAGGAGAAGTGGTGTTGATAACACCACTCTATATGTATTTTTAATGTGTAAAAAAACCTTGCCCATCCTAATAGATAGATCAAAATACTAAAGTCATCAAAACGAGACAAAACTTGTTGATCAACCAAGCCTACAATGAATACAGGGCAGCCAAGTCAAAACATAAAAAAAAATTACGTTGTAATAGAAAAAACATAACCCAGCCCACTTAGAACCTGACCCATATAGATTCAACTTGGGTGAACCGGACCAACTTGTATTAAACACACTTTTAACTATGTTTTATTTTAATTGAAAGTTTATACTTTATATTATCATTTTTTGAATTTTAAATTATTATATTACAAAATTAAATAAAAAATATTTTTTCTTAATTTTAAATAAAGACTTATTAAATAGTTAATTTTAAAATTTTTAAAAGATCCCTTTTTTAAAAAATAACTTTTTTTTTTGTAAATTGATGGTCTGACCCGTATAACCTACCAACCCGTGGTGAGTTGGGCAGGCCAGCAGATTAAGCAGGAAAAGAGAACCGAGTTAGGTTGAATTGACCCGTTTTCCTGATAAGTTAAGGGGGGTTGAATTAGCCCATCTTGACTGCTGTCCAAAATACCAATTAATCCTTATAATTGTTTCCTTTAAATTTAGATCAGGGGCAAATCTTATAGATATGAACATCAAATCAAAATTCAATAATTGCACCACAAAGACAAATAAATAAAAATTCAACAAAATGTAGCAAATTTATTCTGGACTATTAATGAAATATGCTTTACTCTGCATTTTTCTCCCTATAATGCAACATAACAGGATTAAAGTCTGTATCAGTATGACAATAGAAAACATGTGCATAAGTGTGGATAACTTCAGGAACATGAAAAAGGTTGTTATTATTGGGAGTAGAAAATAATTTTCCCAAGCTGCTCAATTTGCAGGCAGTGTCAAGAAAACACTCAGATTATCCCCATAAGTAATATAGTTATACAATGTTCAGAGAGGAGAAATCAAAGATCGAAAAGAAACAGAAATTAGAATAACTTTTAATGATGATTTGTGAGAGTTTTGAAGATGTCTGCTACGAAAAGATCATGAGCACTTCAAATCATGGAATAACTGTCATGTTCCTACAAATTTTCTCTGTAGAAAGCTATGCCAATAAAATTCATCGAAAGATAGACGCTCCACTGCAACAGGGTGGAAAACTTCAGAAAAATTACATTTCCACAGGAAATTGAGTGAATAGGAAAAAATGCAGAATAAAAAAGATGTGCATGACCTGGATCTAAGCATAATAGCCTTGAACAAATATCAAGACAGTCTGGATCCAATCCTTTAAGAATCAGTTGAGAAAATGGAAGACAGGAGCATGATCTGATGTTTCTCAACACCTGAAATAAGCATTTTTTGTTAGCAGTGATGACAACAGACACTTTTTAATAATAGTAGTTCAATTTTATGGCGCTACCTGAACATTATTTCTGCCATTAAAAGGTGGGTGGCCATTCAGAAGCTCAAAAAGTATGGCCCCAACACTCCACATGTCTGCCTATATTAATTAAATAAATTTCAGTAAAGCCAGTTAATTAGTGTTGAAAGCAAGAAAAGTTGATACCTTGTCATCATATTTCTGGAACTGAAGAACTTCTGGAGCCATGTATAATGGAGAACCACAAACAGTCTCGGCATATTCACCAGGGCGTACAGTTCTTCACATTGTATGTAAGGAAAAGTTGTGAATCAGTTAGAGAAATAAATGAAAAACTAAATAAATTGTCTTACTCTCCATATTCATTCCCCTAAACCAACAGCTACCTTGAGAGACCAAAATCAGCTATCTTTAGCACTGCATCAACCCCATGGCTTGATAGCAAAATGTTCTGATTCAACAATAGCACCAAAGCAAACAAAATTTGCTACTGGTGTCAAAATGATAGTCACTACAAATAGATTGTTAATAAGAGATACATCTCCCAAGCACCTAAACCAAGCTCTTATCGAAAAAGGCTGCAATTTCCTCCTTTTTTAGTTTTCCTAAAGTTTTGGCCCTTAATGAACTTACTTGAAATAATTTTGATGTCGGTTTAAAGTGGAATATTTACAGGTGCAGTTTATCAAAAAACTTTTGTACGACAAATGCCTCAACCAATCATGGTTGGATAGAGAAATAGTAAGACAAAAAAAACTCATGTCCCAATAGTGTAAAAAAGTTGTATGCATTCATTCCATTACAACCTTTGTCTATAATAAGTTTGTTAACTTTTTCAATCAATACCTTAAAAGTCATAAATGGTAAGTTGTGACAGAATAAAATTGCTTTACATTGGAAGTTCATGAACATTAAACTCAAATAGTGAAGTTAGAAAAGTAAATGGCTCAAACAAAAAACAATTTATTTTAATTTTTACTATTTGTAAGTTGTTTCATAACAAACACATTCCTACTGCTTAGCATTTTTCAAAGTTTTAAGAGGCAAGGTAGTCTTAAGTTCTGAACCACTCGAAAGTTGGCATTGTTGCCACTTGCAGAATAACAAAAAACTCAATAGATAAATACAAAGTTTAAACTCTAAAGTAACTGATAGGGTAAACGCACAAATTTAAAACTCTAAACAAAAGCACATGTAAAAATTTCCAGCTAAATTGTAGTGCCCTCATATTCTATTCCAGTCAAAAGACTAGACGGGAAGTAATAGTAAAAGCATTTAGTATTACCCAGAGAAGAAATTAATTACTTTAAATTAATCATCTTCATATAAATGGCATTGTATGAGGCACTTCGCACTAAAGTAGTGATATAAATAAACCAAGGAAGCTTTTGCTTTCTATTTTTGAAAAGTGTACTGAAGTGAATTGTACATCGACGAAAAACATAAATAATATTGTTACCTCTGGTTTCAAATCTCTATGTATGATGCGGTGAGAGTGTAATAGTTTTAGAGCAGAGGCTGCATGATAGAATTCAGTTTATGGTAAGTTTGCATTAAAAGTAGAAAAGAGTAGAGAATGAAAAAAAGAAAAGAGGGTTACCAAGGTGTTGCATAAATTTTCTGGCGGTTTGTTGTGGAACTCTGCCATGGGTTTGAATATAAGAAGCAAGATTCCCTCCAGCACAAAACTCGAGTACGAGGTACACACATCGATGATCCTAAGGAGGAAACAAATAGAAGTAATTAAAAAAGGGAAAGGGAGAGAGGAGAGAGGAGAGAGGAGAGAGGAGAGAGAACCTGGAAGAAGCGAAGAAGGCGAATAATATTGGGGTGGTTAACAGAGGATAAGAAATTGATCTCGAAATCCAAAGAAGCCTTGAGGCGAGGGTTGAGTTTGGAGAGGAAGACCTGCTTAACCGCCACGTCATGGCCGCTTGGTCTCTGCTCCGCTCTCCACACGACGGAGAACGAACCCTCTCCCACTTTGGATTTCAAAAGGTAACACTCTTTCTCTTTCTCTTTCTCTTTCTCTTTCTCATTTCCCACTCTCACTACCCTCGCCAATTTCCCTTCACATTCCATTCTTCCTCTCTTTCATTAGTTGATCGCATGATGTGCCAACAGTTTTAATCTACAACTTCAAAAGAAAATGTACAACTCCCATTGTCATCGTTTATATCAAGAACTTATATCTTTATAATAATTCAGGAGAAAGACAATCGTTTTAATTTTACCACAACTCACACATTTAGCTAAAATTACTAAAAATATAACATTAAATTAAACTATTTTTTTATGATTTGATTTCGTTTATTTAGTCATTTTTAATCTATTATTATAATTTAAATTTATTAAATAAGCTTACATAATCATTTTTTATATTAATTTAAAAATAATTTCATTTTATAAATTTTGTAAATTAATCTATCATTTTTTTCTTAATATAGTTGCTTGAATTAACGAAATTATTTATTCTTAAATTTTTAATTAAATTGCAATTAGTTTTTTATGATTTTAAAATATTTTAAATTAAATTTTGTTTTGATTATATTTTTTAGTTATCTTATTTGTAATTGTAAATTTGAAGAGATGTTTTAAGTTATTGTTACAGGTTTTAATGGATTTTTCTTATATCCATAAAATTTAAAATAATTTTTCATATAATTTTTCATATAATTTTTCATATAATTTTTCATATAATTTTTTTTCATATAATTTTTTAAAAGAAATTATAAAAGTAGTTGTGACTTCAAATTATAAGAAATGTTAATTCAAATTCCCAAACCTTAAAATTGAGTTAAAATAGAATTTTGGATTGATGAGTTGAAAAGAAAAAACACTAGTGAATTCCATGATCTGGTACTAGTGATTCTGAAAAGCGTTCAAACACAGAACTGGTGAAAAAAATGGGTTATGAAAAGTGGGTCACGAAAAGAGTTTTTCTCCTTGCCCCTCCATAGTTCTCCTTAAATCTCCATAAATTTATGAAATATCTAAAATACCCTTGGATAAAAAAACATAAAACTCCTTCTCTCTTCACTCGTTCGACCTTAGTTTCTTTGAGTTTGGATGAACATCTCCAAGCGAACATACATCTCCTCTTTGCGATGCACCTCTTCTGTCTTCGAGCTCCGTCTAGGTCCGACGACGTAGCCACCAGTTTCGGTGATGCAACGTTCGTCTTTAATGGTTTTCGCTAAACCCATGTCATCACTACCTGGATCAGCCTTTTGCTTCCCTTCATTTTCCAAACAGATTGTTGTAGATGGTCCTTCAACAAATGGAGCTTATCACGGGTACTTATGTGGTTTAGAATCTTTGCAAAAAGATGGCTCCTCCTCTTATACTATAGAGAAGACCAACAATTCTTGCACATAAAAATAAAGTGTTAGTCTAAATTTTAGTTTTTGAACTTGTCAGAGTTATAACTTTATAATACATTTAGGCACTGGGAAAGAACTATTGTACCCCATTATGGAGGATGATGTTATTGTGGAGATCTCATTTTGTTTGTAGTGTTCTTTTGCAAGTATAACAACTCTTCCTTTCTAAATCAGCTCCTTCATCATGTAATTGCAAGTCCGGATGGTCCTCTACTTGTAAAAAATTTTGTAATTACAAGTTTGAATTGACTTATTCAGACTTGTAAAGAAATTTGTAGAGTAACAAAATTTTTAATTTTTTACCAAAGATTATTTTAAATTTTTTTAAAAATATGGACGCGCAAAAAGAAATCATGAAGGTGCAAGAAAAAAAAACTCTCATGAAAATATTCTCGACATTTGGGCTCAAAATAGAAACAAAAACTGCTTGGGCCAGTCTTTTTCTAGCTCGCAATGGTCAACTCCACTCTCTACATGCTAGCATTCTCACCATATAAGGATTTGCCTTTATTTCTTTGATTTCTTGACTAATGATTTTACTGACAAGTTCTGTGCATTCATTTTTCTAGCAATAGCACCAATAGGCTTGTGGCTGTGGAATGGAACATGCATTTAATTAATTAACTCTATTTACTATACATGTTTGCATATTTGTTACTCTTTGACTCTAATTTAATAATTTTTACAACTGTTGAGAATTATGATTCCAACATTTGCCTAGGTTATTGCTTATTCTAGCTATTCACTAGTTATCTTGTATTTCTTTTGTGAATTGTGGTCCTACCTGGTGTTCTTTTAGTAATCACCAATTAATAGTACATTCCTCTGCTTACCAAAAAATAAAATAAAATATTTCATTCCTCTGATATTACCAAATGAATATGGCAAAGTAAAGGTCCATTGGGGCAAAAACTAGTGGCATGTTTTCTCTTTTAAGATGTTCAGCTTGCAATATGATTAGAAAAGTTGTCGTTATGCATATACATAAGATTTATATTAGATATAATTGTGTATGAGTATTAATTAATGAGTTTAATTGATATACACGGTTGTAAAGATTTTTACATTGACATTCAATCACAATCCTTCATTTATGATAAATTTATTCACTTTATTCATTATTATTTTAAAAGTCACGATTAAATGTTAATGTAAAATATTTTTACACTAACGGTGTATACCAATTAAATTCTTGATTATCTATATTTTATAGTTATTCTCTATGTATTATAATCTGCATCTAGTGATCAAGATAGTTTTATTTCCATCAATCCATGTTCTGATTTTACTCAAGTCAGATACCGTTATTTTCTGTTCTCAGCGGAAGCAACCTTATGTATCTGTATGTGGTGTAAAAAACCAAAATATTTCTTATAAAAGTGATTTTATTGGATTTCTTATCATATTTATATCCAAATTTGATGAAAGAATAGATCATCAATTGCTTAAAGAGTCATGTGTGCATATGGTGTATGATTTGCACCAAAAAGTGAATATGGTGTTGAATTTGATATATGTGAATTATTTTATTTCTTTTATTTGCTGTCGAGAGTATTACATTGGGCGTTCTCAAGATTAAAAATTCGTACTCTTTTATAGAATGTTGAACCTTTACTTCTGCTAAAAGGTATTCTCTTTACTATCAGAATTTGATCTACCCCGGCTATATGTATCAAGATACTATCTTTTATAAGGATTTGAATAATTGAAAATCATTAAGTATTATATTTACATTTTTTGTATTTACATCATCAGTATTATATTTATATTTTGACTTTGATAACTTATTGTTATAATATTATGTTATTTTTCGTATTATTTGTATGTGTTATTTAATTTTTTTTAATATCGGTTCAACTAGTGAATTATGAACAAGTAAATTTTATTTTTTTATAATAAAGGTTATTTCAAGAGTAATTATTAGTCGAATTACTTACTTGATATCAAATTTTAACAATTTAACCATAGATATTATTTGATTATACAACTTAAATTTTATATAAATCATATATTTGTAATTAGTTAATCTTAAAGTGGATATTTTCTTATAATTTATGAAAAATTATTCTACGTTAATTTGAATTATTTAACGAAGTAGTAAAAAGTTTCAAATTTTATGAAAATTTGCAGACTTAGGGTGAATTATTTTACACTTTTTATAACTGTACATTTGTATCCAAACATATATAATAAGCTAGCCGAAGTATATTTTTAAAATAAGTTTATTTGAAAGTTGTTTTACATAAAACAGGAAGCTGATACATTTAAAAAATATTTTTTATAATTACATTCAAGCATAATTTTTTTTTACGTTAATAAAAATCACTTATAAATAAATTATTTATTTTAAAATAATTTATTTTTATACTTACACAAACTCACCTTAATAAAATCATTTAATACTAGTACATTGACATAAAATTTATAATAAATCACACACATTGCTTATTCAACTTAACTAAATTCTCTTTATATATAAATACCAATATTTTATCTTTAATCAAATATTTAATAACATTATACTTAAAATTCACTTAACATTGGGATACATTTTTACTATGATAATTTATTATTAAATTATATTTAAGTACTATTTACTACCATAATTTGTTATTGAATTATATTTAAGTAAACTATGATAATTTAATTTTGTTTCTTATTATCATTCTTAATAAACTAGCAATACCACTTTTAATAAAAACTAGTGAAAACTCGCATTTCTATTTTGATATATATCACAATTTTAGAATTTTAATTTAATATGTTTTTTAATAACATGATAAAATATATAAATAATTCACCTTATCATTTTGTGTACAATAATTTTAGTTTAATATTTTTTTTTATGTTAACATAATAGAAATATGTCAAATCATCAATGTATATGTAAGATTTGCAATGAATTTGAGAAAATGGAGAGAGAAGAGAGTTTGAATAAAATTAAACATCTTGTCGTGTATGTGTATTCACATTTATGTTAAAAATATTTATGATGAAAGGTATACATATTAATGATGTTTAAGGAAGGTTGATTTGTAATTAGGTATCATGGGTGAAGATGTGCATTTATTAATGTGAGAGAAGTCATAAAACGTGGATACCAACATATCCTATTCTCATTATATATATATATATATATATATATATATATATATATATATATATATATTATAGGTTATAGATAGTAGAACAATTATCTATTTTGTATATCAATATTTTAAAATAATTTTTTTTAAGATCATAAGGTTGATCTAGTGACAAAGTTTATATTTGGAGAGACGTTGTGGGTTTGAGTCCTTTTTATGACAAAATAGTTTGCTTTTTAATTTTCAAATAGGTATAATGACAGAATAGGCATTTTGAAAAATGAACATCAAAAGAGGTATTCCCTTTATTAATAGTATAGATAAATATATATTAATAATCGTTTTAGTGAGATAAAAAGAGTAATTTTTATTCACATTAAATTTATAACCCTTTGTTAAAAGAAATTATTATACTTTGTATACTATTTAAAATATTGAATAAACAAAATTTAACTTAATTTTATTTATTATTATTATTTTTAAATAAAAATTAGCTTATATAATTATTTATTCCATTAACTTATATCTATAGTTTTAAAAATCAAACTAACTCAGCCTGTCTAACCGAATGGACCATAAGGTCGGACCAAGTTAAGTTGAGAATCAAACTCACCATGCTATTGACCCAATGAGACTTGAATTGATCTAGGTTGAACTTGTGGCTCAGTGTAATCAAATTGGACTGGCTTAGTTTTTTTTTTTTTTTTAAAAAAGAAAATTTATTCAGTAAGATTAAAATACCTCCACGTCACAAGGAATGACATGAAAGTATATGCAGAGTACAATAACAACACAGATCAACTGCAATTACAGATTCCCCCACTAACAAATTATAGATTTCCCCACTAATGCCCTTAACCAAATCCATTAGGGATGTTTACGGTTCGGGTTGGTTCGGTTTTGGGCAATAATGAAAACTAAATCAATTAATTTTAATTGGGTTGGGTTGGTTTGGTTTTCTAGAATTTTTTTTCCTAACCCAAACCAAACCAAACCAAACCAATGATAATCATGTTAGTTCGTTTCGATTTAAGAGAAAATCGATAAAAAAATTAAAAAAATACTTTTTCACTAATTCGTAAAAAAAAATTTATACCTGAAATTAGTCAAATCATTAGTCTACTGAATTCGAAATTTTATAACAAAATATTAAGTGTTTCATATATACTAAATTAGTCAAATTAAACTATTAAAATAACACAATACAAATACCAAATTTTATAAATTTAAAGTATAAAATAAATATAAAATAAATTTACTAAATTTACTAACTTAAAAATATAAAATATAAAATAAGATAGGGTCAGGTTTTTGAAATGTGAAACCCTAAACAAAATAGGTTACTAAATTTACTAAATAAATATATATAATATATATATATATATATATGTTTGGTGTTCGAGTTGATTTAGGCTTTTGAAATGCAAAAACCGAGAACCGAATCATAGATGATTAGTTCTAGTCGATTTAGGTCAGGTCCATACCTAATCAAGTGAAAAAATTGAACCAAACTAATTGGTTCGGTTCGGTTTACCAGGTTCATTGGGTTGACCCAAACCTATGAGCATCCCTAAAATCCATAAAAGTTATGTTTTGCTTAACTTACTGATACATTATACAAGCTGAACAGACCAATCATAGAAAAAAGCAGAGGAGTTTTTATAATGACCTTTAACCCACAGTCAAGATCTTTGCAGAGATTGTTGCCAAATATGTTCTTCATTGAAGGGTGTAGCTTGAAACACCAAAGTGTCCCTAGCCAACCAAATACCCCACAATGTGGCCAACCAAATTATGCTGAGTATTTGCACCTGCTCTTGCCCTTTGACATTCAAAATGGCAGATGTTGTCATAGATTAGTTTGAAAATCTGAGGGAAAGACACAAAGGCATCCTAACCATCGATAACAATACATCCAAACTTGATAACTAGATTCATAGGTAAAAAGCAGATTTTCCATAGATTCCAGATTTTTCTACAAACAGGACAGCAGGTATCACCTAATTGGAAGATCTTACACTTTGCTAATTTAGCCTTAGAAGAGATCCTGTTATGGGCTACCTTCCATGCAAATGCTAAAAATTTGGATGGCATATTGGACTTCCATAGCCTATTAAAGAATTATGCATCATAATCTTGGAGCTCCCCACAAGCTAATCTATAAGCTTCTTTTACAAAATACATTGCATTATTCCCTAAAATGCTTCCCCAACTCCAGTTATCCTTCACACTTTGCCTTAATTGTATAACATACAGAATCATTTCCAACTCCTTTACCCACTCTTCTTTCCAACTGAATAACTCTCTCCTCCACCTAAACTATCATTCCCATACTTCATTATTCCAAACCCCAACCTCACATAAAAGAGTATCTTTTTTATTAGATAACACATATAATCTAGGGAACAATGATTTTAACCCTTTCATCTCTCACCAACTTCCTTCCCAAAATTTGAATAATGACTCGTCCCCTACCAAAGGTTTGAAATTACCCATTGTTCGATGTTACCTTCAGAATATCTTTCTGATGCAAAAAATTTTTGCACTCCCCGTGATCTTTCTCCTTGAGGTTCCAAGTACCATGAAATGGATGATGGAGGGGAAAAAATGTAGGTGGGGTGCCACTCTCAAAGAGAGATAAGCCAAGGTGTTTAGCTTTACCATAAGGGAAGGAACCCTTGATAAAAATCAACTAGGAAAAGGTTCCTCAAGAGAGAGGATCCTCAAGACCTTTTACTAAAAATATGCTCACAAAAAGACTATTTTCATTCAACTTCAAATGTGAGATTTACAAATGAGGGAGAAAGAGTATATATAGCCCAATGGGAGAGATTAGGAACACAAACCAAGGTAATGTGAGACTTGGGCTTATTACAATTAAGACTAATTAACCCAAGTCTTCGGCCTTAAGTGAGACACCTAAGTTCACCCCCCATGGGTGCAATTAGCATCTCCTAAAGTGAATGGGTTAGCCCAAAATTATGTCTTGACTTATGCACCCATTCTAAGCTTACTCCTTTTTTTTTACTAAAGACGCTTATACCTTCTAAACTAAAAAGAAGATGGCAATAAATATATGGCCTTAAGGGAATTAAAAATACGCTCCTATTTAGCTAATTAAAATAAAATATTTACTAGCTAAAAATAATGAAGACTATGACTTCCAATCTTCAATGAGATTTTATCCATACCATGCCTTCCTTGAATCTTCCTAGCCATGATGTATCCTAGGTTGGATTGCATCATCTCCTCTCCCTTCGAGAGGATTTGACCTCAAACCCTAAGGCCTTTTCTTCAAAGTCTGCCAGAAAATAAGGAAAGCGGTAAGTATATACAGATGAGTGATTTTGGGGGGAGTGAGAAGTCTATAAGGAGACCTCTTAGGAATGGGGTAATGGAGTTTGTCACTAAGGTTTGGAAAGATTTTAGTGTGCATGTGCCTCCACATAGCAGTTCCCTATCCTTCTCCTATTACACTAGATGCTAGACTCAAAAGTTTTGAAATAGTAGACGAGACTAGTCTAAGTGGAATAGAGCACTCATCAAGTTGGACTTGAGGGTGTGGATCAAGGTGCTCAAAAGATATAGGCACATCCTCAAATTCAAATTGTTCTTTTGGTAAGGGTTGGCGGGAAGATTTTTCTATGTAGAGAACCTCCTTTAAAGGCAAAGGTGGATCTTCCTTAGACTCAGTCTTCCTACCAACAACCTTATTTTCATTTTTATCCCTCTCTCTTAAGATTAATGATCCTTCTATCCTTCATAACCTCAGTAGGGGTAAGAGAAAGTAAGGTAATCTTTTTCCCTTTGTGAGAGAGAGTGACTTTATTAGTGAGACCATTATGCAAAGTTTCCTTATCATGTTGCCATGGCTTTCCCAACAACATGTGACTAGCTTCCATAGGGACTACATCACATCGTGATAATTCCCTATGGATAAACTAATCTCCACTTGTTCTCTTACTACTACACCCTCTTCATCAGTAAGTCCATGCAAAGAATAAGGTGAAAGATGATGAGTAGTAGCAAGTGATAGCTTTTCCACCACCCTTATGCTACAACAATTGTAACATGATCCACCATCCACAATGAGAGAAGAAGTTTTACCCAAAATTTTTCATCTTGTTTGAAAAACATTCTCTTTTTGTGTTTGGGTGTCCTTACAAGGATGGCTTCCAAGAAGCTGTTTCACTTTGAAGAGATCATCATATGAATGAGTACCCTCTTCATTTGATGTTCCCTTTGTCCTTTTTTCTTTTGGGGTAAAACAAAGCAATATGCCCTTTTTCTAAACACTTAAAACATTTAGGACTTCTAGAATGAGTACTCAAACTAGTGGTAGAGGTGTCACTCTTACTTAAGGGTTTTCTCTTAATACGCTTTCTTTTGGATGACTCTCTTTTGGGTTTAATTCTATAAGGTTTTCCTTTTTCTTAGGATGTCTCTTAGGATTTTTCTTCTTATTAGAAGAAGCATGAATGTCATGGGTTATTCTAGGCTTTTATAGGTCCTTATAAAGTGTGTAAAAGTTACCATAAGGGCTCTTATAAGCATCTCTCTCTTTTTGTATCTTCCCTTCGTTCTAACTCTTTTTGCTCTTTTTCTCTCTTTTCCAATTCTTTTTTCCCTTTTTCTCTCCTTTGTCTTCTCTCTTTTCTCTCTAACTCTTTTCCTTTGTTTTCTTATTTTTGTCTTTCTTTCTTCTTTTTCTTTTTTCTCTTCTCTCTTCTCTTTCTTTTTCTCTTGCTACTCTTTCTCTCTTTTCATTTTCCCTTTTCTCTTGTCTCTCTTTTTCTCTTTTCTCTCTTTCTCTTGATCTTTTCTCTCTTGTCTTATTCATTCCCTCTCTTCTTTTTGTCTCCTATATTCTTCTCTTTATTTTTGTCTTTTCTCCTCTCTTTCTTTTCTCTCTTTTTCATACTCTTCTTTTTCTCTTCTTAATCTTTTCATATATTCCTCCCATTCTTTTTCTCTTTTATCTTCCCTACTTTTATTAACAATCCTAACACTTTTAGATGTGTGTGATGACATTTAAAAGTGCAAGGCCTAGGGAACTAAGTAAAATGCAAGAAACACTCTTCTCTTTTTAAAGTTTTCTCAACTAAAAGTGACTTAAGCCTTTGGAACTTAAGCATTTTCCTAAATGTTGAAAACAAATAAAGAAATTTAAAGCAAAGGTAAAAGATTCTAACGTGCTCCTAAGTATGAATAAGGGGTACCAATTCCTTATCCACACTAAAACAAGAAACTAAGATTTATTATACATAAAAGAGAAGACCTTTATGGGCATCCAACACCTCTAATTAAAATGTCCTTTAAAAATACACCCAAATTAAACAAATAAAATTAAAATAAATTGAATGTAGCTTATTTCTTAAAGTGCTCCTCACCAAGTGTATCACTCTAGTCTTGGCCTCCTTTTCAAGTCTCCTATTCCTTGGTTTTAAACCAAGACTTCTTAAGGATGTTACCCTTGTGGAAATTTCAACACTTTGGCTACCTACCAAGAGAAAACAAGCACCCAAGTAAGAGACAAGGGAAGTAGAATTTGAAAACAAAAAGCAATAAAAGGCACTTAACAAGAATAGACACACATCCAAGTGGAAAGAATTTATTTGACAAACATAAGGAAAGTCAATAAGGACAAACAAGAAATAAAAGGTGTAGAAAAAAAGTTAGCACACAAAAGAAATTTCTAGAATGAGCCTAAAATAGAATTAGACTTAAAACAAAAAAGACTCAACTAATTCAATGATGACATTTTCTTTTAACACCCTCTATTTACTATTTGCACCCCCAAAGTTTATATTTTTCTACAAACTCTTAATATACCCTTATCCTTATTTGATTTAAATTTTTTTAATTTATTTTTTTATTTTCTTGTCTTGTTGTGCTTTATCTTGCTACTCTTGTATGCCAAACACAAATTCTCACATTCTGCCCTATTGTAAATCCCTAATCATTCTTATAAGTCTTTAGGGTATTATTCGTTGATTTAAGAACTATTTGAAAAGGAAAATACAATTTTATTAAGGTATAATTTTCTAGATTTAAAGTTTAGGGTTTAGGGTTTTGGGATTTATGATTGAGGGTTTGTTTGCGTTTTTATTCGTACTACGTCGAGTGTTACCGTGTTCCAGAATTAACAATATTTACCCTAGACCACCTAGTCCAGAATACCCATTTGATTCACTTCCGAATTAGTTGATCCAGAATATACATAATACATTCCGGATCAACTGATCCAAAATGTACATAATACATTCTGAATCAACTGATCCAGAATGTACATAATACATTCAGGATCATGTTGTCTGGAGTGCTGAATCTCATTTGCCTTCTGGATCATGTGGTCCAGATTATACTAGTTGAATCCTATTTGCCTTCCAGATCATATTGTCCAGAATGTACTTCGTTACGCAAGTAGGGTAAGAAAAGGTGAGGGTATTTTTGGATTTTGAAAAAAATTGTAAAGCCTGGAGGGGTATGAATAAAAGATAGAAGAGTATTAAAAGCAATTACCTTCAATGATTTGTACAATTGTAAAACAAGGTGGCTTAATCATATGCAAAGAAATTCAAGCAAATTTCAATAGAATTTAACACTCCTTTTAATTGTTTAATAATTTTGAGGTGCACTAAATTTTTTTTGTACTTTTTTTACTTTCTTTTAGCACTTTTTACTAACTCTTTTTTTTTACTTATTTTACTCTTTCGATTTCTTTTATTCTTCTTTTTTGAAACAATTTTGCTACATCTCTTAACACATTTTGAAGCAAATATAGTAAGGAGTTTAAGAATTATATATGGTTGAACAAGAATAATAAATCAGCCACAAAAAATTGATGTAAAAGTGCAAACCAAAGAACACAAAGCAACTTAAAATGAGCTAGTAATTTTAGGTGATTATAACATGACACCAAGTCAGAGTTTTTATGGGTTTAAGTAAGCTTGATTGCTCAAGTTTTCAGCCAAAATATGTGCCCCAAAATGCTCAACCAGGCAGCACAAAGAAAATCACCACAATAAACTAGCACAAAAATAAGCTATTTATACAAAATGAAGAAATGAACTCTAAGAAAGAATTGAGCAATTTTATTTTTTTGAATTTTTTTTAAACACACTATGATCTAAAGCATGTGGGACTCTAAGAATAGACACAAGAGCATATGCTCAATTCCATAAGAATCGACACAATTTTTAGAAAGCACAACACACTTTTATGGAAAAATTAAAAAGGCATAACAATGTGAAATTAGAAGACAATTGAAGGACTACACATGACCAACTAAGACACAACTTTAAGAGATGAAAAACTGAAATAAAATGACCCAAAATACCAAGAAATATGCACCCAAAATAGAGAACAAGGGGCTAGAAAAATAGAAAATTAGGTATAGGAAAATAAAATTAAAAACTCAAACAAGAAGAACAATGTGCATCCAAAGATCAAGACCACAATGTGTGGCTTCATTCACAAATTTTGTGAAGTCATTACAATTAACTTCTTAGGATTTGCACATGAATAAAAAAGAAATAAAAGGTTGGGCAGAAATTAAAGAATTAAAGCTAAAGGAAACACACAAAGATTCAATGGAAAAGAACAAGATAAATTAAATCTAGAAAGCAATAAAGACTAGGAAACAAATTGCATAAAATGAAAACTATTAAAATATAAACTAACAAGAGGAATTAAATGACAAGAATCAAAGGCTGGAAAAAATAAAGAAAACAGCAAGAACACTAAGAAGAAAAGTTGGAAAAAATTAAAGAAAATTAAGACTAGAAAAGAACCTCATTGAGTTGGCTCTTGATACCAAATGATGCAAAAAGATTTTGCACTCCCCTTGATCTTTCTCCTTGAGGTTCCAAGTACCATGAAATGGATGATGGAGGGGAAAGAAAATGGAGGTGGGGCGCCGCTCTCAAAGAGAGATAAGTTAAAGTGTTTATGTTTACCACAAGGGAAGGAACCTTTGATAAAAACCAACTAGGAAGAGGTTCCTCAAGACCTTTTACTAAGAATGTGCTCACAAAGAGACTATTTTCATTCAACTTCAAAGGTGAGATTTACAAATGAGGGAGGAAGAGTATATATAGCCCAATGGGAGATATTAGGAACACAAACAAGGTAATGTGGGACTTGGACTTAATTACAATTAAGACTAATTAACCTAAGTCTTAGGCCTTAAGTGAGACACCTAAGTTCACCCCCCATGGGTGCAATTAGCATCTCCTAAAGTGAATGGACTAGCCCAAAATCATGTCTTGACTTATGCACCCATTCTAAGTTTACTCCTTTTTTTTAACTAAAGACACTTATACCTTCTAAACTAAAAAAAAGATGGCAAAAAATATATGGTCTTAAGGGAATTAAAAATACACTCCTATCTAGCTAATTAAAATAAAATATTTACTAGCTAAAAATAATGAAGACTATGACTTCCAATCTTCAATGAGCTTTTATCCATGCCATGCCTTCCTTGAATTTTCCTAGCCATGATGCATGCTAGGTGGGATTGCATCACTTTCCACCATTGTGACCCTCCATTCCCCTGCCTTAATAACAGAGTACTTCGAATGTCTTCCCCATATCTGGCTTGTAAAATTTTGACCTAGAGGAAGTCCTCTGCCTGAAGAATACTCCATCACCACTTCCCATGGGGCACTTTATTAAATGACATCACATCTTTGATTCCCAGACCACCCTGACTTTTTCCTCTACACACCAGCTCCTATTTGATCTATGTAACCTTGTTGTGCTCATTTGATCCTTCCCAAAGAAAACATCTTTGCATACTCTGAATGGTTAGAGTCACCGTCTTCGTGATCTTGTAAAAAGACAAAAAATATAGGAGAATGGATGAGAAGGTGGATTTAATTAAACAGATATGCCTTCCCAAAGATTTTTTTTTGCTTCCAAGATGTTAACGTTGCTCGCATTCCATCAAGGACTGGTTTTCAGACTCTCTCACTTCCCACATTAGACCCTGCTGGAACCCTAAGTAAAAGAATGACAATTGCATTACCTACAGTTTAGGATCAGTCCAAAGGACTACAATACCTCAACATTCGCCCTTATTCCCCCTAACTTGCTCTTGTGAAAATTTACTCTCAAACCCGAGGCCATTTCATAATACCTAAGAGCACTCTTAAGCGGACACACATTCTGTACTTTTGGAGTCACCATAAAGATAATATCATTAACATATTGCTGGGAAACAACTTGTAGATCATTCCTACCTATCTTAATACTAGACAGTAGATTTGCATGAAGTGCCTTTTTAATTAGACCCCCAAGACCTTCAACTACAATTAAGAATAAGAATGGAGTCATTGGGTTCCCTTATCTCAACCCTCTTTCCATATGAAATTCTTGTGAAGTGCTTCCATTCACTAGAACAGAAACAAACAATGATTGGAGACATCCTTGAATCCAGTTAACCCATGTATCTTCAAACCCAAAATGCTTAAGCATATAAACCAGAAAAGGCCAACTAACTGCGTCATAGCCTTCTCAAAGTCCACTTTAAAAATCAATGAAGGCTTCTGATGGTGCTTTGCTTCCTGGATCGATTCATTTATTATGACCAGACTATCCAATAGTTTCCTCCCTTTGATGAATGTTGTTTAGGTTTCTTCAATGATACAAGGCATTACACCTTGGAGCCTGTGAGCCAACACTTTGACAATGATCTTGTAAATTACACCAATCAAGGAAATGGGCCTATAGTCCCAAAGGTCATCTAGCTAATCCTGCTTAGGGATTAAAGTTAAGAAGGATGCATTGGAGCCCCTAGGAAGTTTCTCATGTTGTGAAAATCTAACAAAACCCTCTTTATATCACTTTCCAATACTTCCCAAAAGTGTTTAACAAACTTCATATTAAATCCATCTGACCCTGAGGCTTTTGAACTGTCACACTCCCAAACAACTACTCTAATTTCTTCCTCAGAGAACTCTTTCTCTAATTTATCTCTTTGGATATCTGATAAACTCTTGAAAACCATTCCGTCTAATCTTACCCCTACGTCTGTCTGTGATTGAAATCTAGTTTTGGAACTTAATAAATATTTTATTTCCATAGACTCAGTCATTCAACTTTATTAATAAATATTTTATTAATGTAACTGGCCTAGGTTGAACTGGATTGCCCCAGTCATTAAATTTCTTCCAAATTAATAAATATTTTAATTTATTTTATTAATTATAATTTTTTATTAATATGCTATCAAGTATGTTTTTTTGTTATTTTATGTTCTCTCCTCATTTTTGGAAATTTTACTATATTGCTACTATGTGATTGTTGAAATTATAAATTTTTTAATTCATATGTACGAAAATTGTTTGTTATTGAAGGTTATGATTTCAAATTGTTATAAATTTAGAACTTGTTTATTTTTTAAAATTTATGAATGGTGAATGATTTTTTTTATTAAAAACCAGCTCATACAGATTAATTACTATCTCCTATTCTCCATAATCCTCTTTTTTATTTTCTTTGTTTTAAAAATCATTATCCTAGCCCTAGGTTATGAATCTAATATTTTTCCATTTATGGTTTATGTAGAATTTGAAACATTCGATTCAGAAAGGGGTTTAATTTACAATGGAGGATGAAGTCAAGATTATGGGTTCGATCGTCGAGATGCTCACATACAAAATTGTAGAGTATCAATTAAACTTTCACAAAGTTCATGTTCTCTTTTGTGTGGGTTTGCATTGTCTCTCTTGTGATTTTGGATTTTCTTGCTGAGTGTGTGCTCTCTCTTGCTTGATGTATATTCTTGTGTGTATTGCTCGTTTGCTATTTCTAATTTTTTATATGTATTTGATTGATTTGTGTTTAGAATTTGATTTGATCGATTTTGTTTTTTAACTAGGTTTTGTTACGTTGTAACAGTAAAGAACAAAAATTTTAATAGCAATAACTCTAATTGGTTGGATACAAAATAAGTTTATTATTGAATGATCATGAATTTTGTTCTTAACATTAAAAAGCAATTTAATTAGTCTCTAATTATTGCAACTATTATTAAATTTTTTCCGTTTTGTGCCTTACACCTACATGTCATTTAATACACTTTTCATTTTGTTCTTTGTTTTCTGTTTTCAACCACCTGAATTTTGCTGTCATAGGTCACTAGAGTCTTGCTTTACCATGCTTCTACTGATATTATGTGTGTTGCTTCACCATGCTTCTGTTGATATTATGTGTGTTGGACCCAAGTCTGTTTGTGAAAAGTTTGCTGCCATAATTTATTTTTCATCTCCCCTTTAACCTTGATATTTATTTTTATAGCTTTTCTAACGTTGCTACTGCTGATGACATTCAAAGATTGTTTGAGAGTTGCTCTGGGTATACCTCTCTCTTTCTCTGTTAAATTGGATTCTGATTCTTTACATGTTACTTCATCGTGTTAATGGAGTTGGTGATAATTTATTATTGGTTTAAGTTCCACTTACCTATATCGCATGAAGCATTCTGATTATAACTTTTAAGGCATCCTTTGTAGTCTAAACTGTAATTGCAACCCCTAAACAGAGTTTGTTGTGTAGTGTATATACACTTTTAGACTATTTTTAACCTTTAAATTTTCTAATGAAGCTTGTTATTTGATGTGTGAAGAAGCTAGTTGATCATTTGTTGTATGACATACTCTCCCACTAACTTGAGCTTTAGGTGAAGTCTCATGGTTTTATCAAGGTTTTAAATTGCAGTTGCAATTTTAGTTTTGCCATGATCCGTCACTTTTTGGACACATACTATCAGTGTTGTCATAACTGTGGTTGTTGAGTGTTTCAAGACTTCATCTTGTAGCCAAAATCATGGACATGGACCATTTTTAAAAGCTCAACTTTATATATCTAGCACGTCTTTGTGTAATGTAAGAGTTCATTGGGCTTGAATTGTTGATTTGTTGGCAAATGGCAATTCATTGCCCCATTATGAAGAAGATATTGCGCTTGGATATTCCAAAAGATAGTTATCCTAATGTAGGATTCATAGCATACTTCATAGCATTTTATCGTAAGCAATGAATCTTGCATTTTATTATCATGTTTTGAAAGTGTTATATTCTCTTGACCTTTGAGTTACTAAGGTTAGTTTACTTTTCAGTTTAATTTTGTTGGTCAGCTTCTTGGCCCTAAGGGTAATTCACTGAAGTGAGTGGAAGCTACTACAGATTGTTGTGTATTTACCAGAGGGAAAGGTTCAATTAAAGACTTAGACAAGGTATCATCTTTAGCTTATTCTCTTTAAATACAGAGTCTAGTTCTAGTGTCAACAAATTTTCATAGTTCCTTATTTCAATTTGTTGACTATTTTTGTTGGCTCCGCAATTTATGTTATTTGTGTCCTCTAAATTTTCCGTACTTTGTTCACTCTAAAGGAAGAATTGTTAAGAGGACGGCTTGACTATGAGCACCTGAATGATCCACTTCACATTTTAATTGAAGCTGAACAACCTGCCAGTGTTGTTGCTGTAAGGTTGAGGCAAGCACAAGAAATCATACAAGAGCTACTTAAACCAGTGGTATCTCTCTCCCTTTCTAACTTCGTTACATAGCTAAAAATTTGTTCATTAATGAGATTCCCCCTTCCTTATTTCCCTTAGTTTGTCAACTATCTACTGTTGCTACTTAGAAATGACATAGCTATAATAGAAAAATTAGGTGAAAACGTCATTTATTAATCATTTTATTTCTAGAATACACTTTATATTTTTCATCCTTTTTTAATTTCAATTTGGTCTTGTAAGTTTAAAAATTCCTTCTTTCAGAACAAGTTGATTCTGCTGTAGTAAGTGTTAATTTTGACTAACATGGCAAATGGCTATCTAATGTGACATCTATAGTAGTTCTTCGTGCCACCAAATTGACTAGATTAGAATAGTAAACTAACGAAAGAATGAACGTGCTGGAATCATTTTTTTCCAATCATGGAGCTCGCCAACTTGACTATGTACCTACAACTATTATGGCTTTGGAAGAGGTACTAGATCCTAATAATTTCTGGAATTTTCTATATATTAATTGAAATAGAAATGAACCATTTCTAGTGCTATCATTATCTGTAGTGGATGGAAATAAATTCTTCAGCTGATCGCTGTCATCTTTTGAGCAGATATTTTTCTGTTAATGGTCCTTGGCTTATTGACCTAATGTCTAGTTGGGGATATGTCTCCCAGTTCTTAGCTAATGGTTCTCTTTTTATTGTTAGATGCTAGGTAAAAAGTTTTCAGCTTCAATCTTATCTGCATGCTATAGTTTTGATTCCGATTAAACCATCTTGCAGGGAAGTCGCATAAAAATATATAATGTGGATTGAGGTTGAAAAGTTTCGAAGAACATCCTTGCTAAAAATTTGAGATGGATAATAACTGATATATGTCTTTCACTAGATCAACGCTTCATGTTAATTTATTGTGTTCAATGTCCTTTTGACCTATTGTTCTTTTTTCTATATAGGTACCAATGTGTAATTCAAATGAATGCTAAATTTGGAGACCACGAATAGATTTTCATATCCTATGGAGGAATCTTTATTCCTAGATTTTTTTAGCTCACAATGCTAAGTTTTATAAAAATGTCTAAGCCAAAAAATATGAATGCGATTGAGCTTAGTTTTTTTTTCCCATTTTTATGTAGAAATTGTTTAATTATTATGCTAACTTACGATCGTTCAAAAATATTAATTCGTAGAGGTTCTTCTAACATTTGGTTTTCATTTTATATTGCAGTCTGATGTAAACACAATATGTTTTGCTGATGTCTCAGGCATTAAGTTTTATTCTCTTAAACTTTTCATGCAATCATTGTAACTATTGTGCGGGTGTCTATTTTTTTTATTTCTGTGTTTCTTTACTTTTGTTTTTATAACTTGTGAAACTAACATATTTTATTTTCCATTTCAAAGCTTTCTTTTGAGTACTGTTTAGCATCATAGTAAGATTAAGGCTAATAGATGACAAGTTTGGTTTTGTTTTCATAATTTGTTGTGCACCTAAATAATGTCTTTCATTAACAGCCATAAGATAGGATGATGATATCAACAGAACATCATAGGTTCAAGGAGCACCTCTATGCACCTTTATACAAATTCATAACCATTGTAGATGTTTTGCATCTTAAACTTGTTGGAACCAAATAAACTACATTGAAGTTTGGTGAAATTTTGGTTTTGCTTTTCTCTATTTGTTTTTTTTCTTAAATCAATTTTATGATACCAAACACGTTTATAGGTGTAGTACTTGTAGGTACTTGTATTGTGTGGTTTAGATAGGCTTGAGAATGTGTTTGGGATGGTTTTGTATATATTTCATAGGCTAGGTTGTGCTGGAAAAACTTTAAAAATGGATTTTTAGGTAAGGTAATCGATTACCTAAAAATTGTAATCGATTACCTACGAGAATTTAGAGAACAAAAATTGATGCTTTATGTGGTAATCAATTACCTAATTTTAGTAATCAATTATTCACGAGAACAAACACTTTGGACTAGTTTTATGCAGGATATCAGGTAATCAATTACCCTGCATCAAAACTGATATAAAAGCATTTTGAAAACAGATTTTATAACTTTTGATCAATTCAATCAAGTACTTGCTTCTCTTATACAATTTTTAAGAATTCTCTCTAAGATTCATACCCATTTTTTATAGTTTGAAAGTTCTTCAATTTCAAGATTCAAGGAAGAGACTCTATTGAGTTCTAATCTTTCCATTTGGATATTCTTTACGTCAGGTGATATTGTTCTGTATCCTTATTTGTGTTTTTGCACAAGGTTAACAATCTCTTGAGGTGTTCTTGAGATTGTTGGGAAAATCTTGCAGCGGAGTGTTGCAAGTGAGGTGTTGTGAGTGGCGGGGTGTTACGATTTAGCAAACTCTTGTGAGGTGCAAGAAGAAGCCTTTTCTTTTGTGATTTAAATCTTTCTGAGAGTAAAATCTGTATGTGTGTTGTGCATGTACTGAAATTTTAGTGGAAAACATATTAATGGAAGACTAAGTCTGTAAACTGGATGTACTAAAAGAAGTTGGATTGAACAAGTATAAATCATTGTGCAAATTCTCTCTTCCTTATACTCTTTAATTTCAGTCTTTATTGAATTCTTGGAGCACTAACAACTAGGTTTTTGGAGCTGTGTTTGATTTATTAGGATTTCTTGCTGCGGATCATATTCTTGCTATATGTTTACTTGATTTCAAATTTGGGTTTTGACTCATATTTTGTGTGTTTGATTTTTGTACTTTCTACTCTTTTCTTTTGATCTTGAATTACTTGAAATATAATTCTTATTAATTTTCTCTTCTATTTTATTTGAAATCATCATTGGAAGAATTGAATTAATTGTTGTTTTGTCTTAAGGATTGAATTCTTGAAAACCCATTTTTGTAAAAGAAGTTAAATTTTGAAAATTTAAAAAAGGGGTTGTTTTTTAAATATATTGTTGAATAAAAATATTTGAAAAATAATTTGGTGAATTTATTCAATCCCCTTCTAGATTCCTTTGGGACCAACAAAAAACTAGTAAACATAAATAACTTATAGTGATTGTATACTATTACTCTAGTTTTTGTTATCATTGATAATTAAGGAATACAATTTCAATTTTCAGCATGTAGTTGTTGATATAGTATAGTGATTAGTTAAGGATATGGTTATAGAAGGACCTGTATTGTTTGTATGCTAAATAATTTTATAGATAGGCTTTTACCTATTGTTGACGTAGTAGGTATAAATTTATGACTTTTACCTACAATTTGTAACTATAAATATAAGTTAGTAGCTTTTACCTATAGTTGGAGGATATAGGTATAAGTTTATGCCTTTTACCTATGGACACTTTAATTGTAGGTAAATTTTATAGTGTCATGCAATTAATTATCATTGTAGTTGACGAGTAAAACGTCCGTAGGTCAAAGTGTATTGTATTTTTACCTACAAATTTTGGACTTTTACCTATAATAATTGCTTATAGGCATAAATCATTTTTCTTATAGTGATGTGACCCATGTTTCAACCAACCAAGTCAACCTCTAGACCTATTTTTAAAATTATGTATAAGTTTGCGTATTTCTTACTATTGTCATATTAGTTCATGATATTTTTTAACAAAAAAGCTATTTGCATTTACATTTTTTTTTACTCTAAATTATCAATATTAATGCATTTTGTTATGGACCTTACATCAATGTTATCAAGCATTTTAATGTAAAGAACATTCTACTTTTATTTATATATACCCCTGCAGATTGCTATTTAACGCTGCTAAAAGTTGATATCTCAAAGTATCTATCAAAATTATCTTTATATTTAACATACACAATATAATTTGTTTTCCTTATGAATTGAAAAAAAAATATTTGGTGATTATCTTTGAAGGGCCTTTTTTTTTTATAAAATAAAATTTTATTCAGCAATTCCAAGATACAACAAAATTATAATGCAAATTAACAGTACTATTTTCACCTTAATTAGAACATCAACATGTGTAAAAAGTAAGGAATCTCCTAGACAAAACCCTACTAAAAGATAATTTGTCGAAATGTCTTAGTACAGGTTGAATTTATCACTCAATAATGGTGAAACTTTTTTTTATAATAAGCTTTAATCTAACTTCAAGAGCTTCATAAAATATTATATCATACTCTTGAAATATAAAATTAAACAAGTATAGTTTGTTAGTAGACAACATCTTAATGTTTTCAACACACCTATTAACTTTGTTGTTGAACTACATAATGGCCAAAGATATAACCCGATAGATTTAGACAAAAAAATTTATCTATGGCTAGTGTAAGAAGTTTTATATGACATTTAATCATAACTATTTATATATAATAAATTTATCAACTTTACCAATTAATACTTTAAAAGTCATATAAATTATGAGTTGTGATTGAATGACAATGTACAATTCTTTTACACTCTCAATACATAGATATTAAACCCATAGATTTATATTCCTTTTAACGAGTTTTGTCTTTGTTGGATTCAATTCAAAGCAATTTTTTTAAGCAAAATCTGATACTTTATCTGGGACCTTAGCTCTCCAAATTGTCTTAAATAATTTGGAATATACAAACTATACACTTCCAAGTATCACATTATATGCCTCCCTTCATAGAATACTCATTATTACCAATCGAACTCTTTAACCGCTTGTATCCACCTTTCACTCCACTTTTCAACATCAACCATTGCAATGTATTTTGAAAATCCTTTAGCTATCCATCATACCAATCTAATAAAAGTCTCTACCAATCTAATAAAAGTCTCTACCACTTTATGTTTGACTTCCAACTACCTTCAATATACTCTCCAACTTCAATATACTTCTATTTATCCTCCTAAAATTTGAATAGTGAATCATCACCAATTGAGAACAAATTTTCATCTTCTTCTACACCAATCAACTTTATTATATCTTTTCACCATTGTGAATCCATTTTGTACTGGTCACTCAATCTTCACTTGCTTACATAACCATATTTTCCTTCAAGTACTTTAAGCCATGGTGTGTTATCCCTATTAATAATTCTCCATCTCTGTTTGCTAAGCATTGCTTTGTTAAAGTCTACCAAATTTTTAATGTTGTTGTTGGAAAATTAATTGAAGGAAAATAAATAAAATATTTCCAAATGCCACATTTCAATAATAATACACAACAGATACTTAAAACATAGCAATCAATGATAATAATTAAACACAAATAGTAAAAAAGTTAAGCTTAAAGTAGCATGGATTGAAGCACGCAAAGCGTTGTCTTTAAAGAGCAAACGCCCCACTATACTGATATTCTTAAACTTTATAATGTGTTCCTCTCTTAAGATACATCAACCTGATAGACACTTCGAGTGCAGCAAAGAATCTCCAAACTAGTGAATACCGCTCCAAAATTTTTAAAAGTAGAAAGATTTCAAGGAGATGAAAATATTTTTTTAGTATTATAAGTATTTTACTATTGCACCTACCAATATATAGAGATAATGTTGAGACAAAAAAAATGAATGTTACTAAACTTATGCAACACGTAAAGAGAGAGAAAGAATGTTGCATGTACTATCTGATTTCAAGGCTTGAAAATTGGCATAGGAAGATCATGCTCATAATCGAATTCAAAAGCAATACTATTTTTGTCTAGATATAATGAAAGTTACATGTGGACCTTCTGAATCATTCAAATCTTTTTTATTATTTTTTTAAATAATATAATAAAAAATTAAAATTTTAAACTTAACGATAATTTCTAGCATTCCCCCCACTAATTTAAAAATTTAAGTAAAAAAATAGAATATTGTACAAGAATATAAAGTATGGAGCATGATATATTGTATTTTCAATATAAGGAACCTTCTGGGTTTGAGCCTTATACTTAGCGCATACGAACCTCTACTTGAGAAATTGCAGAGACTTAATATTCTTAAGCTACATCTCTTTTAACCAGGCTTTAGAACACAACACAATATAATAAAGGTGTTCAACTGAGTTCTAATCAACGGTGCATGTACAGTCTTGCGCGAGTATCTTGTTCCATGAGTGTCACTTAGAGATTTGCCCATATCTGACACTGGTGGGCCTACCACCATACTCACTAGGTGATCCCTTCCAAGGGTGGTCCTACCCCTATAACTATTGTCATTGGGCTCATTGAGAGGTATTTTAAATTTTATCATGAATAAACAAGAATATTGAATACCTTAACATTGTTAATATCACAGTTTGAAATAGAGTACATCATGTCATAGGAATGAGACATGTATAATGCATAAATTATAATGATATACTTTAGTCAACAAACAATTTCCTTTAATCCATGAACTCCATTCGTGGGATCGTCATTCATTTGGAGACAAGTGTCCATTATTGCAACTAATTGATAGACTTTAGTCTTATTCCCCTCAACGACTCAAGTACTTGTTGACATGCCAATCCTTTTGTGAGCGAATCTGCAAGATTATATTTAGACTGATAAAGTCAACAAATATAATACCGTGAGATATTAAATTTCTAATAGACTTATGCCTTATTCTCAAATGTTTTTTTTTTTCATTAAAGTTCTTGGTAGTAACTTTAGTGATAACAACTAGACTATCACAATGCATTGAGATTGAATGTATAGGTTTATCTAATAGAGGTGAATCACATAATAATTTGTTTAGAAATTCAGCGTCACTACTAGCAGTATCTAAGGTAATTATTTCAGCTTCCATTGTAGAACAACAAATAATAGTTTGTTTAGTAGATTTCCAAGCTATAGCACCTCCAGCTAAAGTAAAGACATAACCACTAGTAAAATCGTACAAATTTCATCCATAATTATCAAAATCGTGAGTTAACTCGTAAAATCATACAAGTTTACGAGTTTACAAGCCCCTGACGAGTTAAATCACATGTAAAATTAGAAGAGTGGTAAAATCATAGTAAACTTGGTAAAATTGGAGTAAACTCATAAAATCAAAGTGAACTCCGTAAAATTGGAGTATACTCATGAACAAATTTCTTGGATAGTATTTTAATATGCTAACTCTAATTTTGAATGTTTTGAATATAATTTGGTTTTATATCTAAAAAGGTTTTGAGATTGAGTGTTTGACTCTAATGTCTGGGTAATTTAAACTTATTATGTGGATTTGAACTTATTATGTATTGAAAACTTTCAATTTTTATGTGATTTATAGTCATATTTTTAATGAAGTCAACTTTTACGATATTATGAGTCGAGTTTACTGAGCTCTCATGAGTTTACGTAAACTCTAAAATTTGATAACCTTGATTTCATTGGAATCAGAAATCCAATTTGCATCACAAAACCTTCAATTATAACAGGATAACAAGTATAGTGAATGTCATAGTTAATAGTTCCTTTAAGATATTTAAATATCCTTTCTAGAGCAATCTAATGTGAATTATCAAGATTATAAGTATATTTTCCCAATCTACTTACTGCATATGTAATGTTTGGTCTAGAATAATTTGACAAATGCAATAAAGAACCAATAATTTGAGAATATGTAAGAGGAGAAACACCTTCATCCTTATTTTTCTTTAATTTTATTTTATTGGACTCAAAAGGTATAGAAAAGGTTTTACATCAAAATAATTAAACTTCTTTAAAATTTCTTCAATATAATGTGAATGTGTCAAAACAATACCATCATAAGTCTTTGTTAATTTAATACCTAAGATAACATTAACTGTGTCAAGATCCTTCATTTCAAAATTACTAGATAGAAAATGTTTCACATCATTTATCACATGCAAGTTACTACAAAAATTAAAATATCATTAGTTTCGTTAACAACATCCAAAACACAAGAACAAATCATAGCAACATAATATAGCAAATCTAATATGGATCTAAGGATGCCAAACTGCACTGGAAAGCAAAAGGCAAAGTATGGTGTAATACATGTCTTATTTATTGATTCAATAAGCAGTTAGGAATTTAGAAGTTTCTATTAATTATTGTTAAAGTTAATCAATTTACATATCAAAATTGAGTCCAATTTAATGTAGTGTTAATTAAAAAAAAATTGAGTCCAATCTAAGTACATTTTCAGAATCAATTTAAAGACAATTACTGCACCAATTTATTTAAAGCTTATAGTCTCTCATCATGAGCCATATATACCCTTGGTTAAAATTGTTTCCTCACTCATTTGATCATTATCATATTGCATTATATTATACTATTACTACTTCACCAAAAAATTCACAATCGCATTCCTATCCTGAATTTGAACAGGATAGGTAACACAATCTAATGTAGCATACAATGTAAAAATCTCTTATCATCAACATAAAGTTCAATATCTGTAAGTCCTCCAAGGGTCATTTGACCAAAGAAAAGTTTTCCCCTTTAGCAATACATGTTTTATGCCATGTTTTTTTATTCAAGTGTAGAAGATAAAATATCTACCAAACATGCCCTTATTTACCTCACTAGCGTGATTTTCAAAACAAAAATACAAACTCCTAAAACCCTAAACCTAAAACCTTATATGCCCTCTGTCATCAAATAGTCCAAATCATCATATCAATTATCTAAATTCTAACTAGTAAACCCAAAGGATCTGAATCATTTAATTCACAAATTCAAATGCTATATATGGCAAATATGTATAGAACCAAAAGAATCGGAACTTGGTATTGTAAACCTTCCTCATATAATTTCAATTTTCCGTATCCAATAATAGAAACCACTAGAAAGACATAAAAAAAGAGAAGAAGAAGCATAGATTGCAAAAAATTAGGAAATAGGAAAAAGCGAGAGGAAAAGTACAATAACACATGAATTATCATTACATTGTTTCACATAAACACATTTATCACTGTTATTAAATTGAAATTCATATGATAAAATAAATTGATCAAATTTATCATGTCACTAATGAGGTGTCTGTTTTAAATTATACAAAGATTTAACAAACTTAGAAAAGAACTCTTTTTCACTTTAGGTTCTATAAAACCTTCAGGTTGATTAATGTAAATTTCTTCTTCCAAGTAACCATTTAAAAGGCAGTTTTTAAATCCATTTGATGAACTTCTAAATTAAAAACTCAAGCAATAACAATTACAACTCTAATAGTAATGACTTTAGAAACATCTTTATAAGCATTTCCATTGGAAGGCATAATAGAACTAGTAGCATCACAAGTAGGTTTAGATAATTTAATCTTCAAGGAAAAAACATTTTCAACGAAAAAACATTTTCAAAGAAAACAACATCTCTAGATTCCATAATTATTTTATTAGAAATAGCAAAAACTTCAAAATTAATAACTAAAAATCTATTAATAGTACTATGCAGAGAATATTCAAGAAAAACACAATCGACAATCTTAGGACCAATTTTCCTTTTCTTATTAATAGGAATATTCACCTTTGCAAGAAACCCCTACACTTTGAGAATGATATTTCATATTTGATTTTCTATTTTTCCATAATTCATAAAGGGTTTTATTTAAGAGTTTAATACTTATACATTGTTAGTATAAAAGAGTTTTACATTGGTGGTTAATCACAATCCTTCTTTTAAATTATTTTTAAAGTATTAATTAGTACAATCAATAAACTTAACATATATAAAGATTTGTGATTAACTGTCAGTGTAAAGCTATTTTACATTTGCAGTGTATAAGTGTTTTTCTCTTTATTTAAACTTTTATAAGGAATTCTAGTTAGAACATGACATGTAGTAAAAAGAGCTTCCCCCCAAGTTATTAGGCAAGCCAAAATTTCATTTGTTGTTACCAACATAAAAAGTTTTCACCATTAAAATTTTCAGGTTTGCTAGACAAGGATTTTAATATATCTATTGTAGATATGTTGAAACAGAAAAAAGACTCGTTTTACTCTCTAAGATTGTTGGAACATTAATTGAAGGAAAATAAACAAAATAATTGTCAAATTTCATGTTTAAACAATAATACACAACAGATACTTAAAGCAGAACAATAAATAATAATAAACACAAATAGTAAATAAGTTAAGTTTAAAGTAGTCTGGGTTAAAGCATACAAAATGATATCTTAGAGAGTAAATGTCCACATTGCACTGGTCTTCTTGAACTTTATAATGCATTCCTTTTCCAAAATATGTCAACCCGATAGACCCTTCGAGTGCAGCAAAGGATTCCTAAACCAATGAACACTGCTCCAAAATTATTAGAAGTAGAAAGATTTTAAGGAGAGAAAATTATTTTTTGAGTATTATATGTATTTTACTATTGCACCTACTAATATATAAAGATAATGTTGAGGCAAAAAAATGAACGTTACTAAACTGATGTAACATGTAAAGAGAGAGAAAGAATGTTGCATGTACTATCTGATTTCAAGACTTGAAAATTGGGATAGGAAGATCATGTTCATAACCAAATTCAAAAGTAATAATATTTTAGTCTAGATATAATGAATGTTACATGTGAACCTTTAGACTTATTCAAATATTTTTTATTATTATTTAAATAATATAATAAAGAATTAAATTTTTAAATTTAACAATAATTTCTAACATAACCCACGTTGTTTTTTTGTCAAATAAACTGAAGCCCATTTGTCCTAAGCTAACTTTTGATTCTCCTCATTACCACCCCACAAGAACTTCCTTTGCAACCTTTGAATACAGTTGGCATAGGCATATACATCCCCCTAAGGACAAATTTTTAAAAATAACATTGTTTTGGTCAGTGACAACCAATTTAAGGTGGGAATTAGTGACTGTCAATCAGAGATGACAATTAGTGATCGCCAGTTGGAGATAACGGTTGATGATCGTTGATCGAAAGCAGCTAGTAACCATCGATCAAAGTTAACCACCAATCAGAAGTGTCAGCTAGTAATCGCAGGTTAAAGGTGGTGATCAGTAATGGCGAATGAGTCAAGTGATGAACTAAAATGAAAAACAGAAATTTGAAAAACCAAATTTTATTATTTTAAAATTGAGTAAATATTATTTTAAAAATAAGTAAATAACTAAATTAAAATATTTGTTGTAAATACATTTATATTTTAAAATACATTTCAAAGAAAAAATCAAAAACTTAAAACCGCAATAATTGTAACTTGTTTAAGAGGAGAAGTGTTTTAGAACTTTGTGCCTCAATAATTGCTTTGATTAAAGAAGTTTTGTTTGAAAACTAAAAGAAGTTTTGATTAAAGATTTGAGAAAGAAAAGAGACACGGAAGATGATAAATTTTGAGCAAATGGAAATATTGATGGTGCCTCCTATATTATAAGGAAAATCTATTCATTTCTCATTTGTTTTATTTGATTAATAATAATATTATGTCTCGTTTTAGGTCAATAGTCAATGACCCATGAAATTCTTGTCCAAATTATGGAAAATGCTTTGAAAAAAAAAGAAGTGAAACATAAGGTTAACGTCTCTTTTGTGAGTGCCTGGCTTTTTTTTTTTTTAATTTCAAATTTTCAATTATTTTAAAAATAAAATTAGTTTACAAAAAAATTTATATATTTTTACAAGTCTTTCACAAAAAATTTTGGCTCAAAATTTGATTGTTTAATTTTTAATAGCAATTAGGATACAGATTATTCCATATCTTAATTCTCATAATATTATCAAAATTATTATGCATTATGTAGTGTTATTTATGGTTTAAAATAATTTTTAAAACTCTATATATAACTTTCATTTTATCTTATTATATAATTTGAGCAAATTATAGAAATATCTTTCAACTTTTATTAAATTATACATAATTTCACTTTTTTTATTTTCTTAAATTAACATCTTTTTAAATTTAAAACGCTATACTAACACACTTATATATTTGAAAATATTATACTAACACTTCTTTCAAGTTTTACTATAACACTTTCTTGAAGGGTATAAAAGTAATAATTAAAAATAAGAGATGAATGTATAATTATATTAAACTTTAAGATGTTACTATAAACAAATAATTTAGTTGTAAAAAATAAATTTTTAAGATTTCTTTCTAATTTTTAAATTAAAATAAAAATAAATTACGATTAGTAAAAATAGAAGTGTTACACAAATTATTGGGACATAGAAACATATTTCTTAATTGGAAATTTTTATAATATTTTTTTCTAATTTGAGAGGTATTGATAGTTCTCTTTTTTCAACCAATGAAATGGTAGATTTTATTCAAGTTATTTTTTAATAAATTAAAATAAGTTTATTTATTTATTTATAAATAAGTAAATATATCTAGAATTTACAATAAAATAATTTTATAAAATGATTTAAAATAAGTTTTATAAATAAGTTTTTAAAATAAAATCATTTTACTATACATCTTAGAAATACTTATTTATTTATAAATAAATAAAATTTATTAAAAAATGAATTAAATAAAATCTAATATTTAATTGGTTAAAAAAAAAATCTATACTCCTCAAATCCATAAACTCTGCGTTCTTAATTTACTGTCCTTTTAACGTTAAACACCTACAGTTGGCAAATTCGATATTATTGAGCTTAGTGAAATGCATTATATGGTGCTGGTGAATGGTGATGGTAGGCACTTACGTAGTGGTCTCATATTCCAACCATTAACAAGGTGTTAAGCACTATTATATGTAATTAGATGAAATGTAAATTAGTGAAAAATAAAAATGATTAATGAGACAAAGCTGACCATGCATTGTTGATGAAATTATTAAGCGTGCAGGAGAATTTGATAAATTATAGACCAGTACATGTGCAAATCAAGCTTTCATTTGTTAAATCAACCATTTCTGAGAGGTAAATCAAATTAGTCTTAGTGTATAAGAGAACCAAATTACACGCATCTTTGTCACTAAGGGTTATCTTATGGGATTGGGCATACGTTATACCCATCCTGTACTCCATCACAATTAGAGTTCATCTCTCCATCCATTACTTGTTTATAAATCTCCAAATTGAATTATTATTATTATTAGTAGTAGTAGTTAAATAGATAAATAAATAAACAAACGTAAATTAAGCGCAACCAGGGGATGGTGAAAACTTCTCCACGCATTAAAACTCTAGTTATAAGAGAACCATTAGTACATGCATCTCTTGACTTCTTTTCCACCTTGTCTTAATTAATAAAGAGTTTGACAAGCATCATAGTCGAGCAAAATTTCAAAGCTTATATAAGAAGTGAGCTTAAAGCTTAAAGAGTAAAAGAACTTATTAATATTTGAGTGCAAGGAAAATGTATTGGACAAGGCATTATATTTATTTATCTTAGGTACTACACAACTATTTGAATAAGAGTGAATTTCTAACTTATTTATTAAATGATTCTTATTTGATTTTATCAAAATTCTCTCTATAAAAAAACTTTAAACTTAATTTACTTTAATTTTTTTAAGCCAAGAAATTTTATAAATGAATTGAAAACGACAAGTAATTTCTTCCTAAATCAGAAATATTGTCAAACAACCAAACATATAAGAAAGTCCTCCTTATTTAGCTCAACAATCTTATCACTCTACATAACTGCCATGGAGTCATAATCTTAATAATTAAACAAAAAATATTGAGTAAATCTTAATATTTTTAGGGTAATTTATCATGTGCACAACCTAAAGCATAAATATTCAAGAGTTATTTATTGTTTGATTTATAGACGTACATACATAAAGGAAATTAAAAAAAAAATTACTAATAATGTAAAATGCTTATAAAAAAATACTAATAATATAAAATAATAATATATTGTCATTTAATAACAAATTATAATTTATAATAAATTTGTTGAATTGTATAATAATTATCTTAGAAATCATTCAATAATTATAATTGGTTGATATATTGATAATATTAAATTATTTTATATTGTCAATATAACAACCATAACTCTTAATTTTTCTGTATTATCTCGTGAGATTTATACCATTGTTGAGTTTTAAGCTGAAATCTTCTTAAAATGCAGAATTTAAGGTCTTGCTAATTTATTTTTTTGAACAACGAGGAATGTTTTCACTCATTTTTATGTGAATTAATTATTGTATAATATTAATGACAAATATTGATTCGTGGAAAAATATTTGTCAATAACACAGGCTTTTTCTTTTAGTGAATATGTTTTAAGTAATGAATTATTTTTGTTTTAAATATTCTTCATATTCTGAAAGAGAAAAACAAACTTATATGATATAATAATAATCTTGTGTTTGTTAAATGATCAACTAAAAGAATTTATGTCTACCAATATGATGTAGGATGGTTGTTAGTACTGCTTCTTAAATATATAATAAGAAGTTCGTACATATGAAGAAATACATGTCGAAAGAGATTAATCCCTGAAATGAATATTTCTATTTTAAGTGATTAATCTTGGATGAAATACTTATTGACTAAAACAATAATAAGAAGAAACAAAAAGCTTTTACAAAGTTTAGTAAAAAATATTCAAACTTAGAAAAAGGTCTGGACTAAAGCAAAGTTCAATTAAATAGTAGTGTCATTTTAACACGTTGAAGATAATTTTAATAAAATTAAAGACAATAAATTAGAGACCAAAATGAATCCTACTCTAATTAACATAAAATATGCATCATTAGGCTAGAGTTTATTTGGCTAAATTACTTACTTTTTACTTTGAAGAATTTTGTTATTACCATATTATTAAAATAGAATATTTACTAACATTGTTGATAATTAATCTTCGTTGAAAAAAAAAAAAACTTGTGCACTCGTCTTTAATAAGATTTTTCTCTCTGAACTGTATTTTTTCATATACCAGCTAGATTTGAAAATGAAACTTTGCATAAAAGGAGAGTCAGATTCTACTTGAAGCAACAAGTTTTAATATTTTTGGGTTAAAGAATCAATATTAAGGTCCAATTTTTTAATTTTTTTTATGATTTTTTATTTTATTCTAATGTAATTAGTTCATGTGTCTTTTTATAGTTTTTAAGTTCACTTTATGTGTTTTTAGGCTTTCTAAAACATTGTAATGATTAGTAAGACGTATTAGTGAAAATTCATTTCCTAATAGGAATTTATTTTTTAATAGGAATTAAACTCTTAGTGGAAAGTCTAATCTATTTAGAGAGAACTTTGTAATTTCAAAGAAAATTGAACTGAAATAAAATAAGAGTTTTCTCTGAGAGATTTTTGTTCTTGGACAAAAACTAAATTTTATTTTATTAAATATATTTGTGATAATCAAATAAATATTTTTTATTATTATTCAACTTAGAAAAGAAGTAATACATTATTTTAAATAAATTTTTAGCTTATAAAAAATAAGCAATACACATTATTTGAGATGCTAAAGCTACATTTCTCATAACAAAAATCTAATACAAGCATACCAAGATTAACAAAAATGAATTTGTATAATACTTCCACGTTTATAACTTCTTTTTCTTTTTTTATAGAATTACTCATTCACCTCTTTTTCTCAAGCAAACAACACACTTAGAAGAATTTTTTCAAAAGTAGTTGTAGAAGACATTGACATTCACCATTCCAAATAAGTTATCACATATATTTTAGCTGTCTAGACAGATCAGGGCTGAGTAGAATAAGTGGATGGAGTGAAAGCCGAGGTGGTACGACATTTTCAGGAGACGTTTATAGAGAGAGGATCCCATAGGCCATCCCTAGCTGGGGTTCATTTTAGCCAGTTATCTATTGGGGATAGTACTTCTTTAGAAGCTTCCTTCTCTGATGAAGAGATCAAGGCTGCGATGTGGGCTTGTGAAGGGGGTAAAAGTTTGGGTCCGGACGACTTCAGTATGAATTTCTATAGATCATGTTGGGACATAGTTGGGGGAGACATCGTAAAGGTGGTGCAGGAATTTCACGTCACCGAAGCTCCCTAGAGGTTTCACGTCTTCTTTCTTAGCTTTGATTCCCAAATTGGCTAGTCCTGATATCTTATCTCAATATAGGCACATCTCTCTCACCTCGAGCGTCCATAAAATTATCTCTAAAGTGCTAGCAGGAAGGCTTAAGAGAGTTCTCGGAGGGATTATTCAGGGGTGCCAAACAGCTTTTCTCCCAAGTAGATCCATTCTGGATGGTGTTCTGGTTGCCAATGAAGTCATCGATTGGGCTCACAGGTGCAAAAAACCTTGCTTTTTGTTTAAGGTAGATTTTGAAAAGGCTTTTGACTTAGTTAACTGGAAGTTTCTGGATTATATGCTTGGTAGATTGGGTTTCGAGGCTAGGTGGAGGATGTGGGTTTTTAACTTGGTTTGTAATAGTCATATCTCTATTCTAGTCTACGGCAGTCCAACTTGTGAGTTTAAACCTGGAAGGGGGATTAAGCAAGGCGACCCGCTTTCACCTTTCTTGTTCCTGGTGGTTGCGGAAGTTCTTGCAGGGTTGTATAGATCAGCTATCCTGAAAGGAGTTTATAGAAAGATAACGGTGGGCGAGGAGGCTAACTTCTCTTTGCTTCAGTACACCGATGACGCTATCATAATGGGAGCGGCTGATTTTGATACTGTTTGGATGGTGAAAGTCATTCTTAGAGGTTTCGAGATGGCCTCTAGTCTGAAGGTGAATTTCTCTAAAAGTCATTTCTTTGGTCTTAACGTGAATCCAAGTTTTGAGCATGCAGTGGGTTGTATTCTCAATTGTACGGTAAGTTCTCCTCCTTTTAAATTCCTGGGAATTCCGATAGGGCTTAATCCTATGAAGGAGGCAGCTTGGAAAGCTCTGGTGGACCTATTTAAGTAGAGGTTAGCAGTTTGGAAGGGGAAGAACTTGTCCTTCGGCGGTCATCTGGTTACGATAAACTCAGTGTTATCAAGTCTTCCACTTTACTGCTTCTCGTTCTATAGGGCACCTGTAAAGGTTGTCAATACTCTTCAGGATTTACAGCGGAGATTTTTGTGGAGTGGAAATGCAGATGGAAATAAAATCTCTTGGGTAAGTTGGGAGAAAGTATGTCTTCCCAAGAAGGAAGGGGCCTGGGGGTAAAATGCCTTAAGACTTTCAATCTAAGTCTTCTGGTGAAATGGAGATGGAGGTTTATATCAAACACGAACTCCGTATGCGCTCCCTTGCTTCGGAATAAATATGGTGATTTCCTTACCCATCCCTTCCAAGGTTTGTCGAGGGCAAAAAGTTCTATCTGGTAGAGGGATATTTGGCCTATTGATAGTCCTTCGGCTCATTTACCGAGATGGTTCTATCTTCATATTCGAAGGATGTTAGGCGATGGTAGCGAGACTTCCTTTTGGAATCACAACTAGGAAGGGGAAGGGATTTTGAGAATGCTTTTCCCTAGGCTGTTTGAGTTGGCAACCAACAAGAATGCAATGGTCAAAGAGTTGTTCTAGTGTGCCCATCAGCCTCAACGGGTGAGTTTGGAGTGGAGAAGGAGACTCTTCGCTTGGGAGGAGGAGTTGGTGTCCTCCTTGGAACGAAGACTTCAAAATGTTAACCTTCATCTAAGTCATCGAGATAGGTGGCATTGGCTTTTGGATAGCTCTGGGATCTTCACAGTAGTAGGGATGTATAGGTTCTTATAGGAAGGTTGGTCTACTGATACTAGGCCTCATTCGGACTCGTTTTTATTTAGGAGGCTCTGGAAGGATAAGTTTCCTTCGAAAGTAGTGGCCTTTTCCTGAAAGCTACTCCTAAGCAGATTGCCGACCATAGATAATCTTTTGAAGTGTAGAATGATAATACCTCTATCCCAGTAGGGTTGTCCCTTGTGTAACGACCATCAAGTTGAAAATAATAAACACCTCTTTTTGGCCTGTCCAGAGGCTCAAATCTTGTGGATCAAAGCTATGAGGTGGGTTGGTATGAAATCCCCGTTACCTGAAGATCGGCCTCTTTTATTCCACTTTGTTAGTTCTTGGGTGGTTGGTAAATATAGAAGTAGGTGTAGGTTTTTATTTGGGAATGCAGTCTGTTGGAGTATCTGGATATCTAGGAATTCTATAGTCTTTAATAATAGGATACTAGAGTCATTGGATATCTTTGGTGTCATTCAGCTCATTTCTTGAAAATGGATGTCTTATAGGTTCGGCTTTAAGAGAGGGTATGTCTACTCTGATTGGTGTAGCAACCCTCGTATATGTCTGTTGAACATGTAATTTTATTTTCGTTGTTTCAATGAGGATCCCTTTTGGGTCCATTTTAGTTTCCTTGTCTGTTGGTTAACGGTATTAGAAATATTTTGTTTCGCCGCCACTCTTTATTTTTTTAATACAAATTTTACCTTTCAAAAAAAAAATCACATATTAGGATATGGCGTATGTAAAAAAATTGCAACCTCTATTAAAACAAAAACTTAAAGGTACCATGAAAGAGAACAAAATATTTCTTTTATCTATCGCTTATATATGATTTCGCATCTCCTTGAATTTAATTGAAAGAATACTCAAAGATTATCCTAAGGACTTTATATTTATAATATTGGATTGACTCACAGGATAAACTTACTTTCTGTAACTCTTAGCCAACTAATTTAATGTGTAATAAGGTTTTGTTTGAAAAAGTAGTACGATTACATATTTTTCAAACAATCGTTGTTTAAGATTATTGTTAGTCATTTTTTATTGGATTATATTTATATTCTCAGGTAAAAATAAATTATCATTACCTCTTTAGAATTATCTTTTTAAATAGAGAAGTAAAATAAGAATCTAACATGAAAACCACAACATCATAGAAAAAAACATAATTGTCGTCTACTCTCTCCGATCCCATTATAAAGCTTAGATTGCTTTTGACTAATGCATTTTTATACTATGAACTCAAATCTATTATATAATCTAGTTCACCACTCTCTTGTTCATTCCAAAACGATACAAGACTTCTTCCAATTTACCTTAACAATATGGGACTTTCTATTTTAATAAAGTCCAACCATCTCTACTAAGATTAAAATACATACATCTTTTGTTATTGTTACTTACGCTAGTAATCATTATTTATTGTTTACTCACTTGGAATTTAACTATTTAAAGAATACTTTCAAGTAACAATAGTACCACACCCAAAGTAAAAATGTAACCGAACATGCTAAGATGTTTTTTTTACCATCCAAATCTCCTCCCAAATCTACGTAAAAAAGATCTCTGTAAAGCAAGATTGTTTCTTCTAAAATGCAAATACATTCCCAAGGTACCCTTCAATTATCTCAATATCCACTTTACACATTTCCAATGCTCCTTTCGGGGTTTATGGTTTAGGGTGGACAGAAAACTTATACATTGTGCGTCGAATCGAAACCCGTTAAATTCTTGTGTCTCTTTTTCTCTGTCTCCCTTTTATTTTTCTTCTGCTATTGCGTTGCTCCCAACATATAGAAGGTACCAACTATAAAGCACATTAGATATGTGGAATAACAACTTCCAAACTTTGTCTAAAACGAACCTTAACATCGCAAAAAGAACACAAGATAATCTTCATATCTTAACTCCTTTATGTTTTAAATTCACTGTCGGGTTGTTCATTGATAATAATTGAAGTAGTCAAACACACTTCATGATCAAATTATGTCACGTATGCAAAAACATTATATTATTCAGCAAATTGTGAGAAAGGTCATTTCACCTTATTATAGGTCGTTGAGATATCTAATTTCTTTGCAATAAAATTTGATTTTTCCTTTCATTTGTTGTTCGTGAAATGGAAGAATTCAAAATCTATTAATGTATTATACGTTATTACTTATTAGTCTGCTTAGGACAAATACACTTTAAGTTTCATCTTCAACACACAGAAGTATTCTGTCAAATCAATTTGTAAAGGTTTTGGTGATAATTATGAATTATATATCGTAAAGGCTAACTAGTAATGGATTGACTACTTCAATTTGGAAGTTGGAATATAACTAAAATAATTTATGTTTAGTTTCAAGTTGCAGAATTTTCTTTACTATTTAATATATTTACGATCCATTTGATGAAAATATTCCAAAAGTGTTGATAAATAGTGCTTAAATGACATTTAGAGTTCAATTGTATTATCTTTTTGAGATATGTTTTCTTCAACTCCTCCTTTTTCATTATCTTCACCATCATATCTATAAGTCCAAAATGTTTTCCTCTATCTCCTCCTCAAAACTCACATGATTTTTCCTTCCTTTTCTTATCATAATATCTACAACATTGTCTCTAGTGAGATCACTATTTAGAAAAACAAAACAATTAATGCATAAAAGTAATCCTCACTTTCCCTTTTACCTTCCTCTTAAAAAAATCAACAAAACTCTATGTGACTCAAACCTTAACTACCAAATAATATTAATGAAAGTTACTTTTCCTTCTTTTTTTTATTTGTTATTTTGTTGCATTACCATGGTAATTGTTACAAAATTGAATTAGAGTTAAGAAATAGATAAAATATGTAATGCATATTAATATGTGAACAATAACATAAATGAATTAGGATGTTGATAAGTGTTCATTTTATATAAAAATCTCTATCTTTATGATGCTTATCTGACTAAAAATTAAAAACAAAAATTATTTGGTATAACCTAATTTTATTATAAAAAAATTTTGATAAATAGGTTTATTTTGAAAAAAAAAAGTGATAGATTTCTAGATTTAACTCTTACTTTATCATGTAGATGAAGAAATTGGATCTCTTTGGTCCAAGCATAAAGCAAAGGAAATGAAAATTTTTATAAGTAAAGACATAGATGCTCTCTGCTAGGAATCTGCTGAACGGATTCCAATATGCTCAACAAATTTCCCCAAAAGTAATTGCATTATTGTAAAGAATTTTGCTCACTTAGAAAAATTAACTTTGCTAAGCTAATTGGTCACGCTCTGTCGCTTTATAAAAGAAAAAATGGAGGTACAAATTAAGGCAACTTGGTACAGGGTTGGACGAAGACCAATAGGAGAGTGCAGAGATGAAGAGAAAAAGGAAGTTCAGCTCTTAGAAAGGAGGGAATCAATGTGTTCTTCATCTATCTATAAGAGATTATTGCTCTCATTGACATGGGTAGATAATTTTTTTAAAATTAAATGTAATCTATTAAACTCTTTGTATTCCTTTTGATTTATATATATATATATATATATATATATATATTATCTCATGTTAGTGATTTGATTTCATTCTTAATGCTTTGGATTAATTGGCCATTCCTATGATGATTTAAGACTTAGTATCTGGTTGGCAAACATTTTCTGAATTTGACATGAATCAATTCTGTTAAAGACTCTAAATACTCTGAATGACTTTGGACTAGTTAGTTGGTTAAATTCCTAATTTTAATGCAAGGTTTCTAGTATTAGTAGTCAAGGATTTGATACTGAATTAGGATCCTTAGAATTTCCTTGTTTGAGGAATCAACTTGGAATGATTTATTGAATTGATTAGCTTTGAGTAATTGAAGGCATGTATTGAAAATTTGAAGATTGCATAGAATTGAGATAGTTGAAATTCAATCCCAACATCTCTATTAATCTTTATTTAATTGTTTCCTATGCTCATTTTTATTTTATTTTATTTTAGTTGTTTCAAACATAAAATCCATAAACCTATTTTCACAAGTTTTAATAAGGATCATTGAATTTTTATTTTACCTATCAAGTCCCTGTGAAGACGACTCGATATTTATCGAATACTATATATAATTGGTACACTTGCTAGAAGTAGCATAAAACACTCAACAGATGTTACCCTTGTTTATTGTTTTGATAGGCTTATCTACTATTTTTTAATTGTTTTAAGTTAGCCATGGTAAAATTATTTAGTAATATCTGTATATATGAACAAAATGTGTTTGATAAATTGTTTGAATGTTTAAAATGCAACAATTCAAGAGTGAGATTTGTTACTGGTTGCCAAGTGTACCAAATTCGAATACTATTTTTTTTACAAAAAACAAAGGTCATATGTATAGGGACTTGATTGATACTTAAGAAATTTCACTATTTTTTAGTTCTTTATTCAAGATTATATAACTTTCACTAACAACTACAAAAGGTAATAAAGAAAAGATAACATAAGATTGAAAATAAAAGAGTTTTAACACAAATGGAGAACTAATTGAGATCTTAAATCCTAAATCATTGCTCATACATATATGAAACCTTAATTATGTTTATTACTCATGTTTCTATTTACTCATAAAAATGTCTTAATGCTAATCCTTTATAAACAAGATCTAAGCTTATTAGTTTTAAGTTACCAATCTCTTGGATAACCTAAACCATTTTCTTGCGTTAAGAAAATGGTAAAAGATGATCAATGAGTTTTACTTGTTCCTAGCAATAAACCACATTTCAATTCAAATAAAGTGTTCAATCTCATTCAAGTTTCAAAATAATGAGAGATAAACGTAACAAAAATAGAAAATGGAAGAACATAAAATTGAATAATAAACTTTTATTAAAGATCAAAGAGTATACATAAGTTACGTTTAGTTACATCAAGCTCCAACTAAGGAAAAACTCAACTACTCAGGGAAGAAAGCCTAAATGATAAAGGAAACAAAAATGGAAGTTGGAGAGGAAACCATGAGTATTGGAAGGTTATTTAGGTAAAAGGAAATGAAGAAGTTATTTGCTTCAAGACAAAATAACCCTTTTATATTGTTTGTCTTTTTCATCATAAAGTGTCAGTGTGCACACCATTGTCCAACGATCTTATTCTAACCACTAGGCGGTCAACTCAAGTATTAAGCTCACATGTCATTGTTGATCAATAGGCATTATGCGGTTGGCCTTCACCTATTAGTTATCTTTTGTTGCCAATTTACTAAGTGTTAAAAAAACATCTGCTAGGAAAATTATTGCTCAACCAATTGATCTTTCTTTTGTTATCATTTGTTTCATTCATTATGTATTATGATGTTTGTTAAGAAACATGTTTCTTAAATTTATGACAAATCTATTGCAATGAAAATAGTGAATTTATAGTTTTTGGCATTTTCTTGTTGTAAACTTCATAAACATATGACTTTAGATGCATTTAATAAAGACATATCTTTTTGCCAACCTCTACTAAATTGGTTTTAACATTTCTTCCTATTTCTACTCCTAATCTTTCAACAGAGAAAATAATAAGTGAAACGTTAAACGAGATTTAAATCTTAGTAGGTGAGTGATGTTTTTATCAACTTTTGAATAATTTCATTTGCTTAATTTTTACTTGATTTTTGGTTTAACTGTTTATATTTGCAATTTTTTTATTATGTTAACCTTTATAAACACTTGAACACATAATTTGTTATTAAATAATTCCAAACACACACAATTGTTATTAAAATTGATATATTTTCCTTCTACATATTTAGGCGCATTTGATGCATTTTCACTACAAGAAAAACGTTAATTGTCAACAATCATAATCCGTAGGTAACAATCAAAATTTGTTGGTAATTCATATTTGTTAATGAATTTTTGACGAACAAAATTCTGTCAAAAATTTACTCATATAATAAATATTACCAACAGATTTTTATCTTCCGTTGATAATTACCCACAAAATTTACCTTTTGAAGTTTCTGTCGAAAATTACTAACAGATATATACATAGTAATCACTGACAAAATTATCCAGCAACAATTACTTATAAAACTATCTATCGGTAACTACACACAGATAACATCCGTTGGTAATTACTTATGGCTAAACTTCATAGGTAATTATTGACGAACATGATCCATGTATAATTACTAATGGACATAATTTGTCGATAATAAGATTTTTTTTAAATACTAAAACATATTTTTTATCTACTTATACAACTTGTAAAACAAATAATATATATAAATTACTAATAATAATCAAAATATTACATTAGATAAAAAAGAATAGTGTAAATTATTTTCAAATTCTAAAATAATGTATCTAACAACAAAATTTATTAACATTCTAAAAACATACTTAAAAAGGTATATAATACTAAGATTAAATATTAAATATTATAACTTTTATACAATTTAATAATCTTCATAATCTCATAAGTCTTGGTTCTGTTGTTATTCCTTGTTCTATTGCTAGTCATCTTTTTACTGTTAGACATTAACTTGTGAATCATCATGTTCGTTATCCCTTTCTTGTAGCACCTGTTCAACAATATTTTGTGTTGCCGATGGTAGGTATGGTAGTAAAACACCAAACATTTGGTGAACTCCTGCCTTTATTGATGAAGAGATTGTTGAAATTATTCTCTTTGTAAGTGAATAAGCTCCTGACTTTCAAAAAGTCATTGTGTCAATCTATTAATCTCTCAACATCTGTTGAGCTACTAGATGTTTTCCTTTTATTTATAATGTTGTCATCCTCAACGCGATAGTAAAATTATATTTCAGTCAAATATTTTTTATCTAAAGACGAAGTGAATAAAAATTATATTTGTTTTAAATCATTTAAAATTATTTTAAAATGTTAAGTTTAGTGCAAGTTATAAAAAAATAATTTTACATACCTCTGATTATTTAATAGAATATTACATTTCAATTGTTTATGTGCAAATTTTTAGCAGCATCTTCCCTTTTAATCATATTTTTTCCATGTATAAAATGCAAATCAAACACCTTACTTTTGCATACCAAGTTCAACATCACTCAAAATAATAACTTGTTGGTTGTTACAAGTGACCCGATAATGAAAAATAGTATTAAAATCCAAGAATTCATCTTACAACAAGACAAATGCAAAATGTAAACACATAAGATATAATTTTATTGATATATATATATATATATATATATATATATATATATATATATATGTGTGTGTGTGTGTTTTTTTATAATTTTTTATTTATTTTCTAATTGAAAATACGTAATACTAATTTTTTATAACAATAAAAATGGTCAATATTGACCTACTAAATATACATTGGTCAAATTTTAAAGTTCAAATTAATAAGCTCAAAAAATAGCAATCCAAAAAAAAAAATAATTGATTTAATTTGACCAATTTTAATTATTTGTTTCTATAAGTAGGTGCCACATTTTTCAACTCTAGTTAAAATATGTTTGAGTAAATTTCTCTACAAGCACTTTTAATAAAAGACAAATACCAAAAAAAAAGTAAAAAAAGAACTTTTATAAAAGATGTGAAACATTTTCCAACTAATTTTGACTAATATGTAAAAGTTACATCACATATTTAAAAATTATTAGCTTGTAAAAAGTCTATTTACATTATTTTAAAACAATATCATAGTATTATACATTAATAAACGCAAAAAATCCACTTGTAATATTTATATTTTTCTAACTTTAAAATTAGCAGTTAATTATTCATCAGTAAGTACCATACATAAATTAAATTTACTTACAACTTTTGTTTCATTGGAACAAAAGATCTGTTAGTAATTTTGTAGGTAAATTAAATTTATCTAAAAATTTTTTTTAGGTAAAATTATGTCAGAAAGTATTATTTTTTTATAAATATTGAATCTTTTGATAATGTAAATTTACCGATAAATATAAATTTGTGGATAAAAATCTGTAACTAATAATTTTCTTGTAGTGTTTACATGTTGCTCAACATGTGCAAATATGACCTGATAAGTATTGAGCATACACTTATCATCAAGTAAATCATGTATGGAAAAAAAAAATTTTGATTTTTTTTAAATCACGGGTAAAGTTGTGGCCGATCTTTTTTTGTTTATGCTTATGGTAAAACGACCACCACTTTTCTTTGGAGAATAATTGCTACAATTTAGACTTGTAACAATTTAATTGCTCCATTTGAAAAAAAAAATTCTAGTCTTTTTGGATTGATTTTAACAAATACTTCATGTAATATCAAAGGAACACAAATTAAATTATTTAAGAGTATTTTGAGTTTTTGACTGTTTCTAAATTAAAGATTAAATATTATATATACTATTCACTACATCTATTTATCTCATAAAACAAGCGTTTATTTAATAGGGCAAGAACAATGTAATCAAACATGTCTTTAAATTCATTAATAAATAGAAAGAGATAAGAACATATATATATATATATATATATATATATATATATATATATATAAATAACGTACATAAAAAAATCTAATAGATTTTGTATTCAGGTAAAGCCATTATCAATTTCTTATAAAGATTTCGAATGTTAAGGATGAATGTATATTTCAATTTTGATGATAATTTTAAAAATTAAAAGTTGATGAATAATTGTGGTAATATTTTGATAACAATTGATTCAATCTAACTAGTAAACAAATTTTTTAACTTACTTTCTATGTGGGAAAAAAATTATGCTCATCTTTTAAGTTTTACTTACTAAATTTTAAATATTTATTATATTTATATTTTTATAATAATTACTCTGAATATATGTTTTACTTACACATTTAGATTTTAGAATTTTTTTAATTTTTATGCAAAAATATTTATATTTTTAAATCATAAATGAGATAGTCCGTGGATCTGACGGGTAACACATCTACAGTAATAAAATCCTTACTATTTGGGACCTGAATCTTCCATCAAGACTTGTTATTGCATCAATATTAGTTGGAATATAACTAGAATTGTAGTTTAAAACTTTTATTTGTGGAAGTAGGTGGTTTCCTTAAAAGAGTCCATGAGTTTGATATAGAAACGACATAATGAAGTGGTAACTTGTAATTAAAAAAAGAAAAACTGTAATTAATTAAATAAGTCTTACAATTAATAATAACATAATTAAATATGTATATGTATACATAACTATTTATATTATTAAAATATAATAGATAAGATTAGTTACTCGTTTCAACCATTTCAAGAACATGAATGATGAAAGTATAACTTACTTAAACTTATTCTTAGAGTAAATGAATCTTTTATTTATTTATATATATACACACACTTTTGAGTGAAAAATATTATAAAAAATTATTTATATTATGATCTATGATAATTAGTATAATTATAACAACAAAAAATAAAGATAGTATATTTTACACAAATTTAAGATAAAAATATAACTTAAAAAATATTAAATTATTTAGATAACTCTCAATAAAGTTTTGACATTAATCTTTCTTCTAATAATCTATTTATTGAATTATTTTATATTAACTTAGAGCGATGTCCACTGGAATTTCGATAACTCAAATATTTTATATAATATATAATATGTATTTATATTACTTCCTTTAGTCCTTATGATAAAACACCATTTTGAAAGAATTGATAGTGATTTTTATAAAACATTTCACAATTTATATGAAGCATTCAATTGTGACAAATTTTATGTTTTTTTCGAGATTATGTTTAAGAACAAATTATAACAACATCCTATAAATTTTTGTCAAATTACATATAATGTGTTTTTCACTATCCTACACTAACATGCTTTTAAGTTTAAAAATATTACAATAACTTTCTCTTATATGTTTAAAAACACTACATTAACACTTTCAAACTTTATACTAACACTCTTCTCAAACATTACATTAATACTGCTTTGGGAGTGAGGAAGTAATATTTAAAAAAAGTAGATAATACATGTATAATTACACAAAATTTCAACGTTGATGTAATTTACTCTATGTTTAATTTTTCTTATAAGTAAAATGTTAGTTGTTAATATATTAGTTTTTGTTAGTGGAAGAATTCAAACTCATGACCTCTCCTTTTCAACTTTTTCTTACATATGGATTTTGTCATTAGACCAATCTTGTAACTCTTACTCTATATTTAATGTTATATTAACTTTTTTTTCATATGTTTATTTATGTGTAAATAATATTGGTTTATTTTTCCTAGAATAAATAAGTAAGGAAGTAAAGTACATGTAAAGGGTGCAAGTAACTCAGGAAGTATATGTACTCAAACATAAGCATGAGAATAAAAATTACTACTCATGTTAATATGAACTAGATATGAATATATTTTTTAAACATTAATATAAAGACAAGTATTATAATATCCTATCTAGAGGGTAGCATTTTCATCCCTTACCTTTTATCATTATATCTGTCATCACGTTCATACACGAAATGATTTATGAACCCTAAACACAATTTTTTTAATTGTTATGTGTTTTTTAGAGGTAACGAGGATGCTTTGATTTTTTTTTAATTTTTAGTGACTCTAACTTGGTAGGCTTCATTACTTATTTTTAATAAATTTTATTGACTTATAAAAAACAGGTTTAAAATCATTAAACATGAATTAAGATAAAGGAAAGAAATAACATCGAAAAAGATTGTGATTTTTCATAAGAATTTAATTAATTTGTACTTATAGTATAAAAAGAGTTTTACACTAATATGTAATCATAACTTTTTATTTACATGACTTTTAATATTTAATTAATAAAGTTAATAAACTTATTATAAATGACAAATTATGATTGAAGGTAAGTGTTAAAACATATTCCACATATTAATTAAACTTTTTTAATAATTTGAAATTTTGTTTCTTTCAAAAAACTAATTTGGAATTTTGGATCGTAATGTATGGGGTTTACGCTAATGATTAATAAAAACGATTAATTGCATGTTTTATATAGGAAAAAAGTTTCACAATATTTTCTAGTAATCCATTATATTATTAAATAAAAATTACTAATACTAATGATAACATGTTTAATTTTATTTAACATTAAAGTATTTTAATTACTCAAAATATTTTATATTTTAAATACAATCCCTTACCTCTTGTCAATAGAAATTTATTAATGCTAATGAATATATTTAAAGATTTGGTTAAAGAGATAAATAATAATAATATATATTTATTCATATTAATTTATTATTATGATATTAAAATAATAGCAATAATATATTTATAAAATTTTAAAATATGAAATAAAAATAGATAAAAGAATTTAAAAATAAAAAATTTAAAATTTATATTTGAAACTTAAAAACTTAGAGTTTAATTAATATACACAGATCATAACTTTTTATTAATAATAAATTTATTAACTTTATTTATTAATAATTTAAAAATCATATAAATTGTAAAAATTATAATATATACGAATTACACTAAAAAGCTTACCATGTAAAATTCTTATCTCGAGACACCCGGATCCTAATCTTAATCCTAATTGATGACAAAGCACATGTATCACATTTATTTATTATTTTGATAGCACAAAATGATGGTATGTAAATTGATATCGTTTTGCTGTTGAAGTGACATCTCTTCCTCTCGGCCTTATCTTAGTCTTACCGGGGCCTGGATGTGGGCCCACAACAACAATAATCATAGTGAGATCCAACCCACTAAGATATGCATCCAGGTTAGTGGTAATTCGACCACAGCAAGAGCCAAACACTACGGATTTAAATCACCCTTTACTTTTCTGTTTCATTTATGTGTGTGTGACGTAACAAAATAATCTATCATTAGAACTAGGTTAATAACATGGTCGTGTATGACACAAGATGAGTTAGGCTATTATCTCAGGTTTTAGTTATTTTCTATTAGTTTTTGCTATATAATTAATTATAATTATCACAGCCTTACTCTTAAAATCGTATGATTGGCCATTTAAAATATAACAATTATGTTAATTGATTAACTAATTAGTACTATATTAGTTTTAGATAGTATATCAATATTATGACCTTTGTTTCAACTTTCAATGCCAGCAGATAGTTCACATAGCTTAGCTGTTATATCACTTGAGAAAAAGTTAGATTTAATTATTATGATATTGATGGTTTTGATATATTTCTAGAATTGAAAGTATTGAGAAAATTATTAAGAGAAGAAATTAACTCTCTAGTAGCATATTATTGACTTGTATGTATTGTTTATAGAATATTATCGATAATATTTATATTTATTGTTGTAGCTGGAAATTAAAGTTTTCCTAATTTAAAGTTTCTTAAATCTTACTTAAAATTAAAAATGCTTAAGATAGATTAAATGAATTAGTCACTTTATTTATTGAGAGTGAAATATTTTAATTGGTTGATTATAAAACTTTGATAAACTTTTTTTGCAGCTCAAAAGCTAAAATATTAGGTCTCTATTTAAGCTTTTCCTTAACTTCAAATTTTCTATTCACAACTTTGTTAAGTGGTGAAAAGTTTGAGTAGTATACATGAAGTCATATGTTTTAAGTTTTAACTCGATGGCCATTGTAGACAAAAATAACAATAACAATAATTTGATTATCTAAGTACAAATATAAAAAACAAAAATAATAGTCTTTGATTTTAAATTATATGGCGTAATCCTTAAATTATTTAGCTTTATTTCATGTTACAAATCGTATAAACAAAGCTAAAAACTTTAAAGAATAAATAGGTAAAATAATATTAAAAGAGGAATATATATTGAAATTAAGCCTGATTTTTAAAATTATAAATAAAACATTTTCTGCCAACATTATCATAAGAACAAGCTCCGTACAATTAATGACTAGAGAATCTAGACCCTATAGTCATGTTTTAATCCAAAGCAGATGAAAAAGATAAAATAAGAATAAAAAAGGTGTAAGAAAGTAGCAGCCCGTTTGACTTGCAACTTGTCTCCGCGTAGCTTTCTTCATGAGTTTTATAATATCGCATCCCTGAACGCAATTACTTTCCGCCTTTAATACGTGGGTTTTTAAGCCAAAAAGTATAGTCAGAGACAAAAAAAATAAATCAGATTGAGATCAATTTTGGCTTATACTCATTTGCCCAATTAATTCATCAATTTATATCGTTAAGGATGTTGCTATTATTATGAACCACTACCGTGATTGTGATCCAACCACTTGCACATAATGTATAACAGTTTCTTATGCCAACGGAAAAACACAAGGGACCATTATTATGATCTGATAGATTGCAAACATATTATTATGTGAAAATACAAGAAATGATACATACACAAGTTGGTCTTCGGCTGGTATTTGAATTTTTATACACAACTTGGTTTATCAAGCTTTTAGTATATGTTCCCTACTATGCTGAACCAGGAGTATGTATCCAGCTAATGAATCACTAACTAGTGATTCTAAATGTTGGAAAATAGCATTCATGTACAGAAAAACGTAGATGCCACTTGTCAAGTCTAGAATGGAATGTACAGAATAAGAAAGAATTATCTCCAGCATTTTGATTAAAGTTGATGGACCAAATTATGAAACAGAGTTTCCTTTTGTAAATCCTTCTTTTTCAAGTTTAGAACCTCCATTTGCACCATCACTAGAGTGCCCCTAGAATGTTGCATTTGAGGCTGAACCAAAAGGAAGGTCCTTCATCCTTCCCCTGGACTCCTGTGGGCAAGTACGGATAAAACCAATTGGCTCATCTTTTTTATTTTGGGGCCCAAAAGATGAGACATAAATGAATATTTGGAGCTCATCCTTTTAATTGGGACCCAAAAGATGGGACATAAATGAGCCTTGGAATCAAAAGCATATTTTTCAATTTTGAACTCATCTCCATCAGGAAGCTTCCCAATTCCTTCATATGCTCGTGGGTCCCTTGGGGAACAGCATTATACACAGTATGTGAAAGAATAAAAAAGGCTCATTGTGGGATTGTTTTTTTGAATAAACAAATAAAGATATATCCATGCTTACATTTAATTTAATCAATAAAGGTGAACTATCCTTGGCTAATTGGCAAAATTTCAGAAAAACCTCGTTCCTCGTAGGTGTATTATGAAAATAATCTGCCACGTGGCTAATCCTGCTGCGTGTAAGGTGGGATTGAAATTGAATGAGCCCATCTTGATTAGGAAAGCCAATCAATCAGAAAGGGTTTTATAGTAAGTGGAGGATCCTTGTGCCAAAACATCTATCTACACAAGAGGCAACAACTGATTAAAGACAAAGATAAAAACTTGCTACCTGACCACAACTCTGAATATTCTAATTACCAAGCAACCATTGTGATAATAATATAATAGTTTCACATTCCAATCAAAGGTAGACAAGAAAATGTGAACTTCCTTCTATATATAATCCCATTAGGCAACCAACCCCAAGAAGCTCTAATAAGTCATTAACACAAGCACACCTTGAAGCAAAATGTATTCTGCTGCAACTTCCTTTACTTCAGCACTCTTCCATGACCTTGAGAACTTCCACTCAAGAAGGTTACTCCTTCAAACCCCACTTAACCAATCAGCCAATTCGCCAACAAGCAGCCATGATTCAACAGAAACATATCTAGGAGATGGCAATTTCGATGCAAATGTTGTGATGGTACTCTCAGTCCTACTCTGTGCTCTTATATGCTCACTGGGTTTGAACTCCATCATAAGGTGTGCTCTTAGGTGCTCCAATTTTGTGGTGAGTGACCCAGTAGCGAGCAATAATAGCCCTCCAACAAGAGTGGCCAACACAGGAGTGAAGAAGAAAGCCCTCAAGACATTACCCACAGTAAGCTACTCAACTGAGCTGAAGCTGCCAAGTTTGGACTCAGAGTGTGTGATATGCTTGTCAGAGTTCACAAGTGGTGACAAGATTCGCATTTTGCCAAAGTGCAACCACGGGTTCCATGTACGCTGCATTGACAAATGGCTAAGTTCACACTCATCATGCCCCAAATGCAGACAGTGCCTAATTGAGACTTGCCAGAAGATTGTTGGGTGCAGGCAGCAAGCTAGCTCGTCACAACAACCCGTGTTGCTTGTGCCTGAAACCATTGTCACCATAACGCCGCTGGAGCCGGAAGGTTTGGTGCGTAACTATAGGGAAGGCATCTTACCTAATTTATCTACTCATTGATTAGCCCTTATCAGTGGAGTGGATGGAATGGACCTGAGTCAGCCATAATTGGTTAAGACTAGTCAGCCATCCACCCTCAATCATAATTAATCTAGTCGTTACTCATCAATGTGTATAGCATGAATCTCTTTCTAGATCTTTCAATCCCCCTCCCCACTTAAATGTACAAATCTTCAAACTGTAATTACATTCTTTTCGATAATAGTTTCAAGTCCCTACCCTTAATAGTAACACGGAACTGCATCTTTCCTTCAATTAATTTAGAATAAACCTTCAAATATTCTCTCACTCAACCATACAGTTATTATACAAATAATCTTCTAATTGAACCAATATAAATAATCTTATGCGGCATTTCATAGAGCAATAAGAGTCTAATTCAATGGGTTCAAGAGTTTACGTCCGTGTCATAATTTTTTTTTTAGAAAAAAACACTTCTACACTATTAGTGTAATTTACACTTACAATCATTTATATATAGTATGTAGTATATTTGTTGACTTTTCTGATTAATGTTTTAAAAGTCATATAAATAAAAAGTTATAATTAATCGTCAGTATAAAACTTCTTTACACTTACAGCGTATTAGTGTTAAATTTTTTTTTTATATATGTGTGGAATTTCTACAAATAAAAAGAATCACACCAATTTAGAAGCTAGATTCATGAATATGTAATATTTGAAAATATTTATCCAATTTTATTATATTAAGAGCTGTATTAGATAAAATAATATGCGTAGAAATAAATTAAAGATACATTAGATTTTACGTTGAATGGCTTGACAAACACAAGATTGGGATGAAAATTGGTATCAATTAAGTAGGGTATTATATAATTTATATTACCTGTTCTGAAACATTAAAATACATACGTGTACCTAGTCACATACATATTTGAACGAGTAATAATTTTAATATCATTTCCATACTTGTTAGATATCTATTTATCTATACCCTTATCTTGTGACCCACAATTTTACTTATATGTAGAAATAATAAATCAATATCATTTATATATAAATAAGAAAAACAAGTAGCATAACACTAAATATAAAACAAATTAAAACAATACTTTTAAAGTTTTGTATAATTACATATGTATTTTGTGTTTCTTTATCCATTATTTTCATATTTTTAAAAAGGTGTTAATTTAAAGTTTGAAAATAGTATTAGTGTAATTTTTCAAACATATAAGAGATATTACTATAATACTTTAAACTTAACAGGAAGTTAATGTATGAAAATACAAAAGAGTGTTGTTATATATAATTTGATAAAAATTTAGGGGGTATTATTATAAGAGAAAAATACTTATACATTGCTCGTATAAAAAGTTTTACACTAACATTTAATCACAACTCTTTATACATAGTAAGTTGATCGGATTTACCTGTTGAATACTTTAAAGTCATGTAAACAAAAGTTAAATGTCATTCTAAAAATTTTTTACACTAATGGTACATAGGTGTTACACTCTTGTTATAATTTGCTCTTAATCATTAAAAAGATAATAAACTAAAATAACAATTCATAAAATTGATTTGTAATTATTTAACAAAATTTAAATATCATATCATTCTTAACTAATATTTTGTAATATAAGTTATGAATAAGTTTTTAATTTTATCAAATGTATATTTATTTTTATGCTATGAATAAGTTTTCAATTTTTTAAAAATAATTATAATAATAAATTTTAGATATGAAATTTTAATCATACAATACAAGCTAAAATATTAATATAAATAAATATTAAAATATATAAGTTATATTGCCATTATCGTATAACTTTGTAAAACTAAATCTATACTATATTTATACTCAATTACGAATAATTATTTATCCCTTACGAGAGTATAGTCTGTGTGTACATGTAAGGTTAACTTTGCAACCTAATGCTAGATAATTTAGCAACCAAATTTAGATGCTGAGGAGGCAAGCACTAGCAATCCCATGCCTATTAAGGAAATTGGGTATCATAAAAAATAATTATTATTTCTAACTTTAATTAGAAAAACTCTCTAAATAAGTTAATGCAAAGATGTACTAAGTTACTTTTTGCTCGTATGATGTGCCATCTAACCACATATATTACTCCGTAAGACTAATTATTTACTTATGCTATGCTATGTTTAATTCTAACCACATGTATTTCGATCGATCTGCTCATACATAGCATATGATTATGTTGAAAAGACAATTTTAACTACTTAATAATTTGACACAAATCATGTTAGATTATCTTTTAATAAAAATTAAAATAATGGATCTGCTTTTGTAGGCAACAGAAATAAATAATATATAATCTATGTTTTATTTAAAATATAAAAGAAAAAATAAAATTTCATTATATCTTAACATGTGTAATTTTAATTAGTTGACGTTTGATAAATTTTAGAAATTGTTTTTTGGTGGAATCAATTATAGAAATATTATTCATAATGTTTTTAAAATGAGGGGGAGGCTCTGATTAAATTAATTTAAATTTCACTTTGCCATTTGAGTCATTCCTCATAATTAAATAGTGTTTTACTTGTACAGATATTATATTTTTATTTTGTTTGACCAAATTTCTTCAAGTGTCATTTTTTTTATAAACAAGAATTTCGTTGATTATAAAAGACTTGAGTGAGCACAAATTCTGGTGTGATTATTTATTTAATTAAGGTTAAAGCTAATATGAAATTGTGTTCCGACATCAGAAACATGATCCAGTAAAATAAGTAATTAGAAGGCAATTAAGTTTTTGGAATGAAGATCATGCATGAGCACAAAGATATGGGATAAATATTTCAAACTTTGAATACCATACAAGTGAAGGTGAATATAATATGAAATTGTGAATATGGTTAGGTGGTATAGCTAGCGGCTCTGCCATATGAATATTGTGCCCATATTCCGCCCTTGATTGCTAACTCGACACCAAGAAAAACAAAATTTAAAAAAGGGAAACAAAAATCAAAGTGGTGTACTTTATACAGTCAATGGAGCATATAATGAATGGAAGCTGAGGCTGAAACCACTAATCAACTAACAAATCAAAATAAGTGTACTAAAAGTGAGACGTTGTAGCATATAGTAGCTGACAAAGTGTTTCATTTCATTGCTAACACTGACTAACCACACTATCCCGGACGGTTGAAATTTGATTTGCCATAAAGCTCAACGCATTAAGCATATACTATGTTTGCAACATCGTATGGTAAATGTGTTTGTGCCTATAGGACACCGATAGGTGAAGCACTGCATTATCATTAAAGCAAATTGTGAGGATATTATTCTTCTACCAACCGCAAGACCATTTCAGAGGGAAACAAAACCAGGATACCTACATACCAATTAATAATTATCACATTTTTCTTACAATTTATTCAAATCATTCATTTTATAGGTTTCATTTCCAAATTAGGAGAAAAAAAAATCATTAACACGTACATTCTTATAGCTTCCTCCGTTAATACCGGGGCGGGAAGGGCTAGCTGACTAGGAGAAAAATCCAAAAAGAAAACCAAGCACCTATGTATTAATATATGGCTTCAACTTTTGTAGGTAAAATGAAATATGAATCCTCTTCGTTCGGCCCATCCTAGGTTAGATCGATACACTGAAGTAATGGCGGCAGTATCTAGCTTATGATTGAGCCTTTTATGAATCAAATAGAAGTATAGTGGAATGAAAACTTCATATTACATTCTTTGTGCCTTTTTTTTTCACTTTTTACATGTGAAAAAACGTGAAATCATAATCACATAATGACATATAGCATATAGCATATAGCATATAGCATATAGCATATAGCAAAGGTAGATGCATAAAATTATAATTATTAAAAAATAGACGCATATGTAATGAGGATAAGGACTATGATGACTAATACCTGCCTAGCTATTGACGATATCTATGCAATAGCACGAAAAAAAAGTTATCCTATATAACACAAAGAATAGGGGGAGATCGATTATTCAATGAGGATACACCCCTTAGGTTGACGCATAATAGTAATATAGTCATATTATTGATGCGGTGAGATTCGCAATAACCGATCACCTTATAGGTTTCACTTTCACACCTATCTCTTGGAACTTTTCTGCACTATTCATCTTCTATAACGCGTAAATTAGTCATTCCACCCTCTCATCTTTCATCCTGAAAAGAAAAGATGCTAACGTTGAACCCAGTGCACAAATTTAACCCAGCACTTTAACAATTTTTTAAAGAAAAAAGAAAAGTTAGTCGTTGGATCAGTTTAAGCATTATCTGCATGTCGACAGCACTTTAAGCTAGGTCCGATTTAAACCATTGACAGAGGACGTTCCACAAATTATGCTAGTATATATTGCGATTTTAATCACCGCCAGTGACACTATTGTATCTCACTTTTTCTCCCATCAATCATGTTATGATATGTATTAACTTAGCATCTTAAGAAAGAATATTTTGTAAATCGTAAGAAATTAAATTTGGTAAGATAGAAAGTGAAACACATAAATGAGAGATTGATTTGTATCCAATAACCTTCCATTAAAAGATAAAAAAAAATTCATTTAATAATATAAAGTTAGTCTCAAAATCAGTTTGTTACTTAGCTAAATCAGTCGAGGAGTTATTAGTTATTACCGAACATAATAAACTTGTATTGCTAGCTTGAGAATCTTAATTATGTTTGAATATATAGACTCATATATATGTGATTTTTGGAGATATTCTATTATAATTTTATTTCATTCGGATAAATGTTATTTATTAATGTTAATTTTGTTAATGAACAAATTTGAATTCTCAACTTCTCTCTTTTCTTTAAATATAAATCTTACAACTAAACTAACTTTATAACCCTCATATTCTAGTACAATTGCAAGGAAAGAGATCGAAGAAAAGTAAAGGAATATTAAAATTTCTATCTGGTAATAAATACTAAATTTTGATCGAAAACTATATCTAACTGCGTTCTCTCCCATGAATATAGACCAAATTGGCTGAATTACATGGCTCTATTAGCATATATTCTATCTCATTATTGTTTCTCTCCCATGATCGGTCACACTATAGTACAATGTTATTATTGTTTTTATAAGTCCTATACAGGAACAAATCATTATGCTGAGGGTGAGAAACAAAGAACTCATAGTGCCTTCATAGCCTCACCCTATCATGGTCAAACATTATGATTGGTATTTCGATAGGTGAGTGAGCAATCATGTAACACACCAAGCTGGAAAAATCCAAGGCCTTAGTGAAAACAATGGTAAGAATTCCTTGCTAGTGAAAATAATGGCTTCAGGTTCAACAAAATTAAGTAACATCAACTTGCATGAGGTGTTGTATATGCTAGAAATCACAAAAAATTTATTAAGTATATCTAGAGGCTAACTAGTGACAACAATATACTTGTTGAATTTTATGCAAATTGTTGCTTTGCAAAGGACAAATTGATTGGGAAGACACTTCTAAAGGGGAAACTTAAAAATGGCCTATACCAGCTTTTTAATGTCAGCCTTCAAATCAATTAGGACTTATGTGTTTACATGTCCGTCAAGGAAAATTGGTATAGAAAGTTTGGACATCCCAATAATAAAGTTCTAGAAAAGGTATTGAAGGAGTGTAATGTGAAGATATCATCTAGTGACAAATTTGCATTTTATGAAGCTTGTCAATTTGGAAAACTACACTTGTTGTCTTTCAAATCTTATTCCTCTCATGCTATGGAAATTTTAGATTTAATTCATACTTATGTATGGTGTCTAGCCCCAATTTTGTCCTCGATTGAGTTTAAATATTATGTGCAATTGGGACTAACACTTTTAGCATAGGCCAAAATTCCCCTACATTACAGGTGGGAAGCCTTCTTAACTATTGTTTACCTAGTCAACAGATTACCATAATCAATAAATCCAAATAAAAGCCCATACTACTTAGTTTTCAAGAAGGAACCAAACTACAAGGATTTGAAACCATTTGGTTATGCCTGCTACCCTTGCCTCAAACCATACAATCAACACAAGCTTCAATTCCATATAACTAGGTGTGTATTCCTAGGTTACAGTAACTCACACAAAGGCTACGAGTGAATCAACTCTTATGTGAGAATTTTTGTCTCTAGACATGTGATCTTTAATAAGAATCGCTTTCCCTTTCATGATGGTTTCATTGACAAAAGAAATCCATTAAAGAGACTGATTGAAAATGCATCTATTATGTTTCCTTCTTGTCCTGCAGGTACCTTTATAAACAACACAACTGAACTAGACAACAATATTGTAAACCAACAAGAAGAAAATTCAACTGACAGTTCAGTTGAAAATGATACAAGTGAAGACCAACCAAATCTTAGTGAGTCCCTTGCTAATTCTTATAGCAACACATCAAGAGAAAGTGAAGCAGCTAATTCAACTTCAGTAGAACTAGTGTAGAGCAGTAGTCAAACTGCACTTGAGATCAGCCAACAAAGTCAACAACACACCACCAACACTCATGGGATGTGCACCAGAAGCAAAGCTAGAATTTACAAGCCCAAAAACCCTACATAAGACTTACAAAGGCACACAGATGATAAAGAACAAAAAAATATCAAACATACACTAACCCAACCAAAGTGGAAAGAAGCTACGGATGTAGAATTCAAGGCTCTAATGTCTAACCAAACTTGGACATTAGTACCATTTCAAGGTCAAGAAAACGTTTAGATTCAAAATGGGTCTTCAAGATTAAGTACAAAGCAGATGACTCCATCAAAAGGAGGAAAGTAAGATTGGTTGCAAGAAGGTTTCAACAAACAACAGACCTAGACTTTGATAAAACTTTCAGCCCTGTGGTCAAATCCAGCTTAGTAAGAATTATCTTGGCTATAGTTGTACATCTCAATTGGGAAGTTAGGCAACTAGACATAAATAATGCATTCTTAAATGGAAGTCTTAAGGAAATCGTGTTTATGTCTCAACCTATGGGATACATAGACTCAACCAAGAGCTTGGTTTGACAGCCTAAGAAACACCTTACTAAAATGGGGATTTCAAAACACCAAAAGTGACTCATCCTTTTTTTTTTTATTTTTAGAGGTACAAACTATATCACATTTCTACTTATTTATGTTTATGACATAATAGAAACAGGTAGCAACAACAAGTTCTTAGAGACATTCGTCAATCAACCTAATGTTTCCTTCTCATTGAAAGACCTTGGATATATACACTATTTTTTGGCTGTTGAAGTTCACAGAAATGATAGTGGAATGTATTTGAAATAAACAAAGTACATAAAAGATATGCTCAAGAAGTTCAACATGGAAAAAGTATCAGTCTGTCCAACACCAATGGTAGCTGGTAGACAATTCACTGTTGAGGGGGAACCTATGTTAAATCCTACTTTTTACAGACTAGCCATAGGTGCATTGCAATATCTAACTAACACAAGACCTGACATTGCATTTGCTGTCAATAAACTTAGCCAATACATGAGTTATCCTACCATGGATCATCGGCAAGGGATAAAAAGAATATTGAGATACCTCCAAGGCACAATAGATTTATGTCTACATATAAAATCCTCAAATGATCTTGACATAACTGGGTTTTCTTATGCAGATTGGGCCATTAGTGTTGATGATAGAAAATACATGGCAAGGCAATGTGTATTTCTTGGTGAAACACATGTTTGCTAGTTCTCAAGAAAACAAAAAGTAGCGTCACAATCAAGCACGGAATTAGAATACAGGGCCTTGGCTGATCTTGGAGCCGAAGTAACTTGGGTTAGATCACTACTAACAGAACTGAAGTTATCAATGCCCAACAAATCGGTTTTGTGGTGTGACAACTTAAGTACTCAGTCACTTACATCCAATCCAATTATGCATGCTTGCTCCAAACACATTGAGATAGATGTTCGTTACATACGTGATCAAGTCCTACAAAACAGAGCCACTGTGGCTCATGTTCCCACTGCTAACCAAATTGCAGATTGCTTAACCAAACCTCTCACTCACACAAGATTCAACATGTTAACAGACAAATTTGGGGTGATTGTGTCACCACCAGTTTGAAAGGGAGAGTTGGAGAATGTGAGAATCTCACACAATTCCATTATTAAGAATCATGACTTAATTATCGTGATATGATCATTCTTGACTATAGGAATCACATGTCAATGTATTTAATATTCTGCATTATTGCAACAGTCATTATAATTACAATTAACTTGATGCTAAGATCGTGATTGTATATTTCTATATATTTAAGTATACTATAAAACACAACATTCTGTAGCATTTTCTATCTCAAAGAAATGGTGAAAAGGGAAGGAGTGCAATACTTTGTGGCTGGATGATAAAGCATTAATTAAAAGTGCAATTGTATGGGTGATAAAGCATTAAAAGAAGTTAAGTGAATAAATCATGCAATGTTAAGCTAGAATGACTTTTACTTTTTTTTATCGACAAACTACATGTGTTAGTTTTATTAGTTTTATGTTGTTTTTTATGCTTTTCGAATTATTTTCTTCGATGGAGTTGTTGATAAATAGTCAATCCACTAAGCAACAACTATATTCAATATGATTTAAGATAGATATATTGTCTTATCAAATAAAAAATTTCATTACAACTTTTACGTACTATTTGAAAAACATTAATATATTTTAATTAATCAGGATGATGATTGATGAGGATAAATAACCTCTGACCATCGTCAGTTTTATGCCAAAAATTTACTGTGAGGATTTAAAAAGAAACAAAAAACAAACATGACTCCCTAACTGTGAAACTTTCAGGCATTTAAGAAGTATATTCTAGATGCTAAATTTTGAAGACAAATCCAACAACTAAAATAATCTCAACAAATGCAAGTCCTCAAGTCAAAACTAAAAAGAAAAATAAATAAATGAAAACAAAATTCGTGGTTCAATATTGAAGATCGAACAATAAAGCTAGTATGTATCTAAGATACTTCTTGTAAAGCATTCATGTTCCATCTAGATTTTAATATTCAATCTATAGGTGAATAACTAATCCATGAACAAAAGTTTTCACCATAAATTACCCCTGCAAATTTTAGAAACTCGAATTTAGACCTAATAGGTTGAGAATTCTGAGTAAGATAAATAAGACTTGAGTTTGATATATTAAACTCGCCCGAGTTCAAGAAGGTTTAAATTTGAATTGACATTTCACTATCTTAGGAGATTAGTAGTTTAAATATAAATATTTTGTGATGTTTTTTAAAAGAGAACTTTCCTTTTTTTTTTTAAAGGTCATACATGTATTAGTATACCAAGTATAAAATAAGTCAACCAAATATAACTCATAGTATGGTTGCTTTGTCATTTTAGCTAGCGGAAAGTTGAAAAGTTAGTTGAAATTATAGCTAAAACAATTTTAGCTCCTTATGAATAGCAAAAATCTAGGAGCTACTAATTTTTTTAAAAAAAAGTTACTTCAAGTAGCTTTTCTAAAATATCTCCTATTTTCAGCTACTAGTTGATTTTATTTTTATACGTTTATCCTTCATTAATTAATGTATGGTCTCTCACTCATTTTCTCTCGTCATATTATACAATATCTCTCCTTCATTTATCTCTCCTTCATTAATGTAAGTATAGTCATTTATAAGATAAATATATAATTATAGAAAATTATAATTTAAATTTGTAATTTAACTTACATATTTAATTATAGAAATTATAATTTAAATATTAATCATAGTAATTTATTATTAAATACATAAATTTATAATTTAAATATTTTATTATATAAATTTATAATTTAAATATATAATTATAATAATTTATAATTTAAATATAATTGATTTATATTATTATAATATTTTATAATTATTTTAAATACTTCATTGTTGATCTAACGATTAATGATGTTGTTATTTTTTATTTTACAACTTTCTGTTAGTTGATCGGCTAGTTTTACCAAACATTTACAACTAACTTTCAGCTTTCAGCTAACTTTTAACTTTCAGCTAGTTTTTCAGCTTCTAGCTAGCTTTTCAGCTTTCAACTAGTTTTGGAACTAGTTTTCTTAAATACACCCTTAATGTCATAGTGACTAAATCAAAACGACAAAAGGAATTAATACACAAATAAAAACTAGAAAAAAGACCGCAATAGACATATGGCATAAAAAACAACCCTCTACAAACCTATGCAACTAGTCAAGTAATAATAGCCTTTAAGCATATAATAATGGATGTCTTTATCATTATATAGGGAGAAGCATATGCATTATTACATTTAGTTATGATCATTTCCAAAGTTTGGATATCACTATATAAAACATTTTCTATCCAGAGACTTCCTATTAACGACAATTGCATTCTTATGATCTCATAGAGACGATACACATGCTAATTATATTATTGCCGCTAAAATGCATTTTCTTAACTTTGTACATTACTATATGACAATCAAAATGCTCATTAACTACGGCTGGTAGTGCTACAAAATGCATTTCCTTAGATAATTTTTAAATTTGAAATTGATATTATGCCAAAATCAAATAGCTTCTAAAAATATAAGATTACATTTTTTTAAAAAAAAATAGCCTTTGAAAATTAAGTATTTATCATGCTTTCAAAATAAGGAAAAATATATTCATTTAAATACATTATATGTAATAGATAAATAAATATAATAGTATCATTAAAATAAATTTTATCATAATTAATAATTTATAAAAATAATAATTTATTTAAATATTTACAAAAATAATATAGGAGTATTAATAAAATTAATTACTATTATATTAATATTGTGCTTAATTGTATTATATATAATTTTTAATTTAAATATTTTTAAATACATATGATTTGTGAAAATAATTTTAAACGGATATTCTTTAAACATATAATTAATTTTATTATAATTTTTAAAATAATAATTAAAAATAAATTAAGAGGTAATATTTTATTTATATATAATAAAATACATAATTCAATAAAAATATTTAAATAAATTTTATGATATATTTTTTATATAATATATATATATACATATTAATTATAATTTACATATTTTTTATTAATTTATATATAATATGTGTATAATTAAAATAAAATATTTCTGTAATTAAGTCGCCAATGGAACCAAACTGGTTAATTTAAAAACTAGAGACAATTTTTTTGTAATTAGAAAAAGAAGAAAGAAAATTATGGATTCAAATTATGATAAATTAAACATGTAATTAAGACTAAGAATTTTTATTGGTTAGAGTTTTTAATTTTTGGAAGGAAAAACATATTATATTATATGAAACAAGAAGAAGAAAAAGATTAAGGTCATATAAGAAATATGACCAAGGAAGGATCCAATGCTCTATAAAAACATAGATAATTGAAACCCTCCAATTTATAAAAAGTAAAAAAAAAAATAAAAAACTATGTCATCTCTAATAAACAAATAGAGATTTCTTCTTTTACTGGTATAGCGAGAAAGTCTCTTTATTGTTATTAGAGACTATTTAACACCAATACCTATAAATCATTAACTCAAAAACATCCTAAACATCTTTTTCCGAGGTTATTATGTAACTATATTGACCATATTCTAGCTAAACAAATCAAAATCCACATTCTTTTTAGTTTTCTATTTGTTACCAATGTCAAATAATGTTGTATGTGAAACTATTGATTTTTCACATACAATTATTATGGGAATATTTGTTTTAAAGGTATATTTCCTATCTACAATCTTCCCAAAACAACATGTCATATCTCATTCCCATTTTTCTACAACTATTTTTATCAAACTAACTTTCATCCTTCCCTTTTTAGGTCGAGGCTAATACCTCTTTTCACCACTTAGAGTTGTAATTGGCATTATACTATCGATCACCCCTACAAAATACTATTCATATTTAGTCTTAACCTCTGTCAACAAATGTCAACCCCATTTAGGAACAAGTGCTTTATTAAAAGAGGGAAGATGCCTAATACCACCTAATCCATCTTTATCCTTTGGGAGACACACATGTCTCCAATCATTCAAACCATTTTATTGATAGATTCATCCTCTGAGGAGCCTCTCCACAAAAAAGTATCTTTCTAGTTTGATTAATTTGTTCCCAACCTTTGGAGGCTTCTTATATACAGATAAATAACATAGTGATATTGTTGATTTTGTCAAACAGAAATATTTCGCCATCTCTACAAAGATAGTTTATCCTTCGCCTTTAAAATCACTTTATCCCATGCTAAATGTCCAACATAGCACATATTGACAGTGAAGCATAACTCTCCACCATTGAATAATCGACTAGAATCCCCCATGCCACTTAAAAATTACTTTAAGACCAAATGCTAGTTTGAAACATCTTAAGTGTTTTTCATCCCTAAGACATTTTCAATTGTTGGTCTAACGAAGATAATTATGTCATCAACAAATTGTTAGGATACCACTCATTCCTTCTATTACTAGCAAAAAAGGAAAAGGATCTAGAGGATCTTCCTAGCAAAGTCGTTTATGCACTTGAAATTCCCTAATGAGACTGCAATTAACAAGTACAAAGATAGATGGAGATTGTATGTAGCCTTTCACTTAGGTTATCCATCTATAACTAAAGCCAAAATTCTCCATCATATAGATGAGGAAGCTCTAATTAACTGCATCAAACATTTTCTCAAAGTCAGCTTTAATGTTTTCAAATATACCCAAAGTAAGTATCTGAAACTCTAAACTCAAACTTTAATGGTTAGAGTTTAAAATACTTACTTTGTGTATATTTGAAAAAATTAAATGTTTTTTTGTGATTGTTACTATGTCATGTCAATTTTAAGATATTCATACACAATTTTTTATTCTCATAGTAAAAAAAGCTAAGAAATTCATATTTTTTTATTTTTAGTTAATTTAGTTTGAAATAAAATTATTAATACAATTAATTGATTGTTGCTGAAAATGAATTTTTAATTCTAAAAAATCTTATTTTAAAAAAATATTAGTCTTGTTTTTAAGAGACATATCTTATCACGTAGATCCGACTTTCTTTTTTTACATATGATGTCTTAGACTTAAATAACCTGTACCAAATAAATACTCTAAATACAAAGATATATTTTTGTTGACTTTATTAGTATGCACAACTGTGTAAAAGAATATTTAATCATAATTTTTTATTTATATTACTAAAGAAGTATTAATTAATATATTTACTGTATATATTAATTAAACTCATATTTATTTATCGATAAAAATGAAATAGGTATCAGTACTTGATAATAATTCACCTACCCGTATACAAATATTAAAGTGTCATAGCTCATTTAATTGAAGAGTATGTTTTGATACCAAATTCAATTTCTTCTTAAAAATTATTAATATTATTTATCACATCAATTTACTTATGTCAAAACACGAATAAAGAAGATATATAGAATAGGAAATAAATAAGATAATTTTTATGGTATTTTTTCTAATTTGAAATAGTAAATAAATAAGGCAATTTACTATATTAATTCTTTTTTTTAATTAATCAAATTATAAATTTTATCCAAATCATTTTTTAATAAATTAAAATAATTTTTATTTATCTATAAATAAGTAAATACGACTAGAATTTTCAATAAAATAATTTTATAAAATTATTTAAAATAAGTTTTATAAATAAGTCTTTAAAATAAAATTATTTTATCATAAATCCTAGATATATTTACTTATTTATAAATAAATAAATAAAAAAATTATTTTAATTTATTAAAAAATTATTTAAATAAAATTAACGACTAGATCAGAATTATAATTGTTTTAAAAATTTAAGATTTAAACTCCAAGAATTAAAAATTCAAGACCAAAATAATGGATTAGAAAATAGAGGGGACTACAAAATACAGAATAGGCATTTATTTTTTTTGCTGGGAAATATGTGAAGCAGAGAGAGAAATTGGAGTGGGTCCTTTAACTCAAGGCACCACAGAAAGTGAAGTGGCATGAAAGCAGGTAGCAGGGAGAGGAAGACTTGCCAATAAGAGCGAGGCAATCTCACCTTATCCACACGCCCACCACAATCTTATATTACGCCCCTCATCACTTCACTCCACATCATCATCATCCATACATAATAGCCCACGAGGCTTGGCCCTTGCAAATTAACTTGATTTTCCTTTTGACACTCACAAACCTTTCATCCACACATGGCTGCCATGAACTCTAGCGTGTTGACCTGTAGCTACGCCATATCAGGTGCAGCATGCTCTGAGCTCAATGGGAAGCTCACTTCTGTGCCCTCTGTTGCATCCTCTGGCTACAAGTTGCCATTAATCAAAGCTGAGGCCAGAGTTCCCACCAAAGCTAAAGAATCACAAGGAAGGAGAGGTGCCCTTGTTCTCTTGGCAGCTACCCTTTTCACCTCTGCAGCTGCTTCTTCTGCCAATGCTGGGATCATTGACGACTACCTTGAGAAGAGCAAGGCCAACAAGGTATAAATATAATCATTAATCAACCACTGTTCTATATACATCTTTCTCACATTTCTATGGTTTATGTTAGATTTTTATTTTACCAATACCCCTCCCCTTTATATTCTCATTTTCTACTTAGCTTTGCCATCATAATGTAGAATAATTCATGTGCTATAGGAATTGAATGACAAAAAGAGGTTAGCTACTAGTGGAGCAAACTTTGCTAGAGCATACACCGTGGAATTCGGTAGCTGCAAGTTCCCTGAGAACTTCACTGGTTGCCAAGATCTTGCTAAACAAAAGGTCTAGCTCTATCCTTTGTTATTTTGCATGCTTTCCCTAATTCTAACTTTTGCTTTTTCCTTTTCTAATTTTTATTATTCTATTTTTGTCCTTCTTGTTCCTGGGAATTTATATATGCAGAAAGTGCCATTCCTTAGCGATGATTTGGAGCTCGAATGTGAAGGAAAAGACAAATACAAGTGCGGTTCTAATGTTTTCTGGAAATGGTGAAAGGAGGCAGCATTTTCTGCCGAACTGGGAACTATTAGCTTTGAAATGTACCTAACTGCTTGAAAATATACCATATTTTTCTGCATTGCTTTTACTATTATATTGCTCTGCTGCTCTTTAGTTGGTTGGGGAAAAACAAAATGTGTAAATTAAGCGGTTGTTTCGTTGAAATTAAATTTTGTGCATAAGTTGAGGATTTTGAACGTACAAAAAGCTAAAATCTGATTTCCCAAATTCATGTAAGCTTTTTACAACACAGCAAAATCATGTCAGAGAGCAGTGGACGTGTGTAAGCCGCTATGTTAGTACTAAACTACTAATTGCTTCTGCTGAGAATTTAGAAATAAACATGTACTCGACGTAAATCTGAACTCATACAAAATTGTTAGATGAACATTAGACAACTGTCAATTGTGTGTTCTAAGTTGATTGAAGAACAAAATGAGTATTTTGATGTTCTTCCAATCCATTCTGAATCACTGGATGTGTAATGTGTTCAAAAACAAATGCAAGGAATCAGGATTCCATCATTATATTCTTGCAAAATGATCGAAGCTTTGATAACATTAACTTTTCAAAACTTCTATTATGTTATAGTAACTCGTTTTCAGAATAACAGCTCCAAAACAGAATATTCCTAACGATAAATATTGTCTACGGTTCTTTTAGGTCTCCTATATCTTCATATATGTTTAGGCGGAACTAGTGCATGCTAGAAATAATTTATTTTATTTTTCATGTTGATATTTTCTTCTAAAAGAGAGAATTTTTTCAAGGACGTTTAAAAGTTGAATTTTTTCAATAATTTCTAAATAAACGTAGTTAAGGTCTCCATTTTTGTAATGATAAATTTGTTACACAAATTTTAAAAAATACGTAAACTTAATCTTTCTTTTTAAAAATCTATCATGATTTTTAAAGTTAAAAGAGGTTAATTTTTTTTTTCAAATTCTAAGTATATAAAAGTACAGTAACTTTAATCACATTTGACTAAAACTAAATTAAAGATATTAAAAATAAATTTTCTAATTTTAAAAGAGAAGGAATTATTGAAAGACAATTTTTGTAATACTTATAACATTAACTATTTTTCATCTGATACATTTCAAACCATTCCATTATAATTCACTCAATTATGCTACATTTCAATAATAATGTAATATTGCATTTTAATCTATGGCTAAAAGGCTGCCACCACGGTGGTGGTTGCCATGCTCCACTTAGTCGGATTATGTGTTTAGAAAAAATGATTGTGATATTTTTTACGATAATTCATCGTACAAATCAGCATTTTCTTTTTATAATCATCTATAGTAACCTTAATTTTTCACATTTCTCACTCTTCTTCCATCTCTATCAAATTCTCATCATGCTATCTCGCGTACCTTGGAGATAACGTTACGTTTCCTTTTTTTTCACTCTCCAAAAAGCAAAATTTTAGTTTCCACGGACAATTAACGTGAGTAACATTTTTAAACTTTTCCGTTCTGTTAATAAGAAGTTATGAACTAATATACAATCACACAATAACTCTCACAGAGACCTTTGCTCTACCAGGACTACGATATTTTGGCTTCTGAATGAAGTATCAAATTTCCCAAATTCATCAAAAACATGTTTCTATAGGTGGATAAACTGCAATACTTTTTCTTACGTACTAATCGCTAACAAGTAAACAATCTCAACTATTCTTTCATTTGTTTTATGAATCTATACAATGGTAAATACAAGTGTTTCATCAATGTAGCAGGTAATATGGTGGTACTTCATGTAATTAAACTAAGGCTTTTAAAGCTTAATCTTTATTTTCTTCTTCTCTTTATGCCTACAAGTGTCAGGTACAAGCATCAGATATTCTACCGTTGGTCAACTTGTGTCAATTCTTCAACCACCATGTTTGTCGCTTCTAACTCCCACAAGTCACAACTGCAACATCTCTTAGGGCGATGGAGACTCCTCAAACACAAAGTTACTCAGTCTAAGTTCTATCCAATATCATTTTTGTTTCTGTTTTTGTCTCTATTAGAGATAGAAAAGATTCTAACAACACCATCTTGCTTGGAACCTACACATCTCTAACTTCTCATTCACACTATCACCAAAGATCCCCCTGCCAACCAATCAAACAACAGAATTTGCTTGGATATTCCTCTTTCCCTGATAACTTAAATTTACAATACGTCTAAATTAAGTATGAATTGAAAACACTCCATTCTTGCACCAAATAAGGTTAATTTACCAACTGTCACTCGCAAAGCACTTCCTCCCTTTCATCATTTACATTCACAAGTCAAAACTTTGAAGTTCAAAGGATAGTTGAAATTTTCCTAGTGAACAATAAATTTTCCTCAACATAAAATTCGGAAGTTGCATCATGAACTTGGCCATTTTTCTTGAAAGCTACAATTAGAGAGGGTGGCTAACAAATCATCGTCTTAACAAGGTGTGGAAGAAGGATTCAAGCCATTGCCAGCGAAACCCCTCATCACGATAATGAATGAAATCGTTCAAAGAGTTCGAATATTTTTAAAGATGCAGACTTGCAGTGAATCAGACATTATAATCAATTCAGCAAACGGTGCACAGAAACATTAGGAAGAAGTACAATTAATATTTTACTAAAAGTTTCATTAGTCGATGAGAACTATTAAAAGAATAGTATGAATCTAGTTAGAGCAAGAAGGACATGGCTGCCACAAGCACGTGTATGCACGTGTAAGCTTTTAATTAAAAGTAAGAAATTTTTTTATTTTCTTTAACGTGATCTTTTTGTACCACACCCATATAAGTACCCAATTTCAACACTAATTAACTATATTTCTAAAACTTGAATATTGTTGGTTAAAGTTGGTCTGCCTTTTTATGAAGATTACAGAATAACTTTATTCTCAACATTCATCATTTGTACAAGCATACTGTCTGGATTTGCAACTCATTCTTCAAGTATTACCAATTTTTATTTTAAAAAAGTAAAGGAAAACTGAAAAGAAAACGCTAATGAATAATGATGGAGACAACAAGCCCAATATTGGTAATATATCTTAAAACAAAGTGCTTTCTCGTGTTCATTTTCGTTTGCTTTGAGACCATTTTGGTTTTATAATTAACCTATCTTCTAGTTTATAGTTTGCCTTTTTAATTTTTTCCTTTTAAAAAATAACAAGATGAAAATAAAGAAAGGCACACACTACTGCTCTACACCCCAAGTTTCCATCCAGATTTACTGCTATCAACATTTTCACACACATTCAGAATTCTGAAGTCTGAAGCGTTAGATAAATATCAAATGATGATTCACGTTTTATTTTTGTAAATTAAACTTAAAACAAACATTCGATCTCAATCATCTAATTAATATATTCGTACAATGTTTTCAATTCACTGATCATGTGAATGTGTGAAATATTGACTTCAGCAAATGAATCTGAATACGCGGTTTCACGCATTCACGCCATTAATGAATGAATCAAAATATTTTTATAAATATGACTAAAATACTTTTTTGTCTTTTACGTTTAGCTCTTTCTTTCTTATTCAATTTTACTCTTCATGGGTTCTTGTCTTAAAATATTCAATTTTATTTCTTCTTGTTTATTAACATATATATTCGAATATATCTTTACGGTTAAAGATTAAACGTGTAATGTTAAATTCCTCTCAAAAGAATTTAAAATATATGCTGAGGCACTGTCGATCAATCAAACTAAATCCTTGTCGAATTTGTGTTTTAACTTTGATTTATTATTGTTTTTTGAAGTAAAATATTTTTACTGAATTTCATTCAGAATGTATACATAGATATAATTGGTATATACTCAAAAGATGTAATTACTGGTATAAAACCTAGATATAGTTAACACTTGGTTTAAGGAACAATTAAACAATACAAATAGTTAAAACCTTTATAAAATGCTTTATAAAAGGATCATCAATGTCTTCTAAATTGTGTTTTAAATTAAGGGTACAAGGAATTAAGTTTTATTTTAACTAATCAAAAGGTAAGAATTAAGAATATATTTTATTTTTTTTAATACATCAGAAAGGATAAAAGATAAAAAAAGAAAAAAAAATAAATAGTATTCTCTTAAGTAAGAAATCTTCATTTTGTCAACTAATAAAGAAATTCAAAGTTGTTAAAGTGGTCATTTGCATTGAAAATTTTTTGTGTCATGCGTAGTTCTATGTTTTGTTCCTCAATCAACAAATACATTTCCCGTTTAGTGTGTGGGAAGCTTATCATTCATGAACAATGTTGTAAGTTTTTCATAAAGGAGAATGAACATGAAATTGTGTTGGAGAGTGATGAATAAGATGGATAGTCAATAAGGAATCATATTCACAAATGATATCCTTGAAACTTTGGTGTCAAACATGATAAAGTACATGATAAATTGTCAACATTATAAAGTACATGATAAATGGTTAACAGTAATAATATATTTTATATTTTGAAAATATTAGTTATTTATTTTATCCTAACAAATATTTATTTTTGGCCTAATTACACTTATAGTCAGTCAGGTATTAAAAAATATTGTGATTTAGCTAGTCTTTATGTTTGGATTTTGAATTATGTCGGGTGGGTCTTTAGTATCACAGAGGAGTAAGTTTAATCCCTCAAATTTCAATTGTGCAAATTAAGTCTCCTATCCTATTTATCATAATTGGAAAATTTTAGTATCTCAAATTTTATAATTATGTGATTGAAACTTTTTTTAACAAAGTCCCACAATTTCTTTCTCCTATAAAAATATATTTCATTCATTCTTTTATTTATGATCAAGAACTGTAAATTTTTCTATCTTCATTTTGTATTTATTGTCTAAACTAGAACTTTGACATATAAGAAAATAAAAAAAAATATTACTTTTAAAAAAAAAGTTCTATATAAAAAATTTAACGAAACCAATATTTTATATAAAATCTAAATACAATATTCCTACTCCCCTTCTAAAGTAGTTTATGAATATCATATAGACTCTTTTTATTTGTAATAATATTCTTCCTATAGTGACAAATGAAATAATTTAATAATAATGATAGGATTAAATTTAACAATGATGATCATATTATTTATTAAAAATAATAAAGGGATCTCCTATTAAAAATAGTAAGATTGAAATTTAATAATAATTGTAGGATTAAATTTAACGATATTAATTGTATTGATCATCATTCAGCACAGTTAAATTTAACCTTACGATTATTATTAAATGATCTTATTTTTTCACAATAAGTTTTTTTATTACTTGATATATCTTATTATCATTTATCATGTTAAGTGAGACAAAAACGGTGTTAATTATATTATTAAATTTAATCTTATAATTATATATATATATATATATATAAATAAGGTTTTATTAACACATGTTGCGTAAAATCATTAATTATATTATATACAAATCTTAATTGAATACATTGTTTACATATATTATATTAAATAAAAAATCAAGTCAAAAATATTTTAACATTCCATTGATTTTAATTTGTGAAACATGCTTTCAGCACGGAAGGACATACATGGGACTTTCGGCACATCAAGGGAGTTAAGTGCAAATTTAGTGACGTTCAAGGTTAAGTGCAAATTTTGTGAAACTTGTGACTTTCAAAGTCCCTATTATTATTTTATAGGATTGGTTGAAGGTCATTGAAAAAGGTGACAAGCATGGTTATTCTTGTGGTTTAATTGAATTTAATAGATTTGACAAACATTGTACAGGAAATGCAGTTTAACGTATGAGAATGATGCCACAGAGTTAAACTCATGTTTCACTCTTTTGTAGAATGATTGATGAATACCATTTTTTGTATTGAAGGATTATAATTTTCTTTTGCTTACACAGATTTCATGGTGCAATTTTTATTATGCTCTCCGTTTGTGAGGTTTTTAGTTTTGTTAACTTCTTTTTTTTTTATGTCAAAAGAATTTCATTAAAAGGTATCAATAATACAAGCAATAAAAAATAGAGGAGATAATTAGTTAATACTTGAAAGTGAAGCTCCAAGGATTAAATGACCATCACAAAAGAACCAACCCCATCCAATACTAGTAAGAAGGTACATATAGCTAAATAGATAACAATTTACAAGTTACACATATAGACTATCGGACTTCCCCAAAACCTTACATTTAGCTCATGAGTACAGTCCATCCCATCTAACCTACTTTTATACAATTACCTTGATTTTGACACAGTATTGACAAAGAATATGAAAAGGAGGGATGCAACGTAGACAATCAAGACCAAATTTGATAGTTTAGTTTATGCAATATTTTCCCAGCCTCAAAAATCCCCTTCTAAATGCAAATGAGTTTCTTTGGTTTCATATACATCATACAACTTCAATCTGCACTACTTTCCATCTTTGTTTGTTGTCGCCTCATAGACCTTAGCCTATGTGTTGTTTAAAGTTTATTACAACTTCTTGATGCTACACTGGAACCACTCCTAACCATGTGTAATACCTGCTAGATTTGGGAAACCATCTTACAATTAAAGAATATATGACCAATGTTTTCTTCATAAGACCCACAAAAAGGACAAAGCATGTTGCTTCCAATCAATAGGACATCTCTCTTCCTTAGGTTATCCTTGGTTGGTAATCTAATAAGCAGTAACATCCATGTAAATATCAATACTTTCTGTGGAGCTTTGGATGTACATAGTAACTTCATTTCATAGCATTGTCATCCTTTGTATCTTCTTTTGTTGCAGTGCTAAATATGTCAATTTAGTGTTGTATGTGCCAGTAGGATCACTCATAGCCAACTATGTTCCTAATATGGATTCTACATGATATTGAAAATTGTATGTTGAAACCTTTGAACAATGTCAAATTTCTATTGAAATCATTGTCTCCTCCATCTAAGTTTCAACACCCAAACACCTCCCACCAACTCTTACCTATGTCATTAATTACCTTTAACAGGCAATAAGACTTATTATACGGGCTTAAAGATCTGTTTTGTAAAAAACACATCCTTTATACTTTCTATTATTATTTTTTTGTTGTTATATTTGTTTGCTTACAAAATAAAACAGTTTGTAGATTTGATTGAATTTATTTTTACAATTTCTTAACCTTTAAATTGAATTTATTACATTAATATATGAAATCTATTACAATTTCTTAATATGACCGTTTTCAAAAATTCTTAATCATATGTTTTGACCTTTAATTATTTTTCACCTTAAATTAATAGTTATTTTTGTAAATTTTAAATTTTATTTTTATTGTTACGAACTTGAGAAAGTTAGAATTAGAAGTAGTTGATTTGATTTACTTTTATCTTAGATATATAGCTTTCATATTTTGGAAGATTAATATTTATCAACACAATTTCAAAGATTAATTCTTTATCTTACCTTAAATAATTATCTTACATATATTATATTTTACAAATATATTTATATTTTGAGCTTAATTAGTATACATTGAAAGTATAAAAGAGTTTTATACTAATATTTTCAATCACAAATTTTTATTTATATGACTTTTAAAGTATTAATAGATAAAGTCAAGAAACTTAATATAAATGAATGTTGTGGTTCAATTTCAGTGTAACACTTTTTACACTCATAGTGCATACTAATTAAACTCTTATATTTTGCCTTACATATTTTTACTTAAATGAATATTAATAAGTTTAAAAAGATTAATATTTTGCAAGAAAATATTTTCTCAACAAAATATAATTAATTATATTTGATATATTATTAAGTATTTTAAAAACAAATAATTTTATTTAGGTATATACTAAAATAAAATACAAATACAAAATATAAATTAAATCCACCACATATTTAAAGTCTAGTATATTTTAATTATAAGGAGAAATTTAAAAATATATAAGGAATTATTATAGTAGGAATTTAAGAGTATCTCCAACTTTAGTTGCTTGTAACAAACTCATCACATAAAACCCATTTTAAATGAATCTCATCATGTCATATCCCTAACCAGACCCTCACGTCACTTTTTTACAAATTTTGCTCCAGGGTTTTTATAAACGATCTAAACTTTTTTAATTTTTATTTCAATTATTTCATTTTAATATTTAAAATATTAATTTAATTATTATAAATAAATATTAATTTAATATGAATAAAAATATTTTAATAAAATAATAAATAAAATATCGTTACATATTGTTGAGATCAAAGTTACTATAAAAATTGTTTTTTATATTTATAACTATCGATATTTACTTAAGAGTTGATGCGTATTTTCTAAGTAACACTAAGACCAAACAGGATATACTAATAAAGTATCGTTCCTTATTAGTAAAATGCTATAAGAATATGCTCTAATAACCATTAAATATAAAAATGAATTTAACAAGTTTTTAGTATAAAAATTGTCCCTACTAGTTCACACATATAAAAATTTGATTAAATATTTTTTATTAATACCTAGAAAAATAAAATTCCCATACGATCTTTGTATTACATTGCTTTTTAAAGGACATTATTTGCTTACTCGAAGTCTCGATGGCTTGGATATGTATTTTTATTTTAATATTTTAAACATATATATATATATATATATATATATATATATATGAATGCTAGGATTGCTGGTGACTATCATTAACAATCATCGAACTAAACCAAATTAATTAAAATAATTATGTTTAAAATATTAAAATAAAAACACATATCCAAGCCATTGATGCCGTAAGGCCTTATACAAGTCGTTTCACACTTTTTTTCTTTTTTATTGCTCTAAGGTTTTATACAAGTCATATCACTGTTTTTTTATATGGGGTAATTTTTTCAAAAATTGATAAATTTAAAAAAATTACGAAAATGGGTAAGTCATGTTTTGATACATTCAGTTTTCCTATTTTTTATTTTTTTTAAAATTGTGATTACTAAAAATGGCTACAAATTATTTCTCTAGCTTCTACAAAATGGATATGCACTTATGTATGCTCGAGAGCAGTTTGTGATGGAAAGGTCATTTTTAAATGCCACAGCCTTTAAAAAAAATAAAATAAAAAACACATTAAAGTAGTCTTTCAAAGCATGACTTACCTATTTTTGTAATTTATTTAAAATCTACTCATTTAATTTTAAAAAAATTACTCTATTTTATAAAAATGCCCCATATATAATGGTATTAAAAAAATCCCAGAAGCTCTCATTATTCAAATAATTTTTATTATTTATTTGTAAATGTCTATTTGTTTAGTAACACTTCTATATTATTTGTCTTAACTCTTAAGATCATGCTTAAAGACAAATTTAACTGTCTGCTTATAAATAAGTTGAGATAACTTAAGGTTATTTCATCTTAAGAAATAATATATTATCAAATTTGAGCTATATGTATAGGGAGTGGGAGATACATTTTTCTAAAAGAGAATCCATATTTTTTTAAGAGTAAAACCATATATTATATAAAAAAGGATGGATTGTTTAAAAAATACAAACAAGTCAAATGTTACCAACAAGAACCAATTTTTTTTTTTTAACAACAAAAATATATTATATTATAGGATATAATACCTTGACTGTGCTCTACCTAACCTATGAATCCATCTCATATTCGTCAGACACAATCTAGGATAGGAGCACCCATCAGAGAATACACATCCTATCTTAAAACCAACAAGAACCAACTACCATGGTTGAAATGAATAAGTAGCACATTATGTTATGCTAAGTAAAAGGATGAAAATTATTCCCACTTATTACAAATTTGTAAGGGAAAATTTTGGATTATCTAATCAAGATGCAAAAATCATATTCGATGGAATTCAAAATATGTGTAATAAACATGTGTAAGATATAAATTTAATTTGTGCAATAATGACTCCTAAGTTTTATTTTTAAAAATAATAGAGTTTTTATATATGTCATAGTAGAAAATTATATTTGTTAGTCTTTACCATCCAAGAATTAGATTTTGTAGAAATAACTCCATAGGAGATGATTGTAAAACAAAAAAAAAATCTAATTCACCTGCAAACCTTTTTCCATATTAAAAAAAAAAACACTTTACACATTAAAAAACAAATGGTTTCAACCTTCCATATACTCTATGCAGAAAAGGCAAAGACCCTGATGGCGCAAAAAACAATCCATATGATCTGTATGGCGTTACGAGAAAAATATTTCAAGAAGGATTTCAGTTGAATCTTACAAGGAGAAAATTAAAAGTTATTCAAGATAAGACCAACAACCGTTATTTGTTTTTCTGCCACTGCTACACTCTCATTGAGAATCAGATGCTAATTAATTTGTTTTCCAGGTGCAAATATTTCTGTGGTTTTTGGTCCTATTACCATGCTTAATTTGCTTTATGTTGTTCTTTGAGTACGTATCTCATTAAATTGTGTACATGGTCCTAGCTCACCTCCATATATAGTAGGCAAGTCTGTCTCTTTATTCATCAGATTAGTTTATGCATGTGTCCAATAGAATATGTGAAACCACTTTATATTATTAGATTAATTTTGTTCTTAATAAATTATCTCAATATATGCACAAGCTCAAGTATTTTGGCTGCACATTTACTAGATGGGATCATTAATTTCTTTTCGAATTTACCAAATGAGGTATATTTTAAAAAATTATCCGATTAGAGGTAAGTTGTGGGTAAGAAATACGATGACTAGTTTCTATATCACAGGTTGTATGTGGTTTACGACATTTTACAAAGCAGTTCCCTTATTTTATTTCAGTTAAAAAAATTTACAATCACGTGAAGTTGCGCATGCATGTTGATACGGCTTTCAAGTTGTACATACTCACTAAAACTAAAAAAGTAATTAATTTAGTTGATAACAACAAATATATCTTAAATTTTCATTTTTTTCAAAACTATATCATCGTTTTCAAAACTATATCATTTTTTTATTCTTTCTTAATTACTTTCATGGGGAGTAAATATTTAGTAAAATAAAAACTAAACTTAGAAAAAATAATAATTTCTGAAAATAAAAATGAATTATAAATAAAATGAAAAAAGAGAATAAGACGGAATCCTACTTTGTTTGATAAAAACTTCAAATAAAAAATTGAATTTACGATTATGATAAATAAAAAATAAATTCGTAAAATGAATCAAGACTTTGGCAAGAAATTAAAACAAACAAAAGCAAAGTTTTGGTAAAAAAAAATAAATTAAAATCATATGTCGTGAACATAGAATACGAATTCTATATTCACTACTTACAACTGATCAGATATTTATTTTAAAACTTAACCCAATTTGGTTTTTTTTTTAAAAAAAAAAACCTGAGAAGTTTTTATACTCCCATATTAAAATTTGCTAAATTGATGTACTGTTTACACATAAACCGGTTTTGATGTCATATTATATTATATTATATATATATATATATATAATTAGTTTTATAAAAAAATTATACAAATATAATTATCATAAAAATTATATACAAATTTCACGAAATACTTGCATTAATTATGATATAAAAAATAAATAAAAATTATAATATTTTATACTTTATTTAAATGAAATTATTATATTTTTTAACTATTTAAAATATAAAATTTATTAAAACAGTATTGTACGCACTATCTAATTAATAATGGCATTGAAGTAATCACCTAGTTTTCCTGAGAAAGTTAATATGTTTTTAATATTTAATTAAATAACACTTTGATTCTTGAAAAATAATAAAAAATATTTTGATCTTCAATTTTTTCCCCTGGTTTTGTGTAATTTTTTTATTTTAGTTTTTTTTCATGCAACTGAGTGACATTAATAACTTAACAATTTATCATGTCTATTTTTTCTTATGTCATTGTTCAAAATAATTTATAATATAAAATATATTTAATAAGTAATTAAAAACATAATTTACTAAAAGAAATTACATAAGGCTATACGTAAACAAGACATGATCATGACTCATGAGTTAACGTTGTGTCTTTAAAGAGATAAAAAGGTGGCCATGGCTTTTTGGAAGATGAAGGAGTTTAAGAGGAGCGAGAGCGGGAGAAAAAAAATTTGTCACATGATAACCAAAAGTAAAAAAAAAAAAAGAATTATTAATTCAATTCACAAATTTTTTGAAATTTGTAATTCATTTATTAAAGTTGGCTATTTCCGCAAAATGTTTAAGCAAGAAGTTTTTTAACGATGGTTTAAGTCTAAAACATTGTATCTTTAAAAAATTATTTAATAGAAACCAATTTACGTGACAATGTGAGTTTTTGAAAAATAAAACAAAATTTTTTTGTAAAATATAATTTCTTAGAATTAATTTTTTAAAAAATAAACACTTAATTATATTATGAAGTTAAAAATAAAAATATAAATATGTAAATTTCTTACTTCTAAATCAAAATTTGTGTATAAGTGTGTTGATATGATGTTATAGAGATAAAAAAATATATATTTAATATTTATTAACACATCCAAAATAAATAGTTTATGCAAATTCACCCAAATGCAATTTTTTTAAACTTTAGTTTTGTTGCTTTTCTTTTGAAAAAGACTAGAAATTCAGTTATTACTAGCCGATTTTTCTTAAAAAATTGCAGGAAATAAGTTTTATGTAGATTTATCTATGAAAATAAATCACCAATTAAATCTTTGTAGGTAACTTTTTCCTAAAGAAATTTAAAACTGCAACAAATTTTTTGCTGAAATAATTCTAGGAAATGTAACTGCAATTTTTATAAAAAAAAATATAGGAATTTTTTGAGGATTTTTTTGCGACTTTTTTCTACATAAAAAATTTATTTTTTAAAAAAAATAATATATAATAATTATTTACATATTTATATCATTTTTCACTGTTTATGATAGTCGAACTTTTTTATAATTTAATAAATTTTTTTAAATATTATACTAAAAATAATTTATATTTAATATTTAATAATATCATAAATTAAAATAATTTTATGTATAATAAAAAATCAATGTCTTTTCTTTTTTTAAAAAAAAATAATAATCCTATTTAATTTAATTTGTATATTTTACTATAGTTATTTAATAATTTTGTTTTTAAAATATACTGAAAATAATTTAGTTATAATCAATAAGTAATATCATAAAATAAGTTTTTTTTACGATATAAAGTATAAATATTTTTAATAAATTAATATAATTATTTAATAATTTATATTATTGTTAAATAAAAATTTTCTTTAATTTACTTGATTTATATGCATAAATAAATATAAATATAATTACAAAAACAATTATATATCTATTAATAATAATAAAAAAAATTATTTTGACTAACACATATTACTACTTTCTTGTTTTTTTTTTTTCAAAACTTCTCTTTCTGTTTCTATCTCTCTTATATTTTAATGTTTTATATTTTATATTTTTCATAATTATACTTATAAGACAACAAAAAATTATCATTTTATTAACAAAAATTATATCATGTTTAATTATATAATTTTATTTTTAGTTAATTATTATTACATACTAAATTATTATTGTTTAATAATATAATATTATTATTTTAATAAAAAAATGGCATACACAATCCGAAATGATATAGTTTTATTTTAATATAAATATAGTTATACACTTATGTTTATTGAATTTAACAATAATTATCTTGTATTATAGAGTGTAAGTAGAACACCTTTTGTTTAATTTTTCAGGCATAAATTTATATTAGGTAGAGAAGCATAATGTATATACTGCTAACAATTTATGATTTTTCTATTTATTCTAAACCTTATGTAAAAGAAAAAAATCATATGACTATTAATTTTATTTTTTCATTACAGGACCCTTTGAAGGAAAGACTTTGTAGCATAATTTTGTCAACTGAATAAAACTTGAGCAACAATCTTATAGAGAAAGGGTGTTACGCATTGCGAAAAACATTAGAGGGTCACAAAATCACATGAAAAAACCTGTTACAAAAATTACATACACAATCAGAAAATGCTTCAATTCAGTGAATTGATGGACTCAAAATACATGTTACAAATACTTCATAACAGATATAATAATATCATTACATGTCTCTTACATGCACCCCATCATTACATAGCTCAATGAATTAGTGGATTCAAAGGGGACCATTAATAGGATGCAAGTGTATGAAAGAAAGAAAAGAATGAGAATTAAAAGAACTCACCACACAAAAATAAAAAAGACAATTACTTGGTAACTATTCATGGCAGAAAATAAATCAAAAAGGAAAAAGTGATGAAAAAAGTATGTATCACATACTCAAATTGTGGAGGAAAACTTATACTAATCAGTGATGATGAGCATAAAACAGCGCATAATCTCAAGGTCAGAAATACGAACACAAAATCAAAGTTGTTATTTAAACAAAAAGAATACACAAACTATCATATTTCAAATTGACAAAATTATCACCTAAATTCAAACACATCTCTCTAGCAAAAAAAATCCCAAAATTTGTGTTCCTTGCAAAATTCAACCACCTTCTTATAGGAAACTTTTGAAGGGAACGAAAGAGAAAAGGAAAAAATTGAATCTTACAGGATGACTAAAACATAAGAAATTCAACAAGAGTGGTTTATCTCATCAGTGTGATTTTACAAGGTATATTTTATCCACCTTAAGGATGAAAACCAATGTACCCTTCTCTATAAGTTCAAAAATATTCATAATTCCACATAAGTACACAAAGGATCTACCAATGCTAGAGTTTTATATAGTTAGGAGGAACATTAACACCTATTCTAAGCACAAGAAGAGATAATTTGAATGCTATCTATGTGGAGAAATTAATTCAGTAGGTCGACAACACAAAACATAATGAGGAACACAATCACACTAAGCACCTATGTACATTCATTGTTCAATTAAAGTGAGTAAATTTGTCAGATTCTATCAACAGCACCTGTAACTCAGAAATGAATTATTATTATCATAAACAAAATCTGCTCATTTTGGCATATGAAAAATGTATAACTTTCACATTCAAACTTGAGCAATGAGCACAATAATAAAAACTACTAGACCAAGCAAAGAAAATGTTGATGAAATAATACCTTTGGAGTTTTTCCCCTCTAGCTTCACTATCAACATTCAAACTCTGAATGTGAAGATGATGACTCATTGTCATCGCTCCATGGCAAACGAAAGAAAAAAAAGAGCAAAAAGCAAAAATAACACGTAGAGTATCGAGAGGAAAGGGAAGTGACAGAGAGAGTAATGACATTGGTTCGATTCATATAATGTTTAAAGGTATACCCTTTAAAATAAATTATTATAGATAACAATACCAAGATGTATATATGTAGTGTACCAAATCTACTAAACAACAATACAACAAAGATGCATCCATATATTCAAATTTACATGGTAAAGTATAAATCATATACCTTTTTACGCTTATTCTTTTGAAACTTCATCTCTAAAAAGAGTACTTAAGCTAAATTTCGATGACTCATAAACATAGCTTGAGAATCCATTGTTTATGTCTGGAGGCTCTAAAATAGAAAAAATGAAAATAGTTGAAATAATTTATAGAGGTTCTCTTGACACCTAAATCATAACTACAATTTGTTAAAAAATTATAAAAATATGGCAAAATATAAATTCCTATGAAATCCGTAGATATTTTCTGCAAAAAAAATTTCCATGAAATTTTATAGAAAATTTTTACATATGTATTTTTCCAATAGAAAATTCATAAATTTCTAGTAGCGGAAGAAATATGAATTACTTTGATACATTGATCCATAGATAAATCAATAAAAAATTAAGATGGTTGCATTGGTACCACGTCTCTAATAACATGGTGACATTCTTACATATTTATTTAAAATCACTAGCATTGATAATATTAAGCCAAAATTCACTAACACTTGACACATGTCATAAACAAATTATGTCTTGATATTGCCAAAACCAATTTTATTATACTCATGTGTCATGTTCGTGTTTAAGAGAATATCGTTGAATTGGTTGAATAATATACGTGAATTATTATAAGTTCAATGAATATTCATTTTCTATTTCTATAAAAAATATTAATATGCATCAATACCAAAATATACATATATAATAATTAAGTGTTAATTAAAATTCTTTGACATAAAGTACTCTGAAATTATGTTGTTAAGAAATTTCGACTAGCCAAGGAATATGGGCGTTGCTTTGTTACTGTAGGGACCTAATATCAATTGGAAAAGAGGGGGGCAATAATTATACAGTTTAAGTTTAGAAGTAAAGTAATATCCACTACACATATAAAGTGGATACGAATTAACATTGGTACCATCCTTTTTTTTAAAGGTGAAGGGAGAAGAAAACAGGGAGAGAATTAACATTTGATATTGATAACAAAAAAAAAATCGTATAGACTAAAACAATTTTTTTAAATGACTAAAATATTTCTTTTAGAAGATCAAAATGAAAAACCTTTATTTTTAAGAACTAATTAAAATATCATTTAAGACTAATTTTATTTAGAAAATCAATCATACTAGTCCTCAGAAAACTTGTTGTGTTGCAACAAATAGCCTCTAGTGAAAAGTTGGGGAGAAAAGTAGTTTTTGAAATCATATTTAATAGAAGACTTTATATGTGACGGAAAATTCCTAATTTCAGTATATTTCCTTAGTATAATCCATTTTTATGATATTTTTTAATGAGTTTAACTGAAAGTATAAAAAATTTTACACTTATAGTTAATCATAATTTTTCATTTATATAATTTTTAAAGTATTAATTGATAAAGTCAATAAACTTATATATAAAGAATTGTGATTAACTTACAATGTAAAATTTTATAGGAACAATTTACAAGTGTTTTTCTCTTTTTTAATATCTTAAAATAATTTGTTTAGTCAGCTTTTAGTATTTTTAGAAATATTTTTTAATTTTAAAATAAAAATAAAATGGAAATTATAACATATATAGAATATCATCACTTTTTCACATCTTCATAGGAATGTTTTGAAATTTTTTTATTTTCATTTTCACATAAGAGTAAAAATATGTCTTCTCATATTTTAGAAAATATTTTTAAAAAATCAACAAAATAAAAAAAATGATGTTGTTAATATTTTAAAAAATTAAACATATAAATAAACTTAATAAGAATGTTTTAATTGTAACAGAAATTATATAATTTTTTAATAATATATTTTTTTTTATTTTTTTATAATTATAACAAAAAAATATAAATATATTTTAAATTATATAAGTATTTTATAATAATTTACTAAAATTGATTAAGTTTAACAATTTTATTTTTTGAAAATATAAGTAGCAAGCGAAAAAAATATATTTTCTTAATATTAAAAACTTGAAACTGAAAATTATTTTAAAAATCAAAACCAAAAATATTTCTCAAATAAAAGTACTCTAACTTTCTCGACCCTTAGCAATATAATAAAATATAGAGAGGTATGAAAATATGATGTTCGTAGAAATGCTAAAAAGTTCTGTAATACAAATAGAAAGAAAAAAATGTCATTTCGTGTCTCCTCTTCTTTTTTTCACCTATAAAAAGAAATTCATAGTATCATTTTATGAGCTTTCCATAGGAGATTAAAAAAAAAAAGAGTAACTCTTAAATAATATAACTTTTTTTTTTATTGGTGAAAAAACAATGTCACAGGAAATGCTTACGTAGGATTTTCAAATTTTCATCCCTCCTATATGATCTTGATGTTATTTGATGTTTGCCATTGATACGGCCATATTAATGCCTTTAATCTGAATCTGTTTCTATTGTGTGATTGTTTCCAACTATCAGTTGCGTATCTGCTCCATTTATTTTGAACAATAAAAAGCTACAAAAATTAATAATAAAAAAATAAATTCATCGATTTAATAAAATAAAAAATTTTCTTTATAATTTTCTTTTATAAAACAAAATGGTATTTTTTTATAAAATTATCAACACACTTTAAGAAATGCAATATAATAAAATGTTTTTTTTCTTTTTTATACAAAAAAAAATATTTAGCAAAATGTCTCTTTCCAAATTTATTTACCTAAATAACATGTTTTGTGATTTATGTTAAAAAATTGTTATAGAAAAACCAATTCTTCAACGTATTTTTTTTATGTGAAAAGTCTATAAAAAATTAGTTGTTCCGCAATCAATTTCTTAGAGCTTTTTTGCATATGTATTTTTAAAATTTGTTTTAATTTATTTTTATTATATGTATTTTTTCTAAAGTATAATTTTAAAAAAATTGTAAATTAATTTATATTTCATTTTGTTTTTTATATGCTTTATTTTTATGGTGTGTATTTTTTTCATTATTTTAAAAATTTTTAAATGTTTTGTAATTTATTTTTTAGTTTAAAGTTTTTAAATTAAGATTTTTAAACCTAATATTTCAAATTATTTTTAAATTATTTGGTATGACACATTTAAAAATTTAACTTAAAACATATAAACTAAAAAATAAATTATAAAGTGTTTAAAAAAAATTAAAACAACGAAGAAAGATACACAACTTAAAAATATATAAAATAAAATATAAATTGACTAAAAAAATTTTAAAAATTTAAATTTTGCATGTTATCTATCTTTTTTCATTATTTTAATTTTTTTAAATGTTTTTGTAATTTATTTTTTAGCTTATATGTTTTAAGTTAAACTTTTTAATTTGTTTTTTATGTTTCTTTTTTATGACATTGTTTATTATTTTTTTATACTTGTATCAGTTAATTTTTTAAACTTTTTATGTTTGTTCAAAACATTTTTTAAAATTTTATTTTTAGATTTATTAAGTAGATAAGTATTATTTTTTATTGAAATTTTTTAAAGTTTACATCAAATTTAATTATTATTTTAATGCAATTAATTATTTGTTGAAGTTAAGTAAATGAAAATAACATTGGACAAATACATCTAACTAACATGTATAATTTTTTAACAATATACATAAACATATGGAACATGCTACCAAAAAATTGGAAAAACAATTATTCATGCATTACCTAATAATGCATGTGTCCACCAATGTCACACCTTAGATGTTACTAATTTTTCGAGGAATTTCAATGTCTTTCTTGTTGCAAGTTTTGTTCCTGTTGACTGTCGTCATGATCACTTTGTTGTGTATCTATGATAAGGTTTATGGAGGAACTCTAACTTACTTGGGCATGAAATGACAAAAATGAAGGAATATTCATTTATTGCATGTAAGCATATGTTGATTGTGGTGTTTGCATATTAACACCAAATAGGTTGCTTACAGAGTCATATCCTTATTGTGTACATGTAATTGTCCATGGTGGTGTGCATTGGATTTGATTGAGAATATTGTGGTTTATTTAGTATTGCATAATATTGTTCAATCATCAAAGGTGAGCATAACATTCCATCTCACACAGTACCGTCAACCGTAGAATACTTGGTAAAACCTTCATATTATCAACCCCCATCAAGTTCAGCATACTAGAAGAAAAAATTCATGAGGTGCATGCAATGTCACTCACTTAGTTGCTATCGAGTGACATTCCAACTAAAGATGAAAATGCAGTTAATGTTGAGATTAGAGCACCAGAGGAAGATGTTGGTCTGTTAAATGTAGATGAAGACAATGTCATGCTTCAACAAGACGATGAAGTAGAAGAGGCAGACCCTATCATTGCCTCCCAAACTGGTATAATAAGAGTCACTACCAATTCCAAGTCACATGTAATCTTTGGATTTGGAAACTAATTTCAACAGCCCTGAATACAAACATGTATTGGACTAACCTAACGTTCAGTATGATCTCGACACTGTTCATTAGGGCATGGTCTTCGAAACAAAGGAAGACATCAAACATGTGTTAAACATGCATAATGTTAAGATGAGTGTGTACTTTAAGACTGTTAGGTCAACTCTCACATTACTTGTGGCCAAATGTGTGCACGATGAATGTCAATGGAGCTGTAGAGCAATGTTCATCGAAAACTCCCAGAAATGGGAAATTCGTAAACTAGTTGATGAACATTCTTGTTTTTCTCCAGTGATCACACAAGACCATGCAAACCTTCGCTATGTGGTCATTAGTAGAAGCATTCTCCCCGTGGGTGGAAAGTGATCCATCAATCTCAATGTCAACCTTGATAGGTCATATCAAAAGTGTATTGGGGTACATTGTCTCATATCGCAAAGTATGGATGGCAAAACAAAAGGCTATTGAAGAATTGCATGGAAATTGGGAACAATCATACCATAATTTACCAAGGTTGTTAAGTGCCATGAAAGTTTTCATTAACGAATTTGTTGTTGAGCAACAAATGAGGCCACTTTACAACGAACAAGGCCAAAGGGTTTCTAATTATGTGCAATTTTTTTGCCTTTTTTGGACTTTCAAACCATGTGTGGATGAGTTCAAATATTGCAAGCTCATTGTTCAAGTTGATGGGACCTTCCTCTATGGAAAATATAGAGGGATTTTGCTAGTAGCAATGGCATAAGATGGCAACAACATATTTCTAATAGTCTTTGCCATTTTTTAGGGTGAAACAAGTGGTACTTGGTATTCACAAATATTGTTTGATCTAGAGATTATAAGGAAAAAAAGGTAATCCAAAATCAACATATATACACATTGAGATGAATATTGTAGAACCTAGACAACCTAAAAGATGTTCCTTGTATAGGAATGTAGGTTATTTGAAAAGAAAATATCTTTTTCGTTCAGAGAATTCCCACCCATAGTCATTGACTCAATGTATTCTTATTAACATTATGTAGCTTGTACTGCATGATTATGTTAATTTTCATAGCGTTTTATATCTTCAAAACTTAAACAATATTAATATTTTATAATTTTAAAAATAATATTTCTTATATCTAAAAATTATGTACTTAACAAATTATACCAAAATAATTTAAAATATTAGGTTTAAAAATCTTAATTTAAAAACTTTAAACTAAAAAATAAATTACAAAGCATTTAAAAAAATTTAAAATAATAGAAAAGGTACATGATATAAAAATAAAATGTCAACGGGTCTAGATCAATTAGTTGAGCAGAGTGTATGAGTTGTTGAAAAAACATACGTACATAAAAAACAAATTAAAAAGCCATTAAACTAATTTTAAAAAACAAATCTAAAAAAAAAATACCCTATACAAAGTTGGTTATTCAACAACCAATTTCTTATAGACTTTTTACATAAAAGAAATAAAGTACGTTGAGAAATTGGTTTCCCCACAACTAATTTTTCAAAGTGAATAGTAAAAACAAATAAAAAAACTGTCCTATAAGAAATTGGTTGCCTAACAACCAATTTCTTATAGGCTTTTTACATAAAAAAAAATCACATTGAGAAGTTGATTTCCCACAACTAATTTCTCAACATGAATAGTAAAATAGGTTATTTAGGTAAATAATGTAGGGAGTGAGTTATTTTGGTAAATATTTTTTTATATAAAAAAAGTCATAATAAAATAAATCAATTCATCATTAAAGGAACAAAGCTTTTTCTAAAAGAAGACGGTATGTTTGACAAAATTATTGAAGTGATAGAAAAACTTTTTAGCATTGATAATATTTAAAAATTTCAAATATTAAAAGAATTATTTTAAAAGATATATTTTACTTAAATAAATTAATTATACTTGTTTTATAAAATAGAACGAAACATACAATAAAGTAAAACAAATAACAATTGTGACCGATCGACTTTTATAATATAAGATCATCAAATATTTACATTCTAATACGTATGATATATAATTTGAAAATTATTCTCCTAATTTTCATTTTAAAATATTTTATATATGTTATTTTATATTTATTCAATCTTGTTAGTTCTTTTAATCAAAGTAATTTGTTAGTTAATTACATAAAATGTTTTAAATTTAATCAATCATCTAGTGTTGGATTAACTTGCCGGCTTAACTTGTGGTTTCAAGTTTGAGTTTTGGACATACAATTGTATTAAATATTTGAAGATATTGCTAGTCTATAAAAAAATATTAATCATACATTATAAAAATTTAGTCATTGTTAAATAAGTCACTCTTAAAAACACATAGGGAGAGAGATGGAATAAGAGAGAGAGCATGCAAGACGGAGAGGGACGGGAGTGGACCATTGTGAGATCAAGAAAGGTGAAAACAAGTGAATTGGTAAGTAGTAATCACAATACAACAGACAAGAACACCCAACTTTCTATTCATAAATTTCCCAAAAACCTATAATAGAGAACTTTTTAGGATATATTTTATGAATAAAGAATGGTGAGATATATCCTCATAAAAAAGAAACCAATATGGAAAAAAATTTGGTTTAGTTACTTTTGGGATGGTGAGGGATGTAGGAGAACTTGAAGAAAGCATGGATGCAATCTCGATAGACTTTTTCAGACTAAGAATAAATGTTAGAAGGTTCTGAATAGGAAGAAAATGAATTAATAGAAATAGAGTTAAGGGTGACAATAGAAAGTTCACAAACATGAAGAATAGAGGTGAGAGGTATCTAAAAGGGAAGCAATGCAAAATATACTACTAGAAAAGGATGAAGAATAGAAAATACTAGAGGTGAGAGAGAGAAAAAAAAAGAACGATGGATGGAGTAGTTTGGCCCTTACGATAGAGAAAGCAAGAGTGAAGGAGTTTTAAGGGTATTTTGTTATTATTTACATCCCCATAAATAGCATATGCTATGCATGAATGTTTAAATAGAGAAGGAAAAAATTAAGTAACAATGGAATCAATGGGAGGGGACACAATGTTGCTAAAACCTATACAAGGGGAAGCGCTGCATGATTTGTTTGAAGAAACTGAACCTTTATTGGAAAATTATTTCTATCAATTATCAAAGTGGTTGCTAAAGGCTGTCATGAGGGAGATAAGCCTAGGCAAGGTGCAAAGGTGTGCTAGTTCACGTGTGGTCAAATAATTTCTTCAAATACATTGTGGAGACAATGGGTAATTTCTTAACTAAGGATGCAATCACTTCAAACCAATAAAGGTTACATGTTGTCAAGATTCTAATAAGTATTACTAATTGGAATCTAATTAACATAGTGAAAAAGGTGCTTATAAATGACACAATATTTGCAATACAAATCACGGAGGAGATACACACACTGGTAGAGTTTGTAATGATTATTAGTGGGATGCAAATATGTCGACTTGATCACTATCATCAAAACATGATTCTAATTGGTGACTGAGAAGGTGGTTGAATTATGAGGAACTAACTATTTATTTAAATTTTGAATCTTGGATGAAAGAATGGAAAGAAACGTTTATGGACAACTTGGTAACAAGATTCGTGTTAGGTAATAATGAGGCACTAAATGAGATTGAAAAGGAGGTAGGTGGTATATGGAATTCATTGCCTTATGTTAGGCAGATATCATAAGAGAGCCAGCAATATAGTTACAACTTTTTAACGTATCATGTGTGAAGGATGTGTATGGGTAGAGATGGGTGATGCAATGATTGGGAACCGAGATATAAATACTTTGAAGGGCCATATTTGATGTTGGTTTTGGGTCACATTATGATACATGATGTTATAATTTATGTTAAACATGACAATACTTAATACAAGTATTGCCTATGAACACACCCTTGGAAGGCGTTGTTGGGCCTATAGTGGAGGAAACAATAGATTTGACCATTTAAGAGATTATGGGCCTATTGATGCAAGTTGAAATGGGCAGAGATATCTAATGCAAAAATGACACTATGTGCATGGAAAGGGCACTGAGTGAAAAACCCATAAATGGTAGTGCTGGACAAGCTACATGCAAGGCAAAATGCATGATTAGTGAATACACCATATCCATATTTGAATGTGCATGGAGCAATCACAAAAATTACATGAGTTTTGTGAACATATAGATAAGGCGACTGAAGCTTTGAATGAAACACATGATGTCTAATGTGGGGAAGATGTACTGGATAATGGGTTGTAGAAATTACATTGAGGTATGCAAGTGAATTATCTTATAAGGATATGTGAAATAATATTAAAGGATAAAAAAGGAAATATGGGGCTATTGAGAGGGGAGTGAAGAAGAAAACAAGGGAGTGTCCTAAAGGAGAGAACAAAATTAAGGGGAGGGTTTTTTCAGAAAGTAAAGTCAGTATACTAAAGTGGTTAGAGAAGAATAAGGAGGTGGGAGAAGTGGTGGAGAAGGTATGAGATATAGGGACGAGGTTAGGAATGATTTGTGAAGGAAACAAATGTCTTAGAAAGATTGGTGCACATTGAGGTAAGAGAGAAAAAAAGAAGTGAGTGATGGAGAAAATCTCAAATATCTATGAAGGTAATTTCTCTAAATATAAAAGGGTTTATGGAGGGTAAAGAATTGAAAGCGAAAAGATTGATAAAAATAATATAAATTGAAAATGATGTGTATTCAAGAAACAAATATGGAAAGAATTAAGGTTGTCTTATGTGAGCACCTATAACAAAATACAAAGTTCGGGTGAAGTTTTTAAGCCATCAAGTGGTAACTTGATAAGGTAGTTGATCATGTGGGATTTGACAATATTAAAAAAAGAAGATTATTTTTTGGAAAATCTCAACTACCTATAAAGGCAATTCTCTAAATATAAACGGGCAAGGGTAAAGAACTAAAAGTGACAATACTGATAAAAATAATATAAATCTGGAATGATGTGTATTCAAGAAACAAAGATGGAAAGAATTAAGGTTGCCCTATGTGAGTACCTATAAGGAAATACAAAGTTTGGGTGAGTTTTTAAACCATCAAGTGGTAACTCGGGAAGGTTGTTGATCATGTGGAAACTTCCTTCATAGAGGATGTTGGTAAATGGAGCAAAAAGGAGGAATTCACGATTTTGGTGAATGTATAAGCACCATTTGATATTGAAGGTAAGAAAAAATGTTGAAAGACTTAACACAATATAGTGAGGAAAAAGTTAGGAGTTGATGGTATTTAGTGGGGAATTTCAATTCTATTAGAAATGAGAGGGAAAAGATGGGGTTGAGAATCAAATAGTGGAACAAATGCACATCTTGAATACTTTTATAGAAGTTGGAGGGTTTATAGACCACTTATGTGTGGCAGAAAATATACATGGTACAAAAACTATGAAAAACTATGAGTAGATTGGATAAATTCTTAGTTTTGGAGGAGTTTTTGGTAACATTGGGAAATATTGAGCAATAAGGGTTGTAATGTTGTCAGTTAGGGAGGTAAGTTGGGACCTAAACCATTTCAAATGTTAAACTCTTGATTTAAGGATAATTGGTTTAGACCTTTGTGGAGAATGAATGACTGAATTTAAATGCAAAAGAAAGAAATACATTTGTATTGAAAGACGAGTTAAAGATGATCAAAAGGAAGTTAAAGGAGAGGAATAAAAAGGTGTTTGAGAATATAGAAAGTGAATAAAAAAAGATAAAGATTTGCTCAACATGAAAAATAAGTTTGGGGTTTATATGAGGAAAAACAAAATAAGAGAATATGTAGTATGGTGAATTATAGGAAATGGGTGGGAATGAAATATTCCTTATTAAGGTAGAAGTTAAGAGCTCCATGGCTAAGAAAGGAGGATGCAAATTCCAAATTATTTCACAAAGTAGTAGTGAAATGTAGAAAATGCAACAAGATTCTTAGCCTCAATTTTGGAGGGGAGGAAATTACAGAGGGGGGGCATATTAAAAGCAAAGGTAAAGGAACATTGCTAACAACATTTCAAAGGAAGGGATTAATGTAGGCCAAAAATGAATAGTATCATTTTAAACAACTGAATGTTGAGGCAAAGATGGACCTAGAAAAGCCCTTCTAAGAAATGAAGATAAAGGAGGAAATTTGGACTTTGACAATAGTAAGAACTCGGGATTAGATGATTTGAACTTCTTTTCCTTAAAGGAGTTAAAGGAGGATTTTCTAGCATTTTCCAATGAATTCTATTCAAATAGTAAGTTGTTGAAAAGGTCCAACAACTCCATTTATAGCTTTGATACCAAAAAGGGTGAATCCACACAAGATTGGTGATTATCAACCAATACCCCTTGTTAGTTGTACGTATAAGGTACTAGCAAAAGTTTTGTCAAAAAGGATGAAATGGATAATGTAGTCGCTAATTCGGAGAATCAAACAACCTTTATAGTAGGAAGAAAAATTCTAGATGAAGTCTTAATTGTCGATGAGTTGGTGGAGGATGCACAAAAAAGTTAAAAAGACCTAGTATGTTTTAAGGAGGACTTTGGAAAAACTTATGACTCCATGAGCTAGTAGTTTTTCTAGTATGTTATGGAAAGAATAAGTTTTGGGTTGAAATGGATAAAATGGATAAAGTAATGTATAAGCTTGAAAAGAATTTCAATGCTAGTTATGATAGTCCTATAGAGGAATTTGGAATAGGAAGTGGACTCATGCAAGGAGACTGATAAGTGTTGAATTAAGTGTTTTATCCTCTCAATTTGCACCTTTCTTTTGAAGTATATGTATATATTTTAATTATATTCCTCCTCAAATAATTTATGTATTAGAAAAGAAGTTTTAAGAGGATGTAGTTGAATTTGTATTAATTTCTCTCTTGATTTTTGTAGGAAAAAGAAATATTAAAGTGTTTACTGCTCAAGCGCTGAATCCAACGCTGCTACCATGAATAAAGGATAAGAATATTCTTAACAAAGTTCTGGAGCCATAGTAATGGACTACATTTATAGCAATGACCTTTGAAAAACAATCAGGAAATAAACTAAATTTTGTGGTCGAAGCATTGGACCACAGCTATAATCATGAGATTTGAAAACAATAGGAAAAAAATAGAATTCTATAGCCATAACATTGGACCACGACTACAACCCTAGAAGCTTTCTTCAACATGAATGATCCTCTACTGTTGCAACACTAAAACTACATAGAATTCTATGGCATTAAAGGGAATCTTACCTTTCATGGACAAGATACATGAGTCAGAGAGGTTACTCATTGATTTAACCATTGTTCTAAGGCGATCGAGCTCATCTTTGTAAGCCTTCATCTCCAGGGGCATGTGATGGAGCAATTGGTGGATCCATCTTTTCTTGTTCCAAGCTAAATGATACCACCTGTGGCGTGGCGAAGACAAGTGGGTTTCACCGGAGTGAGGTGCTCATTTCTGGCCTACTACCCACATCAACGACAGCAGTAAAACGAATGGTGGAGGCACACCCTTGTTTGACTATTTGCTTGAAAGCGTTATAGAGCTCCCAAGATTAGAAGCTCCAATGCCAACTTGAACAATGCTAGAAAAAAAAAGTAGTTATATATATTTTATTCGTATCAAACATTCTCAACTCATAAATTTATAATGATTGAGCTCCCATGAAAAAGGAAATAAAAACTAAATACAAATAATGAAATAAAGATAACAAATAAAATAACCTTAATATATTTTCTCCTAGTATCTAAAGATTATTTCCAACATGATATATGAAAATCCTATAATGAAGCTTGGAATGCTTGCCAAATCCCACATAAGAGACCCTTTGTTACCTTTCTTGTCCATTATTGTAATGAAGATTTAAGTCAAATTATAAAGGCAACAATTGATTTGAGCTCTATAAGGGTTATGACGTAGGGGAAAAAGGGTTTTTGTGTCTCACACTTACAGTTCACAAATGATACACTACTACTAACAAAGATGATTTGGAATTCAATATAGGTTGTCAAAGTGATTTCACAGACTTTTGAGTTAATTTTTGGGTTTAAGATAAATTTTTCATAAGAGTAAACTTCTTGGTGTTAATACAAAGTCGGGACCATGCCTTTTAAGCATTTGGGTATGTCCATTGGAATAAGTCCTACAAAATTGGAAATGTGGAAACTGATGGTGGAAGTAGCGAGGAGGGGATTATCATCCTAAGAAAATAAATATGTTTTGATGATAGGTTATGTAGTGCTTATTAAAGCCATATTTTCTACTTTACTAATTTATTTTCTTTCTTTCTTCAATACTCTAAAAGATATCATTTCTAAACTCCATTCTCTGTTAAAAATTTTTTTTTATGGGGCGAAAAAAAGGACGTAGAAGAGTTAATTGGGTGTTATGGGAGAAGGTGTATAGGACTAAGGAGGATGGCCCGAGCTTTAGAGATATGTGCAAATTTAGTATAGCTTTGTTAGGCAAGTGGAAATGTAGGATACAAGTGGGACATAAGAGCTTATGGGTTAGAGTTTTGAAATCTAAGTATGAATGTGTAGTGTTGGGAAGCGAAAGGAAAACATTACTTTGCATGGTAGACTAATTTAAACTTCATTGAGTCAAAAGGGAAAGGGTAGCGAGATTAGTGGTCAAGAAATGTTCGACACGATCTTAGGGCAAATAGTGAGATTGCTTTTTAAGAGGACATATGGTTAGTAGAACGAAGTTTTAGGGATGTGTATAATCGTCTATATAGGATTGCTTTAGACAATAATGTAATAATTGAGAATAAGTGGGAAAGGGAGTTAGGTTGAAAGTGGTCTTGGAGAAAAGACTATTTTCATGGGAAAAAGAAATGCTATATGAGTTAGGATTGATAAAGGAGTCGCGAAAGAGGTTGAAGCTAGTAATGTTCTCAAAAGAGATAGAACATAGGTAAGTATGGACTCAAGACATGTCATATTTGTACTTTGTATCCTCGACTTACAAGATTTTAGCTTTGGAAAATAGAAACAGAATAGGTTATTTCTTTAAGCTAATTTGAGTGAAAAGAGTACTACCAAAGTATAACTTTTTGCATGAAAAATGGAAGTAGACAAATTAGCAACAAGGAAAAACTTGCTTAAGCAAAAGACCTTAGAACTTGGAGATAAGATTTGTGAGTTTTGTAGCAATGTGGTAGAAACAAGCATGTACCTATTCCTAAATTGTGTAGCGTCTTAAAGGATTTGACAAGAACTTTGTTGCCGCTAGAGACTATCCATGACCTTAACAAATAAAGTAAAAGATCAATGCTATCAATTTATGTGGTTGATCAATGCATATTGGAAAAAGAGGAAAACATAGTACTTGTTTGATAACAGTTTTATAAAATTGTTTCAGTATTTTAGTATTTTAAAACTAAAAAACTCGTTTGAGTAATGTTTTCTGAAAACAATTTTCGAAAACAGTTCTGATTTTTTAGTTTTTAGAAACTAAAAAATAGGAACAACTGAAAGTAGTTTTGCTTTTCAGTTTAAAAAACTCAAAATACGTTCAGAATATGTTATTTTTTGTTTTTTATTAATGAAATTTTAATAAATATAAACAAGTTTTTCCATTTTTACATCTTTAAAACAATTTTCAAATAATATTTTCCAAACAAGTTTTTTTTTTTCTTTCTGAAAACAGTTTTTAAAAATTATTCTTAAAAACTCTTTTCAAAAACTAAAAAGAAAAATCGTCTTTTGTTTTTGTTTGTTGAAATCTAACATATATGGAAGGTTAGAAATAAAGTGGTATTAATAACTCACACAAAAAATACAATATATAATTGAAGCAAAATTGCTCAATTTATGGAAGTGGTGTTCGAAAACTAAACTTCCATCTCATTCCCATGGGAAATGGATAACCAACCTTTGTTTTATGTTAAGAGTTTGCAATCTCATTCTTAAAAGAATTTATTTTAGAGTGTGTTTGGTATTTACAATATGACTTGTAATTTTTTGGGTTAATGATATAACTTGTTTCTAAAATTAGGAAGATGTCTTATTTGTTTTCCGCATTTATATTAATAAAATTTCTTTGTAACCGTTAAACAAATTTATTTCAATAACCTTTAGTTTATTATTGTAATTTTTTTTACAAAAGTTTATTTTTACAACTACTTTAACTTAGTTATAACTTAAAGGTTTTTTTTTTTTCATTTTTATCTATAATAATTTACTCGAAGTCTCTTTTAATTTAGTTTTTTTCCTGTCTCGTCACGTTCCATAATATCATATTTTGTCTTTCAGGTCTACTAATTTACATCCAGTGAACAATGCACATTGATCATAGTTACCGCTTGCCACACTGTTTGTTGTTTTTGTACTACTCTTTATATTGTGAAATCATCAAACTTTCACTATTCTTTTAAGATATACAATTTAAAATATTATTCTAGTTTTAATACGATGAACTATTAAAAATAAATAAATATTGAAAATAATAATGATAATATTATAATTAAATAACTAAATGTATCTGTTTATGTATTTTGTATTTATTAATTAGCTTTTAGCTATTTCATTAAATACTTTAATTCATTGAATTAACTGATAAATTTCCAGTTTTGTATTCAATTAGCTTATAAAATTTCGACTTACTTCTAAATTAATTTTAGCAAATATGTACTATGTTTTTAACTAAACTAATTTACCATTCAAGCCAATAATATCATATCCCAAGCCAAACCATTCACAATGAAGGAACATGAGAATATTTAAGAATGTTAAAAAATAATTTAATTCATAAAATTAAAGTAAATAAGATGTTTAAAATATTGACGCAGAGAAACAAAACAAGCTAGTTGCCCTAAGAAAAACTAGGTAAGTTGTAAATAAGGAAGAAAAGGGAAAAGTGTGAATTGAAAAGGGAAAAAAAAAAAAAACGGAGGGTGAGGCATAAGAAAAGGCTGTCATCCAGGTCACCCTATCCCTCTTTTCTCGTGGTCGAAATGATTCCCTCTCTCTCTCTCTCTCTCCTTTCTTTTCTCCCCTCCTTCATTTCCATTTTCAACTTTGGTCACAGCCCAATTCTAATTTCAAATACTCACACCAACCTCTCTCTCTCTCCGCATATATATACCCCTCTCCTTCCCCTGTTATCATTCCCGTTCCAATCAGCGGAGAGAGAGAGGGTGCAAAGCCATCTTCTTCTTCTCCCATCTCGCCTTTCCTCATCCTCCTTCTCGTTTCAAAGGTGCTCATCTCAATCGCTTCCGAACTCCGTTGCCTTTTACCCTTTGCTTCTGCGCTTTTTCCAATTCCTTAGATTTCTTCTGTTTTCTACCTGCATGTTCTTGTATTTCTTGATTTATATTCATTTTGCTTGATCTATATACAAGAAATGTGCAAGATTGCGGTGATCTGTAGATCTAGTCATGCCAATGGCTTATCGCAGTTCCGATCTTCTAGACCTGAGATCTTCGATCTTCTTCAACTGTATATACTTTTACTTGCTTGTTTTGAAATTTGTATAGTCATCCATTTCGTATTCTTGTGTTGGATGCCTTTATCGTCTGATCTGGATTTTATGTGAGAATCTCGTACTTTTTCCTTTGTTTATTTATTTTTACCACCGATCTTTCTTTCTACAACATTGTTTGCTATTATAAACCTAAGATATCCGGTGTCGAAGGAATTTTGACTCTCCAGATTTCACTTTCTAGCCTAGTTGAGATGTTTGAGATTACAGCTTGCACATGCTCCTTTCCTGTGTTTTTTTTACGAAATTGTGGATATTTTCTATTCATTTATAAATTTAGCCTGTTTCGCTTCAAAATGTGAAGGATCGTCTCCTTTATTTGTCAATTTATGTACATTTGTTGCTGTTTTCTTTCTTTGAAAACCTCAATTTATAGAAATTTTCTTTGTAACTAATAAAGTACATCGTATTATGCTGAATTATTTCATTTCTTTGCTTTCTTCCTATCGATGCTTGATTCATACAAAATGAGAGTTAGAAAAGTACACCAAATCTTTGAAGTCTGTAAGTGGCTGAATTTTGCAGGGTTTTCTATTAAAACTTGTTAGGACTGACAATTTGTTTTGTACATACTGTAGTTTTGTAAAAGATGGCTGATGCTGAGGATATTCAACCCCTTGTTTGTGACAATGGAACTGGAATGGTGAAGGTTAGTACTTTTCACCTTCTTCTGTAATGTATTTATTATTACTCTTTGTTTCATTATTGAACGGTTTATTTATATAATCTGTGTACAGGCGGGATTTGCTGGTGATGATGCTCCTAGGGCTGTGTTTCCCAGTATTGTTGGCCGACCTCGTCATACTGGTGTGATGGTTGGGATGGGTCAAAAGGATGCCTATGTAGGTGATGAGGCCCAGTCAAAAAGAGGTATCCTTACTCTAAAGTACCCAATCGAGCATGGTATAGTCAGTAACTGGGATGACATGGAAAAGATCTGGCATCACACATTTTACAATGAATTGCGTGTTGCTCCTGAGGAGCACCCAGTGCTTCTAACCGAGGCTCCACTCAACCCTAAGGCCAACAGAGAAAAAATGACCCAAATCATGTTTGAGACCTTCAATGTGCCTGCCATGTATGTGGCCATCCAGGCTGTTCTCTCCCTATATGCAAGTGGTCGCACAACTGGTTTGTTCTTGTTTCCATCTGAATTCATACCTTTGTCATCACATTGTTCTATTCCTGAATGACTGAATAAAATCCTTTCTGAAACAGGTATTGTTTTGGACTCTGGTGATGGTGTGAGTCACACCGTTCCAATCTATGAGGGCTATGCACTCCCTCACGCCATCCTTCGATTGGATCTTGCCGGCCGTGATCTAACCGACTCTTTGATGAAGATCCTCACTGAGAGAGGGTACATGTTCACTACCTCAGCTGAGCGGGAAATTGTCCGTGACATGAAGGAGAAGCTTGCTTATGTTGCCTTGGATTATGAGCAAGAACTTGAGACTGCAAAGAGCAGTTCTTCAGTTGAGAAAAACTACGAGCTTCCTGATGGACAAGTTATCACAATTGGAGCTGAGAGATTCCGTTGCCCTGAAGTTCTCTTCCAGCCTTCTATGATTGGAATGGAAGCTGCAGGAATTCATGAGACCACCTACAACTCTATAATGAAATGTGACGTGGATATTAGAAAGGATCTGTATGGCAACATTGTTCTTAGTGGTGGCTCAACTATGTTCCCTGGTATTGCTGACCGTATGAGCAAGGAGATCACTGCACTTGCTCCTAGCAGCATGAAGATTAAGGTTGTGGCCCCACCAGAGAGGAAGTATAGTGTCTGGATTGGAGGATCAATCCTTGCATCTCTCAGCACCTTCCAGCAGGTGATTGTTTTATTTCAAATTAGCGCTTCACCATGTATGCCAATTAGATAGATTCAACTAAACATATTTTGGTTTTGCAGATGTGGATATCGAAGAGTGAATATGACGAGTCTGGTCCATCCATTGTCCACAGGAAGTGCTTCTAAGTCCAGAAGAAATGCTTTAATGGTGAGTTATATTTTTCGCTGTGGTTGCTTTTTTGGTGTCTGTGTCATGTCATGCGAACTATGTTGCGATGGATAAGAGGTGGGATAAGGATCATTGGAGGGTATATTCCATGTCTGATGTATCATATTGTGTGGCATCCCTCTGGGTATGGCGGGCACATAGTTGTTGAGAAGCATTTTTCGCCTTGGAATTCATCGATACCATCGTAAGTAGACTGTCTGTAAGCAAGGAGTGATTGTGATGCTTATTTTCTTTTTACCCTTTTTCTGAGTTCACACTTTCTTTTTTGCCTTTGGAACATTAATTTGAATGTCTAGCTACATGTATCGAGAATTTTTATAATATTGTCAGTTCGCTCTTATAAATTTATCAAATTGAGTTTATTCATATGGAACACCCGCCCGAAAAGTTGAGTTTGCTATTGGCTTGATGTTCTTCGCCACTGTTCGGGGAATCAATGGTATGGGGTGCCTTGTACGTGTATGGTCCCTGGGTTAAGGCTTGCGAAGGGAATCGAAAATATTTAATACTCCATAATTTTGCAATCGGTTTATGATAATACTTGTTATTTTTCAGGTGAGTAAATAATTTAATACTCCAGAATTTAATACGTGTTATTTTTCAGTTGAGTAAATAATTTATGATAATCAAAGAATAATCTTACATCCAAAACTAGTTTACAGACAAATATATAAAGAATTTGTCACTGTACGATGAACAAGTGCAATTGTGCCAAGAACTGTGTATGCGTGTGTTGATGGGATCAAATGAATCTGGCTCAAAGTATGCAGTTGTTATTGTTTTTTATACACCCTCTCAATAATATACTTTTTATTTTTCTTTTTCCCGAAAAATCCTTTTGTTATTTATACCTCCGTTGAGTTTCTCTCAACGTGCTTCCGGATTCCACCATTTTCAAAGGGGTCCTTGGATGTATTGCAAGTGTCAGAACCTCTGACAAAAAAGAAGCCATGGAACATCTAGATGCATGCCATGTAGAATTAATTTTACGTTCGGAGCAAGACAATAGGCAGAAACATTGTAGTTGAGACACAATAATAATAAAAAGGTAAATGGTTGCAAGAGCGAAATCAAGAATTGAGAGATTGGGAGAAAACATAATCGAAAACATAGTCGAAGGAGCATAAATGCTTTGTTTAACTCAACCGTTGTAGACGTTTTCATCAGTTGACACCATGAGATCTTTCTTCAGATGTGCTCTTTACTAGACCCTACTATGAGCTTTCACTCTCTTAAAGATTGAGTCAATATCTTTGGAAAAGAAAGAAACAATTCAGTGCATTTTCAGCAATGAAATAACCCATGTACTTGTTATATATTGCTTGAATTTATATAATGTGGGGATGTTAATTATTGTATACTGTAACAATGGGTTGGCTATAGGAGTGGTAGCCGAGCAGGTATGGATAGTAGTTATTAACCATAAAATACTTATGTGCACTACCCACTTAAAAAAGTAGGGTACTTGTTATAAAAAACTTACTGTATTCATGGTGCCCATTTTAATTTTTTTTTAAATTATATAAAGTTTTATCAAATAAATAATTTATTTGTTAAAAATCTGAAAGTAAAATTATATTATTTTTTACGAGATTATTTGGATCTAAAAATATATTAATATAGTATATATAAAATATTTAATATAAATAGAATTATATTACTGACATTTTTATTAAAAATAATTTTATTAAGAGTTTAATTGGTATACACTGTCAGTGTAAAGATTTACATTGACAGTAAATCACAACCATTCATTCATGGTTGACTTTACTCATTACTATTTTAAAAGTCATATAAATGAAGTTATGGTTGAATGTGAGTGTAAAATTTCTTTATACTGACTGTGTATACCAATTAAACTCTTTTATTAGTTATATAATTTTATAAAAAAAAAGTAATATTGATAACAAGAATTTGATAATTAATATTTTAAATTGATTTATTTTACAATACTATTATTTTTTCAAAATTAAATGTGTAGTATTTATTTAACTATAATTAGTACCCATACCTATTAAGGAAATGATACCAAAAACTGATACTCATATGGGTGAAAGATATTCATTTATGTTGTTCGTGCGATTATTTTAGGTATCTATGTACATTATTCTTGCGAATATTTCACCAGTTTTATATGTAAGTATTCACAGAAGTGGTTTTTTTTTTTTTGTCATTTCTAATTGGCTAGTACTTACCAGGCTATGCTATCACCTAACCTTACAAGAAGAAATCTTCCCATCTTAAAATCTAATCCCACGTTACTTTCTCCAAATCTTCTTATGTTAATTTCAGTAAAAATTATTGTATGATACCAAAATTTCTGACAAACATCCAGTAAGTGCGTTCATCAATTTTATTTTTTCAGATACTTACGAAAATGCAAGGAAAGAAGTCAAGGAAATTTAATTACCAATATTATGAAGAAAATTTCTTTTAGCACCCTTTGATTTGCTATTCGCACCTCTCAATATTTATAATTTTTTGCAAAACCGTAACACATTCTCACCCTCTTTTACCTTAAACTTCTTAAGAAAACATCATCTATCTTCACGAATGGACGCACACTCTTATTCATCTCTTTAAAACTCTTAACAGATCTAATTTTTACTATTTCTCCTCTATACCTTCACTTATTTATTATTAAAAAAAATTCTTATAGCTATGTTTCTTATGTTGAAACAATTCCGTTAACTTTGAACATAATTTTTAGTGAATTATCAAATTTCTTTTTAGATTTACATCTTCTACTATTTTTTTATAGATATAATTTTATGGTTTTACGGTTACAAATAATTTGGTCTAGAGAAGGTTAGGATGATATGGATTTGCTGATCTAAAGATGTGAAAAATATTAATACAGGATACGTAATCTATATGTGAAGAAATCTGCTGATGACATAGTCCGGAATAAGTAAAAAAAAAAATTTTGAATCACACAATCCAAACATAAATATTTTTCATTAATATGACCATACAATTCATAGGTGAGAATCGGTGGTTTTCGGACTAATCAATCTTAATATAAGAAGATATAATTCTCTGAAATTTAATTCCTAATGTATTAACCTTTCAATCCAAATTTTTTTTATCCATAATCCACAAAAACAACGCATCATTTGATGCGGAAGTTAAATAACAATTTTTTTTTAATGTGCGAACTATATAATTCTGGAAGGTAACTTTCTAATTTTTTTGTTAAGAACAATATCACCCTCATCGATTTTTTTATATGACAATATCATCTGCATCTAAGTTTTTTTCTTTTACGAACAACATCATCCGTTTTTCAAGATTAAAAAGGTTTTTGAAAATGTTAAAAGGATGCTAATAAAAACTATGCATGGAAAACTTTTCATCTTTTGGTTAAAATGGACAATTTGGAATTTTTGAAAAAAATAGTTTTATTTTATAGGTGAGAATAGCAAATCAGTACATGTTAAGAGATTTTAATTTCCATAGTTGCATAGTGTGTTGGTCAATAAAACAGTGTGTCAGATTACTGTATGTGATCTCATCCCAAAGAAAAATACTGATGGCGACAAGCTCGGATGCGACTGAAATTTGAAGGAAATCATGGAGTTGAGGAGTCTTTCACTTTTGATAGGATTTAAATTGAATTTGGGAGGGAAAAACAATGAAAACAAAGTAATATTACATGCATGCATGTGTAAAACAATTAAATTTGGTAGTAGTACTTTTTTCTTTCTATAAACATATTTTTAGCCTGATATTTTTATTTATAACAAATTTGTTGATTTTACTCGTTATTATTTTAAAAATTATATAAATAAAAAATTATAATTAAATGTAACTGTAAAAATTTTATACACTGACCGTGCATGTAATTAAACTCTTCATTTTAACTTTAAGTTTTAAAAATATTGTTCTTTTTATACATACATTAGTGAATTTTTTTATAATTCGTGAATATTTAAAATTAATGAGTTAACAAAATGTTTATTCCTTAATTTTTTTAATTTAATTTTTATCCTGTAAACAAAATTGGTTTGGTTGCATCTTTCAATTCCTATTAAAGTCTCTAGTCTTTTAACAAAAATTTGACTGGTCAAGATTATTAAATTTTACAAAAATTTAATTTTTCGTCTTTAAAATAAAAATAAATCCTATGATTTGAGTTAAGCTTAAATCAATCTAAGTTAGGTAAGTTAGTGAGAGTTGCTATCACTTATATAGACTTATGTTATTTACACCTTCATATAATAATAGGTGAGTTAGTAAGAATTACTCTCACTTCTCATTTGATATTTTAGTTCACATTTTTCACCACTTATTTCCTTTCAAAATCTAAGAGTAGATCTTTCATCATATGTTTTTCTCTCATAAACATTTTTTTTCTTATCACAACCAATTGTCTAGTGCATACCTTTTTACTCCAACACAAATATCTTTTATTATTATTATATTGTTATAGCATACATTTATATTGAGACATCAAAACTAAAATAAAATCCTAGTGACTTTGCACCCTTTATTTAATTTATTAGAAGCAAATAATTAGAATCAAATAATAACATTGATATTTCTTAAAATTTTGACTAATTTATGTTAATTTTGTAAGATGTTTTTATGAGAAAAAAAATTATGGAAGGAATATGTGTATTTTGGGAGGAAGTAAATAGTGGAGTTTTGAAAAAATGTAACGAAAAATTGTATATCAAATAAGACTGTATTTTTTGGATTTTTAGAAATAATAAAAAAATAAAAATGAAAAAGGAAATATATCAACTTTCTCACACTCAACACTATTAGACTTGATGTTTGGATAACACTCAACATTATTGGACTTAATGCATGGATAATATGGTAGTTGACTTTCTTTTTAATACATCTATGATAGTCTCTTCTACCATTTTAGAACGTGGATTAACTCTAAGTCAACCTCAACAACTACCTTAAGAAGTTAGGTTATTCTCATTTATATATTGTAATTTGGCACTAATCTTTAGTTAATGTGGGGTTTTAGTTTCTTTCCATATATAATCCCTAATGCCTAGTACTATTGGATTTTATGTGTGGATAATATGGTTAGTGACCTATTTTTAATGGATTTAGGATATACTATATCATCTTAAAATTATTTGACTTGATAAGTAAATAATATAGTGGATGGTACATTTCTTTTGATGGTCAAAAGTTGGCTCAAGGAGTGACAATTTCTTTTCCGACACACCCCTAATACCCAATACTCTTTGATTTGGTGCATTAATAATATAGTGGGTAACTCCTTTTTTTAATAGATCTATGATAGATAGACTTGGAGTCTCTTATGCAATCTTAAAATATAGAATTGATCTAATTTAACCCAAAAGTTAGCTTAAAGTGTAAAAGTGTTTCTTATATTTGTATTTGTAGTTTTTGACATTATGTCTAACCGACGTGGAATTTGATTTTTTTTCTTCTAATAAATGGAATTTAACTGTGTTTTAGGACAAAAAAAAAAATCAATTTTTATCTAAAAACTAAAAGTTTTTAAAGAAAAAAAGTTGAGAAATAATTAAACTTTAGTTCAAGGACAAAAATAAAAATTTTTAAAATAAGAGTTAAATTAAAAACTTAGCTAATAAAGAATGAAATTAATTGGTATATAGTGTCAGTGGAAAAATTAGTTTTTACACTAACATTTCATCACAACTCTTGTTTCATGATAAATTTGTTGACTTGGCTCATTATTACTTTAAAAGTTACATAAATAAAAACTCATAATTGACCCACTGTGTAAATCAATTAACCTCATAAAAAATTAATTATTCTTCTACTCCATTATATTGAAAAAAGAAAGTATTTTTTTATTATATTTGTTTTGTCCTTGTTCATGCTGAAATCAATTTAAATTGATCAATCGACAGTTTGGTACACAGTAAATTTAAACCAGACAAATGCTAAGATGCGACAGCGGATCATGTCATCCACTGCGAGAGTGCCGAAAGAGAAATAACTGTGCCAAAGCTTCCGTCGGATTTATCATTTAAAAATTCAATGAGTGTGATTTGAGACAACGGTGAAGTTAGTGATTTTGCACATAATCGTCAATTCAAATATGGACAAAACAAAATTTACTCTACTCTATCGAACCTGACAACAGTGTGCGCCTTGAGGAAGTCGCAAAAGGGATTGCGAGTTAAGTTTGTAAATTTAGAGTAATTTTTTATTGTATCAATTCAACCCCTCTGCATAGAGAAGACGCATCATCGACAATTGAGTAGTACTGCTTGGGCATGGCTTAGATGTCTGTAGATAAAACAAAGTTTAAAGAGAAAGGAATGAAAAAATATATAAAATGTGTTAATTGAAAATCATTATTGTATAATGATAAGGAATGAGGATAACAAAATGACCTAAATACCCTTAAAATAAAGGATAAAGAGGACTTCAGATTTCAACATAATCTGAAAGTACTGATTGAAAGGAAAATACAGAAATTTTGAATTTTGTCATTGGTCATTAATCACACTGATTAATATAATTACTGAGTAACGCTATTTTTAATAAAGCTAAGTCAAGTAAACAAAATACTATTGGTTGGATAAAAATAGAACACAATGAATAAATGTAATACTTGACTTTAAACTAGTAATACCCATAAGGTAAGAACCCATATTTTTACTGTAAATAGATGATTATGAGGTACGGTCAAGAGGTTATTCATAAAAGTCATCTTTACTCTTTAGTTTTCATAATCTATATATGTTCTCACTTGAGCATTGGAATCCTTTTTGTATGCTCTCCCCCATTATGAACGACATAATCGACAGTTCATTTAGAACAACCAGATACATTTTGGTAGGAACAATTATAATTATTAAAATATAAAAAATATCTACGACTTTACCAATAGAAGCCAGATCTCGTTGCTACCCATTTTTGTTTAAGACTCAGTCTGGTAGTGTCCCCTTGTGTGTTATAAGGGGCTTGTAGCTTTCAACGTGTTCCTTCTTGCAGTGAAGTAAGTAACAATTGATCTCTCTTCCTTGAGGTGGTGGATAGGTAAAAAGCATTCGCAAAGTTTGGTCCATAGTGTGGTTCATGAGAATTTGACAATTATGGAAAATCAGAAACGCGACAGTCTTTAAAGCTCAGGGGGGCTATACCACAAATCACTCAGGATATTCAGCACAACATGTACATAAGGGTGTTCATAACCCTTCCATAGAGTACATAAAATCTATTGAAGCTTAGGGATCACTTCACTACCCATTTTCTTACACATGCTAAATGAGAAATAATTTCTCACCCCTTTTACCTCGAATGGTGATCTTAGGTGCAAAGGGTGTGTCTTGAACTTCCTAAATACTATCCTCCTTAATTTTCATCCTCTCCGACAAAGTTTCATTTGCAGTTTTCTCTCTCCAACCTCCAGAGTCAAAAACATAAACCTGAAGTGCAATCCTTAAACTTTCTGAATTACTCTAGCTTAATAGTTGAATTGAGCTTTCTAACACTAGACTCAAACTTAACTTTTAAACTATCTTACTAATTACACCCACATTTTATTTATTTATTTATTTATTTTATAATATCAATTCTTAATTTATTCTAATAAATACAAATATAAATTAATTTAAGCCTATTAATATAAATTATATTTTTTTATTAATACAACTTGGATTTTCACCTTTTTTTTTACACTCATTTAACCCAACTTGTCCATTGAACGATTTAGATTGAATTAACTAAATTGGTCACATGTTTAAAAAAAAAATTATTTGCTAAAGTTTGAAACTTTAAAAAATTTCTTTGTAAATATTTTAGAATATTTTAAAAATAGTTTAATATATTTTAGTTTTTAGACATTTAATAATTAGTATTTTAAATTAATTTTTATTTTATATTTTTATTAGTAATAACAATTTATTATTAAAGTATTATTATTATTAATAATTTAATAGTTATTTCATGTTGGGTAATCACTAATTCGGAGGAATTGATTCTAGTTGGATTAAGCTGGATTTCTTCTAATTAAAAAAAAAACCTAACCTAGGTTAATTGAGTCAAATTGTTGTTGGATTATCTTATGCAACTATGTGAAACAAGGGTGAAGTTTGTTTTGAGCATTTTCTATTTTCACTTTCAGAAAAAGTAGAACGGTAGTGAAAATATATTTAGTTACAATTTAAAAAACGTTTTCACTGAAAACATATTCAAAACACAACTGAAAACAGAAAAGAAAAAAAAGTTCATTCCAGTATTTTCAAAAGTTAACACAGTGAAAACTTTAAAACAATATTGTAACTATATAAAAATAATATATCAATATATTTTAAACTACGTATAAAAATATATAACATTTTTGCTAAAATTGATTAAATTTAACAATATTAGTTTTTAAAAATATAAAATATTAGGTGAAAACAACATATTTTTCTGAATGTTGAAGATTTGAAAATGAAAGAGTTTTCAAAAAATGAAAATAGAAAACATTTTCTAAAACTAAACATATGTGTCCTACCCATTGTTGTCACATTTTCTACTTTATAGTTTTTAAGATGAATATGTTTTTTTTTTATTTATGCATACAATGTATTAGTTAAGAAACAACTTTTTTTAGTTTTAAAGCAGACTATTACTAAATCTAAATCTTTAATTATAGATTGAATTACAGTTTGTATCCCCCAATTTTACTAATTACTTATATTTTATCTTCTAATTTTTAATTGCTGACATTTTGATTCACATTTAAAAAAAAAGATCAATTTTTTTCTACCTGTTACTTATTAACTCTTGATGGTTTTTTGGGAACTTTGAGTGACCACATGAAAAACTTATAATGACGCAGTAGTGACACTAAATGTTTGGATTTTAAATTATTTATTTTAGTATAAAATTAGTTTTAGAAAAGAAGATACACAATCACAAAGCTAACAACAAAGATAAAGTCAGATTGAAGCAAGTGGTGTCTCAACAGTTCTGAATCTTAACCTCTTCTATTAGGGAAGGTGAAATTATGTTAGTGGTGCTTATGTAAAACGATTTATGTTATCATAATTAATTATGTTTATGTAAAGATACAATAGCTTAGCAGTTGTCAAAATACTTTAGTATAATGTTTTGCAATCCCAAAGTGGCACCAACATTGTCATCAACTATATATGAATGTCACTCACATTTAATTTTCAGTTGATTGAATGCAAGATCATCTTTATCACCAAGATCTCATTTTGGATTTTGGATCTCCATATCTCCCCCCGCCCTGTGTCTTCCTCTGTGTATGCCACCTATATTTCCCTTTCTTGCATACCTCATCCTTGTGTCATTAACAACTTTTCATGTGGCCGGTCAACGTCCCCACATAAATGGTTAACAATTAATATGTAACTCGTGGACAAAAAATAAACTTTTTAAAATTGTGAGTCAAAATGTAAGCAATTAAATATTAAAGGACAAAATGTAAATAATTAGTAAAATTAGGGGATACAAACTGTAGTTCAATCATCTAATGTGATTGTCACATCAATGATAATTTTTCATGTCAGCTTTCAACGTCTTCAAATAAATGGTCAACGTTTAATGAGTAATGTTGAACAAAAATTGAACATTTTTTAAAATAAAGGGACTAAATGCCAACAATTAAAAATGAGAGAACAAAATGTTAGCAATTGGTAAAATAGGGGACATGAATTGTAATTAAGCCTTAATTATATGTTATCCCATATTGATTTTACCAATTAATATTTTAAAACTTATATAAATGAAGGATTGTGATTGACTGTTAATATAAAATTCTTTTATATTGTCAGTACATAGAAATTAAACTTTTGTTAAGTAATTCTTTTAAAAAGATTAGTTTTTAAAACTAAACGAGGAAAAAACTATGAGTAATTTTTCTTTTTAGTTTTGTATTTTTGTTTTAAAAACTAACACATGAAGAAGATGTTAAGTCTTTCTTTTCATTAATTATTTTTATAAATATGGACGAGTTTTTTTTTTTTTTTATATTCCCAAAACAGTTTTCAAATAATATTTATCAAATAATTTTTTTAAATCTTCCAAAAAATAATTTTTAAAAACTTTTTTCAAAATCTAAAAACAAAATCAACTCAATGAAACCTTATTCTTTATATTGTCTTCTTCTAAAAATATTTACAAAAAAATATTGTAGTATGCTAATGACAACTGTGTGAAGATAATCATGGATTCAGCTCAACTCCATTTATGTTCGATAAGATACTTCAATATTTATGTAGTAGTTTTTTTTTAATAAAAGAGATCATTTTAAAAGATTTGAATGAGATACTTAAATATTTATGAGTAGTTTTTTTTTTTAAACAAAAGAGAACATTTGCAAGTTTGATTGTTATCTTCTTTTGTAAATGGTTTGGGGTAACCCTTGTACCCTTTCAATATATCTTTCTTTATTGTAAGAAGCATAACACAAAATATTAAATGACACCTATACATTGTCAATGGAAAAGAGTTTTACACTAACGGTTAATCATAATTTTTCTTTTACATGACTTTTAAAGTATTAATTGGTAAAATCAACAAAATTATCCTATATAAAGAGTTGTGATTAACTGTCAGTGTAAAACTTTTTACACTAATAGTGTGTAAATGTTTTTCTTTTAAAAAATAAATATGAAATGTTTTATTTGAAGAAAACAATTGAAATAATTACTGCATGCATGTCATAAAAAAATATTAAAAGGAAAAGGTAAGAGTACATGTGCAAAAGATATATACCAGTAAGAAAGGCATCTTGTGGATACACCTTGTGTATCTATCTTTTCACCCGAAGAGAAAGTGATGGATCTAGGGGTAGACCAATGTTTTTTTATAGGCAAATGTTAGTATTTAGTATGTTAATGGAGAGATTCAAGCTCGCAACCTCTCTCTCCCCTATCTCATCAAGTTACCACAAGATCAACCTTATAATTCCGTAAACCAATGTTGAATGGTCTATCGAAGTTGAGCTTGGAATTTATTATGGAATCCACCAAATTGATTACACACTTTCCTTCCTACTTTACCAATGAGAGAAATAGTGTTTTCTCTCATTTTGTTGCACAACTAACTTTCACCTCTCCACTTTTACAACAATCGAACAAATGACTAAGAATTTAACTTTCGTATGTAGTAATTGTAAAATATGAATACTATATGCTCTACAATTATTGAAATCAGTTGGATATATATTTTAAAATACAAATGGTCTAGATTTAGTCTTTTAAAGTGTTACTAATATTTTAATATTTTTAGTTGATATGTTTGGAAATATCAAAATTACCCTCAAAATGATAGAAATAGAATTTGTGTTTGTATAGGAGATGCTTAAAGTTAATGTCTTTGTGTTTAATAAAGTTTTGCAAGTTTCACATTCACATTTTCAGTTTTACCATCACAAGAGCAAGTTTCTTTATTAATTTCTGAAAATTGTCATTTTGTTTTCCCAAAATAGAAACTTCTTCCTCTAATATTTTGCACTTTGAAATGTCAATCGGGGTGATAATGTGTGAATTTCTTATTTTAATTAAATTATTATTTCTTTCATGATAGAATTATTAATGCATGCTAATTGATTATTAAAACTGATTGATATATTAATATATATATAAGGCATATTATTAATTAAAAATAATTATTACTAAATTATATATAATCATTATTTATTATTATTGTATAAAAAATAAGTTTTATTGTTTAAGCCTAATTTTTAGGTTTTGAAGTCTCTCTATTTAAGTAAAAGTATTAAGGGAAGGGTGCAGCAAAATTGGTATGAAAACAAATTAAAACAAAAAGTGTTTAATAAAAGTACTAAGAGAAAAAAGAAGTACAAAAAATTACTGCACATAAAATTTGATAAAAAGGGGTTCTCCTTTTGAGTAAACCTTTTAACTACCACTCTATAGTCTTATATTTATCTACAAATCCATTAGGTTTATACTTTCTGTTAAATATTCACTTACAACCAATTGATTTTACACCTTTAGACAAGCCTACTAAGCTTCAAGTGTTATTCTTTTTTATAGTGATGGACTTAAGTTGTTCCGCGAGGGTAGTATCCAACTTGGGTAATGTATAATGTAACATCTTATGAATTACACTATACATCAGATAGAAAAGGATTCCTATACAAAGTATTGTGAATCGACTAAATCCAAAGTTTGTTTGTCGTTCTTCACCTCTAGGCCATAAATTTAACTCTTTGTCCCAGGCAAAGTGAGCCCCATTTTATTTTTCATCTTTTGGTATTTATATCCCTATTTTTTTAATCCAACTTTTTGGTATTTTTATTTATTTAAATGTTAATTGATGATAAAATGATATTATATTTATTAATAGTTATTGTATGAGTGATAGCTTGAAAGGTTCAAAATCCCTTTGTAATCTAGATCTAAAGATGAATATGCCAGTTGCCTCTATTCTTGATGGTAAAAGAAATTCAAACATCAAAGAATGGTTTGAATTCTCGTTTAAAAATATTTGAAATAGTATCCAAAAAGATTTAAATTCAAAGATCATGAAAGTTGCACATGATTATTCTCACCACCAACTTGTCATGTTTGTCAAGAAATAAAAAAACAAGTTTCTATGAATGTCTACAAAGCATGAAAGTTGTACAAGATTCTTCAAATGTCAAAAAAAGGTTTGTTATGCAATCTGACATGTAAGTGTGATTAACACATCGTTGTGGGTAAAAGATAAAGAAAAAATGGAAAAATTAGTAGAAATTAGACCCAATTTAGCAAGTCATTCCAAGCCCAATATGAGATTCAACAGGTTGGGTTAGAAGCCACAACCTTCGTGGCAATTGTTTCATGAACTTATTAGGTGAGTCACTTTTATTTCCCTCTAAGCCCGTAACTCTGTTGATATATTTTTAACCTAAAATTTTAGTTTGTGGTCCATGGTGTTATTTCCTATTCGGTGCGAGTCGAACTAGTTCTTTTACTCTTTACTAATTTGATATGTACTAATGTATGTTTGAATATGGAAGATTTTCATTACTCATATCTTCTGTCTGTATTGGTTCATTTTCCTTATTTAATTGTTTGCATTTTTTCTTAATTTGTATAAATTTAGTTAGAAACTTGGTGCCCAATTAATGTCATGCTCTAGGCGCCAAGATCGGAAAATACGGTGCTCTTTACCAAAACGCATTGGACGCTCCTAGCTTGTTCGCTGAGCGCGCCTAGACCCTACTATAACACTACTAACACCATAACATTACGTTGAAATTCTTTGACATTTCTTTTATCATTTCCAAAACTTGTTTGAGAATACAGAAAAAAAAGAAAACAAAAATAAAATATGCATAAATATAAATCTAAAACTAATTTTCTAATTAAATATAATTTTCTGTAAGAATGGAAGAAAATAAGAACTGAAATTAGGATAACTACTACCCTTGATTTGAACATATACTCTTCTTTTGCTCTCTTTTCTCTTTTTTTAATATATATATATATATATATATATATATATATATATATATATATATATATTGAAAAAGAGAGTTGGTTTTCTTCTTTTGTGAGGTCATTTTTAAATTTCATTTTACTTTTACCATTAATTCTTCCCTTTTAAAGACCGAAAGGTGTGTGGATGCATAAACTTTCCTTGTTAGCTTTATCGAGTGCATCCGGGTAATAATCACATTGCATAAGAAGAAAAAATATCGCGCAATTCAAAGTTTATAGAAGGAAGCTTGAAGAATCGGGAACCTTTGAAGGGAAGAAACTGCTAGGAAGATCCTGTTTTTAATATGACATAAGTATGTGAAATAAATAAAAAAGGAAACTAAGTTTAATTTAAGCGTAATTAATAAATTAATTACGAAATATTTTATATGGTACATTGTGTATACTTACATGAATGTTGAAGTTTAGATGATGTATAATTTGAGTAAATGTGATGACTTTGTAAAGGATTATGGAGTTGAGTTATGCGGTATGCATGATCTCGTTAGGCGATGAGTCTCGCCCAGCAACAGTTAATTTTTGTAGAGAAGTTTTAGGCTTTGCACCCAAGGAGACGTCTGGTCTAGTGCAAAATTTTCCATTCTCCTCTGTTGGAGAATTGTTTAGATCTTTGCCCAGTAAGAGATTTTACTCAACACAAATTCCCCCCTATTAAAAATTAAAATTAAACTAAGTTCATGTGCAGCGATACATCTCGTTGAGTAAATTTACTGAAGCAGTCTATCTCAGGGTCATCGCTATCCTGTTTCTCACAAACATGTTTCGCTTGGCGAGCTTATATAGTGCATGTCATAATTTATTTTGTTTGAAATTTTAATATTAGATATATGTTGTATAATAATAGTAGAATGGATGATTATTAATCTTAAGTATATATAGTAAATTTTGGAATGTTAGAAATCTTTATTATTTTGAGAGAGAGTGATGCTCAATTGATTCAACTAATCTTTGATTTCGCATTCTTTGATGTTTGAATAGGGTGGTGAGAAATTGGCGATAGGTCTCCACTGATACCAGGAGTCATAACATGTGACTTATGCAATGCAATAGTAGCAATAATATATATTTTTCAATTAGTAATAATAATGTTCAAAAATTAGGGATTAGGGATTGTAGTTTAATTGAATTGAATGAATATTTTAAAGAAATTATTTACATAGTTAAACTAGAATCATATCCAATTTGATTACGATAAGATACAGAATTTTTTTGTTTTTAAGTAAAAGATATCACATTAGGAGATTTTGAAGGGATTTTAGTTTAATTGACCTAAATGAATAGGTAAAATATCTTGATTATGTTTAATTTGATTTTTTCAATTTTTTTATTGGATTATTATTTTTGTTTTTAAAATTAAAAATTTTATTTTTTCTGTTAAAGTAATATATCATGTAAAAAAAATTTGTAAAAAAGAAAAAGAAGAAAAAAGTGATAAGATAATTTCATAATAAGATAATTGATGGTTAAACTAATGTTTAAATAGCAAAAATAGGAATTAATTGAATATTTTGTTTTAAATAGGAATTAATGCATGCCAGGTGCACTCTACTTAAATAATAAATTAATATTATTTACACATAAATAAATCTAATATAAAAAATAAGTCAACATAACATAGAAATAAATTATCAAATACTTCGTAAAATTTTGTAAAGTTTTATATGATTATATTAAATTTATGTTTTTTATCAAAACATTAAATAAAGCTAGATGTTCGTTAAGAATTAGTTTATAGATAATTTAATTTTTGATAATTTTTTTATTTATTAAATTTACATAAAATATATTATATTTCTTTTTTTATTTTATAATTATATTACTTATCATAAATTATAATATAAATTATATTTTTAATAATATTTTTTACTCAAAAATATAATCATGTAATATTATATAATATAATTATATTAAATAATATTATATATATAAAATACATAACAACTTAAATACTATAATACTCATACCTATATCATATCTACATAATTCAGTTTGGCAGATCTAAATTTATCATGAACTTATATTCATTGTTTACCCCATTTCACCATTCTATATATCACTCCTTACCACCTCCACAAATCCATTGGGACCTCACCTAGCACTCCCTTTTGTTTTTATTTTATTTTGATTTGATGTTATTTTTGTAAAATAACTTAAAATTAACCATTAGTGAGAAATATAAAATAAGCAAAAAATTAAATAGAAAAAGAATGAACTGATACCACCATTAGTTAGAGCAACTGTGAGTAAAATTTTTTTAAAAAGTATTTTTAGAATATTTTTAAAAATATTTATGAGTAGCTTTTTGGTGTTTAAACTAAAGAGATCAATTTAGTAGATTTTAAAGGGATTGTAATTTAATTTAATTGAATGAAAGATAAAATATTTTGATTTTGTATGATTTGATTTATCCATTTTTTTAACCGATTAATTTTTTTTTTTTAAATTAAATAATTTTATTTTTTTTTGTTAATTTGTATGAAAAAAAGAAAAAAAAAGTGACAAGCTAAACAAGTAATAAAATAATTAAATAAATAATATTTGTTATCAATTTAAAAAGTTTTATATTAATATTTAATCATAACTTTTTATATATTAAATTTGTTAAATTTATTTATAAATATTTAAAAAAAATTATAATTAAATATGAATATAAAACTTTGGTAAGAACTAATCTATACTCCTTAAACTTATCTAATCCAATTAAAGGAATACACCATATGACACCCGCTGCAGCCTCTGCAACCGCCACGAGAAATGTGGAAAGTCTGTTCCTCCACCATACCCTTATTTAATGTGTTAAATGGGATTAATTCTTCACACACTTTTATGTGTGAAGAACTATGCGATTATCAATTCTCGGAATCCCTAATCCTCATGCAAAACTCATGAAAGCACACAAATTGGCTGATTTCCAAGACCAACCAAATGATCCCTTTCCACCAAAATCATGAGTTGCACATCACATAGCACCACCAGCAATCTAATGCATACAGCACGCGTCTTGAACACCATGCACTACCAATTCAGCGTGAATCTCATGTGCTACCTGGTTGTCCAAAGAACCCTGCACCAATTCAGCTTGGGCCCTTAGGGTCCATGCTTGTTTGATGCTTACCATCCGGTCCTTCTTCATTGAAGTAAAGTGGGCCTTCTTGGCACTCCACACGCAGCCCATAATCACCAGCAAAGCCCACCTTTTTCTCTTTGGACCTTCATCTTTCCACCTCCATATATGTCTCTCTTAATTGTGGTATTAATTCAGCGGCTAATTGTCCAAATGCAATCTCACCTGATAGCGGCTAATTCATTTTCAAAAATTGGAAATTCAAATTTGACATCAGCTCCTCATGTTCCAATCACTTTCTCACAGTCCAAATCGGCAGAGCACACAACTGAGGGCTTTAACTCACAGCAGTGCCAATGTGTTTAAAGTAAATCATACTTAAATTTAATAAGATATATTATATTTATATAATATAAATCATATAAATTATTTTTTTTCTTAGTATAATTAGATGATAAAAAATATATAAAATTATTGTTCAACTTCTATTAGGTTTTTAAAAACCATGATAAAAACAAGTTTAGTATTTAAAATGTGAGGTGCTGAACTCCTATTAGGTTTTTAATGTTAATAAATTTTATTTTAAAATAAATTTGAAAATGACTTAAGGAACAAGAATTATGATCTGAGCATCCAAATCAATTATGCAAGGAGTATTTAAAATGTGGAACATAGGAAATATTTTGCAATTTCAATTTCCACCTTACTATACTTTCAATTCTCACTACTTGTAGAGGTATAATGTTAATATACTTTTAATGTTAGTGCATTGTTTGAGAGTAAAAAAACAAATTGTCCAATAAGTGTGAAATTGTTTTCATTTGATTATTAATTTTGAGATTCAGTTTTAAATACAGGATTATTTAGTTTTAAATAAATGATTATTAAGTTTTAAATACACGATTATTTTAAATAAATACTATTATAACTTCTAAAAAATAAAATTTTAAAAAAACTTAATTTCTTATTAATATATTTTTCATCTTTATAATTTATTAATATAAAAATATATTGAATATATTTTTTGAAAAAAATTAATATATAAATATATTTAATATTTCCTTGTTTAAGTGTAAAATTTATTTTAAAATTTGAAATAAATATGGTTTTAAATAACTAAAAAAATTGAAATAAATATTATTTTAATTTTTATAATTAAATTATTTAAAATTTTAATTTATAATTTGCAAAATAAATTGAGATATATTCTAACATATTTTTTTGTTAAATGGAAGGCATAGCTAAAAAAGGAAAAAGAAATACAAAAATAAGTTAGTGTAGATCTGGTAGTGTGAAATTGTCTTAGTTTGATTATTAATTTGAGGTTAAGTTTTAAATACATGATTTTTCAAAATAAAAACTATTATAACTTCTAAAAAATACAAGTCTAAAGAAAAATATAATTAGTAGTTAATGAATTTTTTAACTTTATAATTTATCAATATATAAATATAATTAATATTTACTTAAAAAATTTATATATAAATATATTTGATATTTCCTTGTTTATATGTGAAATTTATTTTAAAATTTGAAATTTGAAATAAATATTTTTTTAATTATTGCTTTAAATTTTAAATTTGAAAAAAATATTATTTTAATTATTGTTTTAAATTTGAAATTTGAATTAAATATTCTTTTAACTATTGTTTTAACTATTGTTGTAAATTTCATAGTTAAATTTACTTAAAATTTTAATTATTTTAACTTATAATTTGTAAAATAAATTGAGATATGTTCTAACATATTCTTTTTAAAAATGAAAGCCGCACCTAAAAAAAAAAAAGTACAAAAATAAATTGTCAATTGTTTGTATTTTTTTTATCTCAGTTCAAATAAACATGTTTAAAATATTTGTTTATGATATTTTTATTTTCTTTAATATTGACTTTATTTTGTCTTTGAATATTGTATTTGAAAATTTTCAGTTTAAATATCATTATAGGTAATTAATTATTTAATAATGATATTGACTTCTTTTTTAATTTATAATTTTATAATTTTTTTATTTTTCGGAAAGGTTTGTTGGAGAGTAAAAATATTTGCCATTTTTTACTGTTCAAAAAATGGCTGGAGGGATAAAAAAATAACAAGTATACTAAAAAGGTAAATCATTAAGAAATTAAATGATCATACTAAAAAATAAGAAATTAAATTACTCTACTAGAAAACATAAGAAATTAAATAATTACACTACACTATACTAACCAAATATTTAATTAAATAATTATACTAACACATAATTCATTAATTAAATTAATGTAATAAACATGTAATTATTATAATAAAAATAATAAATTAAATAAATATATTAAAAATAATAAATTAAGTAACTAAAAATTAATTAAATTACTATATTAAAAAAAAGAAATTAAATAACTATATTACATGTAATTAACTACACTAACCAAATATTCAATTAAATAACTATACTAAACACATAATTCATTAAATAAATTAATATAATAAACATATATGTATTATAATAAAAAATAATAAATTAAATAACTATACTAAAAATAATAAGTTAATCACACTAAAAATTAATTAAATCTATACTAAAAAATAAGAAATTATATTGCTATACTAAAAAAAATTAAATAACTAATACTACATGTATACACTGACCAATAGGTGAGGAAAGAGGACGAGACAAAAAAAAAACAAGGCGAGGAGAGAGAAGAGAGAGTGAGGATGGAGAAATTTATATAAGGGAGAGAGAAGAGAGGAAATTAGGGATAAAATAAGAATTTAGAAAAAAAAATTAAAAAATTAGGTGTTACTTCAAATTAAGGTAAGTGTTAATTTTCAAATTTTTTAAATATTGGCATGATTTTGGGACTAAGACTTTTTATTTGGGCCTAAGCTATTAGGCTCACCCACCACTAGGTGCACTTGGTTGTTGGCGATTTCTTCCTGCACCTCTAGAATATTTACTACACCCCATTTTGGGGTATATATTTTATTCCAAATTGAACTGTCTAGAGGTGTTATATGTGGTGCAGCAAGAAATTATAGAGGTGTATGGAGAAATTCTCTTGGTTATTGTAGCAATGCGATGAATCTTTGATGTTGGGCCAGAGTTATAATGGGCCTATGTGTGATATCATTGAGGCAGTTTCTTTTAGCAGCCTCTCATTTTCTATTCGCAACCCTTCAATCTTTACATTTTTTTGCTAAACTCTAAAACACACTCACCTTCTTTTACAACCCTAAGTTTTTTGACAAAGCATCACCTAACTTTACTGCTACATGCGCACCTCTATCCACCTTTTTGAAAGAGCATGTTGGCTTCTCTATTTTGCAATCTCACATTCTTTGAACATATATATTTTTTCACCTCCATTGTAAGAACTTCCTCTGCCATGTCTCCTAACATAAAAAGAAAAAAATAATTTTTTTAAATTCACATAAATCATTCTGAATTAGGCGATCCAAGATGCAAAAGTGGACTTGGTAATTGTATTCTCATTATGTTGATTCGGAATGTACACAATGTATTTTGGATCAACTGATTCAAGAGTACATTATGTATATTCTAGATCAGATGATCTAGAATTTAATAAATTTGTATTCTGGATTGATTCATCCGAAACTATTGACAATTTGTATTCCAGATCAATTGTTCCGGAACATTAATATTTTTGTGTTCCAAATTGGTTGATCTGGAATGCATTATGTACATTTTATTTTGGATCGGTTCATAGGAATTGAGCACAATTATATTTCGTATCAACTAATTCAGAACATTTATTTTTTATGTTCCAGATTGATTGATCCGGAACATTGCAAACCAATGTTGAATACCAAGAAATGACACACCAAGAACATTGCAAACCAATCCTAATCAACAAGAAATGCCAAGAAAGTCGTACCTGAACGAAATTATGTTTTTCCTTTCTAAATAACGTATAAATCGACTAACAATACCCTAAAGACTTATAGGAACATACAATAATTATGATTATACAATAGAACACAATATCCCAGTTGATGTTTGACATACAAGAGAAGCAACTGAACAAGATCATGCAAAAACATAGCAACATACTAAAAAGACATAAATTCCTGATTTAAAAATCTAATAAGGGTGGGGTATGTTGGGTTTTTTTTTAAATATTGTAAACTGAGGGGTGTGAATAGTAAATAGGAGGTGCTAAAAGAATCTACCCATCATTGGTATTGCAATTTTCTTCCCTTTGCGTGTTGTTCACAAACCCAAATGCATGGTTATGATACTGAGGTCATCCATGCTTCCCGTAACACTTGTTGATTATGTTATTGGTGCAACCACAATAAGAGCAAAACTTGTTTTTCTTCTCGATATCATAAGAAGAGTTACTTTTTCTATTCTCATAGCCTTGGTTCCTTCTTAGAAAGAACATAAAAGATGTCTCTCATGTTGAATAACCATGGAGAAGATCTGATCCAAGAGTATGACTTTAGAGCGAACCTTTGAGAAATTGTCATCAAGCCTTCAAGGAAGAGAATGACTAGGTCATATTGATGATAGCTCTTAGTCATACACGTACATGAGGATAACAAGGACAATATTTAAGTAGTGCAAACATGGATATGGATGCAAATACGACATAGAAACACAACTAACATAAAAAAAAAAAAAGACAGAGAGACATGACGACATATATATGAGGAAGAAAATGACTAAGTCATGTTGATGATAGCTCTTAGTTTCACGCATACATGAGGATCAAGAGGGTAATAACTAAGTAGCGCAAACACGAATATTGATGTAAATACCACACAAAAACACAACTAACATAAAAAACACAAGATAGAGGGACACAATGTAAATATAATAATAATAATAATAATAATAATAATAATAATAATAATAATAATAATAATAATAATAATAATAATAATAATAATAAGTTTAATAAAAAACAATAAGTGGTATTATATTTCAAAATCCAAAAAATAAAGAAAAATAATCATAATTGGAGAAAAGTTTTCGAGTTTTCATTTTCTAGTTTTTCAGATTTTTTATTTCTTGGAAAAATACAAAAAACTTGGAAAACATGTTCAGATACTCTCTAACATTCTAATTTACAAAAATAAAATAATAGGTAAACATTGTGTAAGAGGTAAAGAAAATCGACTTGATTGAATGTGTTTCCTAGTTTTCTAAATCTGGAAACTATTTCAAATAGTTTTCTAATTTTATAGAAAATCAGTTTTCCATTTTTCAACTGTTTGGGTCTCTAAACATTTGTCTTGTATTTCTAATATAATGTTTTCAATTTGTTTAGAAAACACTCCAACTAAATAACTCAGTCTCTAACTATATTTCTTTATCTGTTCATCATCTTTGAAAAATATAGCTTCTAACTTTGATTCATAAGAGATAAATGAACGATTTCAACAATTTTATTGTCATCTAGTAAAAAGTTATCATGTGCATTATCACATATTTTAGTTGCCTCTTCATTTTATTTGAAGAATTTATTGAAAGAAAACAAAAATTGCTATAAATAAATACTAAATCCATGTTTAAGACTGTAGACCTCTTCTTGGAGTTCAGCTATGCAAAGTAAATCCCCTTCGGGTCATCTATGGCTCAATCAAAGACACTTTGAGAAATGGATTGGGATAGAAAGTTGAGGAGCAAAGACATGATGAGTGTAAAGCAGCTAGCGCTCCCAAGTAGGATACAATGAATCCGTATAGGCATCGAACCCGTGAGAAAACCCATTTTATTCTTGGAGATAAGAGCCATTCAGATGCAACCACGAGTGATAGTTATTCATGGTCAGTGTGCGCGTGACAACAATGAAGGAGGGACTTTTACTTGGATGAATATAATTTGGATCCAAAGAGTTTTAATCCATAGTGAAAACAACACAATTCTTTGTCATAGTTTACGAAAACAATATCAATATAGCTCCAACGGGAGCTCTAAACCATCACAGAGATTTTATTTATTTAGGAATATGAGAAAGAAATATTTAGACAATGTGCTGCATATATTTCACTTATATTCTGCTACACAAGTATAGAATATATACTAGAAGGCTATACAAGTTATTCATGATAAGATGGAATATTTTCCTACATGACAGAATTTTTCAAAAGAGCAATAACAATTGTAAAAAGGACAGTCAACCAGCACAGAGAAAGGACAAGCAAGGACCACCAATCAGCGCAGCTCAACATAATCAGAATTGGATGATTCAAGAATGAGAAAAGAGAGGCCTCATTCTTGCTCTTGCACGATTGGGTTATTACTCTATGATAGTTTGATGATAATATAGATCGGTCAGATGCGGGTTAAAACAATGAACCAACCAACATCTCCTGATATTCATGCAGATACTAAGGGAAGTAAATTTGTGAATAATTTTGATAATGGAATGCGTTTACGCAGATTATTATTGCTCTATAGCTGCTTTTAATTTTTTATCAGGGTGTTTCTTTAAACCTGAACTTGACGTTGGACTTAAAAGAAACATGATGTCAGTTTAATTAAGATTCAAAGTAAAACAAGACTAATTGATACATAAACAAAATCAGAGTGATTTTAATTTGAACCAATCCTTTAAAATTAGTTTCGTATATGGCATTATATGTGTCAAGGGACTTTAGCTTGAGTCCCTTAGGAGTTAGGACATCAAAACTGACTTATTGTTTCAGAGGTAGTTGGTAGTGTTGTTTGAAGAAACATAGTTTACAAAAGCTAACCACATTCACCACGCCAGGCTTATTAGGAAGGGCTTCACACCCTTTAATCTCGCCAACATTTTATCTTTAAATTAACTTCCATGCTCTTGCTAATGTCGAGGAAAAATACAATGTTATTTTAGACTTCAAAGTGCTCATTTTTATTACTTTTAACTATTAAATGCGACTTTAAGAAGTTTGTTATATTATATACTCATGACTATTTTTTCTTTTCATTTACAAGGTTGCTTAGAACTAAAACATAGATTGATTTGATTTTATTTTTTAGTTTTTTAAAAAAAATTTTGAAAATTGTTTTTAAAAATGACTTTCTCTAAGAAAAGAAAAAAAAACTGTTTAGTAAATATTATTTAAAGATTATCTTGAAGGTGTAAAATTAAAAAAAATTGTTATAATTAAAAAAAATCATTAATGAAGAACAAAAAACAATATATTTTCATTGTATAAAAAATCAAAACTGTTTTCAAAAGATGCTTTAAAAAAGCAGTAACCAAACAAGTTTTTTAATTTTTAAATATTAAAATACTAAAAACAATTTATAAATATTAGATTAGTTTAACTTCTTAAAAAGAAACAAACAATGCCAGCCACAAAATTAACAAATAATGCCAGCAACAAAATTTGGTGCCGACAGCGTGTAGTACAGTAAAGCCTCATGGTGAGGCTTATGACAAGTATGACCATACTTACTCTTGCACAGAGAACGGACATAAGAAAAACTAAATCGATCTAGGATAACTTAATAATTAATAAACTCATCTACAAAATCATAGACAGAATCAGTTTTTCAGCAAATGCTTCTTTATTCTTTTTGGAGCAGCTCGCTTTAACCACTATGCATCCAAAGCATGCACAGCTGATAGTTTGTGTAGTCTTTCCTTTGTTCTGTTCTTTCCTTGCTTCATTAGCTCTATAAACTCTCTAAAAGCTGCATTATCAATAACCACTTTAGGCATCAACGATCAGATCTAAATTTAAAAGTTGTATCAAGAAATGGAAAATGTAGATTACTTGCCATAAAGATATCCATTTAGATTGATAATCGTATCAAGCTTTTCCTTTTTTATTTTAATAAGCAGCAAGTTTTAAGTGTCTGAAGTCTCACCATAGTCAGAATCATGTGGCCCAGGGGATGCTTCAGGGTGGTATTGAAGAGACATAAGTTGTTGAGCAGGGAAAGCAAGACCAGCACAACTTCCATCATTGAGATTGATATGAGTAACCTCGACTCCTTCCGGCAGTGTGGCAGGGTCAACAGCATAGTTGTGGTTCTGCCAATTTATATACACACAGCCATAAATATAAAATAAAAGACAAAAAGTTTTAAACACGAAAAAAGACACAGAAGCCATCTCAAGAGACTTCAACAAATAGAGGAATAGGACTTGCATTTATTATTTTTCAGTTCAACATGATTGCTACTACATGTAGAATTTGTGTGCTCAAAAGGTCCAATAACATGAGTTGGTACACCATGGACAAGGAGCTAGAACTGATGAAACAAATTATCAACGACCAATTACATAGTTTTTTCTAACAGAAGTCACTATTATAATCAGTTCTGGTTTAATTTTCTAAAGTTAAGCAGCCAGGTCCCTTCCCTTCTAATTCTAATTATTTTACACAGAAAAAAGGTCTATAACAATAATCTACTTTTTCGTCATATCACCATCATTTTGTAGGGTAGAATTGATTTGTGTGTGTTATCCAAATACACTATCTATTTGTCTCCTCAGAACACCTCATGAACTCGGATGGATTTAACTATTTAAGTAGAATTATGGCAGAACACAAAGAAATATGAAGTTACAGAAACTTCAGCTGACATACCTGAGCACTAATTTCAACATGGCCAGTTCGAAGGTTACGGACAGGATGATTTCCTCCGTGGTGACCAAATTTCATCTTGAATGTTTTACCTCCTAATGCCTGGCCTAGCAATTGATGACCCATGCAAATTCCAAAAACAGGCACCTTCCCGATAATATTCTTCACAGTTTCAACAGCATAAGGAACGGCAGAAGGATCTCCAGGGCCATTGCTGAAAAGAACTCCATCTGGCTTAATCTTCAAAGTTTCTGATGCTGGCCATGTAGATGGCACAACAGTGATTTTGCATCCATAAGATGCTAGGCGTCTAAGTATATTATGCTTGATTCCAAAATCATAAGCAACTACCTGCAATTTCAGTTATCACCATGCAGCATAAATTAAAGTACCCAATAGTGAACAAGAAGAATCAGTAGTAACAGCATACAGCATTACTTACATGGAAAGTCTCTCCAGGCACTTGACCGGAACTAAACTCCCATTGTTGCTTTGTTTTATCAACCCATTCATGTGGAGTTTTGCATGATACTCCACTTATTAGATCAATACCTGGAAAATGAAATATCATCCATGTAATTCCATTTTTAGAAACATTTACATAACCTCAAAGACTCATTCTTACCAACAATGTCCCACGACTTAGACATCTGAAGTAGTTCCTCATCTGTTTTGGAATTGTCAGTGCTCAAGACACCAATAAGACTTCCATCTTGCCGCAGCCTTCGTGTGATTGCCCGAGTATCAACATCATCTGTTGCACCACAAGCAAAAGTTTAAGTTATGCAGGTTGCAGAGAGTAACATAGTTCTCAAAGTATTTTTTGTATAAATTACTTACATATTCCCATGATATTCCTTTCAGCTAAGTAATCCCCCAGATTCTTTGCACATCTCCAGTTAGAGGTACTAAAAAAAAAGGTTTGCCAAGAGACAGAAAGAGTAAGTAGAGAATGTAAAGCTAAATCAATGGAAAAAAACGTTACCAAAGCATGAGAACAGAACCTGATGCTCAAACTTCTGATTACAAGACCAGCAAGGAAACACTGTATTGATTCCTCATCATCTGGAAAAAGTGAACCAAAATACAGTTTCTAAATGGCTTCCAGCCACAAGGATTCAAGACCCATTTGAATTAAGGATAGACACTAACCAAAATTTATGCCAGTATTCCCAATATGGGGGTTGGTCATCAGCACAAATTGGCCAGCATAACTAGGATCTGTCAAAATTTCTTGATACCTGAAGATGACAAACATAACAAAGACAACCCCACCCACATATTTAGCTTCCAAAGCAAAGCCGTAAAAAAGATACACATCCCAAGACTCATATTTTAGTTTGGCTCACCCTGTCAATGATGTATTGAAAACAACTTCCCCAACTTGTGTCCCCGAAGCACCAAACGATTTCGCTCTCCAAATTGAACCATCTTCCAACACAAGTCTAGCATCAGAATTTTTCCAAGGCCTCTCTCCACTCCCTATGTCAAATGCAACGGAACAGCGTCAATTCGTTTGAACCATGGACAACAAATTAACAACGCCCCCCAACATTAAAAGCAAAACATAAGGCGTAAAAAACAAAGGGGAAAACAAAAAAAAGTGATTTTGATATCACAAAATGCAATAGAAGATGGGTTGATGAGAAAAGAAAACGTTTTTAAAGGTATTGAAAAAACAGAGAGAGAGGTTACTCGCAGAGCATCTGACGGTAAAGACTGAAACTTTGGCGGCGGCGGCGCGTGGCGACGAGGAAGCGAAGGAGTTGGTGAGGTCATTGAGAGACAGAGCGAAGGACAAAGTTTTTGTGGCCATTGAAGCTAAAAGCAGCACCGTTACAGATATGTCTGTGGAACCACTCCTGTCGCAGAGCCCAGCTTTCCGGCACTTAGGTTTTTATTTAGTTTTGCAATTTCATTGGTCTTTTTCCTTTTTATTATTTTAATATTTTTCCTCCATGCAGGTAGGTAGGTACTCAGTCCAGTGACACTACACAAGTTTAGTTGTTTTCGTGAGGGGAGAAAAAAAAAAAAAAGCAATTTTCAATTATAACAGAAAGGTAAGATATTACGTTTGTCTATTAAAAATTGATTGATACATGCGCAATTACTGGGTTTTTTTAGTTCGTGCATTATAAAGGTCAATTTGAACATCTAATTTTATGGTTGAAAATAATATTTTTAGCCGTGCACTATACTGGTTGATTTTAATATCTAAATTTATAAATACAATTAATTATCTTTAAAATATATAAAATTATTCATATCATATTGTTAAAATAAATAAAATCATATATAAAGAGATATCGATTATGAATATAAATTGACTTGTTCTATAAAAAAATATAATGAGATTTGCTAATGTAGGAATTTATTTTTTACTCTGACTATCTTACCAAGTAACATTGGTGTGCTTTAGTGGAAATTGAATTACTAAAAAAATTTTAACAGTTTATTTATTTGATTTCAAGTATTTAATAATTTTATTTTATAAATTATTTTTTCAAAATTAAAATAATAAAATTAAAATAAATTTCTTTTCACTAACGTGATTATTTTCACAAAAGAAAAATATTTTTCATATATAAGTTTTGAATTCGTATGTTTTAATTTATTCTAAATATAAAAATGATTTGTAGAAAAAATAACTTGAAAGGGATATTTTTATAAAAAGGAGAAAATTAAAGATTAATTAAATGAAATTAAAGTTTATGATGTTATTTATAAAAAAATAAATTTTAAATATCAATCATAATAAATTTAAAGTAGATGATGTCAAAACTCAAAAAAGTATAGTTTAAAGATTAATCACAACAAACAAAAGTTTAAAGTATCTATTTAAAAGTGAGTAAAATTTAGAACGACTTAACGTTTTTTTTTTTATGTTTTTATTATGTGATTTGAATCAAAATTTTCTCAAATTTTAACATAGTTCATAAATAAATAAATAAATAATAATTACATGAAGATTGTTTTCATTATTAAATTTATCATACTCTATTCTTTTAAATTATTTTTAACGTCGTAGGAGATGTTAGTATAGGATTTTTGTTTTCGAATTAATGAAGGGGTCATGTATAAAAAATGAAAACTTAAGGGAACCAGCGTAATAAAATTCAAAACAAATTAGGAGATATTTTGTAGTGCTAAAAAATAGAATTGTTAAGTATAATAAAAATAAACCTGAAAAGAGATTTATATATAAAGTCAATACCTTTATTTTATTTGTATTTTTATTAATATTATTTTACCGTACCTATTTGAAAATAACCTATCATTTTTTACTCTCTAAATATTAATTTTGCCACTAAATCAACCTTGTAATCTTAATAATAAAATTATTTTAAAACTTTTATATCCAGCATCCATAATTGTTCTACTACCAATAATTTGTGATTTATAATATATATATATATATAAATAAAATAGGAATAAGGCATTTCGGTGTTCATATTTTATAATTGTTTTTAAACATTTTATGACTTTTTTTACAATAATAAATACACATCTTTATGTGCTACCTTACTATAAATCAACTTTCTTTAAAGATTAATAATGTAGGTTTATCTTCGATCATAAATAGAAATGTGAATCTTTTTTTTCTAGTAATATAATGAAAATAAGATATTTTGGTATCTACATTTTATGACTGTTTTATCCTTTTAAAGATTTTATAACTTCTCTCACAATAATAAATCTACATCTCCAATCGTATCTTACCACAAATCAACATTCTTTAAACATCATTAATATATGTTGATGATAAAAAATAGAATTTTGAATACATGTGGTGTCTTTGTTTTTGCTAATAATAATAATAATAATTATTATTATTATTATTATTATTATTATTTAATAAGTTAAAATTATTTTGAATGTAAATAAGTACTTGTTAAAAATTTATTGTCTTTCAACATAGATAAGTAAATAAATAAAGGTATTATATGCACATATTTTTATCAGGTTGTCAACTACTATAAGAGACAAATGGAGGTAATAGTTATGTATATGTTTTTATCACATTATTGATTATAAAAGCGTTTTTGGCGTGCACCTTTGGTCCCCTAGACATTGAAATTCGATTTTGGTCCCTCAACATTAATTTGGTCCCTCAAATTGCTTAACCAAATTAAAATAAAACGGCACAAAATATATAATCTAAAGTAATATATATAATTTAATATAAAATAATATAATATAATATAATAATTAATATTAGTTACTTTTTAAAATCTTTATATTTTTAAAAACTCTCTCTTAAAAAATCACTTATTTTTATTTTTAAACAATAGTAAGTAATTATTACAAATCAACTTTAAATAATAAATAACTAGAAGATGATCGATCATTAAATGTTTATTTATAAGAGAAAAACCAACCATACTAATGTCTATTTCATGCTAATTTATGGGTTTTACAACAAGCCTTACAGGGAGTTCTAGGAACTCTAAATGGTTGCTTGAACAACAAGTTACATTTATGTACTGTCAGTGTTAATATTGGCATGTTTGGGACGATGAAAGAAAAAAATAACTGATTAGTCTTTCTATTATAATATAGAGTATAGGCATTATTTTTTTCTTCTAAAAAAATAAAATTAAGAAATTTTCATGGTAACCATTCGTGCAGATGAAATTAGTAAAATTATTCGTTTGTAACCGTTCTTTACTTGGGTGGTTCTAATATCTATATTTCGTACATATTTGTTTCTGAGTTTTTTGAAATAAATAACACATATGGGGTTTTTGTAACGATAATTGGTATCTTTATTACATTAGCAAAAACTTATTTATTCTTATTCATTTCTATAACAACAAGAAGTTTGCCTAGGCTAGTCTAGGCTTTAGGTCTGATAGTTCATTCTCGAGGATCACAGAACTTGGCTAACTTCTTACTTCATGCTGTACTTCGAGTTATCCCGTCCCGAGTTCTCTCGGGATGAGCTCTTAGCGATTAGCCCAGACTGAGAATTTCCCGGGCTGGAAAATGAAATTCATGGAGCCCCCAAGCAAGCCTTTTTGCCATGTATATAATGTATATGACTTTTATCTTAACAAACTTATTTATTATACATAAATAATTGTGATTCAATATCATTTGTATAGAATTCTTTTACATTAAAATTAAAAATATATAAGTGTTAAATTTTATTTTTTAACGACAACCTAAAAACATGCTAATCTCAATCAAAATATAAAAGTTATATAAATAAAAATAATTAAAATATATTGATAATAGACAAAATTAAATTATTATCTAATCTTAAATTATTACATATAATAAGATTATTGAATTTTATAATTAAAAATTATATATGGAATAACTCCTATTGGTAGGCTCATCAAAATAATCTTAGAGAAGTAAAAGGCATGTCCGAAAATGATTACTTTAATAACATAATTACTTTAAAGAAATCTTCAAAACTAATAGAAAAGTTAATTCTGCATAAAAACTACATAAAAATAGAAAACCAATTATTTATTAAAATAAAGTAAAAATGAATTAAGCGTATAAGTATAACAAAAAATTCACAATGTGTAGGGATGTAGGATTTAACAAGGTAATTTACCCCCTCCTCTAAGTAAAAAAATAAAGGTATTTTTATTTAATAAAATATAAAATTAATTATTTTTATGTCATTTGATGTTATTATTCTAAAAATAAATTTTAATTAATTAAGATTCTATCTATAATAATTTCTTTTACTCATTATATCAAATTTTAATGAAGACTTTTTAGAAAATAATTTTATTTTTTCATGGAAAGGATTCAAATAAATTATATTATGTTAATTTTTTCTTAGTTTGTGTTATTCAGTATTTTTTTATTATATTTAAGTGCATATGAAATTTTGATTAAAAAATTCAAAATAGTGGAATGTCTTATTTGAATAGAATATTTAAAATCCATCTATCTATCTCTATTAAAAATAATTTTATTTTTTCATGGAAAGGATTCAAATAAATTAAATTATGTTAATTTTTTTCTTAATTTTTGTTATTCAGTAATTTTTTTTACTTATATTTAAGTGCATATGAAATTTTGATTAAAAAATTTAAAATAGTGAAATGTCTTATTTGAATAGAATACTTTAAATCTCTTTCTTATTTAAACAGAATATTTAAAATTTCTCTCTATATCTTATCTCTATCTCTAGAAATAATTTTATTTTTTCATGGAAGGATTTAAATAAATTAAATTATGTTAATTTTTTCTTAATTTGTGTTATTCAGTAAATTTTTTACTATATTTAAGTGCATATGAAATTTTGATTAAAAAATTTTTAAATAGTGAAATGTCTTATTTAAATAAAATATTTAAAAAATCTCTCTCTATCTATCTACATCTCTATCTCTATTTATCTACAAATTTGTTTCGCAAACAATAACATTAAATTTTAATAGATAATCAAACGTAAAAGCACATATAATATTATAATTAAAATATATATATAACAATTGATGAGGGGAAATTCGAATAGCAACACCAGAGACTAGGCAATTATTCAGCTAGAATAGATAAACTAACGTGTAAGGCATAAATTAGGATTCTATTATCACGGGCTATTAAGGTCTGGATTTCACAAGCAACAAAATTTTCAATTATATCCTACAATACTCTTGCAAAGGAAATTTATTATAGTTTCAAAATAAATCCGCTCAATCAAGTAAAATTTATATACACTGAGTACACGTAATTATATTTGACGTAAATGTTTCATAGTGGTTAGAATACGTTTAATTAGAGGTTTTTTTTATCAAGAAAATCAGGAAAACAATTCTAAAAACTTATATAATTGAGGTTTAAAAAAGTGTTTTACACATCCCATCACTTTCGCTTATTTTCTTTTTTTCCTCTTTCTCAACCCTTAAATAGTCAACTAATTTATAATTATTTGATAGAACTACTTAACCCTATATACTAGCTTAAAATTAAGTTTCCCCTCTCTATCCTTTCTTTCTTATAAAAGATTAGTTTTATGGTTTAAATTCAATATAAAATGAAATCTTTATTTATTTTGAGAAAAACACTTATGCACTGTCAATGTAAAAAATTTTACATTAACATTCAATCGTAACTCTTTATATATGATAAGTTTCTTGACTTTATCCTTTAATACTTTAAAAGTCATATAAATGAAGGATTGTGATTGAATATTAGTGTAAAATTCTTTTACACCAGTCATGTATAAATGTTAAACTCATTTAGTTTATCTTAATACTATTTTAAAAGTAATATTATCTTAACTTTTTTATTTTAAAATAAAAGTAATTTTATTTTAACAACCTAATCTTGTCATAGGTGAATAATTATATAATATTTGTATTTAAATTTTTGGGATGCTACATTATATCCGTAAAAAAAAAAAAAGAATTATTCATTGTTAGTATAAAACATTTGACACAACATTTCCACATGCGCACACATAGATATTCATGAATATGTTTGTTGTTAAATTACTACTAACACTTTACTCTGCAGTCATTGACTGTATTTCTCATTTCGGAATAAGCATTTTGATAAAGAACAAAGTTGAAAAACCTAATCAAATATTAAAAGTAAAAAGAGAATCAACAATAACATGGAAAATGTTGGCAAACACAAGAGATAAACATTTTATGGCTTTGTAAATGTGAATGCAAATGCTTTTAGTGGTGACTCTCATAGTAAGGTGGAAGAAGAAATATTAATGTGTGAGGTGTTAAAAGTTTAAGCAAGACATAGTATATATTCTATATTGCACAAGAACATGCTAAACTTAACACGAGCCTTACAAATTTATAATGATCGTTTAAAAAGACTATTTGCAAATGGAGTTTGAGCTAATTGTTGCGTTAGGTCAAGATAACAGATACACATGACAAATTTATTTGTCATTCTTAATCAAGCACTATAACTTTGAAATAGTCATGTCAAGTTTAGCCTTTCCAAGTATAATATAGGATACATAACTTATTTTTCTTAAGTTTATTTGAATATTTTTTATAATGATGCATTAAAGTTAATGCTTCCACCATCTTCTCGGAGTCACCATTGGAAGTGTTTTGTTTCACATTTGATAAGCCAAAAAGTGATTTTCTCTTAAACCTAACAACATTTTCCATTTTTTTTTCTTTTTTTCTTACTTTTTGTATCTAATAAACATTACTCATTACCCACATATTTCCTTTTCCCCCTTATTTTTCCTTAACCAAAAAAGTATTAAGTTGAATCTCATCATGATAGTTTGATACTTTATATTTGTAAAAGAATCACTCAATTAAATAAAAGCGCTTATTCCCAATAACAAACAATTAAAATAAAAGTGTTGAAAGTGATTCAACCACAAATGCATCCATGAATTCTTGAGTGGATGGACAATTGAAAATAATATCATTTGTTGGATTTTGATTTTTCTTTTATAGGTAAATGATAAAATATTTTATTAGTTACATTTTATATCCTTTTTAATCTTCTAATTCTATATTTGTTTCTTAATTTTTTATTTTAGTCCATTTTTATAATTGGGTCACGTTTGAGTTTTTTTCATATTTTTTCCTTTATTTTGCATTGGGCTAATTGCTTTGTATTTTCATATTTTTTGTAATTTTTTAATATAACTTTTTAGTTTTATTTTCTTTATCTCTTTTAGGATAATTTTATTTGGGCCTTAACCTAATCTAGTTTGAACTTTTAGTTTATATTTTTTTAGTTAGCTTCCTTTAGAAGTTTTAGATGGCTTCCTTTAGAAGTTTTAAGGAGATATTATATAAGCCTCTCATAACAACTCTTTGCGATATTTTAATTTTCAAATTCAGAATTGAGTTTTCTTATCTTGTAAGTTATGTTTCTCTCCACCTTTTTCTTTCTTCTCACATAAGCTTCTACAGAAATCTCTATGGGAGGCTAATTTCTAAATCGATTTTAGGTCTCCAATGCGATTGCGCGGTAAGGGTATGAGTTATGATCTTTTGTGCTTTCTTTTTCTTGCAAATCTTGTGCTTTATTGCTCTCTTTTCCTCTCCAATTTGTGTGGAGTTCTGATTGAATTTTATACGAATTGGTTAGAGATCAAATTAGATCAAGGGATTTGAATTGCAAGAGGCTAGAACTCAATTGAGAACCTAATTCAACCATTTAGATTTTTGAAAATTCATGAGAATCTTGAGATTGTGATCACGATCCGATTTGATGTGTGCTGATGCAAATTCACATGAATATCTTAGAATAGTGATTACTCAAGTGGATCGCTAAGAATCTCAGATTGATGTTTTCTTTCCTTGAATTGGTTTTCAATTTGATTTCTTGCTCTGTAAGTTTATTTTCAATTTCACACAAAAATTGTAACGTCCCCGTTACAATAACACCCACAGAATAATAATTAAGTAATTTATTGACAATAATAAAAAAATCAAACAATAAATAAAAATTTATTGTCCTTGCAAAGTATCATTCTCAAATGTGGACATCTCAAAATTTAAATAGCAGCGTTCACAAAAAGGAAAAATCTTCTAAATTATAGTAACAACACTCATAAAAAGGAAAACCTAAACTATGACTAAGTCTTCACGCCTCCTTAGCCTTCTCAACTTCCTTCTCTTCTGAATCTAAAAACAATGTTTTTTAATTAGATGAAAATCTCAGTGAATAAAACAAGTTAAAAAAAATCGCAAATAGCATTGTTCTCAGCCGGTGCGGAATTCAGAAAAACAACCATGGTACCTGATGTTTTTAACGACAAAATATAGTTTGTTGCAAATAATTAATTTCTAATATGAATGAATTAATAAATACAAAATCAGAAATGGTGTTTTCATTAACACCCTCATGATACACACAATCGATAGTGATACTCAAGATCACTCGCTCTCACTCTACAGTTCCATACAATGGCGTTCCATTGCCTTCTCCACGCTATTATGGAGGTATCTAGAATCTTTTCTCCATCCTGGATGGAGGTATCTAAAACCTCTTCCCCATATTAAAATGGCGGTATCTCACACTTGATCTCCATCCCAAATGGAGACATCGTAAATTTCCCCCATTATAAATGGAGTATCTCGAACAAGATATTCTCTAAAAATCATAAAGCATAACCAATGCACTAATTAACGTCAACAATACTTGAACGTATCACTTTGGAGAATTCATGAAGGGACCTTAATATTATATATATATATATATATATATATATATATAAATAATAAATGGAAATCGTAAAATGTAGTCTCATTGTGAAATCAAATTTGTTAAGCATACCTAAGAATATACAAAACTAATTTTAAATCTTTGAAATTAATTATAATCATGGACTAACATGCTATTTCTTTTTAATCAACAATTAATTAAGATTAAATTCTCGTATCCTCAAATCGTATCTTGAATTTCTTTTTTGAAGTATTTATTTTTTCACGTAAATATAAACATTAACGTGATATACGTAAAGTATCGTCTAATTTAAATAATGAATCCTAAATTTTTTTAATAGGATTAAAAAGTATATCATTCAAAAAATATACCATGGAGTTTTAGAAAAGATATTTTACTCAGCTCTTGAAGCGAGATCTCACTACTTCAATCCTTTTACTCCTATGTCTCTCTTTCTCAACCCTAAAATAATCAACTAATCTATAATATTTTGAGGGAACTAGTTAACCCTATATATAGTAGTTTAAGGTTGTTTTCCTCTCTCTAGGTTTTTCTATAAAAGATTGATTTTACCCGATTTAAATCCAAATTTTTATCAAATCTTTAATTATTTTATCTTATTTCGATTTTAAGGGAATATTATTTGAATCTTGTTATACAAACTGATATCAAATCTTTTATTTTATTTTATTTTATTTCAATTTTAAAGGAAATATTATCTTAATCTTATTTATTCAAAATTCCTAACAGTTTAATCTTTTAATTGATTTTTTTAACAACTTAGCCTATCTTCTCTTAACTGAATGCTTATTTTAATATTTATATTTTAATTTTTGAGATGTTACAAAAGCCCTCAATTCTTTTTTTTGTTCTTGATAAAATTTAAATCATATATGAATTGTATCCTTGAAAGATGACCTAGGTTAATCCCTATATTGCAAAATTTAGGAAAATCAGTTGTTTAATATTGATTGCAACAAATATCTATCAGTCAAACATGTATGAATGTGACATATTGTTTGTTTTATTTAGGCATGTGTTTTTTTTTAAGTAAAAAAAAAAACTCAATTTAATGTCTAATTCATTTATTCTCTAAGAATGAATAAATGTATTCTATTTCATGAAAGTGTGACCAACTACACATTGTTTTAAGGTTTTTAAGAACTTACAAACTTACTTCTCCTTAGTGCAACCAATTATACTTGTGGTAATCAATTTAGTTAATAATCAGGAAGGTTGTCATTATAAATTTCATATTTCTCTAATTTGATTGATTACACCATATGAGAACTGAGCTCTGGTGAGTGTAAACCTTTATCATATTGAACAAAAAGTGACCTTGGGGGTATTCTTCAAAAAACAATTTCATCTTCTTAAAACTTTGAAATCATGAGTGGAGCTATAACTTGAAGATCATTTACTGGTTCCTATTTTTTAATATTTCTAAGATTTTGTATCAGGATAACATTTTCTAATTTTGTATGTGTTGAGGTTTCATATAGATTTATAAAACTTCTCTTGCAAGCATCAAGGAAGGTTAGATCTCTAGGATTGACATGTGTGCACTGTACCATCAATTTACATTGTTAAAAGGTTTAATTGGGGTATCAAACTAACACGCAAATGTAGATGATGATTTTGCTTGAACTAATATAAATCTTTATCTTATTTTCATCCTTATCTTTCTCTTTAATAATTCAAGTTATTGTTATTTTTTTATAAGGCAAATGAAATTTTATTAATAAAAAGATTTAAAATACCACAAGGAATGTCATCCTGAATGAGTTGTATTTTATTGGAGGAACTATATACCAAGAACAGACATTTAGGTCCCTAAAAAAACTGATTAGTTAACTTTGTTGCCTTTGCCCATTCTCAAGAACTAAATTACACTACTAGTACAGTAGTATTAACCTCTAGAGGTTATGTCTTGAACATTGATGCATTACGTGCCTTCCACAAATGTCAAACACTTGCAAACCACACAAAAGACTAGACTTTATGGGTTTCGTTGTTCCCACTAACCAAACTCATGAATTGTAGACCATGCATATGACTATTAATGGAGTATAATGCAATAGAGAACATGTTTCTGCCTTTGGCCCACACATCCCACACATGACATTGTCACTTTGAAGTATCTCACACTTTGTCAAGTTCTCCCTTGTATGCAGTCTATTGATGCATGAAATATGACGGTTTAAAGGAATCTAACTCTTAGGTTCCTGGCCCTTTTTATTGATTTGGCATTGTCCTTCACCCTGTATGCGACTAAGGTGCTTATCAGCGTCCTTTACATATCGTTGTATGTCTTTCCAAGAAACCGAATCTCATCTCGATCCTTTGATCCAAGGTATATCACCACACTCAAGTACTTTTACATATCTTTGTCTTCACTTACTTGAAGCAAACATAAACGTATCCTACATAGTAGTAATAGTGGGACCTAACTCTGAATATCGTACCAAAATAACTAGATCTAGTTCTAAAACAATTCAATTCAAGATATAAAAGAACAATTTAAGAGAAAAAATGATTTAATATGTGTGTTCTCGATTGTTCGGATTGTGAGTAGAATGCAAAAAAAAAGGAGAGTTATCAGTTTAAAATTATATTGATTAACACCTAGGGTTGAGATTTCCACTACAATTTTCTTTACCACTGTTATTAAGTAATCTCATTCTTTGATATTCATTGATCACCAATAAATTACCAAATTGTTGTGGTGTGTTTGATCATTCATGCTATATTAAAATCGTAACTTGTTATCCAGTTTAGCCATGCAAGATTTCAAATTATGATCAATTTCTTTTTGCCCAATTAGAGGTTTGCCAGATAAATCTGGTCAATTCTAGCAAAACGATAGCCTACTTGTTTTGCATATCAATTATTAAAATATCAATGATCATTACTATTTAAATAATTAGGATGTACAAGTATAATAGAGAAACAAATTAATCACTGAATAACATTGAATAATAATGCAAAGTACAAGAGGAAATCACAAAGAGTTTACATCACAATCCTAGAAAAAGGTAATTAGCTAAACATGGGTAATAAAAAGTCAAACATCATGTGAATTACACAATGCATTAATGATAAAAGAAAGAATTACTGATATATTGTGAATTGACTCAATCCAAAGCTTCCTTATTGTTCGTTGCCTCAAGATCACAGATTTAACTCTTTATCCGAGGCAAAGTGAGTCATCTTTTGTTTCTCATATTCTAGTATTTATAAAAAGAGTTTGGACTTTTTAGTACGGTTGTGCTTCTTCAATAATTACTCTAAGAAGACCCGATTTTGCCCCTTTTCTTCACGTTTCTTAAGTATCTATCTAAAGTGAGAGTAAACATTAAAAAGTGAGTTTTTCCAATAAATATGCAATTTCTTTTCTTACAAACAGATATTAAACATGATAAAAAATATGAGTAAAATATTGGTTTATCATCTACCAACATCCAGTCGTCAGGCCATTACTTGTACCTAAGGGGTACTCCTTTCTCCCGTATCTGATTGAGGAAGTAGTCCTTTTGATGTTGCGGATTTGCTGACAAGACCATGTATGCTGAGGAGACATTGTAAACCTCTAACCATTCTTTTGACCAAATCTACTTATTCTGAAGTTCATATGCGAATTATGTATTCCCTACTCTATTCTTTAACTCCTTTAACAGCTCTAACTTCCATGTAAACAACTCCTCTCTACCATGCCCATTTCTACCTCATTTCACTTTCATCTCATATGTCTCTCAAAAATACATTCCTATTAACTACTACCCAAACAACCTACTATAATCATGATGAAGCGATGCACTCCCTTGATCTTTCTTCAACCAAGGTTCTTCCTCTTAGAAATGGAGGATGAAGGAGGCTAGAAATGGGGGTGGTATTGATGCCACTTTCTCTTAGGAGAAAGATAAGTCAAAATTTTGAAATTTGCCACAAGGGAGAAGATTCTTGATAAAAGCTAACTAGGAAGAGAATCCTCAAAAGAGAGGTTTCTCAAGACACTTTACTAAGAACAAAAATGCTAAAAATGAGTCAATTATAATTCATTCTAGTGTGAGGAATACAAGAGAGTGAGAGAAGTATAAATAGCCCAATGAGGGTGCTTAGACACACATTCCAAGGAAATGTGGGACTTGGGCTTAATTAGCATTAAGGCTAATTAATCCAAGTCCTAGGCACTACGAAGGTGGTGGCTAAACTAAGTTCTATGGGTGTAAATAACTCATCCAAAGTGTGATGAGAGAGAGCCCAAGACGTAACTAAAGGGGCCTCACACTAAGCCTACTCCTCAACTCACTAAAGATACCTCTACATCTTATTTTAAAAGGAAATGGTCAAAATACATGGCCTAAATGAAATTACAAGTAAAATAATATTTACAAGAATAAAACTAATGATGTTGGCCTTAAGAACTTTTTCTGGCTCATGTCCTCCTCTATCCTCCTAGCCATGACTCTAGTGATAGAACCTTTAGTAGGTAGAATTGCATCATGAAAGATATTCTCACCTGCCCATCTATCCTTCCAAAATACAAGTCCAACCCATCCCTAATTCGATAGCTAACTCTACTAGACCACCATCACATTTATTCCCTACCTTCAACTTCAATACACCCCAAATCTAACCATCACCACGAGCACTAGCTACCATTCCCCTCCCATAACCCATATGCACCATTGTATTTTGATTTCAATATTTTGACTCAAAGATTATTAGGCTTCACCCTCATCCTCCATTCCACTTCACTAACAATGCTAAGTTGAACTTCTACACATCTCTTAACTCCAATCCCCCATCCTCCATTGACCTACACAAGTTTTCCCAAGACATTCATGTAACCTTTTGTTCTCTACCACTTCCTACTCATAAAAAATTGCAAAACAGATAGTGAAATTGAGAAATGATACCTTTAGGAGAATTGAAAGGTTAAAGGAAGGAAATTAGTATTGCAGTCAATACAGATTTAATGAGCACCATTCGCCCTACCATGAATACATATTTGTTCTCTCATCCTAACAAGTGCTTCTTGACCCTTCCACCATCGATTTCCGCATCTCTTGACTTGACAGAATTACCCTAATTGGGAGGCCCAAGTATTTGAAGGGAATGGTTCCCACCTTGCAGTTTAGTAGTGCTGATACTCTAGCCAAGTTTGTCACCCTCAGATTCACCCCAAGTAACTGGCTCTTGTGAAAGTTGACCATGAGACCAGAAACTAGTTTAAAATTTAGCAGTATTGCTTTCATCACCTCAAGTGACTCCTACTCCATTTGACTTAATAGGAGTGTGTCATCTGCAAACTGCAGATGTGAGATTGTAATCTCATATCTCCCAATGTTGTACCCCTTCCACAAACCTTTTTCCATTGTAGAATTAATCATTTGGCTGAGCCTTTTAGCAACTATGAGAAATAAGAATGTTGATAAAGGATCTTCTTGTCCCAACCCCCTACCTAGCCCAAACTCTTTTAAAGGGCTTTTGTTCAGTAAAACTTATATTGTCGCAGAAGCCACTTTACATCTACGACCTATCCTCCCCATCACTTGCCACAAGTACTACCAGCTCATAGAATCATAAGCATTTTCAAAGTCGATTTTTAAGCGTATCAACTCTTTCCTATTCTTTCTCGCTTCATCCACACCTCACTTACTATTAAAACTCCATCTAGGATCTCTCTTCCCTAGATAAATGTCATTTGGTTCTCTAAAATGACCATATGGATTACACCCCTCAATTGTATTGCTAGTACTTTAGTTAGAACCTTATAGATTCATCCAATCAGAGATATAGGACGATAATCAACAATCATACAAAGGTTTGATAATTTTGGGATGAGAGTAACAAAAGAGCTTTTGAGCCCCCTCACTAGCTTGCCATTAGAGTGGAACTCATTCAAAAAGTTTATAAAATCCTCCTTTACCAAGTGCCAAAATTTCTTTAGGAATCGAAAATTAATTCCATCAAGACTTGGGTTCTTGTTACTGTCACATTCCCAGATTGCTGCTTTCACCTCCTCCTTTGTGAACAACGACTCAAGCCCTTTTTGAGCCTCCATTGACAATTTTCTGAAGGAAAACTCTTCCAACTACAACCGACACCAATTTTGAGACTGAAAATGTTGCTGAAAGTGCTCTTTCACCTTATGCTTCAAGCTATCCATTTCCTCCCCTCCAAAATCTTGACTCAAAATTTCATTATATTTTCTTCTTTTCACCAATGCTTTATGAGAGAATCTAGAGTTAACATCCCTTTCCTTCAATCATTGAACCCTCAACATTTGTTGCATCAAAGAATACTTCCTACTCTTTCTCGTATTTCATTTGTATCTAAAGTTCCCTCCTCCTTTAGATCTAACTCATTTATTCTCTCCCTACGCTTACTAATTTCCTTGTCTATGTCTCCAAAAATGAGCTTATTCCACTCATTCACCCTCTGCTTGATCAATTTTATTTTCTCTTTCAATACATAAGCTTTTTTTCCTTCAATACATAAGTCTATAACGATTATCATCGAACCAACAATAAAATGCAGAAAGGCTTTGGGCCTTAGTTCACCTTCCCCTCATTTAATATTACCAGAAAATTATCAGACGCACTTTGTTGTAGACCCCACTATTCTGCCTTCTCCCAAGCTAGTAAAAAATCTTCAAAGATAAAAAAAATGATCCAATCTGCCCATTGACTTACCACCATTTTGATACCAAGTATACTTCCTTCCCCCCATAGGTAGATCCAGCAGCTCAACTTCTTCTATAAAATTGTTAAAGAAAGACATATCCCTCCATCCTCTGGTTATTGAGAGTCTCCTTCTATTCCTCGACCTAAGTGACTGAATTAAAATCTCTATTATACACTAACACCCCTCGCCCCTCTCCTCCTTACACGTCATAATTTCCTTTTAGCATTTCTACTTCCTCGTAATGTCATAGGGGCATAGACATTCACCATAAGCATATTTGTAGCATTAACACTCCACTTCCCAACAACCCTACAAATGAAGACCCCTTAAAACTCCATTTTTGCTTGAACTTATTTGTATCCCACATGACCAATAGATCCTCCAAACTCCAATTAAATGGTTTAAAGACCCACCCAACCTCCTCATCCCCCAAAGAAATTCACAAAATGATGTTTCAAGTCTCTCCATTTTGGTTTCCTATAGACATAACATTCTAGGTTTCTGGTCACGAATCAGTCTTTTAACCTCCCACTTCTTCACTCTCCTCGTTGACCCCCTAATATTCAAAGTGATAACCTTCTTAAAGAAACAATGTCACATCTTCCTCGCCTTTGTTCTTTACTCTGATTCTCCATTTGCTCCAACCGCTTTAAAACTTCAGCTTCATTTTCACAAGAAATTTATAACTTCTTCCCTATATTCCACATCCCTAATGCCACCTCCTCCATAGTTCTTCTCCTCCAATAGTGCAAGAGGAACTCCTTCTCAAGTGTTCCCATCCACCCTTATACAAAGTTCCTGCATCCCGCCTTGTTATGATCTCACTCCTCTCACCCCTCTTGGTCCCTTCTATGCCACATCCAACAACTATAGGCTTACTCATCTTCACAGCTTTAGGCAAGTTCGACATTGGCTCCATCTGAATATCCATTAGATTTTTTTCATTCAAGACCGCCTCCCAGTCAGCATCACCAAGGCTTATAACACTTCCAGAACACACTTGAGCATTCGAAATTTCTGCATGAGGTCCCTTTGAAAAACATAAAGATGTGTCTGTCGACTCCAAAGGCATGAGATGAGCATTCACGCCACATTGATACCCCTTCTTTCCTTCATTAACACCGCCAGCCCCTGACTCCGCACAATTGGTATGATGAGGTAGTTTGCAATCCACTGAAACATTCCCATGACTAGGCATCGAATCATTCCCTTGGCAATACACCGTAGCATTCTCTTGATTCCATACAAATGCATCTTTGAGATTTTCATGACAAGGCACCGATATATGTACTTCTTTGACTGCAACAGTTCTCCCCAAGAAACCAGCGTCCACACGCTCCACGTCATGGTCCAAAAAAGATTTCCCCATACTGCACACTAAGTCACAGTCTATGCCATAATGATGTTGAAGCGGTTGCAGCAAAGATTGAGTCAGTTCAGCTTCAAGAATCGCATGACAATCCCATGCACTTACGTCTCAGACTGCACCATCTTTCACATGCTCTACGTCTCAGACTGCACCGTTGTCCATCACGGAAACAGCTGCCACATGCACAACATTGTGGCCCAAGGATAACTGTTCCATGTTGCTCACAAGATCACATTCCAAGAACTCGTGATCAAGTTCTTTCTCACCACTCTTCTTGGCTCAATCCAAGCAAAGATGGCCCAAGCCGCCCACACATTCTTGGCCCACACTTGCATCATCACGCATTCAATACCATTCTATTGTCCAAATGTTGCCTACCTATTTGTGCATGGCCTAATAACTCTAAGTCGCGTGATTCATTAACGCCACATGTCTCATTTTCCAAAAGACCATGCATGCCCCGCGTGAAAGAACGGTCCTTATTTGATTCATGACTCAGCTTTGTAAAGTTTGTTGTGTGCTCCACGATTAGAGGAAGATCACGAGAGCTCATGCCCGTTTCTCGGCGCACCAAATCCTTAGGAATCTGCCTAGAATCCCTTAACTGACATTAGTGCTTCATGCTCAGCCCACTTCTGTATCCACCAATCTGAATTTTGTTCCGATGCCGAGGACTCACCCCTGGCCAAGGAATTCTTCTCATAAGCATTGACAAAACTGGCTGGCACAAACACTTTTTTCCACTATGCGAATAGAAAAGCATAGATCATTTACACGCAAAACGTTCCATTGTCAGTTCGGCCGATGTCCATCTTGCTCAATGACAGAAATAAGTGGGACATTAACGCCTCAGTTTCTTTGAGCAATTCACCAATATCTTCTATCATAATGGGTTTTATAAGAATCATATCCCCTCTGATAGGCACCACCTTAATGGAGCTAATTCTCCCCTCACAGAGTAGCTCTCGAAATACGTAAACTATTTCAGGAGATGTGACCTTGCCAACAGAACAACCTTCTATAAAAATCTGAAAGAATCTTATTAACATCCAAGAAATAGTTGTTTAATTGAATCTAAATTCTAAAAAAAGGTAAAATTTAATTGATTTAACCCCCTTATGTAGTTGTCTTGATCTTTTGCAACTAAATCAATTTCAAATAAATGAGACTTTTGTCTTGGTTCCTATCAAGTATTACAATTATTTGATTCCTTATATTTTTCACAGTGGAAGTAGCGAGAAACCCTTTGAACAACGGATTTTTCAGGAGTAAACTTTTGTAATATGCTTTTTATTCAATCTAGGATGTGTGTATATGCATCAATATTAAAATAAAGGTCTAGGTTATATTTCACTTCTTTTATTTTTGTGAATGGGTATATTTCACTTTGTATACAATTATAGTAATTGGTGCTCCTAAATTCATCAAGGGAACACTTGTTATAAACTTAAGTCACGTGTTTTGTTGGACCTGTTCACCTATAGTTATTTTGAGATCTTTATTTTCAAATTATTGGACCTGTTCACCTATACAATTATGCATCCTTGACTTAAGTTTTGCATGGGTGATAAAAAAAATGTATACTTTAATGAAACATTGAAATAAAATATGGATGTTTATTATTCATATTGTTTACTTAATAGCAAATAAATGTATATAAATTCTTTATATAAAATATAGGAGAAGTTATGTCGTGACAAGAATCACTATCTTGAAAGTAAATTTCAGTGGATCTTTGATGCAATAAAAAAATTGAATTGCTCTCGAGTATACGATTGCGTGTTTAAACCCGTGCATTTAAGGCCAAACCCAAAACCACCCGAAACCTCACGAATAATGCATAGAACATTTTGAAAGAGAGAGATAAAACAGCATTAGTTTTTGAAAAAAATTTTCAAAAATAGTTTTCAAAAACTGTTTTTAAGAAGAAAAGAAAAAGAAAAACTGGTTTGGTAAGTATTATTTGAAAACTATTTTTGAAGATGTAAAAATAGAAAAACTTGTTCATATTTATTAAAATTTTATTAATGAAAATAAAAAAAATAACATATTCTAATTGTATTTTGAGTTTTCAAAACAAAAATAAAAAATTAAAAAATAAAACTAATTTCACCTATTACTCTTTTTTAGTTTTTAAAAACTAAAAAATCATAATTATTTTTGAAAACTATTTTAAAGAAACGCTAATCAAATTAGTTTTAGTTTTTAAATACTAAAAGACTGAAAACAATTTTATAACACTATTTGTCAAAGATTAACTAATTTTTTATGTCTCAAAACTTCGTTAGCCAAGCCTATATATAGAGCATTGTTTGATTTGTCCATTAACTACCTTTTAATTATGTTTTAAATAAATTTGAATGGATAATAAAGAATTTTGAATGACAAATCATATGTTATATTCAATTAATGATAATGAACCTGTAAAATTAAAGTTATTTAATTTTTTTTAAAATAAAAATTAAAAAGGATACATGAGTTGGAAATCAATATGAATGAGTCATTCATATTTTCATTAATCATGTGTATACATGATTATGATTTTAAAAATATTTCAGTTATGTGTATAAATATATAATAAATTGTATGAAAGGTGACATTTAGTTTCAGAAAATGTTTTCTTTTTTTTTTTTAAAAAAACTGTTTTTATCTTCAAGTTTTCAATTTTAAAAAAATATGTTTGTTTCCACTTAATATTTTCTATTTTTAAAAAATAATATTGTTAAATTTAATCAAATTTAGAAAAATGTTATAAATAATATATATATAGTTTAAAATATATTTATATATTATTTTTTATATAATTACAATATTGTTATTAAATTTTCATATAGTGTTAACTTTTGAAAATATTAAAAATAATTTTTTTTGTTTTCAGAAAAAATATTTTTTAAATGAAAATCAAACATATTTTCACTGTTGTTCTCTATTTTATAAAAAAATGAGGAAAAAAAAAACACGCAAAACAAGTGCCAACTTGTATTTTCATTAATGTTAAGTTTAATTAAATGAAATCAATGAGTATAAAAGGTTCAAGTTAAGGTTTCTTTTAGATATATCTCTTGCTATTAAGGAATTAACATTTCAATCAACTAGAAAAAACATTTAAAATTTCCTTTATATATATATTGTGATAGTTTCATTTTTAAAACTTTTCACTACAAATTAGACTTTTATATTCATTTATTTATGTATATCTTGGATACCACATGAGTTATCTATAAACATAGTACGTGTGTCTTTATAACACTACCTATAAAGGGTTACATATCTATTAAGAGTTAACGATTCATTCTCACATCAAATACTACCATATGCAATAAGGATAAGAAGTATAAGACATATGAATGTGAGAAAAACACTTATACGCTATCAATAAAATTGACAACTCAGGCGGACCAGTCCAATGGGCTTTTACAACAAAGTGGATTAGGTTGACAACCCATATTTTATTCAGACTACATATTTCTATGTCTAGCTGACCTTATATTGGTCAATTGGGCCAAAATGGCCCTTTTTCTAAAAAAATTCAAATTCAAATTTTTATTAAAAATAATACTTATTTTATAATACAAACTCAAACCAATTCAAAACAACACACTAAATCAATCCAAAATACATCATAAATAAGTCATAACATCAAAATATATTTATATGTATATTTTAATTTAATATATATTTTAGAGCAACATAACTTTCATTTTTGAAAATATATTATTAAATAACATCAAACGTACTTTTACATGTAATTTTTATATGTATATTAACACTATGTACAACTTGACTTCACATTAAATGTACTTTTATGTGTATATTTTTTATTTAATATATTTTTAACAATATTATATGAGTTTAATTGGTATACACCATCAGTGTAAAAAATTTGTACACTAACATTCAATCACAACTCTTCATTTATGTGACTTTTAAAGTAGTAATGGGTAAAATCAACAAATTTACCATGAATGAAAGGTTGTGATAGAATGTCAGTGTAAAAATCTTTACACTGACAGTGTATACCAATTAAACTAATATTATATATATTATTAATATGTATTTTTAAATTTATGTATTTATATTAATATTCAGGTCGGCCTGGACTGACCCAAGTCCATTTACATAGTCAGCCAAATGGACCGAGCCAAAAAAGCCAACTTCTATTTGAAACTCCTTTTTTAGAATCTAGTATGATCCATTTTGTAGGCCAACGAGCTAGGGTCATTTTGATAGCTCTATCTGTCAATGTACAAAGTTTTACATTGACAATTAATCATAACCCTTTATATATGGTAAGTTTGTTGATTTTATTAATTAATACATTAAAAGTCATATAAACAAAGGATTATGATTAACTGTCAGTGTAAAAAGCTCTTTTAAACTAATAGTGTATAGGTGTTAAACTCAATGAATATTCATATGGCTTCATTTGACCACTAATTAGGTATCCGTCATACTTTCTTTCGCTTAAAGTTTAAGCACATCCCTATCAACATATGAAGGAAAATTTTCTCGTATAATCATTGAGTAAAGGGATTTGCACTCACTTTTTCACATATTCAAGTGAAATACCACAATTTTTAATTAGATTTCTAACAACATGTCTCATACGTATATGAATTCAGGCATTATTATTAGTTACACCAATTGATAATAAGTGTAGGATTAGAAATGACTGCTTGAATTAAAATAACTCACTTAAATATATCATATACCTCATTTACCTTAACTTACTTGTAATCCCCAATCTCACCTCTATCCCCTGCCATCGCCCCACTGTTGCGTTTGCCATTGCCACCACTCCGTCGTCGTGGTCACTACCACCACCACTATGCGGTCAACACTGCCACCGCAACCTATAATGAATTAAAAATACACAAACCAATTTATATTTAACATAAACCAAAGTCAGGTACAACACACAATTCAACCTATAAATTAGATGAAAAGAAAAACAATGAACTTGTATTATACAAAATTTTTACAAACACAAAAAAAAAAAACATAGGAAGAAAGAAAAATATGACTATATCAGAAAATCAAGAAATTCGCAAATTAATGATTCTCTTAAAATCAAAATAACTTAACCAAACATCATTTACATACAGACCAAAATATTGCTAAACTTGAAATAATGTGATAGTGAGATGAAGAGATGGAAGAATTATAGAAACTTCCAAACTTTTTTTTGGTGAAGGGAATGGACAAGAGTTGATCTGGATTAGTTACTAGAATAAAAAATAGAGTTCAACGTACCAATCAAATTAGTTTGGTAGAAAGTAACCAAACCATCATGAATAGAATAATAAAGAGCATTCTTATGGTTAATAGACAATGCTAACTTTGCAAAAACATTCGTCAACAATTCAGCAAGTTCACTTCACGAGATAAATAAGTAAAATTATAATTTAACATTTTACCACTGCTCTCTCTATATATATATATATGTTTCAATCTAATGACAAGCATAGCATAAAACTTAAGGTATTTATTAAAAAGGAAAATAGTGTAGTGAGTAAAATGTTTATTGGTATTCATGTTAGGTTATAATGAGAAAACATTAAAAATATGCATTTACCACACAATTTAATGATTTTAAAAGTATTAGGAGTTATAATAAAATTATTATTATTATATATATTTATTTGTTTATTTCTTAATCAAGATAATTAATTTAATAGGTTTAACTAAAATAAATTTAAATTTTGATTAGGTATGATTTAAGTTCATTTATTAAATGTAGGTTTTTTTTGTTAAATCTGTGAATAAATCCAATTTTAATATTATCGAATAAATATAATAAATTTGGTTCCTTAAAAAGTTGATTATGTTCTATTAAATTATTTTCATTGTTAATATAATTTTTCATTAAATTTACAAATGAATATGATTTTTAAAATTATTTTAAATATTTACATAACTTTATTTATTAAAATAGTGAATCTTATTTAAAATCTTAAAAATCTATTCAATTTTTTAAAATAATAAAATCAAATTTCATTAGCTTTGATTTAAACGTATTTTTTATATATAATATTCCTTTGTTATATCTATGAATGATAAAAAAAATTAGAATTATTGACTAAGATAATAAATTTAAAGTATTATGTTCGTTTTATAATTTTATAGGCATCCACTGAATTTAGTTAAAAATTCATAATTAATTTAATTTTACAAACAAATAATACTAATGTAAATAATATATTTTTTATCATGTGAATTTTGTGTTAAATCAATGCATAAATATTAATAAGAGTTATTTAATTATTCATCAATGTTAAATTCGTTTAAATAAAATCAATGACAATAATTAAATTTAAATTTTGATCAATAAATCTAAAATCTTTAAGTTTTTGTTCCTACACACTGAACATAAGCTCCTACTCCCTCGTTGAGTCTTCCTCATATGTTTTTCCCTCTTTTTGCAAAGGTAGTCAATTCGGGTCATAGGTTGGAACCTGTAAAAACACTTTGACCCTCAAGTCAAAGGATAGTTGACTTTACTCTCTCAAAAGTACAATGTGTCAATAGGAAAATAGTTAAATAATAGAATGGTCAAATCTGTATTGTTGTCTCTTAGTTAGAGTATTTACCTTTTTGGGTTTGGGCTTAGGTCATTGGGGTTTTGATTTACCTAAAAGAGGATAATATAGACTTTTCACTAGGGGTTGAGGTTATGGACCCTACCTGGGCCACACCTAGTGACATTTGCTCGTTTCTTGGTCGGGTCATCCAGATGTCCAAGTTGAGGAGGGTAGGTTCAGCCCCGAGGTTACCCTAGTATAGTTTCCTTTATAAATATGTAATCAAATTAGTCATTATAATTAAAATAGAATTTTGATCAATGACTTCAAAATCTTCAAGTTTTCTTTACACACACACATATACATATAATAAAAATATATCTTAAAATATATCTATTTTAGTATAAAAAAATATATATTATGGTTTTAAAAAATATTTCAATTATGTATATATATATATATATATATATATATATATATATATATATATATATATATATATATATATATATATATATATATATATATATATATATATATATATATATATATATATATATGACATATCTAGTGAGAAAGCTAAATTATATGAGAGTGAGAGGAGCAAATCTCATTTACTAAGAAAGAAGAGAGAAGAATAAGTAGATGTGTCTGATTTAATCTCAACCATTAATTTTTATTTGAATGTCTGAGATTTGTTGTTCTCACTCTCATATAAAATATCTTACTCTCGTGTGATATATTCTCTCTCTCTATATATATATATATATATATATATACACGAGAATTATCCATTATATATATATATACACACACACGAGAATTATCCATTAACTCCAAAAATATAAGACTTACTCTTCTTCCTGACCAATATTTTCTTCCAATGGTATATATATTAGCCATTGCATCTCTCACCCACTTTTTTTCTTAACATACAATTTGAATTCCTATGAATTCTAATTTCATTGTTAACCTTTACTTCATTATTGTCTAAAATACAATTTACATAAAAGAAAACTCTTCTATGATAGTTGGAGAGTTAGTAAAAGGTAAACTCCTACCCATTATATCCTTTGGATACTTTAAAAAAACTCATAAAGGAAATCCAATGATCACTATTTGAAAGATAAATATATCTGTTCAATTTATGTAGTGCATAATTCACAAGATACATAATTAATATTGTCAATTATCTTTGCATATTTAAATTGAGAAACATTGGCTCCACCATTTTTCTTAAGATGAATGCTATGATCATATGGTGTTCTAGCAAGTACAACGTCAAAACTGTTGAAATTTCTTAATAGTTTTTCAATATGATGGACTTTACTTAAAGAGAAACCTCTTTCAATTTTTTTTATTTTAATACTTAAAATTCATAAGCTTTTACGAAGTCTTTCATTCCAAATTTAGAGCTTGAAAATTCTTTAGTTTCAATCACCACTTCCAAGATTTCCAAATATATAAATATAATTGAATCTACCATTTTTACATGCACACATGAATCATAACTTGTAATCCTAGAGTTCATAAATGTATTGTTAAACTTCTCGTACCATTACATAGATACTTGTTCATACAAAGATTTTCTAAGCCTGCATATCTTGTGTTATTGTCCTAATTATACAGTGAAGCTGATTATTTCATGTAAATTTATTCTTTCAAATCTCCATTTAAGAAAGTAGTTCTTTATCCATTTTGTGTATAACCAGTTAATCACTGCTAAAGCACTTATTAATACTGCTAATATTAGTAGAAATTTTAAGTGATTTATAGAGATTACATTCACTCCATGTGTACAAGGTAAAGATTTCCTATGAATTTTATAAGATAAGGATGGACATGAATTTCAAAACAATATAAATTAAACTTTTTAATTGATATTCTCTTATGGATAGGTTATTTGTATAGCGTAGCTGCGGAGTCTCCTGTCCCGTTAAACTCTTGTAAAGGGTGGGGGATGAAAAAAGAGACGATAAAGATAAAAAGGAGAAAACGACGAGACTGGACCTCGCGTGAGGAGTGTTGGAACGGTTTACGTAACTCGATGGGGATGTACGCTGTCGTTTTCCACTGTAACCATTTTCAAAATGAAATCCCCCCAAAATTACTCAACCAACCAAATAGGAACGGAGTTAAAATATAAAAGCACACCAGGCCGATAAATTAGACTATCAATCAATGAGATAAGGATAGTCTCAGTTTACGAAAACCTTCTTTCTGATAATAGTTGGTTTTGATCAGGTCAGGGTCAGACACTTAGGTAATTTAATTTCAACATCTCATCCCTCCTTCTATTTTTAATTAATATTGTTTTTATCTCTATCGATAGATATTTCTATGATGTGGAAAGATAATTAAAGTAGGAAAATTTAAGTTTGATTATACTGGGTATCGCCGCTTTAGCTACATACAAACTGAATTAGTTGTCCATATTGGACCATTTGCATTATTAACTGTATGGGTTTAAATTGTTATTTAACGAACTCGGCCTTTTATATAATCAGACTTTCTATGAGTGAAGTCACTTAAACTGATAATTTTGAAAATAAAACACAATGAGATTTGAAAGGAGTATATTATTGTGGATGAGTTATAGGATGGTATCAGATAAGCTCACGAGACCCAATTGTGGCCTAATTGGCGCAACAAAATAAAAAGGAGGGGAGCGGGGATATTTTTGTTTTTCACCGACACACAAAAATGCGGTGGTGGCAACTCGCTAGTTTGTGGCACACGTAATTGTGCGTGGCGTGGGGCAAAGCCAGCAATGAGGCAGAAACGTACAGAACAAGGATGTGGGCTCTGTGGGCCTTCCCCTTTACCACACAATTTAAAGAAACCGACTTTTGCTTAGACCCCAAGTGTCCTTTTCTTCTCTCCACCACCACCCCCCCCCCCTTCAGTTTCCCATTTTACCCTTCACTCCCAACATCGACATCAACATCAAGATAAAAAAGCTCACAAATATTGACCGTAGCTGTCAAATTTTAATTTGGCTCCCTCACCCTGCGTGCTAAAGGTCAAACTTACACAAGTGGGAAATATTGTAATCACACATCACCCAATACCACGCCGCCGTGTTCATTAGCTGTACCTGTACTTCCATGGAATCACACTCTCACCCATTTCACTTCTTTTTTTAATTTTCCACTTTTAAATTTAAATAATATAACTCCTCCCCTCCATTATTATTATTATTCACCTTTCAAAATGCTCTCTCCCTTGTAAAATAATAACAATAACAATAATGGGTATGGTAGAACTACACTTAGTAGCCCTTGAAATTTGAAACAGCACAAACAATACCAACTCCCCTCCAACTAAAAACACACTACTCCAGTTATCAAAATTACCCTTTTCCATTTTTTCCCCCAAATTTCACCAGGGCTGATTTTTCTCTTTTGCCCCCCACCCTTCTGAGTTTCTCTTGGCTGTAACTTGGGTGAAACCGATGCTGCAAATCTCAACTTTACCGGAAACCCAGTTCGAGAACCTGAATGGCGGCGCCGTGCCGGTCTCCGACGGGTTAAAGGCGGACCACGGTGAAGAGGGTGACCGGAATTCCTCCGCGAACAGGTGGCCTCGTGCGGAGACAATGGCTTTGCTGAATATAAGATCAGACATGGACGTTGTTTTCAGAGATACAAACCCCAAAGCCCCTCTCTGGGAACAAGTCTCAAGGTCAGTCCCTTCTCTTCCCATCTCCACTATCCAACTAAAACTCCTTCGCTCATTCCTTAATTAGTAAAACTGATGTTACATTATACACATAAATGTATAATACCATAGTCCTTGCTAAGTTGAACCTTTTTTATCTTTGTATTGAATTGAATAGAAGTTTGTATGTATACATATTCAGGAAATTAGCGGAGCTAGGATATAATAGAAGTGCCAAGAAGTGCAAGGAGAAGTTCGAGAACATTTACAAGTACCATAGGAGGACTAAGGAAGGTCGTTATGGCAAATCCAACGGTGCCAAAACCTATCGATTTTTCGAACAATTGGAAGCTTTAGACGGAAACCACTCTCTCCCTCCAGAAACAACAACAACTCACGTGACCAACAACAACAACAACAACAACAACAACAACAACGTTGATGTTATCCGAGACGCGGTTCCGTTTTCCGTTAGTGCGCACGAACAGGAACAGGAGCAGGAGCATGAACATTCTAGTTCGACGACTTCGTGTTCGGGGAAAGGGTTCAAGAAGCGGAAGCTGACGCAGTTTTTGGAGGGGTTGATGAAGGAAGTGATAGAGAAGCAAGAAACACTGCAGAGGAAGTTCATGGAGGTTTTGGATAAGTGCGAGAAGGATCGAATGGTGCGGGAGGAGGCGTGGAAGAGGGATGAACTCGCCAGGATTAAGAGGGAACGCGAGCTTCTCGCTCAGGAACGGTCTATTGCCGCGGCCAAAGATGAAGCTGTGCTTGCGTTTCTCAAAAAGTTTGCTGAAGCACAAGGCACGGTGCAGTTGTTCCAGAAAATTCAGGTTCAAAACGACAAAGACAAAGACAAGGGCATGCAACAAAATGAGGATGCTAATGCTAATGCCAATGCTAATGGGGATGATACGGATAAGCAAGAGTGTGGAAACAGTGTTAGTGTTGGGAATTTTGTACACATGAGTTCTTCGCGGTGGCCTAAGGATGAAGTGGAGGCTTTGATACGGTTGAGGACACAGCTTGATGTGCAGTCTCAAGGGAATAATAATAATAATAATAATAATAACAATAATGGGTCAAAGGGGCCTCTTTGGGAGGAGATATCTTCGGCCATGAAGAGCCTTGGTTATGATCGAAGTGCTAAGAGGTGTAAAGAGAAATGGGAGAACATAAACAAATACTTCAAGAGGATGAAGGAGAAGAACAAGAGGAAGCCTCAGGATTCAAAGACGTGTCCTTACTATCACCACCTTGAAGCTTTGTACAGTAAGAAGCCTAAGAAGGTCGATGAGAATAGTCCTGGAAACGAGTTGAAGCCAGAGGAGCTATTGATGCATATCATGGAGAGTCAAAGTCAAGAAGAAGAGAGACATCAACAGATTCAGACTCAGTCGTCATCTGAAGATGCTGAGAGAGAGAACACGGATCAAATTCTGGGAGATAATGAAAATCAAAGTGAGTATCAAATGGTCGATAATAATAGTCCTTCCGTAGCAATAATGAGTTAGAAGCTTTGAATTTCAGCAGATTCTCTATGCCAAAAGTTAACTGCTTCCCTGACAACCAACGTGGGTTCCTTTGACTTTCCAATCATTTATGGAACTTGGACCAGAGGGGGTTATGATGAGTTAGAGTTTTGAACAAGCAGACTAGATTTCATATCGTTGCTGGCCTTAGGTAGTAAACACAAATCAATCTCAAGGGTGTTGTTTTTGTATGTATTACAGTCTATCTTCCAATTTTCATCGCTTTTTTTAGCCAACATGATACAAGGAACACGCACAGAGAGAACAAGAGAGAGAGCCTTGCCTCTCTGTAAAAAGCAAAATCACTGGGCGTGTTATTTACTAAGATTATAATTTTTTTCCCTAGAAGTTTGTAAACCCATGTGTTATCAGGTGGGAGATGGTTGGATTTGTTTGCTTGTGGCAATAAAGAATGGCATAGTGGTGAACAGTGAAATGCCATGATAATGAAAGTGCATTTTTGTTTGAGCTACAATAATTTATACAATAAAATTTCATTGTGTTTTATTTTCATTATCGATTTGTTTATCTTATATCACCTCTATTCCTTCTCTTCTCATCTTTTCTTCCTTTTTAATCTTTGCAATTTGTAAAAAAAAAAAAAAATTAGCAACATCGCCCAAAATTTATCTTTTATTTTTTTAATTATTATTTTCGTATGAAGAATAATAACGTAAGATTTAAGGGAGATTTTAGGATAATTTAACATGAAAAATTAGTATAAAAAGAGTAAAATTAAATATAATTTAATAAAAGTTGATAAGAAATAATATTATAATTTGTCCTAAAATAAATTATACAAAGTATATAAATTAATATTTCAATTTTGTTAGCGGGGGGATGATAACATCACGCGCGGGCAAAGCTATTGGCAATTGCATGTTAGATCGGATGGGTATGTTTTGGATGCATCTTAATTCTTACCAAACTCGTGCTTAATTCCTACTTTTCTGGGTATATGTAATCACAAGTCATAATTGGGTTTTTGGCAAAGTAATAGGAAGCTCTGGTAATGAACATCTCCAAATTAACGTACAATCTCCTCTAACCTATTCGTGACAATATTTGGAAATTTATGGCTATATTTGGATGAGTTTTTAGAAAACTTATGGGTGAAGAAAATTGGAAGAATTTTTATTTTTTTTTTGTAAACTAAAATTATCTTATATAAAGGTTAACAAGGAGGGATGGCAACGGGGCGGGAGCAAATCTGCCCTCCACATCCCTGTCTCTGAAGAATACGGGACAAAAAGGGTATAAAAGATGTGAGTATGAAATTTTAATCTTTGTCTGTATCGGGTATTTTTATGTTTGGGTATCCGTAAGTACTCCATTATATTATTTTTTATAATTTATATTTAAATTTATTTATAATTTATTAAATAAATTATACGTTAATTTATTAATTATATTTAATTTATTAATTATTTTTAATTTATTGATTATTAAATAAATTATATGCTAAGTTATTAATTATATTTTAGTTTTAATAGTTCACAAGGGTGTAGATTTGTACACAAACATGTAAGATTTTGTTTAATATATAATTATATATAAAACATAGAAGTGACGTGGGTGGGGGTAGGGGGTGCTAGGACAGGTTGGGGACTAGAAAACTCACACTCGTCCCATCCTCGATTATCTTAGGTGGGGATGGGTGTGAGGACGGAGCGGGAACTAACAACGTGAGTTTTTTCCTCAAAATTTGGGCGGAGACAAGACGGTACCCACCTGAGTGAGCATGATTGTCATTCTTATTAACAAGTTTTGTTTGTTTAAAATATTCTTTAATAAAAATATTTTTCATTAAATAAATAATTTTATGTTTTTTTTAATGCATTTGTCTATAATGTTTATTTTTTATACTAAACAATTATTTTAGTTTCTAAAATATAAATCCTATATATTTATTAAAAATCATTTTTTAAAATAAATGTATTTTTGGAATTTTGTTTTGAAATTTAAATAAATAGATCTCAATGTTAATTTTTAAAATGATATGAAAACTTTTCCAATAGTTTAAATTTAAGTTAATTTTAGTTTATGAAAAATTTTATGTTGTTTTTTGACAGAGGTGTTATTGAAAGTCAAGAAAGTCTCACTAGAGTAGAGAATGTATTATAACAGTAGTTGCAGTTCAATATTTTTTTATTTGTATGAAAAGGAAAGAAAAAAAACAAGGAGGCTACAAACAAATAAAGCTCATCAACATATAAATAATGTAGAGTTTGCATAGGATAAGAATCTCACATTTTGATGCCTTCATGCATATTTGTCCTGTAGATCGCTAGGTAGTTAGTAGTTACAAGTGTTAGCCTCTCTATGGTTGAAATGCATGTTTCATGCATGATGGAGTAGACTATGAATTGCATTAATTAAGGTTGCATGCAAATGGAATCAATCAAGTGATCAACTCCAACTGTAATAAGAGAAATTATTATTATAGAGTTTGATTCACAAATAACATGACTAAACCCAAAAGATCAGACTATAGTAAGACATGAAAAATTGTTAATAGTTCTGCATTGACACTTCTAAGGTTCTGCTTTTATTATGATTTTATTAGTGTATGAAAATAATTGAAAGAGAAATTAAATTAAATTTAAGTTTAATTAATTAATTAGTAATGAGGTGTTTTATTGTGGTGTTTATAACTATATTATATTTTATTTAACATGTAAATATTTATTTATATATGTGCTTGATTTATGTGTGTTCTTAATGATAGGAAAATGGTAGGTAAGTTTAGTTAGGTGAGGTGTGTGATAATTAATCGGTTAGGTTAGTGGGGTTGTTAAAAAGGGAGTGTAGTAGCAAAAACCTAAAATTTCTAAACACAATCCATAGGCCACGAGTTCTAAATGAAACCTCAATTTCCTCTCATTCTCTAATTCTTTCTCATGGCTCCCTCTTTTCTTCTTCTCTATATTTTTCCTTTTTATCTCTTTTCATGTCACGGGTTTAATCATGTAGGGCTAGATTTCTCCAATTTCTCCTCATCTTAAACTTTGATTTTAGTGGGTAAGTGCTCATTCCACTCTCTTGAACCAAATTCCTAATTTCTCTAGTTTTATAAGGACGATTGATTAGAGTAGGGAATAACTTCTATCTTGGAAACAAACTCTCCTCCTTTCTCTCTTCTTCAAGCTTGAGTTTACATAAAGGAAGCTTAATTTTAGTTTTGATTTGGGATATTTTGAGTTAATAGTGTAATTATGCAATTGATGATGGATGATGGATGTTTGGGGATTATATTGTTGATTGAGTGAGTTTTTTTTATCTCTTGTGAGTGATTTGATAAAGTGTGGATAAATTGCATGTGGTAGGAAAATTGTAAATTGTTATGTAGGTTTGCACCACACTGGTGTGGTAAACTCCACATGGGTGTGATCAACTCGCTAGAAGGAAATTATGCATCAGGATCTTGCCCACAACATTGTAAAAAATTGCACAAAGATGTAGGGCACATTCTAGAGAGAAATATTTGGTGTTTTGTGTTGGAAAGGGAATTATTTGTTATATATGTTGATACTTAATGCTTATTGTGAATAAATAATTTATAGTTGTTCTTATTTCATTATTGATTTGTGATTGGAATATAAGTATTGATATTTAATATTTATTGTGGACGTGAAGGGAATAATTATGGTTATGTGATTGTGGCTATGTGTGTGAAATATGGGGATGATCTTTAATAATTATTGTGGACGTAAAGGGAATAATTGTGGTTATGTGTGTGAAATATGCGGGAGGATGTTTATTAATTATGGTGGACATGAAGTGAATAATTTTGGTTATGTGATTATGATTTATGTGTGTGAAAAAGAATGAAATGTACTAAATTGTATAAATGATATATGAGATATTTAGAGTTAATCATGGATTGTTAGATGTGGGTGTTAAAGTGGGCAACTTAGTCTTGATTGAAATACATGATGTATATTGAGTTAGAGATACAGATAAGTCAATGTAATCTAGGGTGCCAATGGGGTACTCGATATACATTGTGATCCAGGGTGCTAGTGGGGTACTAGAGTGATGTACTAAGATAACAACTAGTTGTTAGAAGGGTTATAGATGCCAAGCAACAGTTGGGACTGTCTAGAATAAGTATCCTAGACTTCAGTTAGTTGTCAGATGGGTCAGGTAGACGTTAGACAATGAGATAAGTCATTAGGACATTTTGGTATCCGAACTCAATGGATTTTTTGGAAAACGTAATTAATCAAAAATAGGACAACAATATTTTTCAATACAATATAAGATCCTGTATTTAATGAATTTAAAAGTTCCTCCATAATTCTCGTAATAGAAAAAAAAAACATTAAAAATGAGATTCAATATAAAAATAAGGGGATATGGTGAAATTGGTAGACGTTACGGGCTTAATCAGATTGAGTCTTGGTATGAAAACTTTCCAAGTGAGAACTTTCAAATTTAGAGAAACCCTGAAATTCACAATGGACAATCTTGAGCCAAATCCCATTTTTCGAAAACAAAGAAAAGTTCAAAAAGCGATAAAAGGAGTGTCATATTATCATGTTGTACTAATTGCTTACACTCAAGGGGAACATAAGTGTGTTTTCTTGTTTGATAGTAACATTGAATGAATGTTGATGTTTAATTGTATTGTATTCATATTTAAATTTATTTCTTGTGTTAGTATGATTACCCTTGCTTATGTGTGTTTGTATATGATTGTAATGATTGTGTTTTACACAAGAGCATATAGCAGGATTGATACACAGATGCAATGTAATCAAGAGTGAAGAAGACCAACTCAAAATATTAAAATTTTAAAAAATTAACATAATTCGTATACTGAAAAACTTGCCTAATGAGACTCTGCAAAAAGCAGAAACTAGCAAAAACCTGCTAACTCAGTCTAGGAAACATCTAACATAAGCATATTATACATATCAACTTTCAAACTCTACCTCTACTAACATCTATAAACCAAACCTCATTTGATCGCACTAGTCTATATTATATATACAATAATCCTTCCATATCATGACTTTAAACAGCTTAAGCAAAAGTCTATATCCTAAGGTGCACAAAAATCATATTCATCACGGCCAACACAAGGTGAATTCCTCATCTATTCAGATTCATCACTTGATGCTGAAATATGATTGCTTAAGGCAAGTGTACCCTATGCAGTAGTAACAGTGAACCTAAGTCTGAATACCGTACTCAAAGGACCAGATCTAGTTTCCAAAAAATCAATTAAGAAGATTAGAGAGTAATCTAAGAGAAACAATAATTTAATATGTGTATTTGATGGCTCAAACTCACAATAATTGATTTTAAAGTAGAAGAAAGTAATAGGTTTAGAATTTAATGGATTAAAAGTTAGGGTTGTGATTTCCACTACAATGTTCTTACCCCATATTTACTAAGCAATCTCATGTTTTGTTATTCATTGATTAACAATCATTGTGGGTATAATGGTAAATGCTCTGGACCAAGTTATTATTATGTCTTTTTCTGCTCTTGTGTTAAGCTTATTTATTTTTCTTAATAAATTATTCGCTACAAAATGATTTTTTTAGTGAACGTGTCACAGTTAATAACTCCTTTTTATTGTAAAGACGAAGAAACAATTTCTATTTTCACTACTATTTATTACGACGATGAAGAATCAAATTATCACTATATTTGTTCCTTTTTATACTTCTTCTTCCAAGTGTAGGAAAACCCCAAGGAGTTGTAGGTTTTTTTCTACCAATTAGGGTCCTCCCCATACCACCCCTATGCGGATGGTTTACAGGGTTCATAACTACTCCTCTTACTACAGAACGTTTACCTAGCCAACATTTAGATCCAACTCTACCTAAAGTTTTTTGGTTTACCCCAACATTTTTCACTTGTTCAACTATTGCTGAGCAATTTTTGGATATCAAACGGACCTCCCAAAAGGTAATTTTGATGTTGCCGATTTCCCCTCTTTTGCAATTAGTTTCACTACAGCACCTGTTGCTCTAGCTAATTGTCCACCCTTTTTTCCTAGTGTAATTTTTATGTTAAGTATCAATGTGTTATGGTGTGTTTGATAATTTACACTACAATATAATCCTAACTTGTTATCTAGTTTGGTCATGCAAGATTTCAAATTAAGATCATTTTCTTTACTAATCAATTGGAGGTATGTCCAATAAATTTGGTCAATTCTATTGGAGTAACGACCTACTTGCTTTCCAGATCAATTATTCAAATATCAATAGTCATGATTATTTAAATAATTAAGATGCAACAAATATAATATAGAAACAAATTAATTAGTGAATAATATTGAATGATAATGCAAAGTGTACGAGAGAATCACAAAGAGTTTACATCACAACCCTAGAAAAAAGAGTTTAGCCAGACATGGGTAATGTAAAGTCAAACACCTTCATTGTTAAAAAGAAAGAATTACTGATAAGAAGCACTGTGAATTGAATTAATTCAAAGCTTCCTTATCATTCCTTGCCTCTGGGTTATAGATCTAACTCTTTGTCTGAGTCAAAACGAGTCCTCTTTTGTCTCTCATTTCTAGTATTTATAGAAAGTGTTTGAGATTTTTAGCACGATTGTACTTCTTCAATAATTTCTCTAAAAAACCCGATTTCCCCCCTCTTTTCTTCTTGTTTCTTAAGTACCTGTCTAAAGTGAGAATAAATGCTAAAAAATGAGTTTAGGCAATAAATATGCAATTCTTTCTTTACAAACAAATATTAAACATGATAAAAAATAAGGTAAAAAAACAGTTTATTATCACTCATCCTGATCTTACTGCCCTTCTGCCTTAGCTTTGTCATCTGCTCCCTTATAAAGCATTATCATCACAGTCATATAGAAAACACACATAATGCAAAGGTAAGCATACCTACATAGGAAATTCAATTAAATACAGATAGATTATAACTCAACAATATTATCAAACACACTTATGTCCCCCTAGAATATGACACGACACTTTCCAAAATACCTATTCAGTTTGGATACCAAGACGACCTGATGAATTATCCTAATTGGTTTCTAGTCCATATGACAACCAACTAAAGTCCAGACAATACTCATATGACAATTACCTCATTGTTGTTTAGCGTCTACCTGACCTATATGATAATCAATTGTTGTCTCAATATATCCTTTAGGTACCTTCACTTGATTTGGTACTAGGATTGCAATATAATCAACATAAGCACTCCAACTTGATCTGGCACCATGAATTACATTGACCTTACCAGGTTAAGGAAAAAAAGGGCATAAGAAGGAAACCAAAATTGAATTTCAAGTCGATAGCATGTCAGTAAGGTATGAATTATATAATATGTTGGTTTTTGCATTTTGCAACTTCTCGTTGAACAACCTTTCTTGCCTAACGAAAAGTTTTCTCTTATTGTAATTTCATGGCTTTGCTCTCATGACACCTCTCGTTGGGCGAGATATCTAGACTTCTTGCTGAGCGAGATGTTCAAGATTTTATTTATGTTGTTTCTTTAAAATTTTAATATATTGAGTATAATTTAGAACGTGAAATGGACTTAAGAAAATGGTAAATGTTGTTATTTGTATTAGATTTTTTGGATGTTACAACACTCGTTGTCACGCCAAAAGATCCCGAGTAACCCAAGAGTCATTTTCCAGAGATGTCCTTAAAAATATTGCCAAAACCTTTGTAGCCTAGGTTTCCTTTTGAGCTGTCATTTGTATTTTGTTTGATAAAAGACATAGGTGGACATTGCCAACAAACAAGACGAAAGGGGTAAAAGGTTGTTGTTGATATATTTTGAAGAAGTAAATTGAAAAGATTCATGATCTGTGTGAGAACCAAACTGACCAGATCCTATCTTAGACGATAGCTTCATTGTGAGTCTTTCAAATAAACCAACAAGAAAAAAAAAAAGGATATGATTCCTTCTTGCATAAGTTATTATTCACTTAATGATTTTGTTGACTCCAACTATCACAAGTTGGAGTAAAATTTGATAAAGGATAACTCATTTAACCTGTCTATTTTTTAATTGTGTTTAAATAAACACTTATAAAAAAACAAAATTAATAAAAATCAATTTATAAACTTTAAGTTTTAATAAGATAATAAGATTTTCTAATTTAACTTCATTTATCTCTATGTTATTTTCAATTTATTTAATAAATTTATTTTATCTTCTTATTTTCTTATAGTCTATAGGAGTAAACCCTAAGTGTAAAAAATGAAATGGTTATGTACAAAGATTTTTATAATTTATTTTGTTAAACCTTTTATTTTATTTTAAAATATATTTTTTAATAATTTTTTGAAGGATCATGATGTATAAATGTCACTTAAAATATTTTGCTTCCAAATTTATATCTTGTAAAGGTCTCATAATTTGGTTCAACCTATAAAAGCATTTCATACTACATATAAATATCAACACGTTAGGATACATGTAACTTTCTGTAAAGTGGTTGATTCTAACTCAATTATTTTCTTCTAAAGTTATTCTATAGTTTTTTTCTAGATGAACAAGTTACTCTTTGCTTGATATAGAACAAAGGAAAGCAAAAAGAAAGAATGGAAAGAAATACACTTTCCTTGTTTGACACCCAATTTAAAGAGAAAGAAAAATTATTTTTGTCGCATCCGACATTAAAAAGGCTTTTTACGTGATTTGGAAAGAAAAGAGAAGGAGACAAGCATATTCAATCCAAAGGATAAAAACATCGTTCATAATACTTTATGTATATATTTATCTAAGAGTGTTTATATAATTTTTTAAATATTCTTTATTGTTCATTTTCCATTCAATCAAACAAGAATAAATTAAAATATATTTTTGTATTTTTTTTTGGCTAAATATAATTGATGTACTCAAATTTTTTTCAATTTTAAACATTGTAATCCTAAATTTTAAAATCGTGACATTATGTTTCAAATTTTAAAATGTGTGAAGGGATATTTTCAGGTAAAAGAAAGCTGCATAAAATCCTCATGTAAATCCTAAACTATTAGATTAACTCTTTTATTAATTATATATCATATTACCTAATTTTTTATACATGACAAGGTCAACACAATTATCATTATCAGTTAATGTCAACAATTTATAAAAAAAGTACCCATTTACACATTTTTAAAATTTAAAAGTATAATATCATAGTTTTAAAATATAGGAACACAATATTTAAAATTAAAAAAATTTGAAAACATTTAAGTTTTTTTTTTTTCTTTCTCTCATGCCAAACGATTAAAATATCATTTCACTTTTTATTGTCTTTCTTTCCTTTCACTTTTTCTTGTGAAACATATATAATGTACTAGTCTTTTCATCTAAAGATTCTTTTCACTCTCATCCTAAACACAATGCACCCATAAGCGAGACTATTTCTTGGCTTATGGATGTACAAGTTATTTCTTGGCATAAACCCATAGATGTACAAGTAGTAACGGGAAGCTTAGATGTTTTAGCAGGAGAAAAAATTTTAAGTTTTTATTTTTTAATTTTTAAGAAATTTTTTAAATTTTCTATTTCTTAAAAAGTATAAAAAACTGAAGAAAAATGTGTTCTAATACTTTTCAATTTTTTTAACTAAAAAAATAGAATAATAAAATGAAAGACACGTAAAAGACAAAGGAGTAAGAAAATTACTTTAAATAGTTTTTGTTTCTGAATATATGTTTTCTAATTTTTCTAGAAAATTACTTTAAATAGTTTTTGTTTCTGAAAAAATAAATTTTTTATTTTCCAACAATTTTATTTAAAAACACTTCTTACTAGTTTGTGGAGAGGAGTTTTTTAAATTGATTACTTGATAGAATAATCTATATATACAATATTCATAAATATTAATACAGTGATGGAACCTCCCCTAAATCATAAATACCAATACAATAAAAAAAAGTGAAATAGGGTTTTCCTCCTTCTCTAACATTTTATAAAATTTACTTTTTTTTAAACAAATTTTTAATTAGTGTTTTAGTTTAAAGTTTAACCCTTTTCATGTCAAATTTTACTGTAGCGGTGATCACAATTCTTAGTTTACAAAAATTTAAAATATGAATAAATAAAGTAAATAAACATACCCTATATAAAAGACTTGTAATTATATGCTACTATAAAACTTTTTTTATGCTAAAAGTATATAAATGTTTTTTTCTTTAATTTATTCTGTCAGATAACATTATTAAATGATAACTGACAATTACATTTCAAGTCACGTGAGTCGCCTCATCTACTAGTAATTATTAATAATGAAATGTAAAACACTATATTTTTAATTTTTTATCAATTATTTTGAGATTGTCAACTAATACAAAGAGATAAAAAATTACAAAGTTACACACAACTACCATGCATGACAGATTAGTTAATAACATGACAAATCATATAATTTTCCTATCATAAGTTAAGATTGATACTTAATAGTAAGACGTAAAACTATTATTCAAAAATAATATACGGACAAAAACACTAGAAAGATATATTTAGAAATTGTAAAAAAAAAAAAAAAGAGACCAAAAACTTTTTAAGCCTTCCTTCTAGTTATAAATATATAATTTAAATTTTGTAATATAATATTTTAAGTTTATCCTATTAATATATAGAGTAAATTATATTCTAACCTTCCTTCTATTTTTATTTCTTACGAAAATTCTCTTATATACTTTTAAAACCAATATAAAACTCCTCCGATTTAAAATAAGAAAAGTTTTGTGTGTAAACAATCAAACGTTTTGATAACAATATATAATGGATTTCAAATAAAAATAATTATTACAAATTAAAATGTAGCATATCAACAAGACTTTTAAGACATTTTTATTAGTTGAACAATTGTGTAGCATTTTTATACTTTCAATGTATAACCTTTTTCTATTAATAAAATATGAAGAATTTTATGTGCTTAATTTAAAATGAGAAATATTTTATATAAAAACATAAAATAAAATAGAAATAAAATATAGTAATTTACTCCAATATATATAATTGTATATTGTATGTTTATATTTTACAACATATTTAGATTGTTTCCTCAAGATTCTTGCAATTTATTATAGGTTATACTACTTGGAAGACTCTTAAACTATTTGCACATTTTTAAATAAATATTTAAATTATTTTTAATTAAGTCTCTAAATTAAAAAGTGGATTTTTTGAACTATTTTTAGTGACTAAAAATCACGGCAAAACAATAATTTGTCACAATTTTAGAAACGCTGCGGATTCATTTAAAATAAACTTTATTTTTTTTAGAGGAAAAGGAACTTACAAGAAACTTAATAAAAATAAAATAGGGACTTATTTGAAAATTCATAAATAATTAAAAAACTACTGAGTAATTTAAACTTTCTGACACCATAATTATCTTTTTATATCTTTACATGTCAAAGCCTACAAATTATTATATATATAAACTACCTTCTTTTTATTATTATTATTATTATTATTATTATTATTATTTTACTAAAAAATTTTAATTTAGACATTTTTTATTTCCTCTGTATATTTATCTCCAATAAAATAACTTTTTCACCTGTTTTACCTAATTCTCTTATGAAAAAATAATCATGTTGACAGTATAAAATATATCATAATGCTATCACAATCCATTCTTTATGAAATTTATTAAGTTTAATAATAATTATCTATAGTTATTTCAACCGTGATTAATTGGTTGACCAAGGATAGATTGTTGATAATTTGACACCACTTTACCACCACTTTGCATGATAACTTATAATCATATCGAGTCTTATTTATAGAAATTTATAAGATATTATATAATTTTAACTATTTTAAATAAAATTTGTAAAAAAATAATTTACAACTCATGAAGTTGTGATTTCAATATTAAAAAGTAAATAGTAAATATTTAAAATGTAAAAGCACAAGAATAAAATTTAATTATAGATAAGTGAGAATGAATGTCGTTCAAATTTCATATATCTTATTCCTCAACAATTCTTCAATTCTTAATATATAATTTCCATTTAATGTTATTGAAATTCCAAATTAATTTCTTAACTTGGAAATTCTAAGATGTTATTCAATAGTCAATCATTTAATTATCTAATTAGAAATCTTAAATTTTTAATTAATCCCTAAACAATACCATGATCATGAATTTAACCCGCTAACAATTACACATCTATTCATAACATTAACAATATTAAGTATTGAAAATATTAGGTGAGTTGATTCAAATCATAATCAGAAAATGATTTTCATCCAAATTTTAAATCTCTAATTAGTTCATCTCAAATGTCAAGAACAAAAGTAAATCACTATTATGAGACAATTATATATATATATATATATATATATATATATATATATATATATATATATATGTATATGTATGTATAGAGGGGATCACTTACTACAACAGTAAGTATAAAAGGGAATGAAATTTTCTAATCCAAATTGGTGTCTGATTATTTGTCTCAACCAATTAATAAACATCATGTTATTTAATAATTTTTTTATATTTTATATAACTCATTAAATGATATGTCATTTATTGATTGATTGGGACAGAATTAGACATGGGACATATGATTTCGTTTTGGTATAAAAGACTTCTCATCCTATCCATTCATTTTCGTAAAATTTAATGGTTTTAATGAAGAACTAATCTTAATAGTTAGATTTCAAGAAAATAAAGAGTAAGGATGAAGAGTAAGTCTTTTATACTTATTTTTTGAGTAAGTGAATCTCCTCCCATATAGAGAAGGAATCCACTTACTCCAAGAATAAGTTTAAAAGACTTTCTCTTGATCTAATAATTCATTTTCTTAAAATCTAATTGTTAAGATCAATTGTTTATTACAACCATTAGATTTAAAAAAAATAAATGGTTAGGATGAAAAGTAAATCTCTTAAACTTATTCTTGGAGTAAGTGAATTTCTCTCTCTATGTATAAAGGGGTGTAAAGTGAGAAAAAAATTTATTATAAGAAATAAGATGGTACTGGTTGTGGCATGTGGTGTGAAGATTAAAGGTGCCAATAAATTCTGGTAAATGAGACATATGATATTTTTAATTAATTTATTTTAATGTAAGTCATTATTTTTAATTTTATAGATATTATTAGTTACTCTCCTTCTCACGATAAACCTTTTTTTAAGACATATTTTATTATGGTTGTGGCAAGCGATGCCACTATTTTAAGTTGATTTTGCTTTAGCAACATCCGCGTGCATACCACACTTTTCATAGTCGAAACTATTTAACTTTAATTCCACTCATCCTCTTCACAAGTATGATATATTTCATAGGGACAAAAAAATCACTCAATTTAGTTTTGAAATTAAAATATAAATTGATCCATAAAATTATATCCCTTTTTAAATTATTCTTTAATATTACTATTGCATAGTTGATTTAATCATAAATTTTATATTTGTTAATATTTTTTAACTAGCAGTTAATCAATAATACAGATTAAAGTTAGTGACTTTATATTAATTTTTTTTCCGATAAGCCAAGATATTATTGTTGAAAGATAATAAGAAGTAAAAACATAAGAAGTGTCTGCCTGCCTCCTATAAGGGTACATGATAAATAAAGAAAATGCTACCAAATTTTAAACGCAGAATCTGAAATTCATTACCTAGTCAGTATATGACTATGTTAAAATTTTTGAAACATGACATCATTACCCACATTGAATATTGCACAGCCTAGATTATGTCATTCAACTCATAGGATTAATTTTTGAAGATTTCAGCATTTCTAACCTTCCAGATGTGTCAAATTCCAGCAAACCAAACAAAGAACCAAACATGTCTACTAATTGATAAGGAGCCACTAACTAAACCCAAGAATTGATAACAATGGTCACAAGACTCATTAAGAATAGTCGTGAAAATTTCCCACCAATCACATAACCGTATCCAAACTTCGGTTGACAAGATACAATTAAAAAGCAGATGGTGACCTATTTCCAAAGCTCCCACACAAAACACGTATCCAACTATTTCGTCTTGAAGAATTCCCTGTTGCTGGAGATTATTTCTTGTTGGCACCCTTTTTGCTTCTAGTTTCCAGACCAAGACTTGGACCTTAGAGGGAACTCCTTTCGCCTATATTTGTTGGATAATTGCATATTTGTAAAGGGCCCATATAACATCTAGAATCTTGTATGTTGACCTGATAGAGTACACACCTAAACTATCTACAGTTCAAATCCACTTGTTTGGAGACCCTTCAAATAGTCGTATTGTTGTTGATGCTTCGCATGGTGGGAAAGACGTCTTTGTTAAACACAGTATTAATTTGTAAACTATAATAAAATATTTGTAAACTATATTTAAATATTTTTATTTCTTAAAATATTTGTTACTGGTTATTTTGATTTCTGATGTAATTTGTTTCCTATTTTTTAAATATTTGTTACATTGTTTTTAAGGTTTTAATTAATTATTGATGATTGCGCTTAAATTGTCCATATTATTTTCTGTTTGTTGATGATTTTATTTTTCTGTTAATTAGTGATTTGTGCAATTTTTTTCCTGTTTATTGATTTTTTTTAATCTATTTTTTTTTTGTCGTGGGTGGGGTTTATAGTGTTTTTTATTAATAATTTTTCATCTTTCCATTTTTTGGGTTGCTCATTTCTCTTTTTTTCATTGATAAATTCATTCTAATTGTAATTCTGAAAAGATCTACGGTTTTGGTTGAATCCGCAATTTGCTTGCAACTAGTGATTATCTGAGTTGCATTTGTTCCCTTTTAGTAAAGTATATACTAAATACATATTTGTATTCACTTTACCGTAGACATGTTTGTACCAAACTTTAGGATGTATTTCATTTAACTAAAGATTATACTAAGTAATTTTAGAATGTATTTAATAACTCTTATCTCACTTTTTTTTTCTTCTCAACTACTATTGAGATGTTGTAACCATGTATTTTTTAGTTTCCCTTATAATACTTTATTATTATAATTTTTTAGTAATTTTAGTTTCATAGGACTTTAATATATTTTGTATTTCTTTTAAGTTTTTGTATATACTATTTGGTTTCATTATAATGCCTTCTTTCTTTTTTCTACTCGACTATGTCTATAATTATGGTTTTTTATCTTTCCTTCAATTTTCGTATTTTTGATCTGAATATATTATGATTTTAGATGTTTATTACTATGATGATATGTTAAGTGATGATTATTTATGCATTTGTTATTAATAAATCGTAGAATTGCAATTAATTAACATATTGGTTTATTAATAACAAAAGTGACATTAATCTTGAAATTTCTTTTCGCATATTAATATTTATCTGTTTTAATTATCAAATTCTAGGACACAACACGTAATGACCATATTTGTGTTTTTCATTGATCATGAATGACAATGCGAGTTTGGACCATGTTTTTTTAAAATTAGACTAATATAATCAATTATGTTCCATTATAGGTAATAAAATATTTAATCTCACTTTTGCTTCTTACATTATACATATTTGAAGCAGGTTTAGTTTCTCTAACTTAATTTTTATTTTAAATAAATTTCAATTACAGTGAACATAAAGACAATATATATAAAATGATAAAATAAAATCTATAAATTCTATAACTATATATAAAGGCAATAATAGTTTTTATAATTTAAAATAAAAAAATACATTTTAAATAAAAACTCTACGAGTTTAGCATATTTGGTTTTAAATAAAAAATGCTCATTCTTTATTTAAAAAAGTTATTAATTATTGTTTTTTATTACAAAAGTTATTAATGCGAAACAATCTAGACAAACTAAATTCAAATAATTATTACCCATTTTTTATTATAAAATTATTAATTTGTTTCTTCTATTATTCATATTTTTTTATTATAAATTCAAAAAAAAATTAGAATCTTGGTATTAGATTTATATGGGATAAAGAATTGCTCCTTGCAGTCGAACAAAGTATATATATCTCATCTTATTTCTTTCTTTCTTAAATCTGGACAATTTTTTCTAAATCTCTAATTTTTTTAATCTCAATTTTCTATATTTTCTTTCTTTAAAACCGTTACAACAAAAATTACAAACCTTTAAATTTTCCTAAAATACTATACAAAAGTATAAAAATAATAAAATTTAGCGAAGAAACGAGTGTAAATAATAAACTCTTATGTTGATTTGTTTTTCCTTTGTTTTTTTTTTTTTTCTTTTGGTCTCTCTTTTTAAATGAACTGGCTTAAATGATATTATTTAGAGGCAGAAAGCTAAAATTCAAAAAATTAAATAAAAAATTAAATAAAATATGTGCTATAAATTGTGATAAAAATTTGTATTCGTATAATTAATTATTTTTTTAAATTTCATTTATTTTATTGTCTATTTAGTTATATAATGTCACAATTTTATAATATTCTTAAAAAAATTTATATACTTAGATATTTTAATTTTTTAGAAACTTGTATTCATTTTTTTATTATTCTTTTAAATAAATTATTAAAATCATATAAAAGATTAAAATTGTGACAGTAATAAATCCAATGTATCATTACTTTTTTATGCTGATAAAAATCATTAATTTTTATTATAATTGTGTACAAATTAAATGACTAAATTTTAAAAAATAATTAGTATATATATTATAGAGTTGCAACTTACATGGATTTTATTTTTAAGAAATTATTTACTTTCCAAAAGTATTAAATATATAAATATTACTAAATTCTGAAAAATATTGTAAAATTGTGTCAACATATACTAAGTTATACATTATAGAATAAAAATAATATTTAATATCATAAATTTTTCTCAATGTGCACTATATTATTGTTTAATTAATATTTAGCACTATTGTACTAAAATAATTATCCTAAATAGAAATGATAATAGTGGAGGCAGGGACGAGTGTCAATCTCTTAATTCTTATAGTTACTATGAAACTTATCCTTATCTTTTGTTTTCATACTCCTATCAGTAATATTAAATTAAAGAAAATACTAGTTTGATTTTTTCTTTTTTCTCTTAGAAATAAAATTAATGTATTTAAAAATAGAGAAAATAAAAAAATTTATATTTTTTAGAAATAAAATTTTAAATTTCAGAATTTATAACATTTATCTTTTGAATATAAAAAATAAAATATATAAATATAATAAGATTTATGATACGAAAAACAAAATACGAAAATGAATCGCCTGGTTGGGAGGTTTTATAATAAATAGCCGGTGACCGTTTATTTTTCTTTCTCTACTCGTTTCTTGGTGATCACGGTTCCACTCCTACGCATTCTTCGAGTGTTCTACAGAGGTCTGTCTTTTCCCTCACGAAATCTTCGACGGACTTGCGTGTCTAAGAAGATTTGAAGAGGTCTGTGGTTGGAGAAACCATCGTCCTTGCAAAAAACTATCAAGATATATCGGATTGCATGATCAAGACCAAGATTCCCAATCACACTCTTCATCCACATTTACTTTGCGTACATTGAATGGCAAAAGGTGCGTCTATAGATTTATCGTTGTTTCATGCCTAATTAACTACTATTTACTGATGATATTGTTTACAGAAATCAATTAGATGGTGGATACCTGTTTTAATTCTTTTTCCTGAATATAGATTGTGGTACTTTTGAATGAAGTTGTTTTAATTACCTGAAAGGAAATATACTGCAAAGTTCTGCATAGATACAAGGAGGAATTGTCCAGGCCCTTCAACGAAGCCACTTTGTTTTTGGGTAACATGGAATCACAACTCTCCAATCTTTGCAATGGAACACTAACAAAGTAATCGGATAACAACCGCACGGTAAACACTCCATTTCATGCTTATTTCTTAGTCTCATAAAATTAAATCTTTAAAACCTTAGGTTAGAAGACTTTTTTTATCCTACATGTGTGTTGTTTGTTTTGCAAATTGGATAGTTTAGAAATTGTTCTCATCACACACTTCATCCTACATGTGACCCCTTTGTTCCTTTGTTTCACTCCACATGTGTTTTCTCATTTCTACATGACTAATTTTTGTTCCTTCTTATTTTAAGTTGAGTTTGGAGGATGTCATGTTATTTCTCTCCAAAATTCAAATTCAAACTAAAGAGAACACAAATCCATATTTTTAAAGTCATGTTTGAATCTTTAGTTGGATTAAATTAGTATTAATTGAACACATGTTAAATTAATACTAAATTAAGCAACTAACCCTTGTTTAAGCATATTGGACATTCTCATTAGTGCCCAGGCCCATAGATTCATGTCTTGCTCATTATATAGAACATTCCATTTTTCATGTAGCCTTTAACACTCATTTTAATTGAAAGATAAATTTCTTCTTACTTTTGAGAGTATCTTCTTCTCTTGAGAGAGTATTAATGTTCTCTCCATTCTTGTGAGAGTTCTTGATGCTATTATCAAAAGTTTCTTCTCTTGTGGTTAGCCTTACTCTTAGCTTATTATTTACATAGTAGAAATGGCTCCTACCTCCACCAACATTTCAAGGCTCTTTAAGGACATTTAAGAGATGATCCTAAGTGGCGTCTCCTTCTGCAACAATTGTGCAACCATGGCTTGAGGAAGGATACATCATTTGGTATCAGAGTTTAGGCTCTTATAGAGGTTCTTAATCTATCCTATCTTTTAATTTTTTTTCAGTTTATTGTCTTGTGATCATCTTCTTCTTCTCCATTCTATTTTTCTGTTCACCTCCGTGTTGTTTTGTTAATATTCTTTTCTCATCTTGTGTTGATTGACTTATTATTGTGATTTTGTTCAGTTCATTTTAATTCAAAGTCATTTCTCTTCATTTTAATCAGTGCAATTATGTTGTATGCACTTTATTTTGAGTTTAATAAGTTCAAATTGCTTATTCTTCCTTTGAATAATTTATTCTTGTGCGATTTGTGTTGTTTCTATTTTTCTAGTTTGTTTGTTAGTGTCTTGAGCATTTCATTTGAGTTGGCTTTTTGGTCTTTGATTGCTTGAGTTTGGAGCCTAAGAATATTTGTGGAATAAATTTACACAATTGTGGCAAAAAACCACAACATTGTGGTCACATCCTTGGCTAGATTTTGCATCAAGAACCTTGCGCTTCCTTTCCTTTGTTTTGTGCTCTATTTTTAGGAGTTTGTTTTTTAGTTTTTAATCTTCTTATTATGTCATTAGGATGTCATGTTTAGTTCTTAATATGTCAAATTAAAATTCCTTAGGTTTTACTAAATTTTTTATGTTCTTTGAGTCTTGAAAAAAAATGTGAAGTTGCTTCTTGAAATTGAGTTTCTAAGAGAGTTTTCTCTCTTGTCTAAGTCTCTTGAGAAGTCTCCGATGCTTATAGTTCGAACATACTTCTAAATATATATTTTTTTAAATATTTGGTTCAATTTCATCTACTAAATTTTAGTGTCTTATTTGAAGTGAATTTTGTTTGGTGTGTGTAGTTGTTTTTTGCTGATTGTTATTGAACAAGAGCTAGTGCAAAACAAATTAGCTTATGCATAAATCAAGTACTCCTAAACATACCTTAAAATGTTTCAAATTTTAGTGCATTTTGAGTTACCAAATTTTCATTAGTTGCACTTTTGGATTGAAATTTTGCGGCCTTGCTTACTTCTTGTTGCAAGCATTTATGCCCTTCATTTTCCTCACAAATTTGCAAATCCAAATTGATATTAGCTGCATCTAAATTTTTTTTTTAAAAAAAAGTCAAAGGACAATTTGAAAAAAAAAAGTGCTAAAACAAAAGAAGAAAAAATAGACAAAGTGTTCTCCCTAATTGAAAATTATTTTAAGTGCAAAAGAGGACTTCAATTGCTTGTATTTGCTTGAAAATACTTCCTATAGCATTCGGCTATCACTATTTTACTTAGTGCAATTTTTGAAAAATTGTTTGAGTCATTTTTTTTTATAGTCCTTATTCTCATCTAAAACCATTCTAGGATTTACTTTGAGTGCTTAGTCTTATTTCTAACTTTATTTTTAGTTTGTCTTATTGAATCTCCTTGTGTCTTGTCTCCAATTAATCCTTCCACTTGGAAAGTTTACTTTTAAATTTGTGTTTTTCTTGCTTTACCTTTGCTTGTCCTTCTTTGGTTCTTGCCTTGGTGTGATCCACTTTTGTGTAGGTAAGCCTTGAGTAAGAGTAGGTAAGCCTTGAGTAAGAAAGCCTTCCACAAGGGTAACCTCTTAAGGAAGAGTTGAAATAGCTACAAGGACTTGAACAAAGGGAAAAACATAGACAAAGAGTGCAACACCTTGGAGATTTTTGCTTGGAGAAAATACTTGGATAATTCTTAGTTTCATTTCTTGTTGTAATTCTTAGTTGTAGTTTCTTTTCCTTTACTTGTAAAAGGTCATTTGTTTTAAGTATTTAGCTTAGTCTCACATTAATTAAGGTGTGAAGGGGGAAGTGGTACACCAGCTTCCACACCTTTAGGACCACGCTAGATCCTTACTCTTTTTAGTTTTGTCTTAGTTACTTTAGTTTGCTTCATATGTTTTAGTGAGTGTTTAAGAGTTCCAAAGGCTCTCGCAGTTGTAGGTTTTCATTTAGGAGTAGCTTTTGTGTGTTTTAGCGTTTTAGGTGGTGTTGAGTTCCAAAGACTTATACACTTTAATAAAAAAAGCAAAAAAAAGGGTGAGATGAGTGACTACTCTTGGTATGATTACCTTCTTAGTCCTTCCCATAACTCATACTCAACTTCCCACCTCTATGTGAGAGATGATTACGCTCCTAGTCTTTCCCATAACTCATAATCAACTTTCTATCTTTATGTGAGAGATGAATAAAAAGAAAGAAAAATAAAAGACAGAAGAGAGAAAGAGGAGAAGGAGAGAAAAAAGATGGAGAAGGGAAGATGAAGAAGAGATGAGAGAAATAGAAGAAGAGTATGAGAAGAAAAGGAAAGAGAGAGAGGGAAGATGGAAAAGAGAGGATGAAAGAAAAAAAAAAGGAAAAAAGAAAGAGAAATGAAAGAAAGAAGAGAAAGAGAAGAGAGAGGGAAATAGAAAGAGAAATAAAAGAAAGGGAAAGAGAAAGAGAAAGAAAAGAGAGAGAAGAGAGAAAGGAAAGAGAAAGAGATAAAAAATGGGAAGATAAAAAAGGAAAGTTCGAAGCATTTAGGAAAGAATTTTATAAAATATGAAAAAAATATAAAATTAGAAAAAAAGATTGGTAAGAAGAGTGACCCTGACCCTAACCTAGTTTTAAATTTCAGCTTAAGTCAATCTTCTAACCAATCCAAGAAAAACCAAGTAGAGTTTGAGATTTGCAAAAATTTTGAGCACATTGTCTCATAATCTCAAATTTACTTTGAAAATTATTCTTCTTCAAACACTCTAACAAGTGTTAGACTTATATCAAAACAATTTGAGAAACAAGTACCTTAAGTCCAATACTTGGAAAAGTTTGAGAGGGAAGTCAAGTTTAAAGAAGGTTTTTCTTTAGTTTCCAAGGAGAACCTTACTCAAGAATTTTTTCTCTTAAAGAAAGGTGAAAGTAAAGTCTTAGTGAAAACTTTACAATGTTTTGAACTTGAGCCTCTTCATTAAAGTTCAACCAAAATTCTCAAGTTCAAAACTTGGTTCAAAGTGAGAGGGAAGAATGTTTTCAAGAATATCACTCCTTAAGTCCAAAGAGGGATCTTATTAAAGAAATTTCTCTCTTAGGACAAAGGCAAGAAGAGGTTGTGTCCAATTATTTTAAGCACAACATGCCACAACCTCTAATTGCATCTAAAGATGATATTTCACCAAGTGTGAAAATTGAGCCTCTTTTCACAAAGCTCAAGCAAGAAAGTCAAGTTCGACACTTAGAAGGAAAAAAAGTTATTCTTCAAAGGGATTTTTCTTTGCCATCCAAGGGGACTTTTATTGAAGACAACTTCCCCAAGCACAGGTGGAGGTTAAGGTTGTGCCAAAACCTTTTAAGTACAATGAACACAACCTCAAACACTACTTGTTGATTCGGCAAGTATGGTCATGAGATTCGGCTACAAACTTTTCCTATCCATAGCTAATCTCAAGGCCACTCAAAAAGACCTTGAAAGAAAGGTCCACCCTAGGCCCATCATCTTCTGGTGTGGTGAACAACAAGATAAAGCCTATCAGGCTTGCTTGGATGAGTGTTACAAGGCACCAAAGCTTGTCTCACTTCCTACTTGAATAACACTAGCCCTTAGTGTACTTGGAGTCACTTGGGGAACTATTATGTAAAGGCATAATCACAAAAAACAAATTTTAAACTTTAGTACATACCCCCACGACCCCAAGTCTGTGAGTCTCCCTATAGACCTACCGCTTAACATCTATGTATATAATCACTTACTTATTCCTATGCTTATTCTCCTGCATGACTAGAAGAAGAGGAAGAAAGATCACAAAATTTGAGATCAAATCCTCTCCAAAGGAGAGAAGATTATGCATTCCTCCCTAGCATATGCTTGAGCTAGGACTAATAAGAAAGGAATAGATGAAGTCATTAGGATTTTAGGGGCGTAGATAGTTTTATTTCCAGCATCGTATTTTGGTCTATAGGTTCTAATTGCCTTATGAGGTGTGTTTTGTCTCTTTGTGAAGTGTGTTAATTAGTTGAACTTGGTCCAAAAGGATTTGGATGTGTGAGATCTTATTTCTACACTCGTAATTCCTCTTCACACTCTTCTAACCAAGCATGAAGCATGTAGGAGACATATGGCCCCCTTGTCCTCTTGTTTCACTCCACATGTATTTTCTCACTCGTACATGGTTGATTCTAATTCCTTCTTATTTTAATTTGAATTTTGGAGGGTGTTATGTCATTTCCTTCCAAAAGTCAAATTCAGACTAGAGGGAACATAGATCCATATTTTTAGGGCATGTTTTGATCTTTAGTTGGATTAAATTAATGTTAATTGAGCACATGCTAAATTAACACTAAATTAAGCCAACTAACCCTTGTTTAAACATATTGGACATTCTCATTAGTGTCTAGGCCCATAGATCCATATTTTTAGGGCATGTTTTGATCTTTAGTTGGATTAAATTAATGTTAATTGAGCACATGCTAAATTAACACTAAATTAAGCCAACTAACCCTTGTTTAAACATATTGGACATTCTCATTAGTGTCTAGGCCTATAGATCCATGTCTTGCTCTATATATAGAGCATTCCTTCCTTCATGTAGCCTTTAACACGCATTTTAATTGAAAGATAAATTTCTTCTCTAGTTTTTAGAGTATCTTCTTCTCTTAGAGAGAGTGTTGATGTTCTTTCCATTCTTGTGAGAGTTCTTCATGCTATTATCAAGGGTTCCTTCCCTTGTGGCTAGCTTCAGTCTTGGCTTATAATCTACATATTAGAAGTGGCGCCTACCTCCACCAACATCTTTTAGTCTTTCACCTCCATTTCAAGGCTCTTCAAGGACCTCTAAGAGATGATCCTAGGCAGTATCTCTTTCTCCAACAATTTTGTAACCCTCGCCTAGGGAGGGATGCATCACTTTTTGTGAATTCCCACACTTTGAATGCACTTTCAATTTGTGGATGTATTCTGAAACGAGTATAGAGGTCTAGAAAGCCTTTGGAAGGAAATAGATAACTACCAGATAGTGAGGATTCACTTCTTAAGAGGGCCATAGGTCTTATAGGGTAGTTGAACTCTTCTAGATACACCGATTTAGGTCACTGAGGGCATAATTTTTCTACTCACCTTCCTATAATCTCCTTATTCTTTTAAAGAAAAAGAGTAGTATAATAGTTTCAACATGCATAATCATTCATACTCATGCTCCCATAAAACAAACTTTTGGAGAATCATAATTTTTTTTTGTTAGAATATCTTAAAAAGAGACATAGGATCAAATAATGAATCAAAAGGAACAATGTCAATAAAGGTTAAGATGCCTGATATGAAGTTATTGGAACCCCTCAACTGTTTGGTGAAAGGATCCAAACATGTAGCCTTTGCAAGAAAGTATGGGAACATCTTGAATATGTTAAAGTTAAATATGCAATAAGAGTCATCTTCGCATTAATAACAATAATATGAAAGTTGTAATAATGATTACAATAAAGTTTTTTTACATTAAGACATATTTTAATAAGAAAAATAATTTCCAGTTAATTAGGGGTAACTGTCTTTATGAAGGATGTTGTAGGATACTAATACCTTCCTTGCACATAATCGACTCCCGAACTTAAAATTTGGTTTTGCAGACCATTTTTTTATTTTTAAAGGTCTTTTTGATGTTTTTTCTTTATAAATATTGGTCGTGACTCTTTCAATTTTTCAAATTATCTTTCTCCGTGTCGTCGAGACCCACATGTCAAAAACTTGGATATGAGAACATTTTGGGCCCACCGTGAGGCAACAGTAATGACATTACCTATGCTCTTATCGCTCAAACCCTCTCATCCTAAGGAATGGTGCAAGCAACTCCTTATCGTTCCACCACTGAGGGCAACGACGAACACCCCACCATAGAACAAGTCTTATAAGAACTAGCTGAGCTGAGAAGCATGAACAAAGAAGTCACCGCTAGGGTCAATGTAACACAAGCTGATCTTTGGGCTCAATTTGTCGATCTACGATGACTTGTAAGACAGTAAACAAGTGAAGCACATAGGGATTTTCAACCCTTCTCAACCGACATCCTCGATGCTCTAATCCCTCCGCACTACCTCATTCCTAAGATGGAATCCTTCGAAGGCAAGTCTAACCCCAAGCAACAGTTGAAGAATTTTCAAGTTGAAATGATGATTATCACCAGAGGGGATCCTATCTGCTGCAAGAGTTTTATGGGAACCCTGAAAGGCACCGTTCTTGATTGGTTCAATATCCTCCCTGACTTGTCCATATACAACTTCAAGGACTTTAGTCAGCTCTTCATGCAACAATTTTTCGCCAATAAGCAATAACTCCATTTGGTGGTCGACTGGTTCGACATTCACTAGCAACATGAGACCTTGAAAGGGTTCATTGCAACATTCACCAAAGGATAACAATCAAGTTCTTTCACTGAGTTCCTAATTTTTTGAAAACCTGATTCCTTTCCTGACATATGATCCCCGAACCACATGTCAAATAGAAGCTGACAAGGCTATGAAGTGCAAAAAAGGACTTAGAATAATGAGAAACAGGACACTAACATCCACCCACTGAGCATCCCAAATCTCAAAATCTTACCGATGGGCCAATGACTGAGATTACAAAAGCTTTAGGACCCATCCCCTAGAATCGACCAACACCATCTAACGGACAGTCCCTAGCGGCAAATACTTAAATAGGTAAGCAGATGGGAATCAAATGTGCCAAATGGTGCGAGTTCCACATGGCTCCAGGGCACGACATAGAGAAATGTTTCGCTCTTAATGATGAATCCAGAACCTGGTCAGATAAGAGGAACTAAAGAAATATGCTCTAAAGAAAGAAGACATACATTTGCAAGAGACCAAAACTCGTAACGAAAGTACTAAACTAGTCAGCCAACAAGTGGGCTTGAAAACTCACTCGAAGGCCGTATTTGGTGATTTTAATACCATAGTTGGGGGATTCTCAAGAAGCGGCCAAATGTCTGCAGCTAGGAGGCGTTAGACACGCTCAATCTTGAATATCAACTCCTAATCGACCACTAGAGCTTCTACCATCACCTTCTCAGATGAAGACTTTGAAGGCACTTCCCCACATGAAAATTACCTAGTCGTCATCCTAGCGATAGTCATGGGGTATAGGAATGGCAACGGGTCGGGGCAGGCACAGGTAGTGGTTACCCGTCACCCGACCCGCTACAAAAAACCGTCACCTGTAACCCGCTAAAAACTCACCGGGTACCTGCTATAGAAATACCCATGGGTTTTTTTATTACCTGCGGGTATCCAGGGCTACCCATAGATATTTTTAAAAAATAATTTTTTTAAAATTAAATATTTTTATAAGAAGTTTTATCAAATAGATCATTTATTTTTTGGAAAATCTAGAAATAAAACTGTACTAGTTTCTACAAGATTAATTAGATCTAAAAGTAGATTAATATAATATATTATAAAAAATATTTAATACAAATAAAATATTTATTTTATATTTTCGCATTTTTATGATAAATAATTTTATTAACTATGAATTTTCCATAAAAAATAAGATTGATATAAATAAATTTTGATAATTAATATTTTAATTTGATTTATTTTCCAAAAATATTATCTTTTTTAACTTATATATATATATATATATATATATATATATAATTTTAGTTTAGCAGGTAGCGAATACTTGTGGGTACGGGTGTTATGATACCTGTACCCGTGCCTGTTAAGAAGCGGGTAGAAAAAAATTTGTACACGCAGGTGGCGGGTACCCATTTATACTATCTGTGAGAATATTTTCGCGGGTTTTATCCATGGGTATCTATAGGTGCAGATTTTTTTGCCATCCCTAATGGGGTATTATGTGAAGAAAATATTGGTTGATCTAGGCAGCTCAACAAATGTCCTATATTGAGACACATTCGTTGGGATAAAAATTTCAAAAGACTAATTTTAACCTTATTATGGAGACCTTGTCGAATTCAATGTAGAGCTATGTCCTAGAAAGACAATGTAGATTAGAGCCTCCCTAGACGAAGACATTGAAAAAAAAAATAATCCAAGTCCTATAAAAAATTCTACATGTCTTCGCTTGGAGTTCTATTGATATACATGGAATCGACCCTAATTTCCTTTGCCATCTACTCGTCCTAGCCCTAAGAGCACAATCCATCATACAAAAACAAAGGGAGCTTGGCCCAAAGAAACTATATGCGATCACTGAAGAAACCACCAAGCTGCTGACCGCCAACCATATTATTTGGAAAATACATGGTTAGCCAATGTAGTCATGGTGAGGAAAAACAACGGAAAATGGAGGATATGTGTTGATTTTATCAACCTGAACAAAGCATGCTCCAAAGACTTATACTTACTCCCCAACATTGATTACTTCATAGACAGGGAGTCGAGTTACAAACTCCTGAGTTTTATGGATGCATACTATGGTCACAATTTGGTCAGAATGCATTCGACCGATGAGGAGAAAATTGCATTCGTTAGAAGACAAAATAATTAATACTACAAAGTTATGTCATTTGGATTAGGGGCAACATATCAAAGACTCATTGACAGAATACTTGTCAAAATGTTGGGGTGAAACATGGAAGCATACATCAACGATGTGGTCGTCAAATCCCCGAAAGTAGAGGAACATATGTCTGATTTGTAAGAGGCCTTCAACACCCTTGATTGACATAGGCTAAAGCTAAAACTCAAGAAGTGCTTATTCGGTGTCCGAGCTGGAAAATTCCTTAGATTCATGTTAACACACAAAGCTAGAGATATCGAGGGCAAGGATGGTGCTAGAAGGACTTGACGGCGTTATCATTGAACATGTTGTCTACTTTAAATTCAAGCCAAGTCACAATCAGGCTGAATATGAAGCACTAATAGTTGATATGTGTCTTGCGCAAGAAATAGACATTACTAACCTCATCGTCTGGGGCTTGTCAACATTCTTCACCATTCTCGACAATCGGCTCTACAAGAAAGGATTCTTCACCTCGCTTCTTTGGTGCTTGTCAACCACCTAGGCCAATAATGTCACCTAAGGAAGTGCATGAGGGGTGTTGCGGGAGACATATTGACGGATGAGCCCTTGGCAACAAAATAATTCGGGTTGGCTACTATTGACCCATACTTAGAACTGACTACATCGAGTTTGTAAAAAATTTAATGCCATCCAACGCCATGAGAACCAATATGGAGCTCCTACCAAATAACTCTATTTCATCATGTTGTCATGGGCTTTCCACAAGGAAGGACTTGACATTTTGCATCCCCTCCCCTCGGAGTACAACAGATAAAATTCCTAATTGTTCTAGTGGACTAGTTCAACAATTGGATTAAGGCTGGGGTGGTTGCCTCCATATCAACAAGCCAAGTAAAAAAGTTCTTGTGGAGATCAATCAATTGCCAATTCGGTGTCCCTTACACCCTCATAACAGATAATGACACCCAATTTGCCAACTCCACAATTGTAGGATTCTAATGTGACCTTGACATTCACCAAATTTTCACCTCAGTGGAATACTCGTAATCAATCGGGTCATGGGTGGATGATCTCCCTTGAGTGCTCTGGTCCTACCACACAACACCTCACTCCACCACACACGAAACACCATTTGCCCTTGTCTACAAATTCGACACCATGATACCCATCGAAGTCGCTGAGAACACCCCCCGGGTCGAGCTCTTATTGAATCTTAGTCCTCCTCTCAATGTCGATCTGGAGACGATAACATAACTCCACACACTTTCTAAGATCAGAGAAGAAGTCATAAAAAGAAGATTCGAACAAAAAAACTACACCAAGGTTGCCCTAAGGAACTTTCAAGAATAGGACTTAGTGCTTAAGAAGGCCCAACCCAATCAAATAATAAAAAAACTTTCACCCAAGTGGTTTGACCCATACCACATTTACCAGGAAATTAGAAAAGGAGCTTAGAAGCGACAAACAAGATAGGGAGGAGACATACCCCGGATATGGAATGCCTCTAACCTACACTTCGACCACAGTTTGAATTCCTTGTAAATATTTTCATTCTTTTACTAATGTTTCGTTGTTCCTTTGTAATAAACGAGAGGTACCTTGCAAAGGTGCCAACATTGTTGGGACGTTTGTGAGCCATCGGTCAGTCGGTGAAGGTGCTAACATTGTTGGCATGTCCAAAGACTAACATCAAGTACTCTTTTTCATTACGAGGTTTTTTAATAAGGCATAACCACATTCTTTTCAATAAATCCAACATTCCAAAAACATTGGTTATCTACTGAGGCATAAGAGGTTCCTTGATGAACGCCACTGAAACGCCCCTAAAAAGGTTATCTACTGAGGCATAAAAGGTTCCTTGATGAGCCCTCTAAAGTATAAATACTTTATCAAATCCTCATTCATCACTCACATTCCTATCACTCATAAAAATAATCTTTCTTTAATTCCTCAAGAGTCAGAGACTAAGCTATTTGGGTTTTAGATCATGGATTCCTCACACAATCTAAAATCAAATAACCGCATTAAGAATAGGAGCTCAAGATACCAATTGTTTTTACTCTCTCCCGAGACATAAATCCCATTGGGAGCTCTTCAAATTTCACAAGCAAAATTCCTCTCTTGAGTTCATTCAACAAACGAAATCCACAAAATGTATATAAATCATATGTAGGATAAAGAAAAGCTCTAACACTGAATAATAAACTTAGATTAATAGAGTAAAAATACAATAGAGTTCATGATAGAGTTACATCAAAACCCTAACCAAAAGGATCTAGTAGTCCATGGAGGTGGAGAGCTTAATCAATGGCATGAAGATACAAAAATGGAGTGAAATGGTGGTAGAAATAGGTTCCGAATGGTGGATGAGGCGAAGGAAACCCTAGACGTTGCCGTTTCTCCCGTTACTTTACACTTTGCGTCTTATTTTCTATTTATATGTCCTTGTCAGCACACCGGCCCTCTTCATGGTCGTTGGCCGCCGAACTGGGTAAATTAACCCTTATCTGGTTTATGAGCATTAGCTTTGCCGCTACTAGGCACTAGCTCCAAACTTAAGAATTTCTACTTCTTCTTCAACCATTCTTCCAAATCCTAACTCAAATAGTATAAAACAAGAAAATAGAAGTAATATTTGCCTAAAATGTATATTTGTAATGAATTTTTATAAATGTTAAATTTAGGTATAAAATGGAGGAAAACAAGGCTTTAAATAAGTTTGAATGAGGATAATTGCTCTATTTTTCTTGTGTAAAAATAGGTAATTTAAGCAGTTATCACCCTCACCTACTAAAACCTGTGCCTTGGCTTTTGCCTCCTCCTCTTTAGCTGCCTTAACAATCTGCCTATCCACATCCTCCTTGAAAGGGTAAACCAATGTCAAGTTTAACTTTCGAGTAAGGCACTTAACTTACTCCATCACATCATCAAAACCCATCACATACTGATCGATGATTTCTAAGTTGGCCTTCTTCAACTTTTTCACCAAGCCATTTACTTGAAACTGCTAGGATGCCTCTATCGCCTCAAAACCTTCCACCTAGGAGACAATACCATCCCTCTCCAACTTCAATGACTTCATCTCGCCAACAAGCTAAAGCACTTCATCATCCAAACCCTTCACCTTATCCTTAGCCAAAGCCATCTCTTTCTCCCATCCAACTCTAGTGGCCTTTGACTCCATCTTCTTACTTGAAACCTCCTCCATTAGTCGAACCATCTCATCCCTCGAGTCTATCTGAGAATTGATCAACCCTCACCCTCAATCTTCCATTATGCAAAGAAAAGTTGTCAAATGGTTAGCTTCAACATGAGCATGGCACAAAGTACATAGTAAATTCACCTCTTTCCAATCCTCACTGTCAGCGGCTGAATAGTTATATGTTCGATTGTGGATAAATTAGGGAAAATTCTCACCCAAAAATGAGCCCCCTGATCATAGGAGGACCCTCCTTCACCCACTGCTTCTTCCACATACTCCCATCCACCAACACTTATATAGGTGTCATTGACAGATCATCCTCTATGACTTCCCTCGCCTGCTCGACAACTACTTCCGAGGTAGCAACCGCCGCCACAGCTTTAGCTGTCGCTTCCTGCACAGGGTGGTCCTTCTCGACCTATATCCTTAGCATATCCCTCTCTGATGATGCCATGCAACTCTTAGCAGTCCTTAGCATCTCCCTCTTCGAAGATCCCTCTCATCTTTATTAAGCATAAAATATTAAAATTTTTTCATATTTTAAATAGATTTAAAATTTCTTTTACACATTTAATTTCTTGAAAGATTGATGTTTTTTAATGTTTTTTTCAGTATTAACCTTTCCTTTTAAAGTTATTTGTTTTATATTATAAAACCAATGTTTTTGAATTTTAACTCATTTTCTTATGTTTTTAAGCATAAAAAAATTAGAATTTTCTCTTATTTTAAAGAGCACTTTGCACCTTTATATTTCCTTTTAATATAAAGGCTTATGCTATTTCAATCCTTAAATTTTTTTAGTATCTTTTAATATTTTTTCTTAATTTTCACAATGACTTTGATATATTTTACCACAAAAGATTTTTAATTTTTATTAAACTTTAATATTATAATTTTTTTAAACATGACCTATTTTCACTTTTTATATATTTTACTAAATTTTACATCATTTTCCAATTTATCTTTTTCCATTCTTTCAAGCATAGGTTGTATTATATTTTTAACTATACTTCAAATTTATTTTACATATTTAATTTTTTCAAACTTCATATTTGTTTTACCACCATTAAGCTTTTCTTTTAAAGTTAAATTTTTCATATTTTGAACAAACATTTTTTAACTTTAATTCATTTTTTTATAGTCAAATGTTATTTGTTAATGTGTTAGTTTATGTTAGTAGATAGATTCGAATTCATGACCTCTTTCTGTTTCTTTCTCCCCATATGTGTACTTTGCCACTAGACCAATCTTATAACTCCAAACTTTAATTGATTTTTCTTATATTTTTAAAGAGCAATTTATCATATTTATATCTATTTTTAATATAAATTTTATACCATTTTAAAACCTAAAGTGTTTGTTTTTGCATATTTTAATATTTTCTCTAATTTTGACAATGACATATATATTATATATTTTTCCAAAAAACATTTTCAATTTTACTTAAATTGAATCATTATTTTTTTTATTATAATTTTTTTAAAAAATGAAGTATTTTCACTTTTTATATACTTTATTAAACTTTACATTATTTTTCAAAATTAGATTTTTTTATACTTTCAAATAGATTTAAAAAAATTTTTCACACGATTTTGTAAGATCCTAGTTTTTAATAATAGGTAAAAAGTGTGTTAATTAAATAAAAATAGAAATTAAATTCAATTTTGGATGTGATTAATAAATTAATTGAGAAAGTGAATTGTGATGTCAATTATGCTGATAATGTGTGTTGTGTTGTGGAGTAAATTGTATTGGGAAAATGCAGCAAAATTAGTTCGAAGTGAGGAGAAATATATATATATATATATATATATATATATATATATATATATAAATTTAGATTAGAATTTACTTTGGAATTTAGGTTATAAGGAAATTACAGATAGAAAATCATCATAGCTAAATATAGTTTTGGTTTCTTTTCCTTCTCACTTTTTCCTTTCACTCTCTTTCTCCCTCACATCTCTCCCTTTCTCTCAAATCTCTGTCCCTTTACATGTGACACTTCAGAGTGTTGGAATCCAACAAAATCTCTTCAATTGCTCTTGATTTGGAGCATTGATCATTATAGGTAATTAAGTTAGGTCCTAATTTCTTGGATCTTTCTCTGTTCATTTCTAGCTCAATTATTCCAATTGAAGGGAGCTTCTCTTTGAAATCCTATTTCTTGTTAATTTCTTTCTTAATTTGAGATTTTGATTGGTTTTGAGTAATTTTTAAGTTAGGTTCTTCTTTATCCTCAAAATAAGTTTTTTTAGGGAAAAGGAGGTTTTATTATTTATTTGGCTCATAAAACTGCAAGTTGATAGTTATAAAGTTGTTTAGTTTTGATTGATGGAGCTTTTGATTATCAAATGAGCAATATGTGAAATTGGATATTTTGTGTGATTCGTATGTGTTTTGAATGTGTTTGATGTTCAGATGAAATTGTTACGGATGAAGTATGTTGTGATTTGAACATTTTAAGGTGATTGAGCTTATATGGGATAACATGTATTGATTGAGCGAATATCTGAAATGATCATTCATGATTTGTACTAGAGGGCTGTTATAAGGAGGTAACTGAGTCGTGATTACACTGCATTGAATTAGGAATATCTGAACGGTCAAAGTAATCCTGGTATATTGTGTAACACCCTGAAAAATTGAAGGGTAAATATTACTGATAATAGGATCTGTTGTGTTGTTTTTAGTTTGTGTATGAATCTAATTGTTGTGGTTATCAGTGTGTTTGGAATTAATTTCCATTACACAGGAAAATTAATTATTTTAAGTTGAGAGTAAATTACTTTAGAATATGAGTTTAATTAATTGCTAATGATACAAAGACAGATTAATTAATTATGGTTTAAAGGAATAACTTTGATATGATAAAAAAAATCAATTTTAGTTTTTTCTTTTTATTAATAATTAATTCAATGCAAGTAATTTATTTTAATTATAGTTTGAGCATTAATTTAAATTCTTTGCAAGTAATTCAATACAAGTCAGGTTTATACAGGAAAGAGTAAATAACGAGATAGAGATATTATTATTATTTATTAATGTGACCCCATATCTGTCATTTCTTAAAAAAATGAAAGCTTTTCTCTCTTACCTCACTTTCACTCCATATCTCATGGATGGTAAAAGGTAAACAAGCTATTTTTTTTTTCTTTCACCTCCATCTTCGTCAATTTCATCTTTATCCTCTTCATCTTTCTCATAATTTCTCCATTTTCACTCTAATCCAAGGTAAGAATTTCAATATTTGAGTTTCCCTTTGTTTAATCTTTGATTCTCTTTTCTTAATTCTTTTTTGTTCACTCAATCTTTCTCTCTTTAGGAGAAACTTGTGCTAGAACTCATTCTCATCTATTTTCACCGAAATTTCTTGAGGTAAAGGTGGTTGAACCCAAACTTTGAGCTTTAATATGTGTTGTCTTCCTTAAATGAAATCTGTCACGTTTTTGCTTCTGTCATGCTCCATTCTGCTATGTTCCAGTTTTTTTTTTAGATTTTAACTTCAAAAATGGATTCCTTAGGCATGAAAACCTTGGGTTGAGCTCAAGAATAACCCAAAATGGAGTTTCCTACTAAAACATATGACTAAAGCAAGTTTAGAGGTCTTTTGTAGAACTGTTCTTTTTTAATCAGGAAGAGTGCTCTAGGGGATGAATGATAGTTTTATTTACTGATTTGGATATTGGAAATGATAACTTTATATGTGAAATTATGTTTATTGTTATCATTTGAAAGGATCGATTTAAGATTTTCGATGTGATGAGCTGTTTATAAGATCAGGTAGTTTTATACTGAAACTTCAATTGAATATTTTATGATGAAATAATTATTTATGAACCTTAGGATAGTTTTCTTATATAAGACCTTGAGATTGTGATCTCCGGCAATTTAATTGTGGCGTGCAAATTTATTTCCTGTATACATATATATTGAAATTTGCGCGTGTTAGGTAAGTCCAAGGATGTTCAGTCCTTGGCATACTGGTTAAGATGATACATTGTTGTGGTGATGGTAGCTAATTTACTTGAGTTGATTATTTAAATTATGTGGGGTGTGTGAAATTACAACCCTTATATTGACTGTTATCGTATGGATAATTATTCCTGTTCAAGTTGTTGATAAATGGGTATGACTATTTTTGTGTGAAAAAGAAATATGATCTACAAAAAAGCAATACGGTTGATGAGAAAGAAATACGGTTTATGGAAAAGAAATAAGGTTGATGAGAAAGAAATATAGTTTATGGAAAAGAAATATGGTTGATGAGAAAGAAATACGGTTTATGAAAAAAAATATGATTTATGAGAAATAAATATGGTTAATGAGAAAGAAATATAGTTGATGAGAAAGAAATACTGTTTACAGGAAAGAAATATGGTCAATGGAAAAGAAATTGTGGTGGGAAATGTAAGAGGAATTCTCAAAGAAAAGTTTTACAGTTTGAATGAAAGATTAAATAATTGTTAAATTGTATTTTTATTTAATTACATGTTAATAGGATATATATATATACATATATATATATACATATATATATATATATACATATATATATATACATATATATATATATATACATATATATATATATATTATATGTTGGCATGTTGTATATTAGATATTTATATATGTTTCTTGCATGAGATTTGGAGGACGAGGTAGACTAACTCTTACAAATCATTTTTGGAGCATGATGACTCCTCAAACGAACATACAACCAGTTGATGCTAGATACTCATATGAAGTGTTTAGGAGTGTTAGAACTCATGTCCACTTTCTATATAATAGGTTTTTGTTATATATAATACTAAGCATATCATACATTGTTCCTTTTGACTGAACTTTTAAGATGCCTATACAACATATTCAATACTATTATGTATATTTTGGTAGAATGAAACAGATAGATGCTTTGAGATTCTACCCAAAGTTCTATGATCATGATGCTCAAGGAGTACCTACACGTCAAACGTTTCACCATAACACAGTTGTCGAGGTGTATGTTGATAAAGGAGATCTGAATTTGGATGACGTGCTTTAAGAGAGAAGTTTAGAGAAGGGAGAATTGTAATTATAACAGTAGTTTATGTCTCCCTCTTATTTTGGATAACAATTGCTTTGAGTATAAGAGGTTTTCTTTTTACATATCTTTTTGGGATAGGAAATGTTCTATACTTTGTATACCGTTTTTAAAAGTATAAGTTGTATGTAATCTTTTGTTAGGGGTGGTGAAAATTATTTTCTATATGAAAAAATGCAATATTCATGTAAATATGATTGTTATATGTAAATATTACTATTCCTTTATTTTCTCACTTTAAGAAATATAGATTTCTATTTTTCAACAACAATATGGCAACTAGAAAAATAGTTATTAAAAATTAGATCATTTACTTTCTTTTCAGTAAATTGGAAGTTGATGGTTTAAATGAGATAAAATATAGATCAACAATTATGTACTAATTATGTAATTTATTGGGCGTCACAATTAATAGTATTAGAATAGTTCATCCTAATAAGACCGGGTATGAATTTGTCCATTATTCTTGTTGTATGCTCTTAAGCTCCTTTGAAAATAGGTACAAGAGAGAAGGACTATTTGTTATGTGACCTACTTAGCGCTCTAAGTAGGGAATTTTGTGATTGATTGTTTTAGAAATGTAAGTTTAGTATTACTAGTAGGAATGATATGCATCTTAGTCATGGTTTATGAAACTAATGAAATAGTTCCAGGAATCATGTCTGGAATCACAAGAGATACAACTACCAACTTACTCACTCATATGAAACAAGTGCTTGAGAAAATGGTCCAAGATCGAGTTGCTGAACCTGTAGAATACACAGGATTGTCTGCTTTTATGAAGCATAATCCACCAAGATTTGAGGGAAATTTTAATACTGAAGTAGCACAGTGTTGGATATGCATGTTTATACTTTTCTATAACGGTTCACAGTAGGATCTTTTTAGTAAATTTAATTTGTTTGCCACTTTCTAACCTTGATGTGGTGTTGGAGATGGATTATTTATCATCTAATCATGTAATTTTATATGGCAAGGGTAAAACCTTGTTTTTCAGTGCTGGCGCACAAGATATTTCTAGATCTTTGAGTGTGTATGACCTAGAGTCAATAGATCATGCTAGAGCTTTTATGGTGATGTTCTCTTCTCTTGTTGAAGAATCTATCAATGTAGAGCACATACCAATTTTGAATGAATTTCCTAAAGTGTTTCCAGATGAAGTGACCGAGTTACCACTTAAGAGACCACTTGAATTCATAAAAGAACTATTGCCTGGGGGTCTAGCCTGGTGTCAATTGCTGAAGTAAAGAAGCAAGTACAGGAACTGCTGCAGAAACAATTTGTGAGACCTAGTATATTTCCATGAGGAGCACATGTGCTTCTAATGAAGAGGAAAGATGACAGTATGAGGATATGCATAGATTATCGACAACTTAACAAAGTAACTGTAAAAAATAAGTATCTATTGCCCAGAATTGATTATCTTTTGGACCAGTTAAGGGGTGCATCAATTTTCTCAAAGATTGACCTGCAATATGGATATAATCAAATTTGGGTGAGAAAGGAAGATATTTCGAAGAGTGCATTTAGGACATGCTATGGCCACTATGAGTATTTAGTTATGCCTTTTGGTGTGACTAACGCTCCGACCGTATTCATGGACTACATGAATTAGATTTTCCACCTATACCTAGAGAAGTTTGTTGTGGTGTTTATTGATGATATTTTCATTTATTCAAAGAGTCTAAAGGAACATGCAAAGCATTTGAGGATTGTGTTATAGATTTTAAAGGATAGACAACTTTATGACAAATTCTCAAAGTGTGAATTTTGGTTATAACAAATGCAATTTTTTTGGCATGTGGTATCAAGTGAAGAGATCACTATTGTCCTTGCAAAGATTGAAGCATTGTTACATTGAGCAAGGCCTACAACGCTTACTAAGATTAAAAGTTTCTTAGGGTTAGCAGGGTACTATAGAAAATTTATTGAAGGATTTTCTCGAATAGCATTGCCTCTAAATAAGTCGAAAAGGACAAGAATTTATTTAGAGTGATGCATGTGAACTGAGTTTTCAAGAGTTGAAGAAATGGTTGATGTCTATACTAGTTTTGAGTCTACCTGACCTGAAGATGAAGTTTGAAGTTTATTGTGATGCATCCGGACAAGGATCAAGATGTGTGTTAATGCAATAAAGAAAAGTAGTTGCTTATGTTTCTCAGCAGTTGAGGACACATGAAGTGAATTATCGAATACATGATTTGGAGTTGCCACAAAAGTGTTTGCCTTAAAGATTTGGAGACACTACCGTTATGGTGCAAGATTTAAGGTGTTTAGCAACCACAAGAGTTTAAAGTATTTGTTTGACCGAAAGGAGTTGAATATGCGACAAACAAGGTGGATGGAATTTATAAAGGACTAAGACTTTGAGCTATTCTATCATCCTGGGAAGGCAAACGTTGTTGCGGATGCATTGAGTAAAAAGTTACTACACATTTTAGCCATGATGGTGAAGGAATAGTAATTGATAAAAGAGTTTAGACATTTGAACTTGGCTGTAGAGGTGCGACCTAGGAGTTTGTACTTAGGAACCTTGAAGATTACTAATGATTTTCTCATACAAGTTAGAGAGGTGAAACAAGAAGATTACAGTCTACAAGATATGATGCAATTGAAGGAAGGAGGAAAGGACTTGGAGTTTACTCATGATGTCAATGGACCTATCAAATTCAAGGATAGAGTATGTATTCTGCAAGAGGAAGAGTTGAAGCAACTGATGTTGAAGTAAGCACATAAGAGGAAGTTGAGCTTTCATCCTGGATCCACGAAAATGTACCAAGACCTTTGGAAGAATTTTTGGTGGTATGGGATGAAGAAAGATGTAGCTAAATTTGTAGTAAAATGTTTAACTTGTCATAAATCAAAAGTTGAACATCAATGCACCAGGAGAATTAAACCATTGGAGATCCTTTAGTAGAAATGTGATAACATTTTGATGGATTTCATTTAAGGATTGCCATGGACTAAACAAAATTTTTATGCCATTTGGGTAATTGTAGATTGATTGACGAAGACGCCACACTTTCTTCCAATCAACATGAAGTAAAAATTAGAGAAATTGGCAAAGTTGTACATTAAGTAAATTGGAAGATTACATGGAGTCTCCACAAGCATTTTTTAAGACCGAGATCACATTTCACTTTCAAAATGTTGGGAGCGCTTGCAGAAAACATTGGGAACCAAATTGAAGCTTAGTTCAACATACCACCCACAAACTGAGCAAACAATCCAATCTTTAGAAGATCTATTACGAGCATGTGTAAGTGTATAGCATGAATGTTTACCTTTGATAGAATTCATGTATAATAATAGTTATCACACATACATCGGGATGGCACCGCGTGAAACACTTTATGGTAGAAAGTGTAGAACACCATTGTGTTGGTACGAAACGAGAGAAGCGTTTCTACTGTCACCAGATGTATTGCAAAGACACAACGAGCAGGTCAAAATGATCAAATAAAAGGTTAAAGCTTCACAAGATCGACAGAAGAGCTTCTACAATTGACGAAGGAAATCTTTAGAATTTCAAATAGGAAATCATGTGTTTTTGAAGGTTTCTCCTACTACAGGAATTGACAGAGCTTTAAGGTCTAGAAAATTGTCGCCAAAATTTATTGGACCTATCGAAGTTCTTAAAAGAATTGACCCAGTTGCATACCAAATTGCCTTACCACCCAACTTGTTTAATTTACATCTAGTCTTTCATGTGTCAAAGCTTAGGTAGTATCTTTCTGATCTTTCTCATGTAATCGAACTTGATCCTATACAAAATTGAGATAATCTTACTTATGATGCAAGTCCTGTAAGGATTATGTTGGAAATAATAGTGGATTGGTATTAATCAATTATATTTTATCATTATCTGGCAATTTAAGATTTGGTGATAATCATATTTTATAATATCTTTATGATTATTTGAATGGGATTATAGTAAGATTGACTATGTGATGGGTTGAGTCAATCATAAAAAAGTCCATTTGAGGGGTCTCTGCCTACCCTGAGGGATTATAAATTTTCCATCCCATTAAGCAAATTAAAATAACAACAACAACAATACACATTTTCTAGAATAATCCCCTAGAAAGTAGGTAGTAAAACCCTCAAGAGTTCTTATTGAACTCATATCTCTACAATAATCATTCATAGGGTTTTTTTGTTCTTGAAGATCAAGAACTTCAATTCAATATATCTGAGGTACACAGATTCTCTTTCCTCTACCTTTTTATATTTAATTCTCTATACATACTATAATCTTGTATCTACTGATTCAGGTTTCCTTTTATTTCCATCAATTGGTATCAGAGCCAAATTAGATACATATTATGGTTGTTTTCTATTAGAGAATTATGGTTGTTTTCTATTAGAAAATTAAATTTGAATTGAAGTTTTTTTGTGTTATTAGTGAAATTTTATAATATAGTTCACTATTAGTTTTTTCACAAAAAAAATTAGGGTTTACGCTACTTGTTATTGTTAAAATAACATGTTAAAGTTTCATTCTCTTACTCTTACATGGGTAAATTATATATTGAAACTTCTTTTTAAGTGTTACCCTTTTAAAACCTAGTTTTCTTTTTTAAATAATTATGGGATAAATTGTTTTCAAAATTACTTAATAGTTTTCCTTTTTTTTTATGTTTGAGCCATATGAGTCATTTGTGTGGGCAACATAATATATTTGTGTTAACTTTTACTTTGGAAAGTATTAATGGGGTTGCATGGACTCATTTTTATACCCATATTTTTGTGATTTGGTCAAGGGAGAACTTTGTCGTTTTGATACGATCATGTATGATGATTCGTGTGTTAAATTCATTCTCAAAAGTATTGAATGTTGTTGCTAATTTTTTATATTCTTATTTTTTCAAAAATACCATATTTATTTAATATTTTTATATTATTGGTATTTTTTAGTATAAAAAAAATTTGATTAATTCAAGATTAAATTAATTTTTTTTTACTATTATAATCTTGAATTTTTTACCTATTTTCATTGTGATAATTCTTTACAGTATTTGTATTCATTGTACTGTACTCTCTTTAATATTGAATTATCATTTATAAATTCATTTTAGGTTATTTTATTAATTATGCACAATCTTAATTGTCCTTCTCTTATGAACATAATTTTCTTTATTAATTTGCATTATTATTACTTGTCTATCATGGGTATAATGATGTGAATTTTGTATGTTGGTCATATAATATATATGATTAAAATTATGCAAATTTATTGGACAATATGCATAATTTCTTTTTTCATTTACATAATTATAATTTCACTATTTTGGATGCATTTATGTGAATTTTGTGATATAATTATTTTTTTTATTGCATTGATGATAACTATACTCTATCAGTGTATTGTTATTAATGTAATTTGGTGTTATACAATGTATTTTTCTTGGCTTATGCTAATGATTTTTTAATACCCTATCGGTATTAGGATTTTATTGATATAAGTTATAGTACATTGTAATTTCTTTAGGGATTCTCTTTTAACTGAACTTTTAGAATTACATAATGTTTCCTTATTTTTGTAATGTTCAGTTTATTTCCCTCATTTGATCATGTTTAGTTATATTTATATGGAACCAAAATTTACACTCTCATTTCCTTTTGTTCCATATTGACTTATAACTTTTAATTGGACATTTTTCCTTCAAAACAAAAAAAAAATGCTGCATTTTTTGTGGTGCAAATTTTCTATATATATATATATATATATATATATATATATATTGATAAAGAAATAGTTGAATTTTATTTAGCCCTCTGGGTATTTTTTTGTTATGTCAACTTATTTTTTCTTTATCAAGTGGAAAGATTTTGTATATTAGAATTTTAATTAATATCTTATAAAATAAATTGTTGTGATATAAGGTTTTTTACTTTAAATGTCCAATTAATCATACATGTGTAAAAACAAATGTTCTTGATAAAATTATTTTTTCTTATCACATTATTTGTGATCACATTGTTGGGATCTATATTAAGGATTTTATATTGGTCTCTTGTAAAATATTTTCTTGTATAACAAGCTCTCTGTTGATTTGCAATATTAGTATGCAATTCTTGTAAGGACAATATAGGAATCCCAAATTTTAAGAGATTAATTTCTCCATACCATATTTTATAATATTGTTAATGGTATTCTTGTAAAAGCTAGAGGCTTTATTTTGGGATATATAAATAAACCTATGTCCATTATAAATTGTGATGAGAGTTAGAGACTATTTATTATTATATCCTTAATATATGCAAGAATAGGTCTCATTCTTCCGCTGCGTGTAATCATGTTTTATTCTCAAGTGTGTGTAAATATTGTTTATTGTAGCACTTGATTTTTGTTTATGATTACTTGAGAACTTGCTTATGATCTCATATTCTACGTAAAATTATCAAGTGATCTATTTTCTCACTCATGTAATTATTTTTTCAAGATCCTCATAGGGGTCAATATTTTTTTAAAGATTGATTAATATGTGGTTAATTATGAAACCATTTGTGAGAATTATTTATTCTTATGGATGAATTTGTAGGTTTCATATTCTTGTTATTTTAACCACTTCTCTCATTAATCATTTGTTATTCTACTACTTTCTAATTCCTTAAGTAGAATAATAGTGAATTTTAATTCACTTTTATTATTATCTTATAAAGTCATCATCACACTATCACTAGAACTTTTAATACTAGTGTACCCTAATGATAATCTTAATATTTTTTGGTATATTAAGGATTAGTGGAAGTATATATAATCTTGTATTATCTCTCGAAACTTATATATTTTTTATTGTCATATAATCTTGTGCACATTTAATTATGATATGACATATTCTATAGGGTTTTTCTATTTATTTTTGTCCTATTTTTATTGAGATACATAAAATCCATTGTATCTTTGTAGACATCTTTAACTGATGTTAAGGTCATTCTGTTGGGTACTGCACATTAATCCTTTTGGGATACAATTATGCATTGTGCATCTCTTTTACCCAAAATTTAATATTGATCAAAATTTTAGAAGTATATAATTTTGTATCATGTTTCGAGACTTATCTATTTGTATTGTCATATATTCTTGTGCACATTTAATTGTGATATGACATACTTTATAGGACTTGACTATTTATTTTTGTCCTATTTTAATTGAGATACATAATTCATTGTATCTTAATAGACATCTTTAATGGATGTTAAGAGCATTTTGTTGGGTATTGCACATTAATTCTTTTGGTATGCAATTAAGTATTGTGCATTTATTTACCCAAAATTTCACATTTTGTTTGGTCAAAATTCTATAAGTATATTGTAGATGCAATACTCCTATTGAGTATGATTTTCTACTTTGTAAAAAAATGCTTATTATGATAGTACTCCTATTGAGTACAATTTTGCACTATTGAAGTACTTATGAATTTTTTTGTTTGGACCAATTATCTAAGTGTTTGCTCAATTGACATTTTGTGGCCACAATAATCTGAGTATCATTTTATATAAACTAGGTGTCTATGTGGTTTTAGTAGGGAATTTATGGATTTCCTACTTATCTTTGGATTCTTACATAGTCACTTATTTTTGAAACTCAGATTAGTTAAATGTCAAATATTATAGAGCATTTATGTAGCTTATATGTAATTACATATGTTATTGGGCTATGATGAATAATTAGATGCATGTAAATTATGCTTTCTCACCTATATAATTTTTCGGACTCAAGTAAAAAAAAAATTATATTAATTAAACATTTTTTTATTCACTGATCAAATACTTAACTTTGGAGTTTTATAACTCATATGGTTTGGTTAAGTTTTGATGTCTTAGATCAGTGGGAGTCTGAAAACTTTCTTATGAGATATGTGTGAAGTAATATCATTTTAGTAACATATCTCTTAGTATTTTTGGATGCTTGAGACCATGTAGTATTATTTTATTGAACTACATTATTCTATATACTTTATGAGAAATATTTATGATATATATCCCTATCGGATATTATTTTGTAGCTCAAATTTCTCATTGTCTAATATAAGATTTGTCTATAATTGTCATTCTAGCTTAATGATTTATCTTTGTATTATTGATTAATACCATCCAAGTGGGAGAATGTTGGAAATAATAGTGGATTGGTATTAATCAATTATATTTTATCATTATCTGGCAATTTAAGATTTGGTGATAATCATATTTTATAATATCTTTATGATTATTTGAATGGGATTATAGTAAGATTGACTCTGTGATGGGTTGAGTCAATCATAAAAAAAGTCCATTTGAGGGGTCTCTGCCTACCCTGGGGGATTATAAATTTGCCATCCCATTAAGCAAATTAAAATAACAACAACAACAATACACATTTTCTAGAATAATCCCCTAGAAAGTAGGTAGTAAAATCCTCAAGAGTTCTTATTGAACTCATATCTCTACAATAATCATTCCTAGGATTTTTTTTATTCTTGAAAATCAAGAACTTCAATTCAATATATTTGAAGTACACAAATTCTCTTTCCTCTATCTTTTTATATTTAATTCTCTATACATACTATAATCTTGTATCTATCGATTTAAGGTTTCCTTTTATTTCCATCAGATTATTGATCGTAGAACTCAAACAGTTGCGTGACAAAACAATTCCATTTGTAAAAGTTACCTGGAGCACGACGAATGAGGGAGATACAACATGGGAAATGGAGGATAAAATGAGAGAATCACACCCACGTCGTTTTAGCTAGTGAATTTCGGGACAAAATTCCTAAAACGGTAGGATAGTTGTAACACCTTGAAATTGAATGGTAAATATTAGTGAATATAGGACTTGTGTTGTTTTTTAGTTTATGTATGAATTTAATTATTTCGGTTATCATTGTGTTTGGATTTAATTTTCCTTTACAAAGGAAATTAATTATTTTAAGTTGAGAATAAATTGTTCTAGAATATGAGTTTAATTAATTATTAATGATACAAAGAAAGATTAATTACTTATGGTTTATAATAATTTTGATACGATAAAAATTTCATTTTTAGTTTTTTCTTTTAATAATAATTGATTCAATGTGGGTAATTTATTTTAATTACAGTTTGGGAATTAAATTAAATTATTTAATAACAATAAAAGAGGGAAACAAGTTAAATTTACATAGAAAAAAAGTAAATAAAAGAGATAGAGATAGGATCACTATTCATTAATGTGACCCTATATTTATCCTTTCTTAAAAAAGGAAAAGTTTTTCTTTCACACCTCTTTCACTCCATATCTCACATATGTAAAAGGTAAAAAACTATTTTTTTTTTCATCTTCATCTTTCTCATAATTTCTCCATTTCCACTCTAATTCAAGGTAAGAATTTCAAATATTTGAGTTTCCCTCTCTTTAATCTTTGATTGTCTTCTCCTAATTCTTTTTTGCTCACTCAATCTTTTTCTCTCTAGGAGAAACTTGTGTTAGAACTCACTCACACCTATTTTTACAGAAATTTCTTGAGGTAATAGGGTTGAACCCAAACTTTGAGCTCTAATTTGTGTTGGTTTCCTAAAATGAAATTTGTCGCACTTTTACTTTTGCCGTGCTCTGTTCTACTATGTTCTAGTTGTTATTTCTAGACTTTAACTTCAAAAATGGATTCACGTAATATGAAAACCTAGGGTTAGGCTCAAGAATAACCCAAAATGGAGTTTCCTAATAAAACATATGATTAAAACAAGTTTAAAACTCTTTTGTAAAATTTGTCCTTTTTAATCTGACAGAAATATTACTTTAGAGAATGAGTGGTAATTTTATTTATTGGTTTAGATATTAGAAATTATAATTTTATATGTGAAATTATGTGTTTATTGTTATCATTTGAAAGTACCGATTTAGGATTTTTTACATAATGAGCTGTTTACAAACCCTTGACAAATCTTTTCCCAAAATCCTAAGCAACACACCTTTCCTTTTGTAATTTATTTTCACTTCTGTGCAAATTTCTTGGAAGTATTGACTTTCCAACTTTGTGAAATATACACTTATACTATTTCATAAAGTATTTTTTGAAACTGTATTTTTCCTAAATAATTTTCCAATGTAATTTTTAATGTTTTAAAAACTTCACAATCAACTTATTACCTACATATATCATCATCCAACATGGAAAGAGAAGAAAATGGATAAAGAAGTGAAAAAGATGGCTCATTGTTCTTGTTAACATAAAGACAAAATAAAAACCTCTCCTGGTTATATTGTAATACACAATTTCTCTTGTCCACCATGAATTTATTTAAGAGAAAATAAAAAAATAGCTAGATAGAAAATTAAAATATAAGGAAATGGTTGATAGATGTAAAAAATAGGATTTAAAGAATTATAAAAAGGATAAAATATACAAATTTAAGAATTTAGGGTTTAAAGAATAACAAAGATAAAAAAAATTAAGGATTATATTAGTTTTATATAAAAAAAAATTAGTATTGAATATTATGAAAAAAAGAAAGAGAGGTGTATAGTTGTTAATCTGGAAAGAGTATTGTTGAAAAAATTATCATAAAGATATTTTAGAAAAAGGTTGGGATCAAAAGAAAATTGGAAATATATCTAAATTAACATCAGCTACTATTTATCTATCAGTTTTTTAATGGCGGAGACCTGACATACATAAAAGTTTGCCTTGTCTAAACCACAGTTTGTGAAAAATTAACACCATAGTAGAGATAAACATATTTACATTAAGCTTAAAAAGAATCAAATTTAACTTATTTACATTATCAAAAAATATGTTTTAAGATTTAATAAATATTCATGATAACTTATTTAAAATATATTTTGCAATAAGACAAATTTATTTTTCAATAACTTAATTATAAACTTTAACTTAAATTTTTACATAAATCATCTTAATTAACATTTAAAAAGAAAAATAAACGTAAAAACTTAATGTATTATAACAAATTTAATAAAATAATACTAACACTAATCCTGAAATGGACCTAATGTAATCTAAATGATAGGTACTGTATAAAGTGAAATGGTCTATTTCCATTTCTAATTGTCATCCCTACCAACCGTATACAATATCATGTATTGAAATATCATCTACACCATATGATGAGTTTAGCCATAGACAAGAAAATATCCATTGAATACCCATAGATAAAAGTTGAGAAAATATATTTCTAAATAATATAAATGGGTATTTGTTATCAACAAGTATAGTATTTTCTGCCCATTTCTTAACGGGTACATGTATGAGTATAATCGTATCCATAGCGGTAGATATTCATTACTTGCTAAACTAAAATACTATATATATTTAATTTAAAGATAATATTTTATGAAATAAATTAATATAAAATATTAATTGTCAAATTTCATTGATATCAATTTTTTTTTTATGAAAAGTTCATAAATAATAAATTTTTTATTATAAAAATGTTGATAATATAAAGTGAAGATTATATTTTTATTAAATATTTTGTATATATTATATTAATCTATTTTTAGATCTAATTAATCTTATAAAAAATAGTATAATTATATTTCTAGACTTTCCAACAAATAAAAGATTTATTTGATAAAACTTTTTATGAAAAATAATATTTTTAAAATAATATTTTTTAAAATACACCAGGTACACTTGGATACCTATAAGTAGTAAAAAATCACAAATATTTTTATTAGTTAACAAATCACAAAAGTATACTTGTCTCAATTGTCATATGAGCTAGACTCATAAGGTAACACATTTAGTTGCTTTGGTACATTTTCTTAGTGGACTATTGTCACAACCCAAATTCAAAGTTGTGACTAGCACACAGACTAATATCCTTAATCTGGCAAGCCTAACAAGAACAGAACAAAACATAACAAATAATTTTCCAAAATAAACATACTTTTTAAGATTTTGCAGAAATTTTGACAGAGACTCCTTCGTATTTTGGACATCCCAAAATTTAGAAAGACATATGTTACCAATAATTCACTAGCTAGAGCTTTCAACAACATTAAATATACGATATATAAACATAAATCTCATAACCAGACTCTCTATAGCTATAGAAATGTACAAATAGCTCCAAAATAATATCAATTGTCCGCCGACACAAAGGAGGCTACCAAAAAAAAAATAATAGAAGACTGAACAATGGAGATGTCAACAGTCTGCTACTTAGCTGCCTAGGAATCTAAATGAAAAACAATAGAAAGAATGTAAGTCTAAAGACTTAGTGAGATCCTAACAACTATCATGAGCTAGAAAGGAAACATACTAAAGCACGAATTGTTTGATAAAAACATTTCTCAATATAAAACTTATTAAATCACAAAGTTCAATAAATCCCACAACTAGAGATAACTTATACCCAACATCCAAAAGGTTACATTTATCATATTCAAAACAATAACATATTTATCATATATATTAAATAAGAAAATTTGAAAAGACACACATTAACGTAAAACATAAATAAAATGAAATGTAAATACTACGAAATCACTCATGATAGAACCAAGAGACAATTCTATCTCATTAATAGTCCTCTCCTTCAAGAGTGACTTATCTCTTAGAGTGACTTCATCTAACGGATAACCCTCTCCTCTCAGAATCATATACATCTCAATATCATAAAATATCATCAGGGGTAACTCCATCTCGTTGATAGCCCTTTCCACAAAGTGACAACTCCATCTAACGAATAGCCCTCTCCACCCAGCATCATGCAACTAGGTTTACCCAGACCATTATCATCCGTTAACAATATACGAGGTTCTAACTTGGATCCTCATAATATAAATATCAAATTTATTCTACTTCAGAGTTCATTCCAAAATAAATCTCCAATTTCATCAAACATAATCAATTTGAATTTATAAAGTTCTCAACTTTTGAAATAAATTTCATAGAGAATCAAATCAAACAAAAGAGTATGTTTCCGAAACTTATTGACTAAACAACATTAAATATAATAAGATGAATTAAAATGATAATTATAAAAATATTAAAATAGGTCACAATGACCGTTAAGTCATTCACTACTATGGAGACTTAACCAAACTGCTTTCTAACAACTTCAAGAGTAATGTGCGAGGTAGCAATCAACATATCTAAGCACCAACAAAGATTTCTAACATTTAGAAATTTGTTTGAATTTCTACCTATTTATGGGTAATCATAAAATTCCTTAAAACTAGTGCTCCACGCTCTAAAAATAATTCTACTCGAAGGTAACACCTGCCATTAACCTATTCTTTATATTACGAGTTATGAGTTTACCCTCGAGAGCCAAAACGAGCAACCCTTACAGTGTGGATACTCTTCTTTTTCCTTAGAGCACTATCTCTGATACCAAAAGTTACCGAAACTTAGTTTCTGGAAAGAAAAAAGAGAATGAGTTGGAGTTTTGGGTTTCATTACCTTTTAATAGATAAGGGATTTCAGAGTAAATGAAACAGAACAGATTGGAAGAGATGAAAAGGAAAGGAAAATGAAGTAGAACAGGAAGAGAAGTGAATGAGAGAAAAAAAAATGAGGGAGGGTGAGGCTTACGTGAAAGATAAAAAGAATGAGTGTTTTAAATTTTAAAAATTCTTTCTCTTTTTGTTTTTTTTTTTAAAAAAAAGAGTGTTTCAACTATTTTTTGCTGAGGCCAATTCTAATTGGATGTCACTTTCCATCATTCTATTTGTAGGCCTTCTCGGTCCTCTCTTGTTTAAAAGTTGTAGATAATCTAAAAAGATAATAAAGGTGTTTTCAAATTTTTAAAATATATTAATATTAAGAGTTGTGAATAACTTGTGGTGTGTTGATGAAAGTTCCATCTTTTGTAATCGACTTAATTAATGCCAATGGATCATTGAGGAGAAAATACATTTGAAAAAAAAAAAAACACTAAAAGAGCTACTACCCTATTTAATAGTAAGATAAAATAAAAAAAAATAAGAATAATAACTTTCTCTAAATTCAAAGAAAGAATCATCAAGACAAAATTTTTAAATTTCAGTTTAGTTATGAGCTGGCATATAACGACACTATAGTTTATTTTTTCTATTTGTACGATAAAAAAATATGTAGTATAATAAAAATAAATAAAAGAATTTATATATAAAAAATATATAATTACTATTTAGTTTACATGGCATATAGATAAAATACTATTGATTAATTATAAATTGGTGGCAAGAAGAAATGGAATGAGAGGTGGCGAGTAAAGCGTTTTCTATAGAAAAAATGAATTTATGTCACATGAAAATTTATTCATCATAATAAATTTTTCTATATGGAATTTATTGATGATGAATAATTTATGTTAATGGGTATATATTGTTAGTGTAAAATTTTTTATATTTATATTTATTTATGATTTTTATCTATAATAAATTTATTAACTTTACTATTTAGTATTTTAAAACTCACATAAATTAAAAAAAGTTATGAGTAGATATAAATATTTTTTACATTTACTATATATATATATATATATACTAATTAAACCTATAATTTATAGTACATGAATAAAAAAAATAAAATGAGAGGCCGAAGTAATTTGGAGAAATGGGTGTTTCAAATAGAGTCCGAGAAGGAATGCTAACTGCATTTGTTACTTAAGACTTTACCCAATGCTGTCACGGCTCAGCTGTCAGTTTTCATGTCAATGTGACCTAAGAATATTGATCATTATTGTGTAATAATGTTCCAATAGAATAATTCTAAATATTCTTCTTTTTTTTTTTTACTTGTTAGATAGAGAACATATTTTACACATTTTTTTTTAAACATATTAAATGTTTAATACTATAAAAAGTATAAATTAACTTTATTTAATTCAAATTTAACTACTTTTTAAACTCTTTATTATAATTAATGTATGATTTTAGTATTTTGAATTACTTTTTTTAGCAAATTTAATTTCTCAAATTTTTAGTTGTCATGATAAAGTTGTTATTTTATTTATGAATAGTATTATAAAAAAATAAAATTGTCTAGCTGTCTTCAACATATTTTTATTTTTTTTTACTTATTTTCTGTTTATTTTTTATTCTCTCTTTTTTATTTTTTCTTTTGATTACTACTGCATAATGTTTTTATCGTGCAACACACTTAATTTTTATTTAAAATGTTCACTTGATTTCTTACTCAAATTTTACAATAGAATCAACTAGTTTTAAATCTTCTTTTTCTTGACATCAACCAATTAAATCATTAAATTTCTCTCAAATAAAAATATATACTATAATTTTCTCTCTTTAAATCCTATGTTGGCATCCGATTAAATCTTTCCAAACTTATTAAATTTTGAATTTTAAATTATCAAACTAATATAATTCAGAAAAAAAGTAAAAAGATAATTTGTCAAAATGTACTGCTCATTTGATTAGATATAATTATAAAGTTATCACAAACTTCTAACTTTTATTCCTTCGAATAAAAAAACAATTAAATCCTAAAATTAGAAGTTGTTGTTATGGAATGTGAGTGTCAGTCTTGAGGCCACAATCTCTCCTAATGGAGATAAAGTATGCAAATCATTATACCAGGACATGGACATGCAAATTAAAATATGTATACACCAATTTTTAAACTAAGAAAATGTCAAATAAATTTATGAAATATCAAATAAGTTTCTAAATTCAACCATTTACAGTTATTTTGATAACAAATATAACTTAATATTATCATTATAGTCATAGTATATATTTTTTAAATTTTAGACTAATGTTTTTATTAATTTTAATTTTCAAAAAGTTTTTTCACTTTTTTTTTTATTTAAGGACTAATGTGACATATCTTCTAATTTTAATGATAACAGATTACTTGAAAGTTGTAAATGTATGTAAACCCAATTTTAATTTCATGAAACTAATTTTTAGTGTGTTTGGTTTTCTTTTTCTAAATTGATTCTAAACTTAGAATTGATTCAAGATAAATCTTAATACATTTGGTTTCACATAGAGAATAATTCAGAATTAATCTTAAATAAGAATTCATTTTAGGTTAAACCATTTTAAGTAACTTTTACATTAGATTTTACTACTAATTTTTTTTTAAAGACAAGAAAAATATAATATATATATATATATATATATAAAGTGAGTATATAAAATGTATGTATCTATATTCAATCTGAAGTTTATATAGATTGACTAGTTCACACAAAAAGAAACACTCCCCTATTTGGTATATATAACACATTTCATATTCAAGCAATTATATAATAGTTCACTTGCATAATTTACAGCAATTATCCTATGTGTAATCGACCTTAGGCAAAATAAGTATGATTTTCCCACTCATAAAGAGAGAAGCAAGATATATTAACTTGTGTTGATATTAACTTCCATGATCAAAACACAACGTTGTCAAACATTTTTTGTGTTGATGTTTGCATTCCTTTTTTAATATGATTCTGTGTAACCACAAACTCCATAAGATTGTTAACAATACAATTACCATACATTTTTTTTATTAGCTACAATCATCATTCTCATATGCATATTGTATAAATCGTTTGGTGTTTTGGACAAGGCTACTTCTTGCTTGAACCATTGGTAACATACTTACCACATTGCATAAGAGAATGAGCATCAACATATGAGATTGTTTAGATTTTCCAGCTTCTGTTCATCGAACACACATAGAGAATTGCTTTCACAATTTATTATACCTCTCCTACTAAAATTGTCTTTGGATGGTATCTTGTTTATCAACACTCTCCATCCAAATACCTTGGTTTTAGGTGTTTTACTCCACCATAACACCTGCAAAATAAATGTTTTTAAAACAATAAAATGACAATTAATCACTTCATATACTAATTTCACAGTAAAAATATTAGACTTTCCTTCCCACTTCCAAACCACAAAAAAATTTTACTACTAACTTATTTTTATAATAAAAACATTAAAACCTCATATATATTTTCAAAATAAATTTTTTTAACACTTATCCAAACACACACTTAATGACTGTTACCATTTTTAGAAATATTTTAAAATGTCACAATTTTTCTTACAATAAATCAAACTTGGCTTTTCAAGCAAAATCAACATTCAAACTCTCTTTTCTACTCGTGTAATATAAGGGAAGAACGGGAAATAAAAGAGCAAAGTTTGAAAATATGGGTTGTTTGATAATATTTTTTTATTATATAATCATATCATTGAATTTCTTTTGTATAGAAATATGGTTGATTATCTTTTACGAGATATTTTCATCTTTTACGAGATATTTTCTCAAGTTATTTTCTTTTAATTCAAATTAATACTATTCGAGCTAACAACTTTGTTCTCGGCTGTTTTGGTAATACAGAATTACAATGACGTATTATAAAAAAAATTAGATCGTTAAGTAATGTTCCGTTTATTAGAAAAGCCAGAAATTAGATACATGAAAATAGAATAGATAAGTGAGGATATATAAAAAATAAAGTAAAAAAAGTGTTTAGTTAAAACTTAAAAATGGAAAAGAGATTATTAGTAAAAATAGACAAAAACTAATACATATTCTACAAATTTTAAAATTATTTCCACTCAAATTCTTCTCTATCAAATAATTATTCTCTAACAACAGAGTCTCTTAGATACATATTCACTCTTTATTGATTAAAAACATAAGCTTTAATAGGTCGAACATCTTATTTAACAGTAGAGCTTGTGTTGAATTTTTTTTTTATTAGTGAGTGTATTACTGGCTTGTCTACCTCGAATTCTTCTTCATAAAAAGTACCATAATTTATTTTTTTTTTCTCACAACAACAATTTGTGAAAAAATTGCCCAAAAATATTGTGAAACATAATGAATAATGTTGTTTTTTAAAATTTTATTTTGTTTTCTCTTTCTAAGTCTTGTATTTCTCTTAAATAAAATACACTGTTTTTCTTCTCTTCTTTGCCTACCTACGTACTTGTTATCTCTCTTTCATTTCTATTGAACAAACAGAACCTTAAAGAAATCATTTACACCCTGCAAAAAAGTTTTTGAAAGCATACTAGTTATTGTGACCAAGGCAGGAAGGGATATTTAGCAATTATCATCTTATCTAACTTGTGCCAAATGAAACAGCTCATTCACGCCTATGGCCTACCTACCCTGCTGCTACTGTCAAAAAGGTTTCAACTTCAAAAACAGTGCCCTCACTTCACTGCTCTAATCGATTATTTTAATTCAAATATATTGAGATCCCCAACAGCATTTCGTTTTTATTCAAGACGAACATGCTTGTTTTCTTCCCCTAAGGCCTAAAAGTAATAATTAATAATAAAAAAAATGTAAAAATAATGAGAAAGAGAGAGATAAAATGAATTTGAGTGTAGAATTAGCAGTCCAAGTTGCTAAAACATAACACATGTTATTATTATCCATAAAAAAAAGTTACTAACAGTAACAGGCAGAGCAGTAGTGAGTAGGTTTAAAGTTAAAAGCTGGTAGGAAGAGGAAGTAAGAATAATAATAATAATAGTAATAATAATAAGAATGTGGCAAGGTTAATGTGGGAAGAAGGAGAAGAAGAGGGGATGGCAGAGTACGAAAGAAGCGAGCAACAGCAGCAGGAAGTGGTGTCGAAAGAAACAGGGTTGCAGGCTCTGAACACAATAATCCAGCTCCACTTCGAGAAGACCCTGGAGAAGAAGCACGCCATCGACCTCCAGAAGAAGGAGCTTCAAAAACTGTTCCAGATATTCTTCATCTTCTTGGGCCTGGTCTTCGTCTTCCTCTCCCAAGCCCAGTCCCCACGCCTCCAATGCCGCCACTGCTGGATCCCCATCACCCTCCTCTCCATGGCCCACCTCATCTTCTACGTCTCCGTCGCCCAAACCCTAAGGTGCATCAACGGCTTCAAGTACCAGCGCCGCTGCCACAAGCTCACTCTCGGCTTGGCCACTGAAAAACTCAGGGAAATCAAGATCAGACTCACCTCCTCCAATGCTGACTATGACGTCCCTGTTCCTCTTTCTCATGATGACTTCGAGATTCACTACCAGGAGCCTCCCGAGAGTTATTTCGGAAAGTTCAAGAGGAATTGGGCTCTTCACTTTGCCTTCTTGATCTTGATCTACGCTTTTATGGTTTCTTCTTCCGTTGTCCTTCTATGTTTTTAATTTTTTCTCCCCTCTCTATGCTACTACTACTTTACTCACATTCATGCTTTTATTACTATGCTTTTTCCATTTTTCTTTTCCTTCTGGAATCAAACCCCCATCTCTCTTATTCTTTCTTCTGTGCCACTCAAAAGCTCTAGCTAGTATTACTATAGCCTATTCTCTATCAATCAATCTATCTAGTGTCTGAAAAGAATGCATCTTTCAAACTCCCAAAAGAGGTGATGACATTTGTGAAAAGGGTTGGATCATCAGCTTCTGTTGGGAGATTCTTGTCGCATTGCACTCATTTGTCGGGAGCACTGCATAAATCTACACATGTAAACTAATGTTTGAATTGCATTCCTAATATAATCTACATGTAGACCGATATGACATTACACAAGTATCTGAAGAATGCCTTTTTATTTCTCCTTGTTTTTTTACCAACAAATGAAGAATTAACTTTTGTGGAACGTAGAATTATCGAGCAGCTAGCAAAAAGGGACACGCCGGGTTGTTCTGAATCACTTTCTCAAGAGCATCTTGCGATCTCTCTTTTCTATGCTTGTCTTTTGGCAAACTAGTGCAACAAAACGAGCAATGGATGAGGTCTTCTTTTCACTGATTATCTTTAAGTTTATTTCTTATATAAGTGATGTAAAGAAAGAAACTACTTTTTTTTTTCAAAAAAGCTAGAATCACACCACCTTCCATAATCTGAAAGATTTGAGGTAACGTTTAGTCAATCTCTTTGGACTTTATATATAAATGCAGCTAATATTTAATACATTAAAATTAAAATTAGCTTAATGTTAATAGTGATTTTTACATTATCAATTTTTTTTTTTTAAAAAAAAAGAAATGCCAAGAGATTAACATTATTAATTAACTAAAAATTACTATATATATGAATTTTTAAATATTAAAAAGTCTATTTTTACCATACATAACAGTTCATTATTAAAATGACAACCTTTTTATAATATCAATGTATTCTAATTACATTCTTAATCATAAAACAAAAATTGACACGAGATTATAAAGTATAGTATGTTTTAATTTCACTAAAAATGATAAAACCAATAAAAAGACATAATTGTTCCATTGCATTCCTTTGTTAACAAGTCCGCATGAGATGACAGATTTGGTTTGTCCTAATTACTCTTCAAAGAATAATTCGTATTGAATAATGATCATGACATCACAAGATGTGTGGCGCAATATTTCAAGGGAGCATCCCGTGGGGAGCGGAAAATATATTTTTTTGTTAAAAAAATTAATTCCCTGACTGAACAATCGTTCACTTCTCCTGTTCTCTTCCAGTAAGAGTGCACTTATGCAACACTCAAAATTATAGCATTGGCCTTATTGTGAATTAAATACAAACAAAAATAAATTTAATCGTACAACATTGATGAATTGGATGCATATCTTTACTGACTTGAAGCTGCTCAAGCCATATAGCCAGCCACCTAAGATGGGGAGAGAGCATTGCATAATGTTTTGTATGCATTTACACACAATTTGAATTTTTCCTCAGCCATTGCCTGACATCACAGAAAGGCAAAGCGCAAACATGAGACCAGAGAGCAGATAAAATAACTAAAAATCATGAGGACTAAAAGGTAAGCCTTATGACTTATGGTGCACCTTCAAAACACCAGATATAATTTTTTTTATAGTTCAGAGTATAACCTATTTTTATGTCATTCATCCCACATATGGAAATAAAATTCATTTTTCCTTTTGCAGACATTGAAAACCAGCAAAAATATACTCCCTTTTCATGTTTAATGCTGCATTCAAACACTAGATTTCAATCTTCTTTTTTTTTTTTTATATTTATAATAAAAGAATGCACATATATACTTGCTATCAACTAATTGTAGCATGAAATGTAAAAGCAGCTCTCTTTGTTCAGAAAAGACTAAGTAAGACCCTTGTTCCCAAGTCAATCAACAGCAACGAGGGCAAAAGAAATTGGATTGGTTAACCAAACTCGATCGATCCATCCCAACCTGTTCCACAACCAAATGGGAACAATCCCTCTTTCAAGAATCCCATCACCTGAAAATTGTTCCCTGTAGTTGCTCAGCCAACCCATCACAGACATGCTTCTTCCCATTTTATTCATTTTTTGAAGGGGTTGAAAACAATTTCCATTTTTTAGGGAAACTTTTTATAAATATCAAATTTTAAAATAACCCTGTTTACAAAATTACAGCCTACAGGTGGAGAATATTAACCATCAATACAAAAGTTATTTTAATCAACGGCAGATATTAATAGGAGCACTGGTGCACCATAAAAGCCACCAGAGAAAAATAGATGGCTGTTTATTGATTCTTCATAAATGTAGTAGATGGAATATAATAATACCAATTTCACAGTACTTGGCAGCTACTGTTGTGCGCAAAATATATTCAAAATGGCCAATGTAAATGGTAGTTCCGGATGGATTATACTTAACACCTAAACTCCAGAAGGCAGCTAGAAGCTAATACTGAGTTTTGAGTATGGTTAGTTTGCCGCAAATCTAACACATGGAGTTGTCATGCATAATGCTGTTTTGAATTCCAATTTTCAAACATGCATTTAAAATGCAAGTTGCTCAAACGAATAGTTCAAACTCACCTGGGAAGAGCCTTGATGCTTATCAGGATGCCATTTTAAGGCTGATAACCGGAAACTACAACATAAATAAACTGGTATCAGCAATTTATAATGTGTATATTGTCTTTTATGTCTGGTACAAAAACCTTGCAATAAGCAAAACCCTGAAGCACTTACGCATTTTTAACATCATCGATCTTTAGTGGACCTGTTGGAGGCAGACCAAGAATCGTTCTATCAGAACTTGATCCTACATAACATGAGTCATCATCATCATGCTCAGCATCACTTTCATTTTTCCATTTGTTTGTCCTATTTGAATCTTCCCTCCATTCAAACCCAGATGTGGAGTGTTCGGTAGAACCTGTCCAATTGCTAAAGGACCAGGTATAAGATCTGTTACCAAATGTTGCATGGAATATTTGCTCAGGATGGCCATCAAACTCCTCAGAAAAACTTTCTCTTCTGATTTTTCCTGAACAGATAAAGGAGATCAGTGATTAGGAAAGTAAACAAATGTTAATAAGAAATATTTAGTTGGACAAGGAAGTCCAAGATGGCATAACAAAACATCTTTAATGTATGCACAGATTATTTACAAGTCTGCAATAATCAAATAGAAAAATGATACATAAACACCTCATATGCTATTATACACCTAGTGAGAAGAAGAAAAAAGAGAAGAATATATAGGTATGATAGGATTTATGATGTAATAGGATGAGAGAGATAGAAAGAAATAAAAGGTATTGATAAGGTGTATAAATTATAGAGGTGTATGTGTATCATTACTCAATCAAATAATAAATTGAAATTCCTATACTTATGGTTACCATAAAAAAAATGTTTAACTATAATGACTGCACTTTTAAGCTATCCGTTAGAAATAACTGAGACAAATAATTAAAAAATATAACTCATGGGTAAATCAGGAATGCAATCTTTAATTAAGAACTCGTAACTTATTCCAAGTACAGACCTGGGACACTGTATATGGGAAGTGATTGAAAATAAATTAAAAAAAAAGGAAAAAAACTATAAATGTGAATTAAAAAGAACTCACGTTTAGTTTTCTTTTGTGGCTTTCCATCAGATCGCTGACTAGACTTCGGTTGACCTTTATTGGAATACCTACCTTGGTATCCATAGTTGTCCTAGGAGAAAGTACACCATAAACATTACCATCATAAACTGTTGGAAGTTAAAAATTCTAGTATATACAAAAAGAACACAATTTTAAGTATTAACTACATTCAAAAACATCGTATAAATATTTGAAAAAGGATTATTTGCATTTTTAGATAAAGGAGATTTAGCTTCTTACATCTCTACGATTGTTAGCTGGAAAGGAAAGGGATAATTCTGCAACTACTGCTCATGACACCTGAGGGAGAGAGGTCTTACTCTACTTCTAAATAAGATGCAAATTGATTGATGGGCTATACTCAGTGTGTAGGCTTACATTAATTTTAACCGCAACTACATGCACGGGAACATGATATGCACGGAAAAACCACAAATCATCTACCAAATCACCTATCATTCATACAACCAAATTGCAATTTGGAGGGTAAGCAGATCACAAAAAAGTTGATATGTGCCATCTTTCTGGATAGTTTACAGTTTTAATAATGTATGTGTAGAGACAGAGAGAGGCATGATCATTTTACACCAGTATAGTATACCCACTCTTATGGTTATATCATCATTCAATAAATATTTTTATATCATTTTATCCCCAAACTCACTATTGGATTGAAAATTTATGCCATAAAGATTTACAAAATCTTATATTAATGTGAAATTATTTAGTATCTCATGAGTATTCATAAAAAAATTGATGTAATCTATATTTTAAAACACATGAAAACAATAATCTTTAACTATTTCTTATTACTGTTCAATTTGGGTAAAATTTGCCACACCAAACAATCAATATATACTTATAATTCAATAGTTAAAAATAAATAAAACTTTCATTCCATATAAAATTATTGATAATGTAAGAGTGGGCATAACTTATGCCTATATAAACAGGTCCCTCCACATACGCACATACTGCAACGAGAGAGAGAGAGAGAAACAGAGGAGGGCAGTTTACACTTTACACTAGTATAAGACATAACTACTTAATACTTTCACAACAATAAAGAACCTTATTTTTATGTGATTTTATTGATCCATTTGTAGAATTGTAAGTTTGAAAACTATACACTACCTTGGTTGTTTATGACAATCAAATGATTATTATTCAAAAGTATATATCACATCAATTTTGATATATATCAATGAAAAACAAAATAGTCAATGCAAAATTTTATATTTTTAGAATCTATATGATAAAAACTTTTAATCAAATAATGAAGTTTGTGATAAAATTATGAAAGAGTTACTCTAGACTTATACTGGTGTTAGTCCCATTCTCTCTCACCCACACATGTGGGGTTTGCTAATCCAGTCCTACTTATATTTTAGAAAGAGTTTGATAACAAGTTTCACTCAGGCACACTCTTTCCTATTCATTTCCCATCCAATACCTGGTGTCTTAAGGCAATTATTTTCCATGACCAACTCATGAAGAAAGTCCCGACTAAATAGTGCAACTTTTTTAGTCAAAAGCATTTAGTTCACACATTTTGGTGATAATAACATAAATTTAGAGAAAACATAGGGGCAGATACAAAACATATTAATGATAATAACATAAAATAACAGTTTCTTAATATAATCAAGATCTTAGAAAGCATACCTCAAATGAAAATTTCGAGGCTCCACTATTGTAAAGAAGACTATTCAGAGCTTTCTTAGCATCAGCACGCTTTTGACGTGTAATGTATTTTATCTGAGTCTGAAATTCACATTGCTATCATCAGTAAAGCAACTTTATTAAACTATTAATAATTATATTCTTGATAAACAAGCAGGGTTTTTCCCACAATAGTTGTATGAGGTATAACACATGGGAGTCATAACTGTGTAGTCCTAAACTACATGCTAAAAAAGTTTCTATCTAATTTTTTTATGAATTTCAACAAATATTGCAGGTCAATAAAAATCCCATTGCATCTCGTAGTTAAAAAATCCCTTGAGCTTGAGAAACGAGAAATCAATATTTCTGACAATAGGAGTGTAATCCACTCTGATCCAAGCAAGAAAAAAAATATCTCATCAAGAAAGGTAAGCTTGCACTTAATTTGAGTAACCATCCATAGTTTGGTTATAATTTATCAGCACAAAATTATCAACAGCCATAACAGCAAGGATCTATAAAACAGAAATAATAAATTATGTTATTTGTTAACTAAGCACACTGAACAATGAATAGTCAAAGAAAACAGGAAAAGAAGAATATAGTACAAAATATGCATATATGTTCCCTTCTCTCAGCTTTGCCATGATTTTCTTTTTAACAAGGGCCTGAATGCATTATCTCAACAAAGGGAAGAGCAGTTTCATTGCATGCGGCATGCCTAGTTTAGGGGGTGTAGAAAATGTTAACCATAAATAGCTTAAAAGGTTCCAGTTAACTTGGGCGTTGACGTGTTGTCATGGGTGAATGTTCATTCACCTAGAACGGCTAGAAGTGCCAAAATTCCTCTATTCCTCTACAACTCTCACGCATGCTATCAGTCATTGTCCTAAATGACCATTAGAAAATAGTTTTAACGCTGTTCAGAAGTGGATTTTGAAAACAATTCACCACTGGAAGCCTAGACCAATTGAATCATTTCGTTGCATCAAAACTTTTTTCTCCAATTCAGAATGCACGAGGCTTCGTGATCATCTACATATTAACATGATACCTTGCCTTGTATAAACCCAGTTTATAAGATAACCAATATATTAAATGAGAAATATTCAAAATACCAACAATACACTCTCTTGTATACTACTTTACAGTTTTAGTACCCATAAAATGCTCGGATTAATAAAACTCTTATTTACCAAAAATAACCAGAAACATATGGACTAGATCACCTAAGAAAAAGAGCCTATGTATTCCTTTGTTTTTTCTAGTTACATGCTCCATTGCATACCTTAGATGGTTGTTGACCTTTTTTTACTTCCTGCAAGCACAAACAAAAACAAAAAAAACATTGTATTAATTTCCAAACCTTGTCATGTCTAGTAAAGAGTTAATCCCTTGTCCAACAAGAAATGAGAACATAAACAACACAAACTGAAAAAGAAGATAATAGATAAACAAATTAGCGTCGAAAGGTAAGAAAATTCTATTGGCAAATAATCTTCATTCCAGGAAGTGGAGCACACGAAATCGGATTTGGAATGTGAAAAACATTCTTCATAGACAAATGTAGTAATTGATTCACTTCTCAGCCAAAAAAATTGGGGCACTACTTAAACAGCTCATGGGTTTGCATATCATGTAATGGGAAAGTCTCATATTTTTTAAACCAATGGATATATGCATTCACTTTCTACCATACGCAACCACGAAAAAGCTTATGTCATTGTTTGTTATTGAGTGTGATCTCAGGCAAGTGTGGAAGAAATCAAGACGCAAAGCAAATGGCCTCTTGAAATCATAAAATAGAAAAAAGGAAGGAAGAAACTCACAAAGTTGAATTTGCTGTTCTTGGACTTTTGACACGAACAGGGAGTGGAATGAAACTGGGAGAAATGCGTAACAGAAGGAACAACGTGAGTCTTGAAAGACGAGAAGTTTCGCCATCGTGCTAATTGCATATCGAGGGGAGTGGCGTGAGTCAGAGAGAGACCAAAGTTTGAAGAAAGAATTCTGCAGCGACGGTGTCGTTTCAAGAGAACAGTTTTAGAGGGATTTGAGATAGGGCCATAACCACGCCGAGGTTGTCTCTCTATTCTCTAGCCTCCTACATCATAGGAAACAATGGAATTCCCACTCAATTGGGCCTCCATTTTATCTACTATAGTCTCTTCTTTCCTCATTTTTTATTTATACATCTATAATATTTACAATTATATGCAAACTTCGATATCTTCTTTTATTTTAAGTTTTCTATAAAGCATCATCCAATTTTATAATTGTACACATGTTCCTATCCATTTTTTTAAAAGAATATTAAATTAGTTTTTTTATTTTATACTTTCACTCTCTTTAAATATATATATATATATATATATATATATATATATATATATATATATTCACTTATTTTCTTTAACATGTGTGTTCAAAGAGAGTAAGTGTGCTATTTCAGAAAGATGGGTATAACTGTGAAACTAGAACCCAGCTTTATGACTGTATATGCACCTTTATTCATCTCTTTAAAAAAATATTAAATTAGTTTTTCTATTTTGTACTTTCACTTCCTTCGAATATATATACTTTTCACCTCTAATTTTATTGACATATGTGTTAAAAAAAGGTAAATAAATTCTTTCAAAGAAGTAGGTAGAGATGTATATGTAACTGTAAAACTAGTGATATTTTATTAAAAAACTTAAAATAAAAAAAGATATTTTGAGATTTTATAGAAAATTATACACATCAAAGGATGTCATTCAATAAAGATGCTAAGAACGGCTCCCTATTTACAAAGAATTTAACTAGGCCCAAAAAACAAGTTGTCAATGAAATGTATAAGAGGAGGGGTTTGTTGTTCTCACTTCCTATACTACTCTTATGACCCCAAAACTATTTTTCTACTCCCTTTGCACCTAGGAGAAATTTTTTCACATCAAGGTCTCAACTAAATGACTAATAAACAAGCGACACTTAACTTGATAAGCTTAGCCTTGAGAAAGTTGCCGTTAGTGTTGTTAACAACATTAGTATAAATGAGTTTATATTTAACGAATTTAAAAATTAGTTATAAGTCCAAGTTTTTGAAAATTACACATGTCTGAAAATTTTGCCAAACATGTGGACGATAAATGATAATGATTATATGGATTTATTATTTCAGTTTTTTTTTCAAATTTGTTAAACTCATTTATAAGTTATCAAGTCATCCATGTCAACTTCCTTAAGCCCTAACTTATCAAGCCATCCACGTCTCACTTTCCTACCAAATGAGGGTAACTACTATGATATCCGGTACTAGGGAATAATTTTTCCTCCACCTGCTCCTATTTACGTGTATTTTTTTTTTCTATCTCACTCTTTGATGAATGTGACTCCTAAATTTCTAATAGTTTACTTTATATAAACTAGCAAAAACACATGCTTGAATCGTACCTGTATATTTGTATATTTATTTTAATATCTTTTGTAAAATTTTATATTTTGAAATATAAATTATTATATAACATGTTTTGAAATATATTTTGTTAATTTTATGTTTTTTTATGATAACATGATAAAAACATGTTAGATTATCGATGGATATGTCAAATGTGCAATGAATATTAAAAAATGGAAAGAGGAGAGTTGGAATAGAACTCAAAATATTGTCGCACTTATGTATTTACATGTTTATTAAAAATATTTATTATGAAATGTAAGCGTATATTAATAAGGAGAAGTTAATAATGGGTATTTTGAAAAGTGGACATCAAAAGGGGTATTGTTTTTATTAATAGTATAAATATAGAAGTATAGATATAATATATAATATAATATCATATATTATACATTATAGATATAATTGGATAATTATATATGTTGAATATCAATATTTTAAAATGATATTTTGCTTAAAGTTATAAGGTTGGTCTAGTGGTAAAGTATATCTTTGAGAACTAAGAAGTTATGGGTTTAAGTCCCTCTTATGATAAATTAGTTTATTTTTTTAATTTTAAAATAGGTGTAAGGGTAGAATAGGTATTTTGAAAAATGAATATCAAAAGTTGGTATTGTCTTTATTAATAGTATAGATAATAAATATTTGTAATAACATGTTAATTAAACATTGCAAAAATATAATAAATTAAAATAGTAAATCTTAAATTCAATAATAATTAAATAATTATATCTATAACAACACATCACTATTAGATAACAACTTACAAAAGTAATAATAATAGTAAAACATTTTTATCAATGTTTGGTGTTATTGGAAATGAATGTTCCATGTTCTTAAAGGTGATAGTATTTTTCGATTTATAAATAATATACTAATTATAAATAGAAGTATTTTAACTCTAAATGCATAGTAAATAACATAATTTATTAACATATTAACTCGGTAGTAAATTTGAAAATTTACATAATTAGTATAGAGTCTATTCAATTTATTCAAAATTTATTAAAAAAAAGTTTACATAATAATTAACTTGTAGAGGATAAGTAAACCGGTAAATTTATATTATCGTTGTAAAGCATATTGATTCCTCGGTAAAAGTTGAGACGTTTCTCTTTTATGTTACTCTTTTATGCTTATTTTAGATATATACCCATGCTTTTTTTTTTTTTTAAAAAAAAAAACTCTTTTTACAACAATATATGGACATTATTACTCTATAAAGGCGGCAACGTAAACTTTGTTTTATAAAGTTATTGCACGTTGGTTCAATTGCGTTGTTTTCAAATGAAATCTCATATATTCATATTGCAAAAATACTTCATCAAGAAAATGTTGGACAGTTTTATTTTAATACATTATTTAACCCCTATTGTGATTAATTTATTTCAAATCTTTAGTTTTGGATATTTTTTTATAAAATAAAATTTTTATACTGGTAGTTTAAAATTATTACACTTTGTCGAAGTTCTCTCTTTTATTATGATTACTTTGCAATTTCTAAATACATAAAAAATAGCTATTAAATTTTTAATCCCTCATATGTATTTACATTCTACAACTTTTTTTTCACATGCATATATTCTAAATAAATCATTTTCATTAAGTAAATAATAATAAAGTAAATTTAAAAGGTATCCTAACCAAATCACAAATTTATGGTGGTCACACCACAAGACTACACATAAGAATGACACCATAAAAAAAATAAAGCGGCATAAATATAAAAAGAACAACAAATTCCCAAACAAATAAAAGAAGAAAGAATTAATAAACACATAAAAAATTTTATGTAGTGTAGCAAGCAAATTTTTAAATAAAAATTATAAAAATCAAAATTTTATATGCATATATCTAAAAATGGATAATATCATACAAAAAATTTTGAGATTAGAGAAGAAGAAAATTTTTATCAAAGAAATATTATATTGTTAAATTAAAACATGTACATGTAATTTAATTTATCTAAAAAAATTCATTAAGTGATTAAGATATAAAAGAAGCAACCAAAGAAAATAAAAGAAAAAATAAAATAAATGTTTTGTTGTAGATGAAAGAACAAAATTAATGCAACAGTGAGTTCAAAGTTAAAAATAATATTTAATTAGTAAAATATTGTCTAACAAATTTAAAACATTAACTTATTTACAAAAAATAAAATATGAGTTTAATTAATATGCATTGACCATGTTCAATAATAACTTTTCATTTATACGATTTTTAAAGTATTAACTGCTAACGTCAAAGGTAACAAACTTATTATAAATAAATTATTGTGATTGAATGTCAGTGTAAAAATTTTTACATTGTCAGTGCATACTAATTAAACTCATAAAATATTAACTTATCTTTTAATTGTTTTTAAATAAAAATTGCAACAACCAAAATAAATAAAATGTTAAGTTATCTCTTTAATTTGTATTAAATAAAAATTGTAACTAAAAAACAAATGAAAATATTAACTTATCTTTTCGATTAACTAAATATCTTAATAACTATTAAAATATATTGTTTAATTATTGTGTAAAAGGTTAAAGTTAACTATTATTAATTCAAATATATTATGTGGAATATTTAAATTAATTATTTTTACCAATTTTGATAGCAAAATGAATATTTTTTATTTATAACTACTTTAAAAAAATTGTCCCTAAATTATAGTTGCTAAAAAAAACTTGTTTTTAATTTTTTAAAATAATAAATATATGACTATGAAATTACTACTACTACGTAGAAAAAAATGTACATACCATATTTCAGAAGTTATCTATAGTATATAGATACTGAGAGCAAGATTTAAAGTTTATTACAAAAATTAAGTAGGTATCATAATATGATATTATATTATATATTATTACAAAATAAGATAAAAAAAATTAGTGAGACTAACACTCAAAATTACCGCTGCAAATTAAGAATGTAGGAGAACATTTTTAGATGTCACAATATGTTTTCCCACTTCTTTTTCATGTCGAGATTCAATGAAATAAAAATTCTATTGTATTATTGTACACAATTCTATTTGGGTATAAATACATAACAAATCGTGGTTTCGATATAAAAATATAAGGATGGATAGATGTATTAGTATGAATCATTTAAGATCTAGTATGTGAAACTCGCATTTTAAATTGTCTAAATAACGCTAAAGGAAGACATTTTCTTTTAACATTCTAATAATTTTTATTCACACCACATGGGGCTAATATATTTTTAAAAATCGTAAAACACTTATATCACCTTTTAACCTAAAATTCTATAATTTTATTCATATCTTAGCCACATCTCTTTTTCCTTCCTCCTTATTATCTCTCCTTTCTTCAATATGTTCACTCTCATCATACAACTTCTATAAAACCTCTATTGCCTTGGTACAACCTCTTGGCGACATTTCAACCAACATTTATAATCTCACTTTTGCAACATACAATAAGTATGTCTCAAATCAATATTTCTTTGCTTCCTTTGTTATTCCATATTAGTTTATACGAATTGTATTCTCTATGTGACTTTTGAATAAGTTGTTCCAGAGTTAGCTTTCAAATTTATGTTATACGAATGACATCATCTGAAATTATTTTAACATATATTTTAGATCAACTCATCCAAAACTGATATACACATAAAAATATAAACTCTAGATCAATTGATCCAAAAGTATAATTAATACTTAGTTTCGGATCAATTTATATGAAAATATAAGGGTATATTGGATGTTTTTTGTTATGGGGGTGCAAATAGAAATTATGGATGTTATTTAACTAGTATGCACTGATAGTATAAGAGAGTTTTATACTGACATTCAATCACAACTTTTTATTCATATGACTTTTAAAGTATTAATCGGTAAAGTCAACAAATTTACTACAAACAAAGGATTTTGATTGAATGTTAGTGTAAAATTTGTTAAACTGATAGTACACAATCCTTTTTCTCTTAATTTTAAGTAAATGTCATTTTAAAGTAACGTGACCTTTGTTTGTATACATTTGTTAGAAAAATTATTTTTATATTAAATAATGTTTGAAAAATGGTTGTCAAAATTGATTTTGAGTTTTTTTTAACAAGAAAATGAATTTATTTATTAAATAGATATTGGTACCCCCTAGTCATGAGTAGTGACTAGAGAGCATCAATTGTTACATAGCTAAAACAGAATAACTCTTCCCCACAATACAACCAACTTCCTCATTGTTTAACCCCTATACATTAGTAAAGACAGATTTGAAATCAGATGACCTATCGCAACTTATTAAAGTAGTAATCAGGTTCAACATACCATTCATAAACAAAAACTAATAACTTTTTGAAGTACCCTTTAGTCCTTAACGACAAATTTGGAGTCATGTCAAACTTTTTTCACACAAAAGGGTACTCCTTTAAACACTAGGGAGTTTCTGGCTAACCAGATATCCATAGTATAGACAATCAGATTACACTATGTATGTGTCTTATCTTATTTCTCCTTGACTTATGAATTCCAAGCATTTGCCATATATGGTCTTAACATTCTAAAGATAGAGCACTTTTGTAACTCAACCAACAATAGGAGTTCATCCATACAAGGTACACCAGTTTGTAGTAGAAAAGAAAATGTGGCACGGTTTCCAATTGAGAGTGACAAATTGGGCATTCAGTACTACTAGACAACAATATTCCTTTTTGTGAGTTTTACCTTTGTAGAAATCCTGTTATATGCTACCTTCTAAGAGAAAGCAAGAACCGTAAAAGGCACATTTGACTACCAAATCATGTGAAAAAATTTAGAAATAGATTTAGAATTAGCAAGCTCCCCATGGATTAATCTATACACATCTTTGATAGAGAAAACCAGAGTATATTAAAGGAGCATCACTCTAACTCCACCCATCCTTCAAGTCTTCCTCTATTTCCACCCCCTCCATAACCCTTACCTAACCTTCTTCCCAGCTAAATAAATCTCTTCTCTACTCAAATCATCATTCTTATTTACTGTCACACCACTCCCCAACCTCAGATATTAAAACATCTATCTGAGTAAAAAGCACATAAAGTCTAGGAAATACTGATTTCAACCTATCAAACTCGCCCTTCCCTTTTCCAAAATTTGAAGAAATAACATTACTCACAACTGGTTTGATATTTTGAACAAACCAATCTTCTTCTTCCTCTGCTGATGTCACCTTTAAGATGTCCTTCCATCATTGAGAGCCCCTTCCTTGCCGCAAGACCAGACTGTAACTAATATTCTTCCCATACCTTGTCTTCAGAATTTTTTATCCACAGACCATCTCCCCCTTAAGAATCTTTCATCGCCATTTGGTGAGAAGGATTTTATTAAATGCATCCACATCCTTGATTCCCAAGCTATAATGGTTTTTCTTTTTACAAATTCTCTCTCATTTAATCCATGTCAACTTCTTACGATTCTCCGATCCTCCCTACAAATGCCTCTGCAAATGTTGAGTATGTAATTAAAAAAATAGGATGTGGATGCTGAGTGTCTATATTATTAATTTAAAAATGTTTTATCAATAATAATTAATATAATATTGTATCATATAAAATGGATGCCCTTAATAAAAGTAAGAAACTAAAGTAAATTAACAATAAAATATAAAGTAGCAACAATAAAACATAGAAAAATTAAATGGTTGAGAGAACTATAATTAGTTGAGCGGAAAATGTAGACAAAAATTGAAACATGTTAAAGCTATATAATTTGGCTAAGCATAATTGAATCCACTCAGCAGTCTTCAAAATCATATGATGGAGATTTGATTTCCCAACTAGGTCATTTCACAAATACTTAATTACAACATTATGAGAGAAATCAAATGAGATAAGAGAAATTATAACTTTTTTTATAAGAAAAAGAATATTATTAATGAAAAGAAAGTACAAAATATGACTTCGACAATAGATAATGATACATCATTTTAAACAGAAACATAATTCGTAATTAACTCAACGAGAGAGTGGTACAAGAATAAGAGGAATTAGAACATTAACAAATTGAATGAGTGATTGAGGTGAAATGAAGTGAAATAGTAATAAAGAAATAAGAAAAATCAAACATTCACTTCTCAAAATCAATTTTGGGTAGACGTATAGTTGCTTCAACCAAAATCGATTATGCGAGATTGTACTTGGCTAAATCACGTCTAAAATTTAGCATCCAAACACAATTGTACTGGGCTGAATCACGTTCACAATGACTTTAAGGCGCATTTGTATGCCTCCGGCGTGAATCAAAACACGAGAATTTTTTCCTGCACTCTAATAAGTTTTTCCTACACCTCCATAATTTTTCAAAATGTCAAAAAAAAACCCTTAATAAAAACAGTAAAAATTTAATTATCACGTTTTTTTTTTTTCTCTTTCATCTACACTTCTCTCTCATTTCGCACGTCTCTCCTTTTATATCTCTCTCTTTAGCTTTTCTTGCATGACTTCATTTTTCTTCTCACTGAATCAGTGGTTTTCTCTTCTTCTTCATGCGTTGTTGTTCATCCCCTTTGCGTTTTCTTCGTTCTTCATGGTTCAGCTTTATGTTTGCTTTGTTCTTCGTGGTTTAGCTCTGCGTTTATCTTCTCTTGGTACATTAGCTTTTTTTACAAGTCCGGACACCCTTGTCCAGACTGAGTCCCGAAACCCTTGTCCGGACTAGTAAAAAAATTTGCAAATTTTTTTTTACAAATCCAGACACCCCTATCCGGACTGAGTCCGGACTTGTAAAATAATTTGCAAATTTTCTTTTACAAATTCAGACACCCTTATTCGGACTTGTAAAAAAATTTGCAAATTCTTTTACAAGTCCGAATACCCCCTGTCCGGACTGAGTCCGGAAACCCCTGTTCGGACTTGTAAAAAATTTGAAATTTTTTTTTAAAAATCAGGACACCTCTATCTGGACTGAGTTCGGAAAACCCTGTCCAGACTTGTAAAAAAATTTTCAATTTTTTTATACAAATCCGGACACCCCTATCTGGACTTGTAAAAAAATTTGCAATTTTGTTTTTACAAATCTGGACTAAGTCCGGAAACCCCTGTCCGGACTTGTAAAAAAATTTTCAATTTTTTTTTTACAAATCCGGACACCGCTATCTGGACTTGTAAAAAAATTTGCAAATTTTTTGCTAGGATTAAATTTTTTTACTAAAATATTTAAGACTTTTCCTACTTTATAAAGGTGTAAGGAGAAATTATGGAGATGCAGAAAAAAATTCTCTCATAACACGCACGAAATGGAGTTGATCCAGCCCACAAAAACTCAATCTATCCCGTGATATATTGAGCATCTGAGTAAGAGTACAATAATAAGGTAAGACAATTACTAATGTGTCCTTAATGGACAGCATATAAGAAAGAGAAACAAATTAACTCACAACTCAAATTCCAAAACGAAGTAAGATAACTTTTTTATTTTATGTTTCACATATTTTGGTTGAATCTAAAAATCTAATATTTTACTTTATTTTTACTCTAATTTTTATTTTTGTTTATTCTATTTCTATCAGCAACAGAGCCTTAATTATCAAATATCAATTATTCACTCGTTTGAACGAAATACCTTAAAATTCGCAGGTAGGTGTTTCAAAAGAGTCCTTTTGAAAAGGTTGCCGGGGAAAATTGCAAGTTGTTTCTATTAGATAATAAATATCAACTTTGGGTAGAAAAGTCGAAAATGAGATGCTATTATAATAAAGCTTTACTTAAAAATTAGAGTGCTTACAGAATAGATACACCACTGACATTTAAATCCAACAGTAAGTTCATCAAAGCATAAATATGTCCCCCACGTTTCTCTTACATGCACCGTTTTCATTTAATTTGGGTAATTTAAGTTACAAATGTTCTGCACCTATTTCAATATAAAAACTAAACAGAATGAAAGTAAAATAAAATAAAAACAAAAGTAAAGATTCGTATATGAAAAACACTTTAATTTGTTTTAAAATAAATTCCACACCTAATATCCAAAGCATGCACTAATATGGATTTTGTCCTAACTCAAAAATACACACAAGACAATAAGAAGGATGAGTGATTGAGGAACACACGAATGAAGGTAATAATCGAGAGTGAGAATGAGAGAAAATGAAATACACTTTCTAAGGCCCCGTTTGGGGTGATTTTTGGTTTCTAGTTTTAAAATTTCTAAAAACAAAAACTAGTTTTAGTTTTAAGTTTTCAAAATTTTAAAAACAATATTGTTTTTGTTTTCAAATTTAAAACATTGGTTTCAAATTTTAACTAAAACACTAGTTGAAGGTAGCGATCGTTGAAGATGATAGTCGATCATTGGCGATTGCTAGTCAGAGGTGTGGTTGGTGATCGCTGGTCGAAGGTAGCTGCCGGTGACCGTTAGTCGGAGGTGACAACCGGTGAGCGCCGGTCGGAGGTGGCGACCAGTGAGCGCTGGTTGGAGGTGGCAGCCGGTGAGCGCCAGTCATAGGTGGCAACCGGTGATCGCCGGTGATTGCCGGTAGGTGGTGGCGGTTGGTGACCTCCAGTTGGAGGTGGCCGTCGGTGACAGCCGGTTAGAGGTGGCGATCAATGATTGTCAATCGGAGGTGACGACCGGTGACTGCTAGTTGGAGGTGGGGGTTGATGACCGATGACCGTCGGAGTGGTGGTCAGTGACTTTTGGTCAGAGGTGATGATCAATGATGACAAATGACGTAAAATAATGAATTTAAATAAAAGCAGAAACAAAAATCAAAAAACCAAATTTTATTGTTTTTAAAATTGAGTGAAAACTGTTTCGAAAATGAGTAAAAAACTAAAACAAAACCATTTTTGCCGAACAGGTTTCTGTTTTCAAAATACATTTCAAAACCAAAAACCAGAAACTCAGAACCACCCCGAACGAGGCCTAAATAAATAAGTGTAAATGTTTCGTGTTAACATAAATACAAGAGGTATATATAAGGCTAAAAACATGTCACATGATATAACCAACTAATTAACTCATGGTTAGGTTGTTCCAATAACCTAACAATAACCAATAAATAACTATATATACAGACAATTATAATAATCATAATTATAATCATTCTTTCATAATCAGTTATAATTATCATTATAAATAATTGATTATATAAGTAATTATATATTTATAACTAGTTACACAATAAGATGTTAAGTGTGGGAAATGTCAAATAAGTTTTTTCTTCTCAACATTTTTTCCACAGGGATGTGACTATTGCCATAGAGGTATGGGCGGTGTCAAACAAGATTTTTTCTACTCAACACATTATCTACAAGGATGTGACCTATGTCACAGATGTGTTTGTATAATTTTTTTTTCTAGTTAGTGCATGTTTTCACAGATCGTGACCACTCTCATATAGGTGTGGTCGATGTTAGGAAAGTTTTTCCTATTCAGCGCACTTTTCACATGGATGTGGTCATTGATATAGAAGTGTCATAAAAGTTATTTTTAATATATTTAAAAGAAAATTAGTGTTGTAAAAACATTTTACATTTGCTATTATTTACCAACAATTTTTATTGCAAAAAAAAAAAATTAAAAGAATTTGACAATAACTAGAAATAACAGGTTATGAAACCAAGTTTAAACATAACCATTTTTTTTATAAAATTAAGTAAATTTTATTAATCATATCCATAAAACATGTTATAGTTTTATAACATATTATAATAATAATTTATTATATAACTAGTTATGCTTATTTTTTTAACACTATATTTTTTTTGCAACCCTAATGCCTAAGATAGATGACAAAGGCTAGAAGTTGCCAAGGGTACATCATAAACTCCGATCTAAAGCACACATTAGATGGTCTACACATGTGAGCACCTGATGGTCTACTTTAGTTATTCCCATCCGACACTACTTATAAGACGCCTTCACCAGACACAGTCATGAGATGCTCTAACTAGATGCTATCATGATACGCTCTCATTAAACATTGCCACGAGATGCTACTAGACATACGTTCTCGCCTCCCAATGGAAACTTCTACTCGACGGACATCCAACAATGCTCTCACCCCAAGCAAAAGGTTCTACTTGACTCACCCATAAACCATTAAAAGCTTCTATCTTCTGTAATATATCAAACTCTTTTGTAACCTTATATATATATATATATATATATATATATATACATGTATATTTTTCTATTATCTCATGTTAGTGATTTTATTTGTTCTTAATGTTTGAGATGTATTGATAATTTATCTTATGATTTGAAATTTAGAATATGGTTGGAAAACATTTTCTAAATCCAATTTGAATCAATTCACCTAATTATTCTAAATGTTAGGAATAGATTTGGAATTGTTAGTTGGTTAAATTCCTTATTTTAATGCAAAGTTTCTAGTTAAGTAATCAAGGGATCAATTATTTAATTAAGATCCTTAGAATTTCCTTGTGATGGGATTAACTCCGAATGGTTAATTAAATCCAATAACATTGAGTAATGAAAATCATATGTTGATAATCAAAGGATTGTATAAATATAAGATAGGTGAAATTCAATCCCAACATTCCTTTTCATTGATCTCTAGTTAACTTTTATTTCTGGTCTTTTATATTTCAAATCCTTATAAGTATTTTTCAAATATTCAAATCATAAAGTTATAAATTGTACATTGATATTTACAAGTTTTAATAACGATAATTAAAATTATACAATATCTTCAAGTCCTTATGGATATGATCCAATATATTTATTAGTTAATATGAACAACTAATATACTTGCTAACACAGTCAGCAATATGTTGAAAGGAAAAAAAATCTTGCAAACTACTTATGGGGAGAAGTTGTGCAACTTACATTCTAAATTTGTCACCCACCAAGAGACTTTAAGATATAACATTTGAGGAAGCTTGTACTGAATTAAAGTCAGGCGTAACTCATTTGTTGGTATTTAGCTCAATTTGCTAAAAGCATGTCCCTGATTAGTTGAGTAGAAAGTTACATGACAAAGACACTCAACACATTTTAATTGGGTATCACTCAATAGGCAACTACAAGTTATATGATGCAGAGAATGGCCAAGTCACTATAAGTAGGGATGTGATATGAGATGAGAATGGAAGCTTAGTTGTGGAACAACCCCTAAAAAGGCTCATTCTAGAATACTCCTTGAAGAAAAAACCTTAACTGCACCAAATGTCAGTAAAGATTAGATGCAAGAAGCCTTTAATGCGCCAATTGTCAATGAAAATTATTAGACATAGAGAAGATTAGCAAGGATAAGTAATTTTCCATTTCTCTTAAGGGACTATGAGTTGTTTGCAAACTCATAAGTCAATTTAAAGGGTGAATAAGTGCACTTTGCACTAACAGTAAAAGCAGAACCTGTTGAATTTGGAAAGGCAGTAAATAATGAAAAATGGTTGAAAGCTACGAATGAAGAGATAAACTCTATTGAGAACAATCAAACCTGGGAATTGCTAGACCTTCTTCACATAAGAAGCCTATAACACTAAAATGAGTTTATAAGGTGAAAGTTAATCCTAAGGAAGAAGTGAAGTACAAGGCCGAACTAGTTGTAGCACATGGTTTCTTGTAGAAGGTAGGAATCGATTATCGTGAAGTCTATGTACCAATGGCAAGGATTGAAAATGTCAGATTAGTTGTAGCCATTGCAACCAATGTTGATTGGTCTATACATCAACTTTATGTAAAGTCTAATTTACTCAATGATCCTTTGAAAAAAGAGTTATGTGGATCAACCAAAAGGTTTTGAGGTCAGAGGCAAAGAGAACAAGGTATACAAACTTAGGAAGACACTTTATGGGCTTAAACAAGCTAAAAAAGCATGGAGCAGGAGAATTGAGAGCATTTTGTCCTAAATTAGTTTTGAAAAATGCACTTTAACATGATGTATATGTGAAATGCTTGAAAGGCAGTGAGAAAACATAGAAATTAATAGCATGCATATATGTTGATGATCTTCTAATTACTAGCAGTAGTGAAAGTGTTATTATCACATTCAAAGGCCAAATGATGAATGAATTTGAGATGAGTGACCTTGGAATCCTCTCCTATTTCTTGAGAATTGAGTTCAAAGTGTCTCAATATGGTACAATGATACATCAGACAAAGTATGCAAAGGATCTGTTGAAGAGTTTCAACAAGCATAAAAGCAATCCAACAGGAACACTAGCTGAAGTTAGGATCGTCTTAGTGAAGGATACAAATGAAGAACTAGTCGATCCCACTCATTAAAGAAAGATAGTAGGATGCTTGAGATATTTCTGCAATATAAGACATGATTAAGCTTCAGTGTTGGGTTAATAAACATATTCATGCAAGAGCTAAAACAATCTCATTTGTTAGTTGCAAAGAGAATACTGAGATATGTCCAAGGAACAATGAATCTTGAAATTTTTGTTTCCAAAAAGAGAGGCTGATGTAGAACCAAAATTGGTTGGATATCTTGATTTTGACTGGTGTGGAGATAAAGGTGACAGGAAAATCACAACAAGGTACGTCTTCTTCTATGGAGGAGCATCAGGGCTTGATTGATTTTATTTTATTTTTTTGTTTTTGAAAAGAGTTTTCAAGAACAGTTTTCAAAAACTGTTTTCGGGAAGAAAAGAAAAAAAAAACTTGTTTGACAAGTATCATTGGAAACTGTTTTGAAGATATAAAAATGGAAAAACTTGTTCATATTTATTAATATTTCATTAATGAAAAACATAAGACAACATATTGTGATTGTATTTTGAGTTTTCAAAACAAAAATAGAAAACTGAAAAACAAAATTACTTTTATCCGTTCCTGTTTTTTAGTTTTTAAAAACTAAAAAATCAGAATTATTTTTAAAAAACACTACCCAAATGAGTTTTTTAGTTTTTAAATACTAAAATATTAAATACAATTTTATAAAACTGTTGTCAAATAAGCACTTAGTCTTTTGGTTCTCCACATAGGAACTTGTTGTAGCTCTTTCTTCTTGTGAAACATAATATATTACAAACTCAAAAGCTGCATGTCAAGCAATATGACTAGATGCCTTAATAAGAGAATTGCATGTGAAGGGTAAAAGCAATGTGAAGCTACATGTGAACAATAAGTTTGTCATTGATTTAGCAAGACACCTCGTGTTTCATAGAAAAAGCAAGCACGTAAAAACAAGATTTCATTTTCTACCAGAACAATTCAACAATGAAAAATTGCAATTAGAGCACTGTAGATATGAAATTCAGTGGTCAATCGTACAATTACTAAGGTATTAAAGTTAAAAAGGTTTAGAGAGTTAAGATATTATATTGGAATCGCATTGTAAATGCAAATTTGAATTAAGAAGGATTATTAGGATTAATTCAAATTGTTTGAAGTTCATCAGTGGGTCTCGTTACTAAGCCGCGTTTGATAGGCTAGATGCGTCTGGTGAGCCAAATGCAGAATAAGTCAAGTGCGTCTACTTCTTATCTTTTGATTGTACTTGCTAAAATGACTATGTATATATAACCTTCATAATTGTAATTTTGAGTTTTAGTATCATCCATAATTTTCTATTCATTTTTTCAGTACGTTTAACATTAAAGTTATATTGATGATCATTCGAATAAGTATGAGAATTAACTTTTACAATTAAACATCATAATATATTATTGACTGATGGCGTAAATATTTGCACAATAAATATTAATTTATTCTAATCAAATTCTTATAAAAACATCGAACATAAAAGTAACAAAAAACTAATACAAAATTATTTAAATAATGCCTTACAACCCAATATATGTTATGACGGTATTGCGGTTGTTGGCAAAATTTTGTGTACAATAGGAATTCATGATGACTCAAGTTATCCCGAAGCCTGCTCCACGTCTAGTAGTATGGCTTTTGGCATATGCTCCCTGTTCTTTCCCCACAATACGCTGTACAATCCTACAACCAACACAAACCCTCCTACAAAACTGATCAAAACAATAATAACTGTATTAATTCATTGTTGTCACGTTTTATAAATAGCTATTAAGCTTTGGAAAATTAATTATTTGTGGCTTATACCTTCCCAAGCTGATTATCTCACCCAAGATAAGTGCAGAGCCGAACATTGTTATGACAAGAGCCAGTGGAGTTGACATGGCTAGAAACACAGGTCCTTTCTTCGCTATAACCCATGTTTGTAAGTAATATGTCACACCGGTCACTATAATTCCCTATCATCACAAATTAATTGCCATAATTAGTCTATAGATTATAAATCTCTGTTCACCATAAAAGTCTATTTAAGTGGGGAGATTAAGAGGATATATTACACAGTACACTACGGCGAGGAGCCTGACATTCCAACCCAACTTCCATTGCTCAATGTCCCTTTCTACAACCAAGGCTATGATCAAAGACTGAATTGAGCTTAAGAAACACTGAATAGTTGTGAAGAGCAGCTTTGAAGGGTACCCTTTTATAATAAAAGCCTGGCCACATTAAATGTTAATTTTTAATTAACAATATGTGACTAATTATGAATTGATCGTTAAATTAAAGGGGGAAAATTAACAATACCTGTAGTACAAGCCACAGGCCGAAAAACGTGTTCGAGAGGAGCATGATGAAGCAACCCTTTATCCATGTACCGGATTGAGCATGACCTTGATGTTGCAGGCCTTCATGGTTATGCAAAATGTGATAATGGCTTAAAAATTCCAAAGGAGGACCTTTATAAAAGGCCAGTGTTGCTGCACCAGCCAAGCATGCCATAATGCCTATCAACTTAGCAATGCCGGGAGTCGTCTTTATTTTCAAACTCTCAATCCTGAAAATTGAAATGACATGTGGATTAATAGCATGTTAATTAATTAATAGCTTGTGTATTGTACAAATATTTTGGTATTGGATTACAGTTTATTATAAAAGCTTTGTTTTCATTTTGAGTGACAAATATAACTGAAAAATACTAATAACACATTTTTTTACACACTCATCCTAACACATTCTATATAATTGGTGGTTGAAATTTATGGGAAATAACAAATTATGTGAGTTCCACTTATGGTTAAATGACTTTCTCTCCTAATTTTATAGTTTTCAATAAATTTCAATAAATAATAGAGAGTGTGTTAGAAAGATTGTGTAAAAGAGAGTTCCTCCATATAACTAGGCTAATTAGGTGGGATTTTGGCTAGAGTTCTTAAATTTCCTTAGACTAAGTGAATGATTTTCTTAGAAGTCGGGAGGAACCATGGTCCCGCTAAACTTTTTTTCTCTCTTTTAGTAAATATATATTTTTTCGTAAAAGAATGTAATTGTATTTGTACTATATCTATTTTATTGTTTTGTATCCCCAAAACTTTTACTTCCCTTTTAATAAATCCAAAATTTTTTTAAAAAAAATGTAATTTTCTTGAAATATATCTATTTTATTTTTTTGTTCTTCAAACATTCTTGACCAAAATCTACCATCGTTTCAAACTCTTGTTTTGTTAGGGTAACAATTTTGTCAAAATTTAAAGTAGTCCTTGCTGAATAATAATGAATTAATTATGAAGTATGACAAGGTCCAAAGTGATGTTTTGCATGGGATTGAAGTTAAACTAGGGGTGAACACGAGTTAGATTAGGTCGGGTTTAAGTAAACCAAGATTCAATCTAATCATAAAAATTGGGTTAGGTTGGATCGTGTTTTAATGTTTTTTCATTAAACTCAATCTAACCAAACACGCATGAACATGTTGAGTTGAGTTAATTAGATCACAGTTTTAACAAATATTTTTTAAAATATATTTTTTCAAAAAATAAATTTTAGAATATTGGTTTGTTAGTTTTTTAGGATATTTTTTTAAAAAATAAACTAATTTTTGCTATAAAATAAAAAAAATTATTGTTTACATATCAAAATAAAAATAAATTAAAATTAACATACAACTAAATTTTCAAACAATAATAACTAAATAAACATTTGTCCAAAATAAGTATAAATATAATTTTTTCAAGTTAGTCAAGCCATAAAAATAATTACAAACTACACAATTTATCTAAACTAATAAAAATATAATACAAAAAAAAAACACATAATAACAAAACACATAATTTTTAATAATAATAATAATATATAATAATTTAAAATTATGGTTGAGTTGAATTAGGTTGGATTTCATATCCAGCTTATTCAACCTGTCACACAACTTATAATTGGTTGAAAGGTTGAATTATATTTCATCTAATCATAAAAAAAATTGAACTCATTGTGATTGGATTATATTAGATTTTCAAATCATCCGACCGGTTACTACCTACGCCAAAACTGGTGGATCGCATGATCTTTTATTAATTATTGCATGGAGGACATAACACATGACCAGCCATTTTTCCTTTTAGAAATTGTCGCCACAGAAGTACCCACTCAATATGCTAATACCAAAGAACTAAATGGGTGGTTTTTCTCTTTCGAAAGAATGATTTGCTTAATCTAGCTAGATCAGAAAAAGAAAGTGCTACAATCATTATTGACTCTACAAAAATATCTGTAATATATATACTCTGAAGTTTTTAAAATTTTAACCATTTTTTCTTAGTAAATTCTTCACTTTAATTTGCTTGTGAAGCAAATCTCAATTATTGAATATCCAGACATAAAAACGTAAACTTAGACATGAAACATATAAATTCGAATTACTAGCGGAAACGAAAAGATACCAAATAGTACATTCCAAAAGTTGAAAGAGAAGAGAAATGTCCCCTAGCTAGTAAGTACTTTGACCTTGTCACAACATCTGAGGAAAATAGTCTTGTCACAAAAAATCTGTATCTAAGAACATTCTTAGTGGAGTTGCTAAAGTTTAAGCAACTTTTGCATGAGTTATGGAGTTAAAGTTGTTAGTTAATATAGAAGAATGGGAAATTTATTATATTACAATAAGAAAATTCCTTATGGAAGCAATTGTTATATTTATATAAGAAACACACGAATATATATATTTGAAGTGAGAAAAACCTGTTAAATGTAACTCTTCCTTAATTGAAGAAAAAAATCAAAGATGCTTCAATCCCTCCTGTTTTGGTGAAAAATAAAAGTGATATGCCTTTTCCACGTCTGTGTGTCGCATTTATGAGAAGACCAATTTAAAAACATCACACATAATTTCCTCTTAAATAGCATCCAATACGAAGGATACCACCAGTATGAATTAATCTCCACAGTCAAACATCGCCATTTGTTGGTATCATAAGTAATAACTTCCATTGAGTTATTTTTAATTTTTAAAAATTTTCAAAATATGTATTTCAAGTTCCCGATGACATGCAGGGATTAGTATGGTTAGGATCTTACGCAGTTAATATGTAGATTTCTTTTAAAGAAGGCAGAATAAGCTTACAGGACGTTAGGCCAACTTAAACTTTTGTCACCTTTGCACAAATTATAGAAATATATATAATTTATGACAAAAAATACCAGGTATCACTTGAAAGATTTATACAGTTGTTAATATGGATTGAATCTCACATATGATATTTAAGTATGTCTTCTTTTTAAGTGCTTTATCTTTATCTTTTTCTGCTTTTGATGCCAATCGCGCGTCAAGCAGTGGGTTCCTTCATATATATATATATATATATATATATATATATATATATACATATATATATATATATATATATATATATACATATATATATATATATATATATATATTTATTTAACGTATATACATATCAAGTTCTTCTTGTCTAAATCCACACATGACCTATAATAAAGCTACATGTGCTTAATTAATTCATACTTTCACAAGAGGAGAGGAATATGAGAGTAATTAATATTAGGTGCGCTCCGAGTGTAATTCATATAGATGCAATGTAATAGCTGAGAATTGGAATCTTAATCACCATTGAAAGATAATTTAGTGGTAGAACAATTGACATAATTTGATTGGGTTTTGTTTGACAAGAGATAACATGATTCCTTTGAATTGTTTGCTAGACGAGCTCAAAGTTAGATTTGACTTAAAAGGTGGAATAACATACTATATAATTGAATAAAATGCAAAGCAATCATATGATCCAACATGGTACAACTTTACCTTAGCATTAGCGCCAAGAAGAAGGTGATAGCTGGAAGACAATTTGTTGTGGCAGCAGCCAACGTTGCTGAGGTGTAAATAACGCCGATACCATATATGTCCAAGCTTAAAGTAATTCTGAAATTTAGGATCATCAACATAATTTTAATGAAGGGGAAGAATAAACAGAACAAATCTACTAGACCATATCAATAGTTTGAACCATATATATAAAGATCATTGAACTTCTAAAGTGTAAGGTCCAACACCATTTCCAGCAATACTCTTCAACTTCAATGCATTATATGTCAATTCAGTATTTCGACATACCCAAATAAAGAAAGGAAGAAAATCTTGCAGAAGGTCCAAAAGGGCATAGGCGGTGCAGTTTTCCTGCGGGCAAAATGGGTTTGAGTTAAAAACTGACATTGTTAAAGAAGTTGAGTTAAGATTGATATATTGATGAAGGATATATAGCTAGTATAAGACATTTGTGCATACCATTCGAAGAAGAAAGTGAAAGGGGTCAAAAAGAGGGTTGCTATTGCCTGTCTATAGAAGACGAAGATGAAACTGTTCATGCCATGATCAAATGCAGCTTTGGAGAGAAGAAACATAGCAGCATATATGGATTGTATGACAATCACAACCAAATAAGGGTTGTTTCCTTTCATGTTTGGTGTGTGGGTTTGAGTGTGAGGTAAGTGGTGATGGATCGATGAGATGTTTAACAACACAAATGCATAAATATATATGTGTGAGTGTACTGCATAGGTTTGCCTTTTAAAGGCAATGAAAGGCAGTTGAGGGAAAGAAAAGGATACAAGCTCTTCTAGGCACGTACGTGTGAGGAAGATGATATGCTGCTTTTTTAACCTTTGGGACCACCTTTTTCTTTATGAGTAGTGTTGGAGACTTGAAGGTGGCACTACCCTTACTTTGTAATTCATACCTTCCAGTTCTTAATCAGCCTTTATTTGCCCCCCAACAAATTATTGGGTACCTTCTTTGTTTTCGCCATCTCCCTTTTTCATCTCTTAATAAAAAATTTCCGTGTATATTTGTGTAGCTCGTATTAAGGTTAAGGAAAGCAAGGAAAGGTAAAAAGAAAAATAGTTTTGTTTCATACCTTTTTGCACGTCATTTCACATCCTTATCTCTTCACTCCTTTTACGAGAAAAAAGGCACGGGAGAGGGGAACTTAAATTTGAAGATACGCTTTGTTGTATACTTATATTCCCAAATCATCCTCGTTAGAAAGTAAAAAAAGAATGTACCATTTAAATGAGTCTTACATTTTTTGGGTAACGAAATGAGTCTTATTTTTATATCATTTCTACTTTTTCTTTTTTAAATATCTTTTCAATGCATGTCAAATTACAGTTGTTTTTTTTAAGTATCTAAACTTTTAATTTGTTTATTTTATTGTACTTACCTTTTTTTAAATGCATCAAATGAGTATATATATATATATATAGTTAAGTATCTTATATTAACATTTAACTATTTTGTAAAGATAACGTGATAAGTTGAAATGAAATGTTATCAAATTCATGTAATTTAAAATTGTTTAATTAGCATTTATATATTTTCATTATGAGTACTTTTTTAAAAAATAAAAAAAAGATTTAGTTACCAAAATAAATATTAGATAAAAAACTAAAATAATATCATTTTATAGGTATAAAAAATTATTTAACCTAAAAAACAGTTAATTATCATTGTATCATACATTTTTTTATCATAATATTACACATTTTTTATTATATGATATGACATACATCTACGTCAACTCATCTTATTTTAAAAATCTTTTAACTGTTATTCTTAAATAAAGTGACAATAATAATAACGTCAACTGTTTATCTAAATTTTTAATTTTAAATAATTAATGAATTAGTCAACTATGAATACTTTATCTAAATTTTTAATTTTAAATAATTAATGAATTAGATGAGATCCTTTTCTATTTTAAACTTACTAAATTTATATTAAAAACTTAAATATATTTCACATTTTTAATATATTAATAATAAATTTTACGTTTAATCACTATAAAGTTATGTTGGATTTACAGTCATTTCTTTTCCTCTTAAAGTAGTTTATAATGCTTTAAATTATTTTAATTAAAATACTTTAAAAAGTAGTTTAAATAGTATTTTTGGGATCAAAACAAAATAAAAAATTTATTAGGAACTTAAGATAAAACAAAAATTTTATAAAGATTCAAAGCAAAATTCAGTAATATATCAAGAATGTAAAATATATTTAAGTTTTAAAATATAAAATAAAGTGTGATGTCATGATAATGATAATTTTTTTTTCTAAACTTAAATATTTTTTATACTTATAAAATAAACTTGTGTTAGTTTTTGTAACCTTTATTTATATTTTAAATTTCATACCTATAAATATTTATTTTTGAACAAGGTATTTACATGAAAATAATGTAAATGTCAACTCAACTATGAATTTAATGATATAAAACTTTTATTAATCACATCACGATTAATGAAAATAATGACAACTACTAATTTGAAACTTTAAAAAATGTTAGATACCAAAATAAAAAATAAAAAATTTAGATATCAAAATCAAAATGTATAATTTTATAGTTATTAAAAAGATATTTAATCCTTTTGCAATTCAAGGATCTCAATAAATATCTAATATTTTTAACCTAATATCCAAGATTTTTAAAACTGGATCGGTTATTGAATCGATGAAGGCATGTGCCTAGTGTTCAAAGGTTCAGTTAGTATTGAATTGGATTCAATAAAATATTTTTTTATATTTATTTTTGCCAATATAGTAATATACTAAGTAAAAAATACGGTATATAAGATTTATTAAACACAAACATAATATATCTTATTAAGTTTAAATATTGTTATCTTTATAATATTAAAGTGCACATAAAAGTCTAATAAATAAAATATATCATAATAGATAAGTTTAAATTTTAATAATAAATCAATTATAAAAACATTTATTAATATAAAATTATATTTAAAATAAAAAAAAGATATTCTTATAATATAAAGTTATACAAAATGAAGATATAAATTTGTTTAAGTTAATATACATGAGTAAATCATATATTTTATAAAAAAAATGATAAAATAGTATATATCTATTTGTAATCTTTATAAATACTAGCGAAAACACAGGCGCTGTCGCGCTTGTGTGTATTCATATTTCTATTTAATATGTTATAACAATTTTAGGATTTTAATTTAATATTATTTGTAAATTTTTATATTTTGAAATATATTTTGAAAAGAGAGTTTGAATAGAACTCAAAATATTTGTCGCACCTGTGTATTTGCATATTTATTAAGAATATTTATCATGAAATGTATATATATATATATATATATATATATATATATATATATATATATATATATATATATATATTAATCATGTTTAAGGAAAATTTACTTGTGATAAGGTAGAAATTGTGAAAATGTGCATATATTAATAGGAGAAGTTATATTTGCAAAAAAGTGAATAATCAATAAAATGTTTAGAAAGTAAAATAGTCATAAAATATAGACATCAAAAGGTCATATTCCCATTATATAATATATAGTATATAATATAATATCATATATTATAAATTATAAGTATAATTGGACAATTATGTATGTTGGATATCAAATTTTAAAGTAATTTTTTAGTTAAAGTTATGAAGTTTGTCTAGTGGTAAAGTTTACATTTGGGAGTGAGATGTTGTGCGTTTAGGTTCTTTTTATGACAAAGTAATTTATTTTTTAATTTTAAAATATATGTAAGGGTAGAATATATATATATATATATATATATATATATATATATTTATCTTTAATTTTTTAATATTAAAATTAAAAATAAAAACTAATTTTTAAATGGAGACCATGGTTTTCAAGATCGGTTCTTAACGGATTTTGACCGATTTGTGGATAATTCAACTGAATCTTAATCGCTTTCTACCCATTCTGAAATCTCTGTAATTTGTATGCTAACTAAACCGGTCTTATTCCCAATCCAATGAGTTGGTCTGGTATGGCTTTTAAAACTATGCTAAATTCTGATCAATATATGATTCCAACTCCTTTATTCAATTTGATGACTTATTGTTTAATTAGCTAGGAATCAACTTATTGTTTAGCTTAAAGTTATTGATTGTTTTTACATTAAGTTAAATTGTTGTTTTTACAAGACACTAAGTTCAATTTTTGTTTTACTTTAAGTTTATTAACTATTTTAATTGCTTTAAGTTTATTTATTATTTTTACTTTAGCTATCATAATTAATTATGACTACTACCATACATATTAGTGTGTACGCATAGGTTGTGTTGGTTTGTATCTTTATTTTTTAAGGTAAAATTAATAAAAATTAAAATGATAAATACAATTGTAGTAGCTATTTCAAAATCATTTCGTAATTAAATAAATTTATTTCATTTCAAACTAAAAATAAATATTATTGAGCTTTTTATCTATGTTTTTAAAATTGGCATTGTGATCGAACTGAGAGTACTGATTTAGATTATTTGTTTAACTGTTATTGAATCATACTAAATAATCTTTTTTATCATTAATATATTATAAAAATTAAGATTATAAAATTAAAAAAATTATTAAGAAGTTAATTATAAAAGAAAAAATATTTTTACTAAATACACCTTAATATTGCTAAGTTAACTCCTATTTTTATTTGTTTTTCAATTTGAAAAGAGGTAAACTTAGGGAAAAGAGAGGTGCATTTAGAAAAATCTAAAAAAAATTTAAAAAATTATGAACCGGTTCAACAAGTTGAACTACCGATTTTACCAGTTCATCACTGATATTTCGGTTTTAAAACTAGTTTTTTCTTGACCAGTTTTCTGCATTGATCGAACTAGTTACTGGACTAATTCATTAGTTTTTCAGTAGAACTAATCCAATTTTTTAAACATAGTTTTTTATCCAATTTTATTAATAATTATTCAAAATGGAACAATGTCGTTAATGATCTTAAGATTTTGTCTTTTGTTAAAAATATTTGTAGTTTTTATTATATTAAAAAAATTAATTTATGGTATATAATTAACTAACTAGATTTAAATTATTCTTAACATAAATATATCAAAAAAATAAATATAAAATAATTACAATAAATTATAGAAATTAATAATTTTGAATATGATTTTTTCTCAGTAAAAGAAATATTTGTAGTGTCTATGATATTCTACAAATCAATGTTCTTGAAAATTATTATATCTCCTATTAAAATTATTTTAAAGTATGATATTATATAAAGTGGTTATACATAGTAAATTATAGAAATTAATAGTCTTGAGGAAGATTTTGCCTCTTGTAAAAAAATATTTATAGTCTCTATCATAATTAAAAATTATTGTAATTTGAGAGTTATAATTAAATTGATCTAGTGACAAAGTTCACATGTTAAAAGAGAGAGAGAGGTGTTGGGTTTAAATTCATCCACTAACAAAATCTAACATACTAACAACTATCCTTCACTTATAAAAATACTATTTTAAGTTATGATATTATTAACTAATGAGATTTAAAATATTTCTACTATACATAATTTAATTAAAAAAATAAAATTAATTATATTAAATTATAACAATGAATGATCTTCAGCAAAAATTTGTCTTTAGCCAAAAATATTTGTACGTACTCTTTATAATAAGTAAAATTATTTTAGTTTATGATATTATTTACTAATTTAATTAACTATTTTTTATATAAATATTTAAAAAATTATAAAAGTAATTTAAAAAATAATAGACAGTAGATTTCTTTTTAAATGTGATTTGCACAATAGTTTGCAAGATTAATAGATAATTTTTTAAAATTTCATTAATTAGTTATGTATTTTATGATTATTAGTCGAAACAACTGTGATGATGTAGTGATTCAAAATCATATAATAATTTTTTATATTTAATAAAAGTTGATATTCAAAATATATCATATATAATCTAAATTACCTATCAGCTGGGATTCTCCTAACCGAGCCTAGTACAATACAGACAGTGAGAGGGGATTTAGGGTTTGCATCCTTTGGGTGAAATTGCTCACACCATCACTTTTTATTCCTATAAAGGTACCTCCTTATCCCTAGGCAGTTATTGCTAGGTCGTCGTGCGCCAACCTTGAGTTATTGATCTAGTTTCTACAACTACTTACGATACAGGGTAGCTCTTTAACCTCGGGTGAGGGGAATGAGTGTAACTATCCACAGGAAAACACCCCCGGAGGGAAAGGATGTAACTACCCCCGGAGGGAACACAACTAAATGAACAAGAGAGTGATCCTCGAGTGAGGAGCACAACGATAGAAGCAACTACCCTTGATTGCACTGTCATGTCACACCTATTGATTTATTTCCCTAACAAGTAACTACTCTTAACTAACTGGAAGCCAAGAAAAGTGGAGAGAGCAAGACCCTGAGTAGGGGGTTGCTATCGTATCGAGCTTTAAGATGAGTTATGGGGCTGCCCCAAGGGTAGTCACTACAAAGGCATACCGATGAACCAGTAAAGAGTCTGACTTGCTTCCTGACCCGGAGGGAAATGACAAGTAAATGACTGAACCACACCAAGGGTGTATAAAAGAAGAAACACATATATTCTATTTTTTGTTGGAGTTTATTAGCAATTAATACAAAAAATTATTTGAATATTATTTAATGTTAATAATTAAATTTTAAGAAAATAAATGGATAACATAGAGAATAACTCTTTTTGTACTTATTATTATAGTAGTAAATATATCCATTCTAGTTCTCTTTCGTGTTTTGTCCAGTGGACGATAGTTGACTTCTTCATTCTTCTACTTGTTTTAGGTTTAAAAATTGATTTTGGATTCAAAATTAATTCCAAACAAATTTGATTCTGAATTAAACTAACTTAGAGTAGTTTTTATCTTAGATAAATAATTTTACACTAGATATTTTATTTTAAATTTGTATTTATAGTAAAAACATCTAAATATAAATCACACATTCTCAAAATCAATTTTAATCATAATCAATTATATAAAATTGATTACATTCAAAGTAAACTTTATCAAAGCTAGTCAAACACGCAATTAGCCAAATTACGTTTTTTAATAAATTATTTTTAAAAATATTATAAAAGTTAATAATTTTTAATTATATGACTATCTTATATGGTCAGAAATAAGATAAAAATATTATAATATATATATATATATATATTATAATACAAGATACTTTTATATATAATTTTATAATAGTAATATTGTTTTTAAGTTTTTCATAATCTTAATTTTTGAAAACAACATTTTTTTATTTTCTACTTTGATTTGATTTTAAAAAATGTTTCCAAAAAAAAAATGACAAAACATATTTTCAGCAGTACTTTTTGTTTTCTATAAAAATGAAAACAGAAAATATCCAAAACAAATGTCACTTTATTAGAAACTTTTATAATTATAGTGAGATAAAGGAATTAAGAATTATTTGATAAAGTGTAGCATTGATACTTAAAAAGAGTTTAATCGGTGTACACCGATTAAACTCTTTATTCATGGTAAATTTATTGACTTTACTTGTTACTATTTTAAAAGTCACATAAATGAAAAGTCATTATTGAATGTCAGTGTAAAAATTGTACACTGACCATGCATACCAATTAAACTCATTTAAAAACATAGACACAAAAAAGATAAGAGTTTAATTGGTATACACTATTAGTATAAAGAATTTTATTCATCACAACCCTTCATTCATGGTAAATTTGTTGACTTTACTCATTACTACTTTAAAAGTCACATAAATGAAAAGTTATGTGAGTGTAAAATTTTTTTACTCTAATAGTGTATACCAATTAAACTCAAAAGATAATTATCTTAGATATTAAGGGTTTTTTTGTTTATATAGGAATCTAATACAGAGAGGGTTAAATTAAAATAATTCACAGCTCAACTACAAAATTAGATCTCTTGCCAAATGTTAATATGATATTGATGTTATAAAATTTTAATTTTTAATTATTTTTACTTAAAATTAAAACAATTATAGAATAAGACATGAAAATTGTTATATATTTAAATCCTAATATCGATGTGAATATAAATATGAATAACATGAATAGAGGATTTGTTAAAATCAGTCTAATGTTAATTATAAGGCAATACAATAAAATTGTTTATCTAAAATCAAGTTATATATGGTTTGCGTGGTACATTTGTGCATTCTGGACAAATATAATCAAACATATATTATACATAATATTGTATATATAATAGGATTATGAAAGATGAATAACACATATATTAGTAATTTTTAATATGTATATTAATAAAACACGAGTATTAGTAAATTTTACTAAAAAAAATCATATTCACAACAATTTTTTTTTCGCGATTGAGTTGTTGGCAAAGTAAACATATTTGGCAATAATAACTTTTGTAGCAATAATTGTCGCTTGTAAAGTCTTTTCTCTTCTCTTGGAGTGTTTGCAAAATTTTATGTGTTATGTTTGATGGCCAATCAAGATTTTACCTCCTTTTATGTCAATCTTTTTGGTTATTCAAATTATCATTACAACAATAATATCACAACAACTAATTTGCATAAGAATTCATGTAATCTTCATTTGAATCTTCAACCAAATCTACAAATTAAGAAAAGACACTTAGGGGTATTGATAGTCATCAAATAGACTTTGTAGAGCACATTTGAAAATGTTTTAAGGGATGATAGATAACAAAATTATTATTATTTTAATTATGTAATTTTATTAATTATGTTATTTAATTATTTTAAGAGTTTAATTAGTATACACTGTAAATATAAATATTTTTACACTGACATTCAATCACAATCTTTCATTCGTGGTAAGTTTGTTGACTTTACTAATTAGTACTTTAAATGAAAAGTTATGATGAAATGTCAGTGTAAAGATCTTTTACACGAACAGTGTATACCACTTAAACCCTTATTTTAATGTTATCCTTTAATTTGTTATAAGTGACTATGTTAAATTTTACTTATTCCATTATATTTTGTTTACATATTTTAGTAATGTATTTTTAGTTACTTTTATCATTTTGAATAAAATTTAATTTATGAAAATTGATTATGTTATCGTTCTTATAATTTTTAATTTGTATCAGTAAAAAAAAAATTCAAAATAATAATACTGATAAATTTCTTACTTTTAGTTTTAACTGTTTCATAATGAATAATTATTATTATCAATAAATAAATTATTTATTAAATATAAGGATATGTGGTTATTGGTGGGACTTATTTAGTTAATTTTGTAGAGATATTAGTTGTGTTTTGAAAACTGGATCGGACTAGCTGGTTCAACTGGGAACCGAACTAGTGTCTAGTCTATTGTTTCCAAAAAAATAGTCATGCTAGGAACCAGTCAAAAAATGGTTGAACCGACCGATCGGGTTAGCTTGTTTTTTTTTTTTAAAAAAATATAAAAAAATCATAATTGAAAATTTGTGGTTTTTGAAATTTTAGATACCAAATGAGATATTCTTATAAGGTATTGCGAAATAAAAAATATTTAAAACAAATTTTTGCTAATTATGAAATATTAATTATAATTTAGAATATAAACATTTCTCAAAAAGTCAGTTTAGGCTTAATAAGATGTATTATGTTTGTGTTTAATAAAGACAACAATACTTAAACTTAATAAGATGTATTATGTTTGTGTTTAATAAATCATATATACCTTATTTTTTGCTTAGTATATTACTTTAAATTATGCGAAGGATTGATAGTCTAAATCTCAAATAGTTTAGTCCCTTGCTTACAAGAGAATAAGGTTAAGGATACTTTTATGGTGGATGAAAACATGAGTAGTAAATGATGATTTTGAGTTCATTTATGCACTTGAGGGATGATTTAGTGAATTAAGGCCCAATCAAATCTCATATTGTAACCGTTTACTTTATTATTTATGTTTTTATTTAATTTATATTTTAGTTGTTGTTAGTATAAATTTCCTTCATTCTCATTATTACAAGTAAAAAGTATTGAGATTTCTCGGCTATCATTCAAGTTCCTATGAAATTGACTCGATATTTATTAAATACTACATATGATTTATGCATTTGCCAATAATAATATAGAAAACACTCTACATTAAGCTTACATACAATTATTTTTCCTTAATTTTCACAATACTAGTATAGGGAGAAGTCTAAATTCAAGGTGGGTTATTATGCATGGTTCACCCTTTGTAATTGATATATATATTTAATGGCCACCACTAATGCTTCTATTAAATGATAGTTCGTTGTCTTATAAATCAAAATCTAATTTTCCCTTACACATGCAAATTTGTTTTAGAAGAAAAACTCATTGTGTTAACCACCATGATTTTTAAGTTATAAAATGATTTTATTTTAAACAAATAGAAATTTATATTTGGTTTCTTAATTTCACCGTTGATTGAAAACTCACTATTCTTAGAATGTGTTTGATAAAACATTTTTTTATAACTTACTTTCTTAAACTACTACTTTAAATAGCTTATAAAAAAAAAACTTATAAGCCACTAAAATTTTTTCCTTTTTATTATCCACATTGATGTACTTAAAATTTTTCTTTAATTAAATAATTAATTATATCTTTCTCTTTCATTTTACATTTATCAACTAATTTTACTAAGTACTGAATTAACTTATAAGTTTTTACTTTTTTTTTTTTAAAGTAACTTATAAGATTTAGATAGCTTATAAGTTCGAATTAGTTTATACACAATCTTAATGAATAAATATAATGAATATGATATAAAATGTCAAAATTTAATTAATGATTGGATTTTAGGTGTTAAGGATAAATATTTTTCCCATTATATTTTTTAAATATAAATCACTACTCTAATACTTAAAGTTAATGAGCATGAAAATTAATAATGATCCGATTTTACGTGTGTACAAAAGATATTTATTTTATAAATTTTTCGTGGATAAATTAATACAATTTAATTGTTAAATATAAATAATCTTTTGTTTTAGATCAACCCGAAACCTTAAAGATAAATATTTTTAATGAACATGATTCCAAAAGTCCACATTTTAATATGAATAAAAAATAATAATTTAATTTTAATTAATAAAAATAGTTAGGTTATGATATATGATTTCAAAAGTCAAAATATTAATAACAATAAATAATTAGGTTATGAATTTGACCGTAAAAGAGAACAATTCAATACTACGGATGCTATAAGAAAGTCATTAAAATGTATTTTGAATTTTCATGTAAAATAGAAAAAATTAATAAAAATATGTTTGGTTAAAGTTTAAAAAACATTTTCTTAAAAAAATTTAAAAATCAGCTTAAAAATAAAAAAAATAAAAAAAATTATTTTCAACAATTTTAAAAATTAAATGTAAGTGAAAATAAAATGACATTTTTAATAGTCATGATAATGGTGGAGGGACTCACGATGGTGGTGGTTTAATAACAATGTTAATGGTGGTTCAATAACAATATTCACAATAGTTGTTGTTTAATGACAATTCCAATGTTGGCGTTGGTCATGATGATGACAATATTGGCAATAATGACATTGATAATGATTTGATGTGGATAGTATTAATGTGTAGTATCAATGATAATGAAGGTTCATTTGTAATGTCAATATGTTCTCAAGACTAATATATTGTCAATTTGACAATGGTGTCAAAGATAGTAGTGGTTCAACAATTATCATAGTGGTAGTATCGGTGGATTAGGGTTTAGGTCATATACAAAATGTTTTATATTATTATTAACCAATGTTAGTTTAAATATATATTGGTCAATTTTCTTTTTGGTTCCTAATAAATATTTCTTTCTTTTTTGTCCTTGATAAATTTTTTATTTTGTTTTAAGTTTTTAAAACATTATTTAAATAATTTTTTAAAATTTTTTAAAGTGTTATCTAAATAGCTTTAGGAATAAAAATAAAATAAAAAATTCATTAGAGACAAAGACAAAGGGAAAAAATTTAATAATTAAAAATAAAAACAAAATTCACAAATGAATTAGAACAAAAAACATATTTACGTCGTCTATAATAAATTTATTAACTTTTAAAATAAATCTCTTAAAAAATCTAGCAAAAATATTAAAAAATCTATTTTAAAGACTATAAAAAAAATTAAAACAATAAAATTTAATGATTTGTAATAAATTTTACTCATGGTAAAGAGTTTTTTTTAAAAAAATAATAAAAAAATATTGTTGATAATCTTCATATCTTAAGATCATCCAATCAATATATAGTATTAGTGTCCTAGACCTTAATAAACATATAAAAACACAAATTAAAATTAAAATTATAGATCAAGACAATTTTATACGTCCTAATAAAAATATTTTCTCTTTTTAATTCTCTAATTAGTAATAGGACACCTACCAGGATCTCCCATTCAAAGTCTATGCTTTGCCTCAGAAATTAGTTGATTCGAAAGGTAACACGAATCATGATTTTAGGCAAATCATAACTTTAGAATTTTCTTTTTCTTTTCTTGACAGCAGACTTTTTATTTTTTCCTTTAAGAGATAATACTTTATTAAAATTTGTCCGCTTTACTGTCTGTTTTGTTTTAATTATTTGATTTCATGAATAATGGCACGCACATGCACCCATCAACAAACTGCGGAACATTGCGGGTAGTATATTTAACTTATCCCTTTCAGATCAAATCTTTTAATTGAATACAAGTAGTTTATTAAAAGTTTTTTTTTCTATAAACAGTTTATTTATTTATTTTAGATAAATATTAGTTCTGATGGGAAGATAAATATTACTAGTTAATAGCTTAATTTTATTATTCTATAAACAGTTTATTGACAATTAACCACTAAAAAAAACTAATTTTTTAGTTTAATTTGATTTATCATCTATGTAAATTTTGTTGCATTATTAATTAATCAAAACATTATAAGTATTAATTTTAAATTAATAATTACAAAGTCAATAAACTCATAAAAAATCATAGTATTATGATATTTGCACTATTAATAAAGGGAATGTCCCATTTTGAGTTCACTTTTTAAAATATATATTCTACCTTTACACCTATTTTAAAAGTAAAAACTAAATTACTTTGTCATAAGAGAAACTCAAACCCACAACCTTTCACTCACCAAATATAAATTTTACACTAAACCAACCTTATAATTTTAAGCAAAAAATTATTTTAAAATATAGATATCCAACATATATAATTGTCCAACTATATCTATAATTTATAATATATGATATTATATTATATACTATATATATATATATTATATAATGGGAATATGACCTTTTAGTGTTCATATTTTATGACTATTTTACCTTCTAAATTTTTTATGACTGTTCCCACTTTTACAAATATAATTTCTCCTTATTAATATATGCATATTTTCACAATTTCTACCTTATCACAAATCAATCTTCCTTAAACATGACTAATATATGTATACATTTCATGATAAATATTCTTAATAAACATGCAAATACACATATGCGACAATATTTTAAGTTCTATTCAAACTCTCTCCTTTTTTCTATTTTTTCATATTCATTGCATATTTGACATATGCATTGATGATCTGATATATTTTTATCATATTATCATAAACAAAAAATATATTTCAAAACATGTTATATAATAATTTATATTTCAAAATATAAAAATTTATAAAAATATTAAATTAAAACTCTAAAATTATTAAAATAGAAATCTAAATATACAGATGCAACCATGCTTGTGTTTTCGCTAGTTTTAATAAATTTTTCCTGAACTCTTACTATTAACCAGGACATTGAAAGAATAAGCTAATGAAATTTCATGGTTAATTTTGATTTAAAAAATATTATTTTACATAAAAATAGTTACTCTTATAAATTATTATAAAATAAAAATTATCAAATTAAAAAATCCTTTAATATATCACTTTGTCTTTTTTTTAATAAATATAGATGAACATACTCTTAGCTGGTAATAATACTTCAAATACATTTTTATTCTAAACAATTCAGATACTGTACAATTATGCGCTTTGACTTTTCAATACATAGAACTTGCTAATTTGATTTAAATATGAAAAAATTTATCAATTAGAAAAGGTAATAAAAAATAAATATTTTTTTGGAGTAACATCACTGGTAAAAAAAATAAGAGCAACATGAAAGGAAATAATGGAAAACACATACTTTTTAACATAAGTAACTATATATAATTATTACAAATAAAATATAATTTCTTAGTGCTATTTTTGGAGTCGGAGATAGTGAAGAATGAAATTGTAGAGGCGGGGAGGAAGGCAACTAAGAATGAAATAAAAATATTGTAAAAATATATACTACTAAGCTTTGGATATGAATAGAATTAGTTGGCCTAGTTCATTTAGTTGATCAGGTCCATATTTTTTGTAAATTCTTTATACTATAAAAAACAAGTATGTATTTAGCGAAATCTTTTTAACTGGGTTAGTAAAACTATGAGCAATGTATACATTTTATGGGGTTTAGAAAACCCAGTTATTTATCTACAAATTTTCTATGCAGATAAATTATTAATTTTTTTATTTAATTATGTATAAAATTATTATTTTTCCTCACTTACTTTTTTATTTTTCCTTTTTTTAAATTCTTCCTGCTAATAATTTGTACGTACACGAGAGTGAAGAGAGAACATAAAGTTATAGCTAAAATCAAAATCCTTAGCTCACCTTCGCTCACCATCAATATCACAAACACGACAGAGATAACACATTGAAGGTCACTATACCCATTCTTCATACCAAGCCATCACACACTCATCAATTGTTGCAAGTCAACTAGGCCAAATTAATGAGTGAAGCTACGGTCTCGCATCAGAGCAGTTATCGGACCAATTCTCGTCTCTCCAAGTCACCATCTCAACCAAGGTGTGTTATGAGAAGCCTTTCTTTCAGTCTTTCTCTCACATTACGTCAACTAAGGTAAGCAAATCTTTTCTTTTTGCCTTCAAAATTCACAATTTTGTTTTTCATCTCCAAAATTCTTTCAATTGCTTATATTTTTCTCATGTATTGTTCGATGAAATTTTTTATCCTCCAAATCCTTGATTCATCATATATTTGTTGTATTGCATATTTTTCTATGTGTTTTCAATTTTTTAGTTAAGGGTATCTAGAATTATATGTTAATTCAGTATTGGAAATATGTCCATCATGCACTTGATTAAATGTCCCAATAAAAACTAAGATGGTACTTTGAAAATATGAGATGCAATGGTATGAAGTAAATATTTGTTTTGCTTTGTTATTTATATATCCAAGGTTTTTTAGTTTTTATAAATAAGTATCAAGAATAGAATATGAAACTTGTATCCTTGGAAGAGACATATTTCTTGTGAGAATAGGATGTATACGGTGCACTTGTGGGCAAAATGAAGAAATTACAGCGTAACTTAGATGATTAGTTTTGTTGAGAATCTTAGATATAATCTTATTTTAATATTATATTATCTTCAAGTAATTATCCAAGTAATGTGGGCAAGTACACAACCAACTTATGTGCTTGATCATTCTTCAAGTAATTCTCAATACAACCAATAATAGGATTAAATTTGAATGCTACATATTTGACTCTTTTATTTTAGGAAAATTATATGTTTTATTACTTCCAATGATGATTTTTTTACCACTCCTAGAGATTTTATTAGATCACTTGCTTTTGGCACAATTGTTTACTTGATAATTTTGTGGATGACTTGTTTTTTCTATTTTAATTTTTCAATATTTATTGAACTTACACATTTTCATATTTAAAGTAGGAATTTAGATTTAATTAGGAGACAAATTCTAAAATAAAATAATATTATTCATGAATGAGATTTTATGGATGAATAATATATATGATGTTAAAACTATTTTGTAAGACTTAAAAAGTTGCTAGAAATTAAAAGTGGTAACAAAATTATATTTGGTATGATATTGAATGAGGTTTAGAATTACAGGTACGATAAACAGGCCATATAAATTGTACATATTGTTTATTGTCTTAACAAATGTTTATTGTGTTAATATGGGTTTAAAGTCATTTGTGAAATACAATTAGTGAAATACAATACAATTTGATTAATTGACGGAGGTTTTTAAATTGTAGGTAAAATATAGTGTTAACGAAGTTTATAATCGTACGTAAAAATACATGATAATCTTAATCACATTAAAGGGAGTTGATAACCGTAGGTAAAAATACATAATAATGTTAATCGTGTTAACAGAAGTTGATAACTATAGGTAAAATATGGGGGTTCCATAACCTTCAAGAATATTTAAGCATTAATGGGTTAACAACCATAGGTAAATTGCCGCATTAATGAGGTTTACAACTGTAGGTAAATTATATGTTTCTGAGGGTTGGCCAAAACCGTGACTAATGCGTTTGTCACAAATAGGGGTGGTATACGGATTTATCCATCCCGTTTAACCCGACCCGCGAAACCCACATTTTAAATGGGCTGGATAAATCCAGTCTACTAAAATAAATAGACTTTTTTTGCAAGTTTGTATTTGATCCGTGAAGTCTGCGAGCTTAACAGACCGGTTTGCGGACCCGCATATATGCATATATATTTTTTAAAATAATTAAAAATATGTCTAATATTTTTTAAACTAACTAAATTATAATATATAATTACTAAAAATTATATCATTATTCATAATAATCTAAAATATTAAATATTTTCAATATTAAAAAAGTAAAATATCACATTTTACAAAAGAAAAGTCACAATATTAACACAAACTAATAGCCTAAATGATAATTTTGCCCTTTTTAACAGCCTAAGGGCCAAACTTGTAAGCTTGCGGATTTAGCTTGGAAAGTTTGCTGATTTCATAGATTTGACTTAAATTTCTCTTATAGTTACGATTCTTTAAAAAAAAAGTCCAAAACTTGCACGACTTTGGAAGTTTATGGGCTTCGGTTCATAGACCCACCCTAGTCACATATGCTTTAACAATGGATTATGTAACCGTCGGAAATGCATTTTTCTATGGTTTAAATTGTGGGGAATACCAAATATAATCCCGCTAAATGAATAAAAATAAAATAATGAATAAATTTCTATACATTTTTGGATCAACAAAATAGAAAGTAAAAGATTAAGTAAATATCTGAAAAATATTTTTATACTAATTAGAAAAATAAATTTAATAAAAAAACACTCCCTCAGTATTTAATAACTTAAAATTATTTATTTTTTATGTTAAAAAAGGAATTTAAGAAAATAAAAAAGGAAGACCTTCATTTGCTTTTCATTAATTTCATGCAACTCAAACATAGAAAAAAATCATTTTTACTTATTTTTTCTCTCAAATAAATAAAAAAATTTTAATAATTTTATTTTATCTGTTGTCTTTTCTGTCCTTCCTTACATTTCTCCTAAAATTAAAAATGGATACTTGAATGAGAAGGGGAAAAAACATGATGTCTAGTGAGTTCTTTTTCTCTATCTTATTATTCATTCAACTAAAATATTTTTAATTAAGTGTTTAAAATTTATTATTTTAAGAGAGTTTTAAGCTAAAATTAGTATTGAAATATTTTAATATAATATTTCATGAAAATAAATTGTTAGATGAAGAATAAATCTCTTATATTTAATATTAAAGTAAGCAAATATATAGATAGAAAGGAGAAATTCACTTAAACTAATAATTGAGATTAATCACTTATTATCATCATAAAATTAAAAAAAAATGAATAATAAAGATAGTAAATATCTTATGATGGAAATAAAAGAAACCTTAAATCAATAGATACAAGATTATAGTATGTATAGAGAATTAAATATAAAAGATAAAGGAAAGAGAATCTGTGTACCTCATATATATTGAATTGAAGTTCTTGATCTTCAAGAACAAAAAAATCTCTAGGAATGATTATTGTAGAGATATGAGTTCAATAAGAACTCTTGAGGGTTTTACTACCTACTTTCTAGGGGATTATTCTAGAGAATGTGTATTGTTGCTGTTGTTGTTGTTGTTGTTGTTGTAATTTGCTTAATGGGATGGCAAATTTATAATCCCCCAGGGTAGGCAGAGACCCCTCAAATGAGCTTTTTTTATGATTGACTCAACCCATCACAGAGTCAATCTTACTATAATCCCATTCAAATAATCATAAAGATATTATAAGATATGATTATCACCAAATCTTAAATTGCCAGATAATGATAAAATATAATTAATTAATACCAATCCACTATTATTTCCAACATTCTCCCACTTTGATGGTATTAATCAATAATACAAAGATAAATCATTAAGCTAGAATGACAATTATAGACAAATCTTATATTAGACAATGAGAAATTTGAGCTACAAAATAATATCCGATAGGGATATATATCATAAATATTTCTCATAAAGTATATAGAATAATATAGTTCAATAAAATGATACTACATGGTCTCAAGCATCCAAAAATGCTAAGAGATATGTTACTAAAATGATATTACTTCACACATATCTCATAAGAAAGTTTTCAGACTCCCACTGATCTAAGACATCAAAACTTAACCAAATCATATGAGTTATAAAACTCCAAAGTTAAGTATTTGATCAGTGAATAAAAAAATGTTTAATTAATATAATTTTTTTTTTACTTGAGTCCGAAAAATTATATAGGTGAGAAAGCATAATTTACATGCATCTAATTATTCATCATAGCCCAATAACATATGTAATTACATATAGGCTACATAAATGCTCTATAATATTTGACATTTAACTAATCTGAATTTCAAAAAAGAGTGACTATGTAAGAATCCAAAGATAAGTAGGAAATCCATAAATTCCCTACTAAAACCACATAGACACCTAGTTTATATAAAATGATACTCAGATTATTGTGGCCACAAAATGTCAATTGAGCAAACACTTAGATAATTGGTCCAAACAAAAAAAAATTCATAAGTACTTCAAAAGTGCAAAATTGTACTCAATAGGAGTACTATCATAATAAGCACTTTTTTTACAAAGTAGAAAATCATACTCGATAGGAGTATTGCATCTACAATATACTTATAGAATTTTGACCAAACAAAATGTGAAATTTTGGGTAAAGAAATGCACAATACTTAATTGCATACCAAAAGAATTAATGTGCAATACCCAACAAAATATTTTTAACATTCATTAAAGATGTCTATTAAGATACAATGAATTATGTATCTCAATTAAAATAGGACAAAAATAAATAGTCAAGTCCTATAAAGTATGTCATATCACAATTAAATGTGCACAAGAATATATGACAATACAGATAGATAAGTCTCGAGACATGATACAAAATTATATACTTCTAAAATTTTGATCAATATTAAATTTGGGTAAAAGAGATGCACAATGCATAATTTTATGCCAAAAGGATTAATGTGCAGTACCCAACATCAGTTAAAGATGTCTACAAAGATACAATGGATTTTATGTATCTCAATAAAAATAGGACAAAAATAAATAGAGAAGCCCTATAGAATATGTCATATCATAATTAAATGTGCACAAGATTATATGACAATAAAAAATATATAAGTTTTGAGAGATAATACAAGATTATATATACTCCCACTAATCCTTAATATACCAAAAAAATATTAGGATTATCATTAGTGTACACTAGTATTAAAAGTTCTAGTGATAGTGGGATGATGACTTTATAAGATAATAATAAAAGTGAATTAAAATTCACTATTATTCTACTTAAGGAATTAGAAAGTAGTAGAATAACAAATGATTAATGAGAGAAGTGGTTAAAATAACAAGAATATGAAACCTACAAATTCATCCATAAGAATAAATAATTCTCACAAATGGTTTCATAATTAACCACATATTAATCAATCTTTACAAAAATATTGACCCCTATGAGGATCTTGAAAAAATAATTACATGAGTGAGAAAATAAATCACTTGATAATTTTACGTATAATATGAGATCATAAGCAAGTTCTCAAGTAATCATAAACAAAAATCAAGTGCTACAATAAACAATATTTATGCACACTTGAGAATAAAACATGATTACACGCAGCAGAAGAATGAGACCTATTCTTACATATATTAAGGATATAATAATAAATAGTCTCTAACTCTCATCACAATTTATATTGGACATAGGTTTATTTATATATCCCAAAATAAAGCCTCTAGCTTTTACAAGAATACCATTAACAATATTATAAAATATGGTATGGAGAAATTAATCTCTTAAAATTTGGGATTCCTATATTGTCCTTACAAGAATTGCATACTAATATTGCAAATCAATAGAGAGTTTGTTATACAAGAAAATATTTTACAAGAGACCAATATAAAATCCTTAATATAGATCCCAACAATGTGATCACAAATAATGTGATAAGAAAAAAAAAATAATTTTATCAAGAACATTTGTTTTTGCACATGTATGATTAATTGGACATTTAAAGTAAAAAACCTTATATCACAACAATTTATTTTATAAGATATTAATTAAAATTCTAATATACAAAATCCTTCCACTTGATAAAGAAAAAATAAGTTGACATAACAAAAAAATACCCAGAGGGCTAAATAAAATTCAACTATTTCTTTATCAATATATATATATATATAGAGAGAGAGAGAGAGAAAATTTGCACCACAAAAAATGCAACATTTTTTTTTGTTTTGAAGGAAAAATGTCCAATTAAAAGTTATAAGTCAATATGGAACAAAAGGAAATGAGAGTGTAAATTTTGGTTCCATATAAATATAACTAAACATGATCAAATGAGGGAAATAAACTGAACATTACAAAAATAGGGAAACATTATGTAATTCTAAAAGTTCAGTTAAAAGAGAATCCCTAAAGAAATTACAATGTACTATAACTTATATCAATAAAATCCTAATACCGATAGGGTATTAAAAAATCATTAACATAAGCCAAGAAAAATACATTGTATAACACCAAATTACATTAATAACAATACACCGATAGAGTATAATTATCATCAATGTAATAAAAAAAATAATTATATCACAAAATTCACATAAATGCATCCAAAATAGTGAAATTATAATTATGTAAATGAAAAAAGAAATTATGCATATTGTCCAATAAATTTGCATAATTTTAATCATATATATTATATGACCAACATACAAAATTCACATTATTATACCCATGATAGACAAGTAATAATAATGCAAATTAATAAAGAAAATTATGCTCATAATAGAAGGACAATTAAGATTGTGCATAATTAATAAAATAACCTAAAATCAATTTATAAATGATAATTCAATATTAAAGAGAGTACAGTATAATTGGAGAATACAAATACTGTAAAGAATTATCACAATGAAAATAGGTTAAAAATTCAAGATTATAATAGTAAAAAAAATTTAATTTAATCTTGAATTAATTAATTTTTTTTTATACTCAAAAATACCAATAATATAAAAATATTAAATAAATATGGTATTTGTGAAAAAATAAGAATATAAAAAATTAGCAACAATATTCAATGCTTTTGAGAATGAATTTAACACACGAATCATCATACATGATCGTATCAAAACCACAAAGTTCTCCCTTGACCAAATCACAAAAATATGGGTATAAAAATGAGTCTATGCAACCTCATTAATACTTTCCAAAGTAAAAGTTAACACAAATATATTATGTTGCCCACACAAATGACTCATATTGGTCAAACATAACAAAAGGAAAACCATTAATTAATTTTGAAAACAATTTACCCCATAATTATTTAAAAAAGAAAACTAGGTTTTAAAAGGGGTAGCACTTAAAAAAGAGTTTCAATATTAATTTACCCATGTAAGAGTAAGGGAATGAAACTTTAACATGTTATTTTAACAATAACAAGTAGCGTAAACCCTCATTTTTTTTTTGTGAAAAAGATAATAGTGAACTATATTATAAAATTTCACTAATAATACAAAAAATCTTCAATTCAAATTTAATTTTCTAATAGAAAACAACCATAATTCTCTAATAGAAAACAACTATAATATGTATCTAATTTGGCTCTGATACCAATTGATGGAAATAAAAGAAACCTTAAATCAATAGATACAAGATTATAGTATGTATAGAGAATTAAATATTACCTACTTTCTAGGGGATTATTCTAGAGAATGTGTATTGTTGCTGTTGTTGTTGTTGTTGTTGTTGTAATTTTCTTAATGGGATGGCAAATTTATAATCCCCCAGGGTAGGCAGAGACCCCTCAAATGGGCTTTTTTTATGATTGACTCAACCCATCACAGAGTCAATCTTACTATAATCCCATTCAAATAATCATAAAGATATTATAAGATATGATTATCACTTAGAGTAGGTCGATTTCTTTTTTATATATATAACTTTAATATAAAATTCACAAATTTATTAGATAACAGTAGACGTTCAATTATTTATCTCTGTGTTTCACCATATAATATTTCGAATGGATCAATGATCAATCTATTTTAATAACAAGCACTCAGAATGCAGTGAGAAGAAATTAATGTAATGTGTTTTATTAGTTATTATATATATAAGAATTTTTTTAATTTGTAATTTTGTGTTTTGGCTGGATTTATTGAAACAATAACTATATTGGAGTATGCAGAAAGAAAAAAGAGAGATTATGAGTAAAAAAAACAAAGAAGAAAAGACATTTAATTGCAATAGTGACAATAATAAGTATTTAAAATAATTAAATTTATTTAATTTATTCACAAAATTGGTTCAATTTTTCTTTTCAAAAATTCTGTTATTAAATATTATATAAAAATTTATTCGTTCCTAATAAAATTTTATAAAAGTAACAATTATTAAAATTAAAGTACAAATAATTAATCAATATTAAATATTACATATTACTTATTATAAAGTTATATCCAATGAAATTAAATCAAATAATATTTGTAAAATATTATATAAAAATAGCAATCATTAGAATTAAAGTACAAATAATCAATTATATCAAACATTACATATTACTTGTTGTAAGTTGTATCAAATGAAACTAAATCAAATAGTATTGGTAAAATATTAAGAGTTTAATTTGTATACACTCTTACACTGACATTCAATCATGACTTTTTATTTATGTAATTTTTAAAATACTAATGAATAAAGTCAACAAATTTACTATGAATGAATTTTTACACTGACTGTGTAAATCAATTAAACTCAAATATTAATATCAACTAATACATATTAATTAAAAAATCTATTTAATAAGTAAGTCTAAATCATAAAAACATAAAAAATAATGAATAATTATATATTTCTTCTTCCGAATTTGCTAAAGTAAATAAAGATAAATGGTTCGATTTAGTACGATTTCAATATATTAAACTGCAAATTGAATCATCCAGTTTAGAAATCATGAAAAAATCAAATTATCCCAAATTAAATTAGTTTTTGTGAATTTTAATTTTTTCTATTCGATTTTCAGTTTGGTTCAATTTTAAATATTATAACAGTAACCCAATTGTAAGTTATAATGTTTAAAAAAAAGTATGACCGCATGTAATCCTTTATATAAGAAAACATAAGATTGATTAGTAACAAAGCAAACCAATAAAATATAGAAGTGTAGGTGAATTTAATTAACTCATGACGGATTACTTTAAAAAGCGAGCCAATAAAATCCAACTAACTAACTAATTTTTGTTTTTTTGCTGGAAATATAATTTGGGTGTCTTGCTAAAATCTTACCAATTTAGTGCGTTGAAAAACATAACTTGACTCAGTCTACCATATGTTGGTTTTATTTTGTTGGCTTGTAAGGACCAATAAGAGCATGTTTTTGGCGAACAAAGTTCATATCTTCATCAAGTGGTGTCCTATATACTTCTTCAATTCATTAAATGTTTCCTTCATCAAAAGGATTCTTATGTTTTACTGTTTTCAACTAGTGGTAATGTAGAATGCGGCTTAGAAAGAAATTTCGGACCCTTAACTAACTACGTCATGCATGTTCATATCAAACCTCAAACCTCGAACCTCGTTGTCTTTGTACATTTCATCATTCGCCATCTTTGTCAAGTGTTAATTACTGATAATTTACTTCAAACAAACATCTAGCTCTGTATTTTTTGGGTATCCTCTAGTATTAGAAGGCATTAATCTTGAGTTAACTTAATTTTACAATGATTCAATATTGTCATGTTTGTATTGGTAGGGATTATGCGATTTTTTGTCCTTCATGTATGTGGTTGCAGCTTTCGGAGGATATATTTTATGCTTTCTGTATTTTGTTTTAAAAAAAAACGTTTTGTTTATAAAAAAAACGTTTAGAATGATTCACCAAATATTATTAGAATTCATCTTCAATATTCAAACAAACAACATTGAAAGTTTAATTTTTTTAAAAAAAAGTGCTACTAAAAAAAAGGCAACCACTAAATCATATAATTTAATCTCCCTTCTTTACAATGTTAAACTTAAGAAACACAAATAGCAAATAAAATCAAAGTGTAAACTAACTTAGCAATACTTATATCAACATGCAAACATGGTAAACATGCGCGCTAACAGCAATAAATTAAGCATCAACATAAAAAGATAAATTAGGAATATGAACCTCTGAAGAGAAGTGAAAGAGCCGTTATACACTTCCAGACAAATGGTGTGAGAAAAAAAAAAAAAAGCCTCACAATTATAAAGAACGAATGAGGGAGGAGATGTAGGAAAAAAGGAAACATTTCTGTGAGCACAAACAACAAATTCGTTAAATTGTACGGTTAAAACCAACGGTCACAGTTCCACTGTTAAAATTAAGTCCTATCTGGATAATGGTAGTGTTTTTTTATCTATTTTTATTTTAAAATGTATTTTAAAAATAGAAATGTGTTTTTTAAAATGATTGTGAATTAGTTTTAGTTATTTTTTTAAAAATTTTACTATATTTAAAAATAATAGATTTTGAAATTTCAATTTTTTATTTTACTTAAATTTACTATTTGACATCACTCGTTCGTCTTATCATCACCTATCATCACTATTAATTGTTAGCATACTTGGCCATAAGTCTCTAGCCATGACCCTTGTCTTTTGTTGCCAACCACCATCTTTAGTCTCAGTAGCTATGATTTGTCTTTCATTGATCACTAGTTATTGACCACCACCACTAGTCATTGATTTTCGGCTACCATCACTAGTATCTAACCAACATTGTCAAGTGTTATTTATAGTAGCCCACCACTAACATTTGTACTATTGCTAATTGCTATGTTTAGTAGTTGGTTATCGACAACCACTATTGATTGCCATAGAGGAAACATTTCATGGGGTCGAAATTTGACCATAATATAAGAATATTTTAAAATTTTAAGACAAAAAATATGGTTTTTATACATTTGAATACTTAAAACAAATTAATTTTTGTTTTATATATCTTTAAACAAAAAATCACTCTAAATAATTAGTAGATGTTTTAAATATTTATGATTTTTCAAATAGATACCCTTACTATTTTTTCATTTAATTGGGTTCCTAAACTAAAAAATAGGTGTATGAGATTATTTTTTGTCAATTTAAAAATAACACAAAACAACAATTTGTATTTACTAAATATTCTAAGAGGTCATGTGAAGATATAAGGTTGATTTAGTGACAAAATTCACATATAAAGATGAAAGAGAGAGGTAATGGTTCGAATTTCTCCACTAAAAAACTAACACATTAACAACTAATATTTATCTTTTAGTTTAAATATAATTATCTCCATCGGATGATATATGTGTTTCAGATTAAAATAAAATTGTAATAGTTTTTAAAACTTTAGGGACTGAATTAAAAATGTTACATGTCTAAAAAGTTAATTAAAAAAATAATTTAGGATACTTTAAAATTAGTAAACAATTCAACGACTTAGAATAATTTAACCTCAAAATTACTTAATTATCATCGCTTGATTAGTAGTAAATGGTTAGTCTTTACCACCTATGAGATAGCTTTCGGAAGTAAAAGTAATATAACATAATTAAACTATATATATATATATATATATATATATATATATTTATTTATTTATTTTAATGCACATACTTTACTTTTAGTTGGAGTTCACTTTTAGTTGCAATGTAATAGTAAATGATACTAGAAATTATTTTTTTTTAAAAATATTATTTTTCATTTTAAATAATTTACTTCAACGAATATTAACTCTTAGATAAAGACTAAAAATAGTAGACAATTAAAATATTAAAATACTTAAAATTCAAATTAAATCATTTAACCCTAAAATCTTTGAAAAAATTTATCTAATTATCACATCATAAAATATCTTAATTATTCCACTGTTGGACTGCTACCATGACCAACACTGCATTATCACCATGATGGTTGTTGTTATCGTTACAATCACTAATCACTATCATCGTTACTAATCTCACTATAATGATTTGTGTTATTACCTTTATTGCCACCACCATGACTAATGTTGTCACACTTTTTACTCACGGAACAACTTTAATTTTTATTTTATTATTTCATCTTTTCTTTTTTCTTTCTTTTCTTTTCTTGCAACCCTAAAGAGTCTAAGATAGTTAAACTTAGTTATATTTTAAAAAAAGTTTAATTAGTACACAGTATTGATGTAAAAATTTTTATACTAACATTCAATCATAACTCTTAATTTATGAGAAGTTTGATGACTTATATCAAATTAATATTTAAAAATCATATAAATGAAAAAGACGTGTTTAAATGTCAATGTAATATTCTTTTAGACTATCAATCTATACTAATTAAAATCATTTAAAAATAAGTAAATTTTCTTTAATATTTTTAATACTATAAATAAGTAAGTCATATATATATATATATATATATATATATATATATATATATATATATAAAGGATCTACTTACTCTAAGAGTAATAAGTTTAAGAAAATTACTCTCTATCCTTATACTTCATTTCATTAAAAATCTAATAATTATAACTAGCGAAAATACAGACACTGTTGTGCCTATGTATTTGCATTTCTATTTTAATATGTTATAACAATTTTAAGGTTTAATTTATATCTGTTGCAAATTTTTATATTTTGAAATATAAATTATTATATGACATGTTTTTATATATATTTTGTTAATTTTTATATTTTTTATTTATGATAACATGATAAAAATATGTCAGGTCAATGAATATATCAAATATGCAATGAATACAAAAAAATAGAGACCGGAGAGAGTTTGAATAGAACTCAAAATATTAATATTGTCACACTTGTGTATTTGCATGTTTATTAAAAATGTTTATAATGAAATATATACATATATTAATCATGTTTAAGGAAGATTGATTTGTGATAAGGTGAAACTTGTGAAAATGTGCATATATTAATAGGAAGATGTTATATTTGCGAAAGTGGATACAATCATAAAATGTTTAGAAGGTAAAACAATCATAAAATATGGACACCAAAAGGTCATATACCCATTATATAATATATAGTATATATTATAATATTATATATTGTAAATTATAGATATAGTTGGACAATTATGTATGTTGGAGATCAATATCTTTAAGTAATTTTTTGTTTAAAGTTGTAAGGTTGATTTAGTAATATATTTTACGTTATATTAATAGGGAGAAATTATGTTTGCGAAAGTGGGAACAATCATATAATATATTTAGAAGGTAAAATAGTCATAAAACGTGGACACAAAAAAATCATATTCCATTATATAATATAGTATATAATATAATATCATATATTATAAATATAGTTGGACAATTATGCATGTTAGATATTAATATTTTAAATTAATTATTTGTTTAAAGTTATAAGATTGATTTAGTGGTAAAATTTACATTTGGGGAGTGAGAGGTTGTGGGTTTGAGTCTTTTGTATGACAAAGTAATTTATTTTTTTCAATTTAAAAATAGGTGTAAGGATAGATATATATTTTGAAAAGTGAACATCAAAAGAGACAATTTCCTTTATTAATAATATATATATATATATATATATATATAGTACATAATATAATATTATATATTATAGATACACTAGGACAATTATGTATGTTGGATATCAAATTTTAAAGTGATTTTTTTTTAAAGTTATAAGGTTGGTCTTGTGGTAAAATTTATATTTGAGGAGCTAGAAGTTATGAGTTTGAGTCTCTTCTATAATAAGGTAATTTATTTTTTAATTTTAAGATAAGTGTAAGGATAAAATAGCTATTTTAAAAAGTAGATATCAAAAGAGGGTATTCCCTTTATTAATAGTATAAATGAATAACTAATCTTTATCATTAAGTTTTAAGAAACTAAAAAATTAGAATAAAAAATAAATCTTTAAACTTTACTCTTAGAAAGAGAGATCACTCTATATAAAATAAGATACACATTATAAACATGATATTACATGTTTTGCAAATGCACTGTATATAAAAATCTTAAAACAGCCCTCTAGTTATACGTTGCATGGTCGATCATAATTGAACATGGAACACATGAGTACAACTCGTATGTTTCTTTAACGATGAAATGTTCCAAACTTTACCTATAATTAATGAATTGGTGATAATGATCTTCTCGATGCATACAGTTCAATGTTTTAAATGTGAAATAAAATGGTACTAAAAAAGTGCAGCGAAAGCAAAGTCAAGATTCAAGATTCAGTTACTAGCCACTTTTTTTTTTTTTTTTTTTTTCTTTTGGAAATGATTGGACTGAACTACCTTACACAGTACAAATAAGCACATTGAGCACATGTAGGAATGCAAGAAAAAAGTCCCTCTCCCTCTTTTTACCAATAATATGCATACTTCATCGGAAGAATTATGACACAGATAAATCAGACACTTCGACGCGGTTAACACTTGCAATATAAAATATCGGGATACCATATATAAAAAAGCATGGCAAAAGAAATTTATTAAGTGTGATGATTTTATTAACTACAATATATATAATCATTTTATTTCTTTTTACTATTCAAAATAAATTTTTTCTTAAAAAAATGTTAAATATTGTTCCCAAAAAAAAGTAATATATATTTTTTTGGTGTGAACTTAGGATATTTCTTAACTCTCCTAAGGATTGATATCTTAAAATCGTGAAATTCAATTCAGAAATTAACTTTTTTTTCAATAAGTATTTGTTTGTACATGGAGGTTAAATTTATGACTATATACTTAAGATTTTTTGTCAAATATGTCCCAATGTATTGATCTGATATAGGTAAAAAAGATGAATAATTAATCTTTTAAGAGGATGCGTGAACTTTTTTAGATATATCAACATCCGACACGATGTTGCCTGAAGCTATTAAAAATGTATGTTGATCACATTGTGCCACCTCAAACAATAGGGGCCGCCATGCTTTACCAACATGTTTAAGGTGCACCGAGTATTTTATTCTTCTACGGAAGCGTTATTATTACTCTTAATTTAGATTTGTTTGTTCTCTTTCTGTGGATCTCAACAAGCACATGTACATAAAAGAGGAAAGCAACCACTAGCAGGAACAGAGAAAAATGCTTCCTCCTAACATTGTTTAGTCACCTGTTAACATTAAAATGGAAAATCTCTAGTCTCCAACAACCACAGCCCGCATGATTAGAAAAGGAATTAATTCAATTAAGCTTTTCAATTTGATATTATATAATAATAATAATAATAATAATAATAATAATAATATATCCCCACAGCCTATCATATTTTTCCGAATGTAGGAGTAGAGGACTTACTCGTCAAAAATATGCGCGTAAAGCTTTACTTAAGTCGTTATTTTCATCTCTATTTATATACTGTATATAAACTAAACTGGTTTCCTATTAATTCTTCCCTATTAAGGACAAAGCCAGACAAAGAAACAATCTAATATGTTTATACGCCACTGATTAAAGCTTAAAGGCATTCACGAAAGAAAAAGATCCACACAAAGGCAATTAGAACACGATTGCAATTGATTATCCGCACATGTACTAATTAAAAACAAAATTGTACTCCCCTAACTTCAGTCAACTCTTTTTATAATCAAGTTACAACACTTTATATATTCTGTCTCACACTATTAATGACAAGATTGATTAAAATTAATTAACATTAACATGTTCTTGAATTGATCAATCTCAAAAACATATACATCAATTTTCACTTGAAATAATCTAATGTATTCAATCATGGTTAAAAAATTTAACTGTTTATTATCTATGCGAAAGGATTTTCATAAACACAAATTAATCGGCTATATATTACAAGAGCATACAGATATATTATCATTATCTTAATTAACCCAGCTTGTTGAGTACGTAAAACATAAAAACATCAAGGTCATTCACATTCTTTATAGTAACGTCGTCTTTTCTCCAATTTAGCATTAAGATAAGTTTCATGTGCAATCAAAGACATATGTTTTAGTTTCCAATCTCTTGTACAGTGTACATAGTACAGAAAAAGATGAGTTTATTGTACTCTTGAATATTGGCACAATCTTGGGTCCAAAGAGAAAAATTAAAGACAGGATTATACGTGTTGTGGTGGTTCCGTGCTACTGGCCTCAGTTTTTGCGTCTGTACATTCTTTAACAGGTAAAGAATTCTGACGAGTAGCTGTAATTCCTTCTTTGCTTTTTGCCCACAAAACACTGTAGAGACTTAAAACCAGTAGAATACCTCCCCGAACGCTGAATTGAAATTTGAAAAGCAAACAGTCCAAAAGTTAGAGGATTAGGGCAACGGGGCAGTATAAATTAAAATAGTTTACAGGTCATTCTTTCTTTACTTTTGGATATATCACCGTGTACGCATAACTTTTGTTGATTATATAAATGCAAATGTGCATGCGTTCTTTTACGACAAATGTGAGTGTTGCGTAACTTTTTTATATAAAATGCAAAATATTATATCAAGCTTAAGTAATACGACAAAAAATAAATCTAACAACACATCAAAGTGGCTAACCATGCACATGCAAAGTAGGGCCGGTGAAACATATTTGTAGATGTGAAGAGTATATTAAAAAATGTTTTTAAAGATGTTTTAAATTAATAATAATATTTTAATTTGAGTAAAAATTATATAATTAAAAAATAGATTTAATTAAAATATACTTTTATCATTTAAAAGATACTTAAAAAATAATAAATATGTTAATATTAAATATTTTATATTTGTGAGGTCTAAAAACTAGAGTTTTATTTTTTCTTTAATTGAGTTGACTATCATGAAAAAAACACTAGGTCAATTAAACAGTTAAACCTTGTTTAGTTGGATAGAAATAATGAGAAGAGTAAAAATACATAAAGGAAAAAAAAAATTGGTTGTCTGGTAGAATGATGGAGTTGATTAGTAAGTACTTTTTCATTATCTCACATTTTTTCCATTAATTTTTCTATTTATTTCTTTTTAAACATTTTATTTTTTACTTTTTTCATCCACCTTTATTTTTTTAATTTTCATATATTCTATTTCTTTTCTTTCTACTAAATGAAAGTAATTTTAAGAGTTTTAACTATTTTTTTAGAAACAACAAAATATTATTAAGATATATGAGGGAATACGCAGCCAAGCGGTGGTTTTACATGAGAGTTCCACCACACCAGTAAGGTAACATATCCTCTAACCTAACAACTCAATATCAATACAGAAAAAAAGTTAAATTGAGTACACAAGAAATGGTTTTAACTATGGGTATTCTTAACTGGTTATGATAAAGAAATTTAAAGGATTTTTTTAAATAAAAGTTGTAGATAAGAGTTAATTCAAAAAATATAAATAAACGTAATTTAGAGTATTTTAATAATTTTTTTTCTTTTTATACTTCTTTAAACCTCCTTAACAAGTGTCATTAGAATTACAATATTGATTCCTATTTCCCTTTAACTATAATCGTAAGAAATTGAACAAATCGATTAATTAGTCCAATTGATCTTACAAACAAATGGTGTCAATTACCAGATAAATTGATTTAAAATTGGTTTAATATGTTTTGAAGGAGATCAAACCTTTTCTTTACAATTTTTTTCTGAGCTTAAATGTTAAGAACTATTTAATGTGGTTACATATTTAATTTTAAATATAATATATTACGATAATTCATATTTCTAAATAATGTTTAATTTCTAATATCATAAATATATTAGATTGTTTTTAATATATAATATATAATTAATATTACAAATTAAATAATATTATTTAATTATTCCTAATTCAACTACTATTCAATTAAGTTTAAACCATCAAATCTTAAATTACTATCTTCACCAGTTCAATAATCCTGATTTCAACCTTCCAGTATTCCTAACATCAATAATCCTGAATGGAAAGGAATATTTCTAGTCAAATTAATTGTAAGTTTAGGGCTCCAATTACTTTACTGTACTTTTTTTACTATTGTCATTTTACATTAATTTTAGTTATTTAAAGTAAATTTACAGTAATATTAACATGTTTATATATGGATTAGGTATTAAACTATTAATTTTGAAGATTGAGTTTGGCTGGCAAAATAGTCTTATGCGAGTACCTTTGGAAAAGAGTTAACAACAAATTTTATTTTATTTTATTGAGATTGCTAAATATGCGGGCTTTATTGTCATTTGCCGAACCCTATAAATTCACAGAATCACAAATTAATAGGATTACTTTTATAAATTTTGAACTGAAAAAAAAATAGAGAATAATGCTTTAGAACACTTTTTTTTAATAAGTTATGAATAAAATCAAAATATATTTTTATATATAATATTTCTAATGTCTCACTATTTACCTACTCGTATATTATAAATTCAACTCACTGTTAGCTTAAAATCAGAAATACTACAGAGTAAAATCAATACCTTCTTTAATTAGTTTCATATTCAAAAGAACTTTTAGTTTTCTAAATTTTTAATCCACATTTTAAAATTCTTTTATCTTTATTAAATATAATATAATATTTATAAATCATTATTATAATATCATATTAATTAAATTAAATGTACATATTTTCAAAATTAAAATTTTAACAGTAAACACATTTTTATAAACAAATATTAATTATCAAAAGATTAGTTGTTTATTAGTATGAAAAGTCAAATCTACTGCTACTCATACTTCCTTCCATTCTTAACCATTCTACTCAGCTCACAACTCCTACTTGAATTGATATTTTTATTAAATAAATAATGTTACCATAATTTGTGTGTACATGACACAGTATTTATAAATATTTGTGCAATGTGAGAGATATTTATTACTACTTTATGGGTTGTGATTAAATGTCAGTGTAAAAATCATTTACACTGACAGTGTATATCATTTAAACTCAAAGTTAATTGATATACACTGTCAGTGTAAATGATTTTTACACTGACATTTAATTATGACTTTTCATTTATGTGATTTTTAAAGTAGTAATGAGTAAAGTCAACAAATCTACCATGAATGAAGGATTGTGATTGAATTTTAGTGTAAAAATCTTTACATTCACATTTAATCATGACTTTTTATTTATGTGACTTTTAAAATAGTAATAAGTAAAGTCAACAAATCTATCATGAATGAAGGCTTGTGATTGAATGAATGTCAATGTAAGAAGTAAGAATCTTTACACTGACCGTGTATATCTTTTTGTATTTAGGAAAAACTTACCTTCCCAAACGCAGGGCTTCGCCCAATAGCAATATGGAACCTGTTGTACCAATTATAAAACTCAGTGGATTCCACATTGCTGAAAAAACTGGTCCTTTCTTTTCGATCACCCAAGATTGCAAGTAGTAGGAGATCCCAGTCACCAGTACCCCCTGTTAGATGCAGGTATATTCTCATAGTAATATTAATCATCATCGTAATTTATTGAATGCAATGGAAGGGAAACTGTAGACAAAAGTACATACAATCAAGTCATAAAATAAGTTGCTCATAAGCTTTCTAAACACATAATTAATTGCAGTCACTAAGTCGCAATAGCAACCTGATTGTTAAAATATTATAAGTGACTATTGACTTGGACATTCAGTTAACTGCAAGAACAGAGGGTACTTTCCATTTTATTTTTTTTCCCTTCAATTTTTAATTAGAAATTGGGAGATTCAAATTCAATTTAACTAGAAACAGTTTTTATGGTATACTGGAAAAAAAATAGATCTTGGTGATGAATAAAAGTCTATATATGGCTTTTGTAACATTAATAAATTAAGCATTTGTTTTGTAAGATATCGAGGTCTAAGGCAAGAATTAACATAATCAGATTATAAAATAGACAAAAGAACTTTGGTTGTGAGGCATTCTAAATTGCAAGGTCCTTTAATTTTCCTCCTGTGTGAATTTGTGAGAAGGCACATCATTGTGACAAAACTTTCCCCTCGGTTTAAAAGAAGTTTCACTAATAGAATGCATTACTTTAATACTTACACAGTAAACAACTGCAAGAAGTCTCATATTCCAACCCAACTTCCACTGCTGAATATCCCTTTCAAAAGCTATAGCAATACCAAATGAGTGAATTGAAGTTGATAGGCACTGAAGGCTCGTGAGCATCAGTTTTGCAGGGTAGCTTTTAAGAATTTGAGACTGTTATTTTTTGGACCAGTGTTAGTACAGTCATAAACCATCAACTAATTAAGCCACAAACAGAATTGTGTACAGACTAAATGTTTTGCACCATTCTGGCATAAATTGGAAAAGAACAGATACACAACATTAGTGGCTTACCTGAATTATAAGCCAGAGGCCCCAGAGGATGATGCCTAAAAACAAGACTAAAGAGCACAATATCCATCTTTTGGTAGATGAAAAATGATCTTCATGGTGTGTACTGTCGTGATTGTGGTATTCGGCTGGGCTGAGATGTGCAGTCCTTAATTGGGGTCCCTTGTAAAATGCTAGGATTGCTACACCAACCAAGCACAGTAATACACTTCCTATCTTTGTCATTCCAGATTTTGTCCTTATATTTACCTTCTCTATTCTGCTATATACATAACAATAAATTAAACCACTAAGAATCATATTTGCCAGTCACTCTAATTTGCTAACCACAGACCGCAAGATTAATTATTGAAATGGAATGGAAGGTGAACTAAATTGGAATAATGATAATAATATGATATGATCATGATTGTGATTGTGAATCGGACTCTTCGGTTATCTTTTAGACTCTTACGAGTTTTTAGTCATGGTTGTAATTGTTAACTTTTAACGACTTCTCAAATTAACTCGTTATCGAACTCTTTTATGAATTAATTCAGTTAAACTCTTTAAAGTTGTGTAAACTCACAAAAAAATTTCCAAGTAAAGAAGAAAGTCTCTAAGTGACTAAGTTTGAAATGAATCTTTTCAATAATAATAAAAATAAATAGTTTGAAATGAAATGCAATTTTTGTCCCTCATAGACTTGCAGTGACTACTATTTACGACTTAAGAAAAAAATTAGCTCCTTTTTTAAATATATGATTCAAAAATTGAATCTTATCTTTTAATGAATTTATATATAATTTAGTGATTTATGTAATCACTTATGTACTAACATATTTTATTACTGTGGTTCGCTACTTCAATTTATTAGACAGTTGAAATGTTGAATTATCGTTTTTTAAGAAATATTAAATTACTATATATAGTGTTGAAATAATATTAATTGAATATTTCTAAGAAAACCAATAGTTAAACAATATTTCTACTTTATAATAAATTAAAGTATACTTTTTAATATTGAATTATTGTAGTGTTAAAAATATTATATGTCATTAATTAATAGACTTTTTATATTTTAATTTACCAGTGAAATCTACTATTTGAATCTACTAAATTTTCATTAGTATATGCAGACTTTTGAATTTCACAATCTTGATTATGATATACATAAATCATGAATTAAAAAGTAAACTCTCTCGGATTGTCTAAAAATAATTAAAAGAGAGGAATCTTAGGTCATGTTGAAAGAGGTCCCATAAATATTCTATTTTAAAAAGGAGAATTTTTTAATATTATAAAAATTAATAACTGTTAATTATAACGATCTACAGTAAAATACTTTTAGACCGTGTACATTAATTAAATTCAATGATATGTTGAATTGCTTTTGACTCCCAAAACATGGTTTCAGTAGAAAATGAGAAAAAAATTATCATTAGAGCAAATCATAATTTGATAATTATAACTCAAACACAGTCTCTTGACGAAATTCCAGCTTCTATCAAGATCAGAACAGATAGCATTGGTCACTGACTCACTGGCCATAACTTAAAAGGCTAAAAGTAACTTTTACTGGAAATATCAGATCCTCTCTGTTGAAAACATAAAAGGAAGATGGAAAAAATTACCTGAGCAGCACAGCAAAGAAGAACGTACACGCGGGGAGGGAATTAACAATTGCAGCGGCCAATGTGGCAGATGTGTAAACTAGGGCAATGGCTTGCATATTTAGACTCAGAGTGAGTCTGAAAAGCAACAGATTAAATTAAAATTATGGACCTAAGGTTCTTTTGCAGAGTAACATTTTATATCAGAAAATGACAAAGAATAATGATACTGTACCCAAAAAATGAGGATACAAAAATCTTGCAGAAGGTACAAAAGGAGAGTGGCACTGGCACTGCTCTGTTGCTGGACCATATAGTAAAAATTCATGTCAGTTATATATAGAGACATTATAAGGCAGAACAAGCAGGGAAGAAACACAGACACTTAATTACATATATAATATACCTTTCAAATATCAAGGCCAGAGGGACCATAAAAATGGTTCCAATCAGCTGCCTATAAAAGATAAACACACAGCTATTCATTCCCCGGTTCAACGCGGCCTTAGACAACAAAGTGAGACCAGAATATATTATTTGTATTATAAACACTGCCAAATATGGCTTTACTTCACTCATTTGACACTGAAAAGATAAGTTTGTCACAACTCGTTATTTTCATCAATCAAGTGCATATATATAGTTTCAAATTGCTTGTTCAACCCTTTTCCCTAAATGAAAACGGTGCATAATTGGACTCGTGGTGGACATATATTTATGCCTTCGTGAGCTTACACTTGGATTGGAAATCTGAGTGGTGTATCTATTCTCTTAGCACTCTTATTTTTAATTAAATCTTTATTATAGCATCTCATCTTTCTATTTTTCTACTCAAAAGTAATAATCTAATAGTAGGAACATGTAGCAGCATTCCCCGGCAACCTTTCAAATTGGACTCTTTGCAAAGACCTTGTGCTAATTTTCAGATATTCCCTTCCAACCAGGGACTCGATTATATAATTGTTGGAATTTTGTGGATTAATTAATGTGATCAACTATATAAATAAATATATAATATTTAATTTATGGATATCATTTTTTATGTTTATTATGCGAGTGTGTCGATAGAGAAAATTAGGAGAGGCAATGACATCTAGATCAAAAGCAAGAAAAACCCTCAAATTCAAAAAATGCTTACAAAAATATTTACTTAATCTCAGCTCAAAAGAAACAGGTGGAGCTCAAATCTATTACCGATGTTAGCATATTTTGTCATCTATGTTAGCATATTTTGCCGAGAGATACCAAATCGCTAAAGTAAAATAGTAATAATTAGAATAAAGTTATTGTTTGTATACTTGCTGCAATGTGTAGGAATTTATCCATCGTTGTTATTAAACTACGTGAAAAAAAATATGATTAAGTTTGATCATTAAAGTAAATGGTTATTAAAATATAGATTAAAATAAAATGAATTTAATCGAACAATTGAAGTGTTAGAAATTAATACAGTAAATATTTACGATAAAAAGCAACTAGCTTATTTCTTGAAACCTTAAGTGATGTTATGTACACAATTTATCAATTAATGTATTTCATTATTCGTGTTTAGTCTAAACATATTTGAATCATAATTCTTACGTAAATAGAATTAGAGTTTAATTGATATACACTGTCAGTGTAAAAGGACTATAATCTTTACATAGACAATATATATCAATTAAACTCATAGAATTATAATATTGTTATACTAAGAACTTGAATCTTTCTACTAACAAAACTAATATACTAATATTTGTCTATAAAAATAAATATTTACATAAATAAATCTAAATTTTACAATTAAACTTGGATTTGCATGTAGTCAATTTAACTACAAAATTTGCATTAAAAAAAGACTATGAAATTGTTTTCCAAGTCACATTATTGAGGGTACTATAAGTTTAACGGCTAAAAAAGACTTTCACATAATAAAGATTAATATAAGGATAATATTGAGTTTTCTCAATAATCTCTCTAGCTATTAGAAAAATTAATATAAAATAGCCAAAGGAACCTAATAAAATTGACATAAAAAATATTTATACTCCAAAATATTTGTTTATTGTAGATCACAAATATTAAAAATTCAAATTTGTATATGAGTGCGGTTACAGAACAAATAGTTATATACTCATATTTATATTATTAATCCTCAAAAGAGTATTGTTGTATCAGTTTGTGGTCAAGTAAACTCAATCTTAAATAAATTGTAAAATTTAATAAACATAATATAGAAGGATTCTTAAGTATTATTATAACTATTTGCAAATCTAATTATAATTATATTAATTATATAATAAATGTAAAATTACATATTTAATTAAAAAATATTCTAAAACATTTTTTTATATTTTTTGTTATTTATATTTTTTAAATTAAAATATAATTAATAACTATATTTATTTAACGATAAAAAAATAAATTAAAGTTATAAAAAATAATATTACAGGTTACTTTGAGTATACTTAACTTGATAATCCCTGACAAATAAGAGAATGAATATTAAAATTTCATATTCACTTTTTTTATATCTGAACCCTAAACCCTAAACTTGAACATGTCTTGCATTTTTTGGGATAAGGATGGCCACTTTGTGTTGATAAATTATTTGGGATCATATTATTTACACCTCAATATAATGTTAAATGTATTTCTCTTTCTCTTTTATTTTTAATTTTAATTACTAAATACCTTTTTATAAAAGTAATAAAAACATTAATTTTATTTCATCTTTGTTGTTCTTTAACCTTAATTTTGTACCCCATTTGAATAATTTTTAAAATATATCTTTGCAACTCTTCTTTTTTATTCTTTAAACCTTATTTAGTAGCATATCTATGAGTCATATACTTCTACTTTTATATCATTTGTGATTATCTTTGATTTTCTTTCAAATAAATTTATGACAAGCAAGTGATATTATGTGTTGCATTACAATAAGGTGTGTTTATTTGAGATACATTTTATTCTTTCCTCTTCCATTAAGAACAATAAAAGATGTCATATATATATATATATATATATATATATGTATTTTTTCTTTTTCTTTTGGATTAAGCATGAGAGATCATAAAACATAGATGTAGTCATTGATTTTGTGCTCTAGTTTTTAAAGCTTTAGAAATAATTTTTTGGTAGAGTAAGTAAACATTTTGAAAAGCATCTTCTAGTATAACCACTTACTCTTCTAAAAATTACTTCCCAAAAGTATAAATGTGTGTTTTTTTTTAATAGGAAACATGTAATTCCATTCAACTAATAGGATTATTAAAACTTCCTCCCATATCACAAATTATAGCAGAATAAGCTTGGTGAGGGCAATCCTCCACTCAAACCAAATCTAAGGTGTCAAATGCTAACTTAGCTAAAGTGTCACCAGCAAATTTTTTTGTTCTATTAGTATGTAACAAAACAAAATTCTCTTTATTTTTGTCATATCTTTACAATCCTTCATAATAGCTTGCATATATGTATAGTTTTGCTCTATACCTTTGGTCCAACACCTATGAATAGCTTGGTAGTTAGTCTCAAAATAAGCATTGTTCAAAAGCAACAAATGTTGGGCTATTTGGACAATCCATTTGAAAGCTAGGCTTTTAACTATTTGAGGTGTGTAACAATTGGTATGTAACTGTGTGGCTGAAGCTAAAACTTCCCCTACACGGTTTCTAAAAATCACCCTCATTCTTATGTCAGTACCTTTCCTCACAGAGGCATCAAAGTTGGCTTTTATGGACCCCATAGGAGATGGGATCCATCTTATAACATCATGAACCACATTTGGGACAACATATATTTGGTTGGACTTGAGGGAGCTTGCCTGAGCTAGAATTTAGCCAAGTGATGTTGTTTTGTTCTCAAATACAAGCAAGTTTCTAACTTTCTAAATGCTATAGAGAAATTCACATATTCTAGCAATCATTTCTAATATATATTCTAAGAGTAAAATGGGAGGCATACCATCATCTCTTTACTTCTTCACAAGTAAGGAGAGCATGAGTCACTGATTCCTCCATTTTTTCACATCTTGGGCAATTAGGATCCACATTCATTCCATTTTGGTCTAAGATTTACCTGGTTGGAAGGACATTCTGGTCATCTCTCTAGACTAGAGTGGAACATCTACGCAACGTCTTGATCTTCCATAATTTCTTCCAAATATCCCTTACAATTACACTTGAGCTAGGTGGTTAGCCTCTAAGATTTGTTTAGTTATCCTATATCCTGTTTTGATAGAATAACCCCTATGAGTTGTTTCTTTCTAGAGCATAAAGTCAGATTGGAAGTTGTTCCTCAAATGTATAGCCTGAATGAGCTTTCTCTCATTACTATTGAAATTCTCATACAACTTTTGATTGTCCTAAGTGCTAGAATTATAGTCAATAAGGTCGGCAACCATCAATGAGTCATCTACTTCTTTGGATAGGTTAACATACTTGTTATCCACACTATTTGAAATCCATTTGTCCTTCTATACACTAACTCTTTGGCCATTTCCAATCCTTCACATCATCCCCTTTTTCATAATCGCCTTTGCTAACTTCATACTGCTTCAAACAAAGCTATGATTGTGACCCCTTTTAGCTTGTAAAGGGCGGACTCTATCAAAGTATTTTTCTTTCATCACCAAAGACATAAGAGATTTCTCCATATGAATGATTTTCCACCATTGTCGATTTAGTAGAAGGCCTTTGTCATTTTGAAATCGAGACCTTTTCTGCCTTTGACCGAGTCAGCTGCTACCAACTTACCCAATCCATGTTCTTCACATCTACAAATCCTCCCTAGTAAAACTTGACTATGAGACTCTTAATCTAATTACAGATTGAGCGTAGGAGCTGGGAATAGCTTGGACCATAGTTTTTATAAGGACCTCTCTTCCTACTTGAGAAAGACATATTTCTTTCCATCCCTTCACCTTTTTCTAGACTTTTTCTTTAACATAATTGAAAATTTGATTTTTCAATCTACCAATCATGGTTGGTAATCCCAAGTACCTATCATGCTTCTCCATTGCCTTAACTTTAAGAAGCTATATAAGCTCATTTCTTCTAGTAGTAAACACATTTCAGTTGAAAGAGATCTTTGATTTTTTATAGTTTACTTTTTTCCCTAAACCCCCCCTCATATTTCTTTAGAATTGAAGCTGTCTCTTGGGGAATCTCCCTTCCGAATACCACACTGTCATCAACAAAGAACATGTGTGATATGGTTGGAGCTTTTGGACAAATTTGGATACAATGAAGAAGACCTACTACCACTAATTTAGAGATCAATATTGATGACAAAGATTCAAACAAAGAATGAAGAGACAAGGGGATAAATGGTCCCTCTGTCTCAGTCCTCTCTTAGGTCTAAAGGTTGTGCTTAGGCTTCCATTAAGAATAACTGAGAAGGAAATGAACTGAACACATCTCATGACCAGGTCTTGGAACTTTAGAGGAAGCCCCATAGATAAAAGCACTTGACTAAGGAATGACTATTCAATCCTGTCATATGTTTTTGACATGTCTAGTTTAAGGGCCATAAACCTTTTGTTTCCTGCATTCTTATTTTTCATGAACTTTGGAATCAACACTATACTTGTGTGATTGATGTCCACCAAGTCACCTCTTCCATTAAGCACATTCAGAGCCAAATTTGTCACATTTTCCCCCACAATATTCCAGAACTTTTCGTAGAATAAAACTAGTGTTCCATCCATCTCTAAAGCTTTGGTTGGATTCATTTGAGAAAAGGGATTCCGTAACCTCTTCCTTGGTGAACTCATTAGACAACATGTTGTACATGTTCTGATCCATTCTCCCTTCAACATTTGCTGTTATTTTCTCAATTCCAATGGGGTTAGAAGTAGAGTACAACTCTTGAATATAGGAAGATAGAATTTCTTCCATCCCTTCTTCATCCAAAGAAGTTGCATTTAAGGTCAATGTAATCTGGATACCAGATATGCAAGTGGGCATAATTTGTGGTTTTATATTGCGATCGCGGTACCAGATATGTAAGTAGGGGTGCCTTATGATGTAGTTAGATAACAACTATTTTGTCATAAGGTTTAGATAGACTTTAGACAATAGTTGTTAGATAAGTATGCTAAGACTTTGGGTGTTGTTAGATGGGCCGAATGGACATCATACATCAATTTGAGAAGTCTTTGGTCACCTTGATGTTCGAACTCAATAAGTATTCAAGACGCATCATGTCATGTCAGTATATGGTGTTAAATGCTTATGTTTGGAAGAAACATAAGTGTGATTGTTTGATTGTAATGGTTATTAAAAAAAATGATTGTAATTGATTGGTTTAATCTCTTTTACTATATGCTTACCCTTGCATTATTTGTTGTCTGGTATGAACGTGATGATCATGCCTTGCACGGGAGCAGATGACAGTGGTGATGTTGAGAGGTAGGGGAACCAAATGTGATATTAGCTAAAATGTTGACTAGAAGCTTACTAAGTTTTGGGTTGAATGTATATAACATTTTGGAATTTCATGTAATTAAGGAGTATGGAATCATTTGGAAAGTTGTGGTGTTTTGGTTTTGTATATGTACTATGATTTCTCTTTTGTGTTAACTTATGTACATGAACTGGATTACCATATGAGTTGAGTTAAGCTCATGATTAGTAGAACTTAAGGTGTGTTTGTATTATGATAACCTATAAGATGTACAATGTTATGAACTTGTAGCTATGTTAGAGTTATGCCTTAAATCCAGTAGATATTGCATAGGTATGAGTGTAAGTTATGTATCAAATGTTTGATTTGTTAATGATTATGTAAGTAAATAGTTCCATAAGTTGCATAAATCTCTAGAAAGTTGCATAATTTTAATGTTTTGCACAATTTTTGGCTCAACAAGGTGGATTTCTCGCCTAGCAAGGGTCAAATGAGTCCTTTGTATAAAATTCGTGCTAGGCAAGCTCTAATTCATGCTGAGAGCAAAAAATTTGTGCTAGGCACAACCAAATCCTTGTTGGATCAAATCAACCTTTCTATTTGCAGTTTATGCTAGGGGAGTTAAAAATTGTGCTAGGCCAAAAGTAAATCGTGCAACCTTATTCTGAAGTCATTTTGGTTCATATACTTATTGGTACATTATCTTGTGCAAGTTGGAGTACCCACATAATGTTTGATACTTTGCCTAAGCCAAGTGTGACGATTTTATTTGTAATCTTATGTTGATTTTTGAATGAGGTGGGTGTGTTTGAATTGTTGGGTACTGAACACATTGATAAATAGATTTTTTTTGGGTGTTACGCATCACCAAGTAAGATGCCTATATCTCATTAGCGGGAAGAGGACCCTGAACTCAATGCCTTGGTATGCGGCTGAATTAAGCATAATTTTCCTTTCTCTTATGAGGGTATTTAGAGAAGGAAAAAAATTTCCTTTTCCAAAAATTAAGCCTTGCTCGGAGAAGGAAATCAAAAGGTTTATGAGATACACCAAAATCAAAAGGTAAATATAATTTCTTTTCCTTTTAGATTGATTAAAAAATGCATAATTCGAAATATATTTTTTAAAGAATATTATATTCTTAATTTCTAATTTAGAATGTAACTTTTTTATATTTTATATAATTTAGAATGTGGAAAAATTGTATTTTGGATGAGTGAAATACTTTTTATTTTATTTTAAATTGGCCTATACAATATATAATTTTTAAATTCTAGATTTATTAATCCAAAAGGTAAAGAATTGCATTTTAAATTAGAAAATATAGAATATATTTTCATTAAAATAGTTTTTTTTTAAATTAACCTCATGAATATAAATTTTTGAATAAATTACAGTAGTAGTCTTTAAAATTTAGTGTAATTATACATGTATTTTTCTATTTTTTTAATCATTATTTTTACACTCCTAAAATTTAAAGAAATGGTAGTGTAAGATTTAATAAAAAAAATACTAATATAATATTTTCAAATAAATAGAGAGAATACTATTGAACTTAAAAAAATTATTTTATAGAAATAGAAAAGAGTGTAATTATTTATAATTTGATGAAATTTAATGATTTTTTAAGTAATTATATATCTTTTGTTTGAATTCCGAACTAGTTAATCTAAAGCATACTTTTAATTATATTTACAAAACATATGTATGAATAAGAAAATGAGAAATTTGAAAATTTAATATTTTTAGAGGTGAGAAAAAAGAAGTGAGGGTGCGAAAAATAATTGGTTTGCAGTGCAGAAGCGAAAGTGCAGGGTTTAGCGTGAATTCTAAAACCCTCTTCCGTTTGGTAGAGTAGATGGGGTAAGTAAAGGTTGCTAACTATCGCTTGGGTTCCACATTGGTGATCGTGCGATGAGGCCTCTTTTCAGAAGGAAGCAGTTGTTGGCGGTGCGTATTGGGTTTCAGGCGCGTGAGGTGTCGTGTGGTTGTTATGGGCATCATGAGTTGGAGGAGACGCGCCGAAATGTGAAGGTATCGGTGTGGTGGGATTTTGAGAACTGCCAGGTGCCAGCGGGGGTTGATGCGTTGGGTGTGGCGCCGGCAATAACGAATGCAGTGAGAGCGAAAGGGATTAAGGGACCTCTTCGAATCAGCGCTTTCGGTGATGTTCTCCAGCTCTCCAAAGCCAACCACCAGGCACTTTCTGACACCGGCATTCACTTCACCCACACTCCTGGTTTACTCTTCTTCCTTAACTGCTACTCATTTCACCTCTACTGTCAACTTTGTTTCTTTTCAAATTCCGGATTTACATTATGCTTCTATTATAAATTCTTCATGTTTATTACCTTTTTTAATTTTTCGGTTTTAACTAATTTAGTTCCTATACAAAATATTTGTTAATTTTAGTTTTTACACTTGTATTTTCGTTGTGGATTATATTTGCACGTGGTAATGATATGGTTCATACGTGACAATGACATGACTGAAATTAATCATTTGGTCTTTCTATGTGATAGTATCTACTCTTGGAATTAGTCCCTCTAGGTGACATTACTTTATGAAATAAATAATCCTTTTATGAAGAACAAAAAAATGCAAGTTTTAGTTCCTATATTAACAATGCTCGATTCTGTTTTATTCTTTGATAACTTCATTAAGCTGAGGCTTATACGGGTTTTGGGTGAATGTTGTTGTGTTATTGACTGATGCATCAACGTTACATATATAGAGCGGTTGGTTACAACTTACAACTCTTAAAAGGCTAACGTGGAAGCTACTGGAATTAGGATAGAGCTACAGTCATCTGTTTCTTTGACAGCCATGAAATTGGATTTCCACCAAGGAAGATAATATAGGATGATGTAGATGTTTTATCATCCAATGTACCTCCCCGATCTGCATCAGTATAGGTGATTGATGAGATGGTAGAAGGTTTGTAAAGCATGAGAAAGTTGATTGTTTGCTTGAGATAGCGAAGCAATCGTTTCAGATGTTGCAGGTTAAGTGCAGTTGGATTATGCATGAGTTGAGTGAGCTTGTTGATTGCAAAGGCAAGTCGGGACATGTGAAATTTTGTGGTATTGAAGTGCCCCAATAATTTGGCTATAGGTGGTAGAATGGTAGATGTTTTGTCATCATTGAGCCGAAGGATTGCTGTAGATGAGAGCGAAGTGGGTGATGATTTCGCCCCACCATGTCAAATTTTTCCAGAACCTCCTGAATGTACCTGCCTTGTGAAAGAAACATTCCATAATTAATTAGTATTACCGTATTAGTTCTATACCAAGAAAGTAATGAGGTGCATGTATATATTTTAGAGAGAACTTTTGTGAGGGGGCTGCAATGCAACCTTGAAGAAAGTTATGATGTTCCCGCTTAGAAGTAGATCCTCTACATACACCAAAAAGTAAGCCTTGACATTATCATGTGCAAAATGAAAAGTGAGGGAACACTTTTGCTTATGATAAAGCCACAAGATACGATGAAGGTCTTCAAGGCATCATGCCATGCTCTTGGTGCTTGCCGAGGCCATAGATTGCCTTGTGAAGTCTGCATAAATAACTTGGTTGCTGTCTGTCTGTCTATAGGACTTGGGGGTTGGTCCATGAATACCAGTTCAGAAAGTTTGCCTTAAAGAAATGCATTATTTACATCTAGTTCATGCATTTGCCATTGATTTCTTAGCACAAGTGTAAGAACAACTTTGATGATTTGGGGTAGCACAACTGCGGCAAAGGTCTCTTAAAATCCACTCTGAGACATTGAACAAATCCTTTTGGAACAACGTGTATATTCCATTGCAAATAAGTGCTTCAAACTCATTTGAAATGGCCTTCCTCCAATGAGCATGTTTCATGGCTTCTCTAACTATGACTGGTTCAAGCTTCTTTGTCAATGGGTGTTTTGAGGTAGCAAATACTTTCTTGGGTTTATGAATATTATTATTTTTTTATCCAGTCACCATTTTGTGGTTATGTTGTGGAGTAGCATTCAGAACCTGATCATTAATCAAGGGTGAAGAAATAACTGGAGATATAAAGGGTGGAGATGGATTACCTTGTGAAGACTCAGAAGCTAATGCTGCCTCTTGACCAATGGTAGCTTGTGGATTGGAATGGAGTTAAGGTAAATTGGTTGGGCTTGTTGGATTGATAGAGATACAGGTGAGGGTAGTATCTTGCACAGAGGGTCAATGGGGATTATTTGTCGGGTGTCTTTATTTGGGTTTGATTGTGGTGAGGTTGGTGCAAGGAAAATGGTGATCATAAAAATTTTACATGACTAGAGATATAGACTCGATTGGTGAGGAGATCTATGCATTGATATGCATACTGTTCTGGGGTTGGGGAATATCTTACAAATAGGCATGGCTTGGATCTAGGTTGAAGTTTGTTGGTGGTATATGGCCTTAACCATGGGAAACATAGGCACCCGAATAAGTGTAGGTGACAAGGGTTTTGTCAAGGGTTTCATAAGGCGATTTCATGTATGTTGGTAAACGGTGGATTTGATAGGTGGCTGTGGTAAAGGCATAGGACCAGTAAGGTTGGTGGTAAATTGGCTTGGTGTAGGAGGGCACGTCTTGTTTCTACAATTTGTCTATGAAAATGTTCTACTGTTGCATTTACTTCGGGAGTATGACGTGGAGTTGTAAAGTGACAGATACCATGATGGGCTAAGAATTTTTTTAATTTGATGGTTTCCTCCATTATTAGAATAGAGTGATACAATTGGATGTTAATTTTTTTTTCCACGATAAAATTTGAACTGCAGAAATATTATCGAAACATCTAATTTATTTTTCAATGGATACAACTAAATGTATTTGAATAATGATCAACAATAACAAGATAATATAAGCATCTAAGTACCTCATTGGAGCTAGGCCCTAAACATGAGTATAGGCAAGATCAAGATGCTTCTTGCTGACAAGACTTGATGTGGAGAAAGGGATTTGTGACTCTTGACATTGTTGAATGAGACGCAAGGAGAGTTGGAGCTTGACTTTATTTTATGTAGAGAGGTCAGATGTTTCAAAGTATGGTCCAAGGGAAGGCAAAGGATGTGGTGCGATGGTGGATCGGTGGAGGAGGTGTTGACTAGTAGTGCTTTTGGCTTGATGGGTGGTGGTGGATGTGAATAAAGGCCATTCTTATGCATTCATTTGATTAAAGGCACCTTTATCTTCAAGTCCTTCACCAAAAATGAATTAGGAAAAATTCAACCGAAAATGGGTTAGTTTTACATAGAAATGAAACAGATAATAAAGTTTGACATATGATGGGTACACATAAAACTTTTCGTAATTGAAGTGGTTGAGTAGAAGTTTGGAGAATAGTGTTACTAGTATGAGTTATAGAAAGTGTAGATCCATCTCCAACAAGTTGATCACTACATGATAAGGATTGGATAGGTGTAGGGTTATCAAGATCATTTGTGATGTGGTAGGTTGCACCAGAGTTCATAATGAAGGAGGATTCCTTTTTGGATAGCCATGTAATTTGAAGCAAGTTTTTGCTGTAAGTCCAAGCTTCTCACAATAGTGACAAATGACTCTCTTTGAGGAGTTAGGAGATGTGGATAGGCCAGAAGATAACCTTTTGGAGTAAGATTGCTTACCTTTGTGTGCAGCATTCACTGTTGCAGCAATTAGGAGATCTGTATTTGAATCATCCTTCTGAGATAATTCTCGAAATTTAAAAGTGTCATGGAGTTCTTCAAAAGCAGTTGGATTTTCTTGAGTGCAAACTGCAAAGAGCAACAGAGACCTCCTTGTATCCAGCTCCTAAGCTATTTAGTGTTTGAATAACAAGATCCACATCATCCAATGGAGCATTGATAAAGGCTAATTCATCAGCCATGGATTTAATGCCATCAAGGTACTCAGTCATGGATTTGGAGTCCTTTGTGTTGTGTGTTAGTCATTCTTTCAAGTACATAATTCTAGCTCTAATCTTTCTGGCATACAGCATGGTGAATACATCCCATGCTTGTTTAGACTTCTTGACATTGCCAAGCATGGTAATGATGTTTTTGTCAACAATAATGGCATGCAATATAAGCTGATAGTGGCAAATCCAGTATGAAAAATCAGAGGCTGGACATGTTTTTGTGCCATCAACAAACCCAATGAGATCATATCCTAAAAGAAGAGCATTGAACTGCACACTCCATGCTGGAAAATTTGTTCCATTGAGCGTGACTGAAGAGTGATAGTTGAGAGCAACCACTGAATCTAATTGAGGAATATTGCTATTATTGGTAGACATGCTTTAGCTGGATTGAATTTGGTTTGCTGTTAAGCAAAAGCTGCTGATACCATATGAGGGTTTTGGATGAATAACAACTGATATTAGGAATCAGCTAATCTAGAATAGCAATTGATATTGCTGGTTTATCTTTCGTAATAATAACTGGACAACAGTGACAAGGTTATGCAATAAGGCTTTCATTGTTATTATCATCATCAAAAGTCATGCGCGCCCACTGCCTAACAAAATTCATTGGTATTTATGTACGCTTTCTTTATCTGCAAACACCTCCAATTCCTTCTATTATTTAGTTCAACCCAAGTTCCTGCAATAGCATACGTACATCTTATCACTGTATTGAGAATCTTAGATATTATCTTATCTTTATTTTAAATATTATATGTAGGCATATTATCTTATATATTATAGGAAACAATGTATTCTATATGCTGTACGTTAAGATGCACAGAGTTTCAGTCTATTATTCTTTACTTTATTTCTTTGATTTTAACATGGTATGAGAGGTAGGTTGAATAAATATTGAGAAAGCGTTCCTCACTGGGGCCCACTGCTCCTGGTTAGGTCCTCCTTTTCCTCTTTTAAAACCTTTCCCCTTCTTCTAACGACAATGTTTTTTGTAATCTTCCTTTTTTAGTGAATTTGCCAATAACAGTCAATGACGATTCCGACTATGATCAATACCGTCAAAGTTTTTTGAGGAGTTTTGCTAATAATTTACTAACACCTTTTGCTGCTTCATTTTTTGATAAAAAGTTGTTTGTCCGTCTTTCCTGCTGCCATTCTTTAGCCTGTTTTCTGGTCATTTCTTTTGCTCGCCGCTCATCTTTCAATAAAGAACTTTTTTGTTGCCTACTTGATGTCTTTTTTGGCATGTTTCTTAGTTTAAATGATTTTGGGTTTTTACAAATATTGGTTTTGAAGCATCCAAATGTTGGTTTTAAGAAAGTTGTAACTTGCTTATTTCAACTATCTGATAATGTTATTTTTTCAAGCAATATTTTCCGACTTTGCCAACATTCCTAAGCTGTCTTTCCAAATATTGTTTATGGTGAAACTCGATTTTGGTTTATTAATTTTGTTACTACCTTCTTGTAACAAGTTGAATGCTTAGTAAAACATGAGGGGGAGTGTTAGGAATCTTAGATATTATCTTATATTTATTTTAGTATGTATGCATATTATCTTAAATATTATAGGAAACAATGTATTCTATATTCATGTGTAATTTATGAAATAAGTCTATATAAATATATTTCCGCTGTATTAAGACACACTTAGTTTCAATCTATTATTGTTCTTTACTTTATTTCTCTGATTTTAACAGACTGCAACACATCCAGAAGTTGCTTTCAATACTGCTAAACCATTTTATAGCAACATTTAGTTTTGTTTCTACTACATCTTTCTAGGATTTCCCATTGCTTTCATCCTTCAAAAGTACATATATAAAGTAGTATTTCTATGTTTCATCTACACTTGTTGCTTTTCAAATTATAATATCTTTAAGTATTTTGTTGCAGGTGGAAAGAACAGTGCTGATAGATGTCTTCTAGTCGATCTTATGGATTGGGTTTCTCAAAATCCTCCACCTGCACATCTCTTTTTAATATCTTCTGATGGAGACTTTGCGAGCGTATTACACTGGTTAAGAATGAATAATTACAATATATTGCTTGCTAGCAAGGTTCATGCTCCTGATGTTCTCTGCAGTGCGGCAACTACAATATGGCAATGGCCTTCATTAGTAAAGGGGGAATATAAGGAGATTTTTGAAAAACCATTCTCAGCTGTTGAGAAGTCTACATCTTCACAAAAAGGAGATATATATGAACCTTCCTCATATTTACATACTGTTCCAGAAGCAGTTGTAAGACAGATTTGGCATATATTGACATCACATCCAAAAGGAATCTCAATTGGACAACTTCGTGAAGAGTTGAAGAAACGTAATGTGCATTTTGGTAAAAGCTTTTATGGATATGGAACGTTTTCTCGCTTTCTATCATCAACACCAAATGTGAAGCTAGAGAATTTAGGTGAAGGTTATTTTTGCGTATATCTGGTCTCCTCAAAACTCCCCAAACCATTTGAGAGCAATGCTGTAGAATCCGTAACATCTTGTATTAAGATTGATGAGAGGGGATCTGCAGCAACTCCAAAGCTAAATGGTGATGATAAAAATAACGCTAGAGAAGCAAATGAAACACCCTTAAGTGCCTCGTCTCATGAAAGGAGTATGGGTGATGATTCAAAATCATTCCAATTGGTCAATTCACAAGTCAAACTCATGGGAGAATATGTATATGCTAAACCTTCAATTTCATTGGTTGAAAGACATGTATCTCAAACCCCAGATGAGTTGCAGAAATCTTCACTCTGTAGTGTGGAGGTTGTAGGTATGACTACTGGACAACTGTCAAAGATTCAACCACTACTCAAGGACAACCAACTTTCCGAAACCAACCCAGATTCCTTTAAAATGAGTTCTAAAAGCTCATCTGATGATGACATTGTTAGCTCTGAGGATCCAAGTCATAAAATTCAGGAAAAATACATGACTTCAAGGAATCACTGTGCTGGAAATGATCAGACAGTGGTGGAGGATGTTGGTACTGCAAACAATGAATCTGGAAATTTTAAAGCAACAGACAAATATGATATTCCGACTAGAAAGGAGGTTGATGATGTTTGTCACAGCCAATATTCTCTTCCAGTTGATGACTCGATGGTTGATAAAGAAACTGGAGGAAGTGATGAAACTTATAGGAAGGGTTCATCATTCTATGAATGGATCAAAAGCTGGTTGCAATTTTGGAAAGGCAATGCAAAATCTGATGATTCGACTGCTCATCCGAGCAAGGTGGTTAGTCATTTTGTGGATTCTAACTCATCTGAACTAGCAGCAAACCTGACAGTCCAGATTGTTAGTGATTTTGAAGAACCCAAGTTATCAGGACTGGACCAGAATGTTATTTGTTCCGGAAAACCTGAGTTGTTTGCTACAAGTTCGTTTTGGAATAACGTGGAATCTTTTATTTTCACGCTCAAAGGATCACATATTGTTTCCCAGTCAAAAAACAGGTTAGTGTACAAACTAGTTTGGTACAAATCTTTTAAAAAATTCATCCTTTTGCTGTGGATAATAACCAACTTTCACCCCATGTGTTCATTCTTTCCTTGTTCTAATCTGAGCCTCAATTACAAAAGAAAGGAAAACAAAGCAAGGCAACAAATCAATTATATCACAGTTTCTGTTGAAAGTTGTGTGACCATTTTGATATATTATGATCATTATGTAGCTACTTTTTTAAAGTGTTACTCAATAACATGCTACATTCTGTTTGCTTCAGGGAGGACATTGCACATAAATTACGAAAGGAAGGACCCCCAATTTTTAGACTTCTCACTGAAAAAGAAATTCTTCAATTGGTGGAGTTATCAATATCAGAGAAGAAGTGGTTGGAGGAAATCCCCTCCCAAACATTCCCTTTTAGGCTAACTCAACCAGTTCTTAACAAGAACTCATTGATGGGCGAAGCTCATGGTGCAAATGGCTTGAGATCTCTGTTTCTGAGAAGAGCATCAGAGTCCACGTTGCAAAAATCATTTGAACATGATGTGGAGAAGCACAATCGGAGTATTCCTTATACTGGTGTTTCTGCGACTGCTAATGAGATGAAATCTACAAAGAGGTCTAGAAATGAAACATTAGAAGATTGTCAGAAACTTGTGAGTGAGATATTAAGGGAACACCCAGAGGGTTGTAGTATCAGTTCTTTCCCAAGACTATTTGTTGATAGGTATGGCTATCGTCTTGATTTAAATAAGCTTGGTTACCAAAAGTTGGCAAACTTACTACAGATGATACCGGAAGTTAAAGTAGAGTCTGCTTATATTTATCCTTGTATTCGTGCTGTTAGAGCTTATGAAGGGGAAACTTTTAATCTCTATACTAATGCCTGTCATGCTAACGGACTCTTGAATTCAGATGGTGAATTATCAGATTCTGCCTCGAAAGACAATAACATGGAATCTCCATGGGAGGAATTAGGTCCCGATGCTGCCAACTATTCCAATCAGAGTAGCCTGGAGTCAGAATTAAGTCGGAAAGCCAAAGAATTGGATACTTCAAAGTGTCCTGATTATGAACCTATAGTCTTACAATATGTTTCTTCTAAATCTGAAGGAGATAGCGATTCTAGAGATCACCCAGAAGAACGAGGAAAACCAAAATGCAATGAACAAGACAGTTATTTTTGTCAAGCTCTGGAGTTGTTAAACAGCAGGGAGAAAGGAGAGAAGTGTTAAGAAATCAGATAATATTGACGTCTTGGGCAATTTTCTGGTTGATATTTTAAACTTATCCACTGAGTCAACCCGGGGTTGTACCCTGTCCAAGGAGAAGCCAGGATCTCAAAGGGGTACCCTTTCCAAAAAGAAGACAAGATCTCAAAAGAACTTTTCATTTGTTGCTGAACCAGTTAAACCAAACAAGGACAAGCTGATAAATGGGATTTAGATGAGACGGTGGGACGATTCTCTGTATCAAGGAATTGCAGTTTTAGCTGGCAATGGTTCTTTATATCAACGAGATGGTAAGAATTCGTATTATATTTTAGTTATTGTTTGCAACCATTGCCAAGTCTTTTAGTTGTAGTCTGAAAGTTCTAGTTTCACTTTTTTTAATTTTAACATATATAAATCAACGTTCAACGTGAGTGCTATACTAATTTAAAGTATGAAAACTTTAAAAGTAATGCGCCAGATTTATGGCCAAGTAGAGACATGTAACGTTATGTTTTTTTTAACGGTTTATTAAGTGTTTGATACGAATGACTAGAACCCCGTGAAGAGACCCAACAGAGTCTGCAGTTAAGTCAGTTAAATTGGTTTTATTCAATTTTGTAATGACCTGTTACCCATTAACTTGGTTGAACTGGTTTTATCAACAAAATATTAAAATTATGTGGTCTTAACAAGTCTTCAACCAATAAACTCTAAGTCATCAAAATTAAGTTTACTACCCAGCTAATGTAATGTATTTAATTACTTTGTGCAAAACAATATATATCCACTGATAAACATATATTTTAGTTGAAAAATAATATATTATATTTAATTGAGAACAATATATATTATAACCATTATATATTTTTATATAAAAAATAATTTTAAATTTAGAGGTCTAGTAAAATTATATTTTTATAAAAATTATGTTAGATACTTAGATATACTTTTTTATTTTTTATCTTTAGATTTAGTTAATTTAGGTCAATTACTGATCCATTGGTTCGACCTCAAACCCATTGACTCACTGTTTCGATTGGGTTAGAAATCGGGTTGATTTTCACAATAATGCTGCAATTAGAACTAAATCTTGAGTTTGTTTAATGAGTTAACTAATAGAGTATCATTAATCTTTAAAGGCATTTTCTTTTAAGACCCCCTATTTTCTATTTTCACCCCCAAAGTTTATATTTTTTGTAAATTTCTAATATATCCTTATCCTTATTTAATTTAAATTTTTTGAATTTATTTTTTTATTTTCTTGTCTTTTTGTGCTTTTTCTTGCTACTCTTGTGTGCCAAGCACAAATTTTCACATTCTGCCCTATTGTAAATTCCTAATCATTCTTATAAGTCTTTATGGTATTATTTGTTGATTTAAGTGCTATTTGAAAAGGAAAACACAATTTTATTTAGGTATGACTTGCTTGATTTAAAGTTTAGGGTTTAGGGTTTTGGGATTTATGATTGAGGGTTTGTTTGCGTTTTTATTCATACTATGTCAAGTGTTACAGTATTTGGGATCAGTTGATCCGGAACTAACAATATTTACCGCAGGCCACCTAGTCCAGAATACACATTTGATCTACTTCCGAATTAGTTGATCTGGAATATATACATAATACATTCCGGATTAACTGATCTGGAATGGACATAATACATTCTGGATCATGTTGTCTGGAACATACTTGCTGAATCTTATTTGCCTTTCGGATGATGTGGTCTGGAATATACTAGCTGAATTCCATTTGAATGTACTTCGTTACGCAAGTAGCTGAATGCCATATTTAAATACTTTATATTCTAGTAATTTGTCATGGATCTTGAGCTTGTTTTGGACTTGCAAACATGTAGCATGGGGCTGTGATTAGAGGAAGACAATTTTTTAACACCCCCTCAGTTGCTATTCACACCCCTTAGCATTTACAATATTCTGCAAATTCCAAGGTACCCTTACTTGTTCTAACGTAAGTCTTTTTTTAGAGTATTGAAACCAGACTTTCATGTTGTGTACACCTCTGCCACCTCTTTCAAAGAGTACTCATTGACTTTTTCATTGGTTTTCATTAAGCTTTCTTCTGTCATGTCTCCTTGCTTTAAAAACAAAAATAAAATTTAAATCTTTTATCACAAAAAGCATTTTGGATCACATTATTCATAATATACTTAATGTATTTTTTAATCAATTGATTTGGAATACATTATATACATTTTGTATTAAGTGATAAAAAATGCAAGCATGGATTTGACAATTGTATTCCGGATACCCTGATCCAGAATTTAGATAATGCGTTCTGGATCAATTGATCTGGAATACATTATGTATATTTCAGATTAGGTGATCTGGAATTGTAAAAAATTTGTATTCCTGATTGATTCATCCGAAACTATTAATTTTTTGTTTTAGATTGGTTGATTTAGAATACTGTAAATTAATCTTGAATACTAAGAATGACGCACATGGAACACTTCAAACCAATCCTAATAAAAAAGAAACACCAAGAAAGTCATACCTAAATGAAATTGCATTTTTCCTTTCTAAATAACGCTTAAATCAATGAACAATCCCCTGTAGACTTGCAAGAACATTCAATGAATATGGATATGCAATAGGACACAATGTGGCAGTTGATGTTTGGCACACAAGAGGAACAACTAAGTAAGATCACGCACAGACACATGACAACACAGTAAAAAAAACAAAGTTTGTGGGTTTAAAAATAAAATAAGGGTGAGGATATATTGGGGTTTTCCAAAAATATTGTAAATATTAAGGGGTGTGAGTAGCAAATGAAGGGTGCTAAAAGAAACTGCGTTTGAGGAAATAAGTAGCAACTAAAAGAAACCTAACCCACTACCAAAAAAAGACTATTTACTTAAGAGTGTTAAAAATCTGACAGTTTGTGTCTCATTTTTTTCTCATTTCTTTCTCTTTTATACGAATAGTTCCATGCTAGGGCTAGAAGATGAGGTTTTCACAAAAGAGCTTTATTCCCTCCCTCTCTAGAGCTTTCTTGATTGACTTCTAGCTGGAGATGGGCATGCGGGTAGCTTGACATGCGAAGCCTACAACTTACAAAACTTGGTTCACAAAGTCTGCATTCTAAATAGGTTCATTACATTTGGGCCTGCACAAAGCGGAGGCATGCGGGCCAACCCGCATAAAACATAATTTTTTTAAAAAAACAATTTGTCTCATTTTTAATTAATATAAAAAATCAATACATATCTAAAGTCACTCCACAATGGATTACAAGGAAATAATTAAATAAAGTTAGAGTACTTATTACTTAATAGGTAAATATTAAATGTCATCACAAATAATTAAATATATTATGAATTCTAAAATATAAAATAAAATAGTTTAAATTTAAAATATACACAAATAAAATATAAATGTGTTCAAATATAAAATCTCAAATATCAATTTTTAAATATCATCATAAAAGTATTGGATTTTTTTTTTACGTATGATACTCCATTTTTATAAATAATATAATATAAGTTTTTATTAAAACATTAATTATGCGGAGGCTTGCAGATTAATCCGCTAAACCCATGAGTTTTACTCGTTGATTCTAAAAAGCCTGCATATCTAAATGAGTCTAAAATTTTAGAACTCATGTACCATTCTGGTTGTGTGTTTCGTTGGTAGTCTGTGGGTTTGAATTCAAATGCCTATCTCTACTTCTAGTGGGTAAGCACATTTCTTCTCATATGGTATCTTGAATCGATTTCCTTCTCCCATCAAGTTTATAGGTAACGGGTTTGACTTCAAATTTTGATTGGTAGGTGAAACCTTGAGTGAAGCTTGTTTCCATGTTGGTTTAGGTGCTTTTTAGTTTATTTCATAGCATAAGTTGAGGAAAGATCACTCAAGAGCCATAAAGTCCCTCCTATTAGTTTTTCTACCCAGAAACCCCAAAATATTTAGGTAAGGGAAACTCCTCCTTCACTTATTTTCAGATGATTTTATTTGTATGGTTGTGGATTTTGATTGACTTTATTTGGGATGGTTTCATGACTAATCATGGTTTGGGGGTTAGGGATTTGAGACTAGAAAGTTTACAATCTTGATGTTAGTGTGTTGTTTTGGTGAGGTGGGTTGTTTTAATTGGAATGTATGCTGGTACATGCTTCATTTTTGTGTTTTAAGACTTGAATGAATGGATTTGTGGTTGATATTTTTATCGAGTAAGAATGAAATTTGAGGATTTAATAAGTGAATTATTGATATAGTGATGGTTATGTAATATGGTTGGTGATGAAATGAATTTAGTTTCAATCTTGTGATTTTGGTATATGTTCTTGATCAATTGATGTTGGGTAAATGAGTTTGTGATGTATTATAGCTTAAAAATTCATAATAGTCACTAGGTTGCACATCTCAACCATGTGGAAATTACCACGAAGATGTGGTAGAAGCATTGAAGAAGAGAAGAGTATTAGGGGTTGGACCATAATGATGTGGCTATTACAACATAAGTGTTGTAGAAATGTTGACAGAGAAAATAGTATTAAGGATTAGCCCACAACGGTGGGTTTATTACCACAAGGGTGTGGTAGACTCACTAAAGTTGGAAATACATCAAGGGTTTTCCTAAAGTGTTGTGGCCTAGGCAACAAAGGTGTAGGGGACGCTGATAGAGAAAATAGTATCAAGGGTTGTCCCATAGTGGTGTTCTATTACCACAGGAGTATGGTAGACTAGCTGAAAACACATCAAGGGTTTCCCGTTGTGGCCAAGTCAACAGAGGTGTAAGGGATGCTAATAGAGAAAATAGTATTAAGGGTTGTTCCACAATGGTGTTCTATTACCACATGAGTATTGTAGACTCGTTGAATGTGAAAATACATCAAGGTTTTCCTAAAATGTCGTGGCCTGGCCTGAAAGAAAAATAGTAGCCAAAACTTATGAGGAGTTTTATAATGTTGTAGTGGTCTATAATTATATGATAATGTTCGTATATGTCTTGATAATTTATATAGATAATATGATTGGATAATTGATGTTATAATGGTTTGTGATGTGTGGTTTGACTTGAGTTATTAAATTGAGTTGTGGATACTAGTTCGGTGCAACCCTAGGTATTGTATGGATACCAGCTAAGTGATATGCCTAGATATCATGCAAATATCACTTATGTGCTAAGCCCTAAGTATAAGATGTATATCAAATAATAGTTTGACGTAGGTGTTATGTGGATTCTATTATGTGCTAAGCCCTAAGTATGATATGGATGTCAAATAGGAGTTATGTCATAGACATTAGATCGATATTAGAACCCTAGGTATCAAGGGATACCAGTTAAGTAATATTACTTAAGTATCAAGAGGATGCCTGTTAAGTAATATCACCCAGGTACTATAGGTTTGATGTAATCTTTCAAAAGTTAACTCTTGATGGTGTTCATAAAAAGTACGGTATAGAGTCACCGTAATTATGAAATTGATGTGATATATTATGAAAATTGAGATAAACTTGTTTTGATTTAGATATATTTTTTTGTTAATAATATTTTATGTAAAATGAGCTTACCTTTGCTTTTGTCTGTGGTGTGTTTATGACCATGATGATCACATTTCTAACACAAGAATAGATAGTAATCCCACTTTATTTGTTTTGACATATTTTGATAAATATATTAGTGGGACCAACTATATACAATTATATATAGTATGTTTTGTATAAGTTTGTATGAAATTCTTGATTGGAAACATATATATGAAAATGATGTGCATATATTTATAAATAAGTTTTATTATGTTTTGTCTATTGAAATGTCAAAAATTTCAAGTGATCTTGTATGTAGGATACTTATGTATTGAAATGTGATTGTTACACGACCCAATGATTAACCCTATTGAGAACCATATTCTCGTCTAAAAATAATGCAAAAAGAATGTTATAGATAGAGGGGGAAGCAATAGAAGGGGTAAGAGAACTCAATGTGGTGGAGACTTTCCAAATCTAGAAAACTACTTTGGATAGTTTTTTAGAAAATTAGTTTTTGATTTTTGAACACTTTTCTTTCAAAATTGGATCTCTAAACATGTTTTTGAGTTTCCCTTGAGTTTTTGGAATAATTTTCTCAATTAGCCTGGAAAAACTCCAACTAAACAACCCATAAGCTTTTCAATTTCTAACTTTTCAAGTTTCCTTTTAGTCTTTTAAAGAAGTCACTTGAACTACATTGGAAAACAAAAGTACTTTTATATATTTTATTCATATTAATCACATTCTTAGTTTATGAATTTATATGATTTATCTCACACAAAAAAGGATATAAAGACTAAATACAAACAATGAAATAAAGATAAAATCAAATAAAATAACTTTAAGATATTTTCTCCTAATATCTAAAAATTATTTCCAACATAGAGCAGTTATTCTAATTCCTTTTCATTTAAAGCTTTGTTTTCCTTTGTTTTCACTTGGAAATATATCTACTTAGGAAGTTAGTATTAGGTTTATATTTGTGCATATATTACTTTTATTTTCTTGTTTTTTAGTTCTTTCAACCAGGTTTTTGAAAAAGATAGAAGAAGTGTCAAAGGATTTTGAGCCTACTTGTGTTGTAGTAGTGTCCAGATGCTTAACCAGGAGCCACATTTTATTTCATAACTGGTGCCGAATAGCCATGTTGTGGGCGCCTAGTGCTGGTGAATCAAGAGGGTGTAATATTGCACTCTCGCCACCCAATGCCCGTCTCATGAGGTGCTTACGCTCGGTCTTCGAATAAAGGATTTCTTTTAAAAGTAAATATCATCTTTTGTTAGAGTGAGAGAAAAGAACACCTAGCTGACCTAGGACATCTCCAAGCTCATTTCACTTCTTCCTTCACCCTATTTATATCCTTTGTTTGTAATCCCTTTCATTGATCATGCTACCCATCGTGATAGTTGGTTAGGCCCCTTATTGGTTAGGGTTTTGATGTAACTATACTTGAACATACTCTTTTGTATATTTTTCTCTATTAATCAAAGTTTATTGCTCATTGTGAGATTTCTTCTTTATCTTATGCCTTATTTCTATATATTTTGTGGATTTTATTTGTTGAATAAGCTTAAGAGAGGATTTTGACTTGTAAAATGAGAATGACTCCCAATAGGGTTTATTATTCGAGAGAGAGTAAAACTCATTGGTCATCTTGAACTCCTTTTTCTTAAGACAAGTTATTTGACTTTAGATTATATGAAAGATTGATAGTCTAATCCTCAATTAACTTAGTCACTTACTTGCAAGAGATTGAGATAAAGGGTATTTTTATGTGTGATGAGAACGTGATTGATAAACAATGATCGGTAATTCATGTATGCATTAAAAGGATGATATAGTGAAATTGAAACCCAACCAAGCTTTTCTCATTACTAATCCTTTACTTTACTTGTTTATGTGTTATTTACTTCTTGTTTAATTAGTTGTTAATAGAAATCATTCCTTTATTTATTACAAGCAATTCGTATTAAGATTCCTAGAGTATCATCCTAGTCCCTATAGGATTGACTCGATATTTATCGGATATTACCTATGACTAATACACTTGCTAAGATTATAGTAGAAAATTTGCCCATCATATACCCACTTCGTCCTGATTTTAATGATTAAAATACCCTAAATTCCTACCATTGATTTATTAAACCTAGTTTTCAAATCAAATGATCCCTTTGTATTCCTGCTTTCTTCACAAAAGTTATAAGTTTTTGACGTCAAAGAAAGATTTGACATTTTCCTTAAAAAAACAAAAGAAATGTTTAACATTTAATTCACAAATTAAAAATTGTGTTTATTAAATAACTTTTAATATCATTATATTCAATTAATTCATTTTTATTAAAAAAATATTATAATTGTTTTTGCAGTATCAATTGGGTATAAGTATACCTAATATTGACAGGGGCGAGAATGAGACATAAATTTCATACCTGTCAAGTGTGGAAGGGAGATGCGATGGAATGCCATATTCGTTTCCGTCTAGCCTCATTGTCATCCCTAATTATATTCAAGATCTAGTCAAAATCCTTTGACACAAACATGTTATAATGAATTATCCAAATCCAATTTAATACATTTGAGCAAACTTACCTGTGAGTGAACTAACGTCATTCTATCGAGATTATAGTCACTACTTTGTGAGAAAATTTTGCATGCATCAAGAAGAAAGGTTTCTATTTTTACATAATAAGATTGTGATTACTCACTACCTAAGGACCTTGACGCAAAGAAAACTTGTATTCATCCTCACTACTACACCTAATTAATAATAAACATCTTGTAAATCAATAATTTGAATCTTTCCTTTCTTTGTAACATAGGTTTGAATTTTATCTTCCAATGTACAAAATTTAATTCTCTTCCCTTACTATTCCCTAATACATTCGCGACCAAAGTATCCTTCTGTGGTGGAGACAATTGCAAAAGTTCCTCATTACGTAAAGGAATCATTGGGACATCAAGATTCCTCAATTCATGTCCAACCATACTCTATATTTCTCAACACAATATAACCATCCTTTATTAGTATAAAAAGTTTATATGTGTATTAACACGAAAACTGTTTAGAAACTGTATCTCCTCAAGAACACCTTAACCTCCTTAATCTTTTTTATATGATAAATATCACCTTTTTCAAAATCTTTATAAAACTCATCATGAATAGTAATAACCCTTATATTGATAGTGATTAATGAATAATTTTATATTGTCAATGTTATCTAAATTGACCGAACTGATTGATTCAACTTGTCTAAAAATCAATTTAGTTACTATACAAAATCAAAGCTTTAATAACCAGCCAAAAATTATTCAAGATTGATAAAAAAAATTATATAGAAAAGTGGTTTGAAATAGCCAATATTATTTTTTTTTTTAAATAAGTATAAATTGCTTTATCTATTATATTTTTATTATAAAATATATAATTTACCCATCTATATTAATTTCTTGCAATTTTATAATATAAGAATTTATCATTTTACTTTTTATTTTAATTGTAAACTTGTCATTGTTAATAAATATTGTTCTATATTATTAAACTTTAAACTTAGCTAGTATATTCTACTTTGAATAGAAAAATTATTTTTATTTTTATTTTAGTTTTATAAAATTATAATATTATAGTTGTAATGTCCCCGGATATATATCACTATGTGAAACTAGAAACTAACAACATAGAAATTTATTTTATATTCAATTAATTTTTTTTCTTAATTTAATTATGAAAGCAATTGCAATTTTTTTCTCATTCAACCGTCGATGCTAAAACTTCCAAGAACAAGGCAAAACAACATATTAACTCCTCTTCTAAAACATTATATATATATATATATATATATATATATATATATATATGAATCAGCAGATATCTATTTACTCTTCGTCTTAACTTTTCACTTTCTAAAAACCTAATAATTAAAGATTAATTACTTATTATAATCATTAAATTTTTTAAAAATAAATGTGTGTGTATATATATGAGTTTAATTAATATATACTTTCAGTATAAAAATTTTTACACTAACCTCAAATTACAATCCTTTATTATAGTAAATTTGTTGATTTTATCAATTAATGCTTTAAAAATCATATGAATAAAGACTTGTGATTGAATGTTAGTATAAACTTTTTTATACTATTAGTACATACTAATTAAATACTCTCTATATATATATATATATTCACATATAACTTTAAAAAAGCAATTAAGGTTGTCATTACTATGAACAAAATTATAAGAAATAAATGCAAGTGTAGTCCACGTCCCAACATGCATGTCAACACAAATATTTGAATGATAGACAATCACCTCCTAGTCATTTTGCTTCCCACGTACGTCAAATGCAAAATCATCACAAACATGACCACAAGTGCAACAACATAAGGGTAAGTTTATAGAAAATAAACGTATTTACAATATAATACAACTCAACATATAAACATGCTATAATCCTATCATCAATAAATAACGGTATTTGATTATCATATATCATGTACCAATGTCAAATCTATTAAACAAGGTATTTTATGAAAATCCTTATACAATTAATCTAACATCATAACCATATAACCATATTGATCATATATCTTACCATGATTTATAAGCATCATCAATCACATCTATCGTCACTCATCACCATATATATATATATATATATATATATATATATATATATATATATATCATCACACCATTGATAACCACCATTAAACACACCAATGACTTGATTAGGCCACACCATTCATCACCACCATTAAGCACACCAATGACTTGATTAGGCCACAATAAAAAATATTGAACACTTAGTCTTTGAAAACAGTACTTGAATAATGATACCTAGGTGATATTACTCAATTGGCATCCTCTTGATACCTAATTAATATAACCTAATTGGCATCTATCCCATACCTATGATATATCACTTATTTGGTATCCAACTCATAGGGTTAACACATAATTAATTGACATCCACTTGATAAACAACCAATTACACAAACAAACAGATTATTAAATAAAAAATTCTCAAATAAAAAAAAAATGGTTTAGCTTCTCTTAGCTATTCTTTTATTAAGCTTAGTTATAGAGAAGAGAGGAACTTAGGATCAAGTTTTTTTATTTCTCAGTCCACTTTCTCAACTATTCAAAGTTACCAAGACCCTATCAAAATCCCAAAACCATAGAGAACATAGAAATTAGAACTTCAAGGTTACTCAACCCATAATGGTGGTTCATGAGACCCAAACAAGAAGAAATCTTGGTCCAAGAAAGTAGAAGGGTGATTTACCTACAAGAGTCCAAACTCAAGAAGAAAGAGAAATGGAGGAAAAATCACCTCTTGTTTAGGCTTTCCATCAGTGCAGCTTTTGGATAAGCTAGAAATTAGAGAAGGAATGTTTGGGGGAAGAAAAAATAAAAGGAAATAGGAGAACAAGGGAGGTTTCTCTGATGAAATAGAAAGGAGGATGAAGTGTTATCAGTAATTTCATTTTCTGTTGAGTGCAGTCCCCTTTCAACAAGTTTTTCTTTTATTATAACAAGCTCAATACTCCAACCTAAAATATTACCAACTACTCACACTACACATTGTACTAAACTCAGTCATCTTGGCCATTTCCATCACTCAAACTCACTAATCTAGGTTCAAACACACTACAAGAATTTTCAAGATTGACTATAAATTTTAGGTGCAAAAAATTTAGTAGCTATTTTATAACTAATTAATCATGTATTAGCTACCAATATAATTTTCCTAGTTCAAATTTAATATTGCTATAAATTAACTATAGAATAGTTATAATTTTTTAAAAATTAGCTACAAATTAACTAGATTATTTTTCCTAGTAAACTAGATACTCATTTCATTATACCATCAATTTTATAGTATTTTTCTAGCAGAATTATAGTTAATTTTTTTACTAGAGGTTAACTAAAAATTAGCTACTAATTTTTCGTAATTAATTTAAAATTTTCTTGTAGTGACATATATAAGAAACTAATCAATATAAAAACATACATATAAGTATAAGTATAAATAACACAACTTATCATCTCATGAATAATCAATTGATACTTGCATTAAAGGTTATCAATATTGAGATTTTACGTAAACTCAACTCATAAACTCAATTCTAAACAAAAATTAGTAATTAAATACGTATAAATAGGACCAATTTAACATTTTAAAATACTATAAAACAAATAATGACATAATAAATATCATAAATATACTCATAATAAAATTATACCAATTTAAAAACAAACTAGGACAAGTTGACAGATTCCACAGATAAGTCCTTACAATGATAACATTAAAAACCAACTACACAAAGTTTCAAAAGGTCTCAAGGGATAGTCTTATATAATATTTTTAGGACAAATAGTGTTTTAGTATATTATTTGTTAAAAATTGTGTTCTTGATATGTTATTTGTTCAAAACAATTTATAACATCATAGAAATTTACAAGCATTTAAAAACATAATTTACCTACAAAAATTACACTAACCTGCCAGACTTTTTAATAGCATGAAGTCATTAGACAACTAACGTTATTCTTCTGTACCAGTTAACCTTGTTTTTGAAGAATAGAGAATAAAATCAAACAAAAAATAAATCTTTAAAAAGAGAAAATTAAAAAAAAACTAAAACTATTTTTTTAAGAACAAAAAATTCATGCATTTCAACCAATGTAACCAAGAAATACATGAAGCTATGTTTTGTTATTTGTACATAAAAGCACATAAATTAATAGCCCTTTACAAGGTTTATATATATCAATAAAAGAATACTTTATCTAGACAATGTGAACAAATTACCAGAACATCAATCATTTCAAGAGAAAAAAAATGTATGAATGTAATAAATCCATTAATTCACTATGGTGCCATATTAAAAAACAACGAGCTGAAATGATCACTCATAAGAGGGTGAAAGTGAGAGATGAAATCCAATTAGGTTCTAACATATTAAGAATTTTGAATGTTTTTTTATAGGCAAGAATGTAAAGGTGAAAGCGAAATGAGGTTCTCAACTTCTCTCGTGAATTTGCATTGCCGGAATCGCAGGGCCTGACTTGACTTCGAACATCGAAATCACAACGGAGCTTTGGCGAAGAGAAAGGAAATCAAATGCGAGGGTGAAACTGTCAAAGTGAGGTTCTCAATGATTGAGCTTCTACTCTCACCTCACAAAGTAGAAAATCTAACTTGTTAAAACCTAGTCTCAAGCAAAAATGTCGTTATTGTGTAAAATCGGGATTGATATCACGACTTAACATGAGTTTACACGATTTCATCCGATTTCACTTTAAAAGTGAACTTACCTACGATTTAACTCAAAAAGGTTTATTAAACTGGTAAAATTGTACAATTTTGCAAGTTATCATGTGATATTGATAACCATACTTGTATTTAAATTAAATTTAATTGTTCTTGCAATTTGATTAAAATTACTTAATTATACATTATAAAGAATCACAATCTTACAATATTTAATATTATTTCATTTATTATTTTATTAATACGGGTTCAACTAGTAAACCTTGAACGAGTGTCTTGAACCATAGTTTTACAATATGAACCAACCTAGTCAGTCCGATCATGAACCTGTGGTTTAACCATATCAAATTAATGATTAGACCAACCATTTTATCAACTTAGTGAGACCTAGATTAACATAGTACATACAACCTGAGCTGAATCGATGACCTAAGACAATCAATTAGTGACCCAGTTTGATTGAATTGGAGATCTAACTTACATCATCCATTTTTTTTCAAATAATAAAAATTTATTAGTGGTCAACTATATTTTCTTCATTATTTTATCTTCTCTCTTTAGTTGTACACTTCTTTTTCTAATTGTTATGTGATTGTTGATTTGATTTTTATATTACTTGTTAATTGTTGTGTTTGTGAAATGTATATATGTAATTGCTTTAGGTACTTGATATTGTATTTATAAGTAATTATTATTTTTATTTAATATATATATATATATATATATTATACACTAGGTCATGTGAGTTAATTAGTGGTCCATTTATTCGACCGTTAACCCAAACGTTAGTGCCTTAAGCGGATCAATATTAGGTCGATTTTAAAACTATGCTTTGAATGGTTCAATGATAAATTCGATTTTAAGAACATTATTTAATCACAACCATTCATGTATGGTAAGTTTGTTGACTTTACTAATTAATACTTTAAGAGTAGTATAAGTGAAAGTCTATGACAAAACATCAATGTAAAACTCTTTTACACAATCAGTGTATAGGTATTAAACTCTTATAGTAAATAGATAAAAAGGTAAATCTTTCCATTGATATTACATAAAATTAAATTTTATAAAATAAGGATTAATTAAACTTTTGCTTCCCAATATTTCTTGCATTTTGATTTTGCTCCAAATTTTTTTGTTTTTAATCGCTTTTAAATTTTTTAAAATTAGTCTTTATCATTAATAAAAAACTGTTAAACAACGATGTTGTAACAACCCTAAAATCTCATATAGGTAATACCACTTACTATACAACTAATATATTTTTAATTGCAAATTATAACCTAGAATACTAAAATTTTAGAAAAATAAAGAAAATCACATCCTGAACATGTCGCCTAACAAGGAATATGAACATCTTGTCCAGTGATAAATGTCACCCAGCAAGAAGCTTAGGTTATAGTATTCCAGTGAAGGAATGTCGCTCAACAAAACTTGTTGATGGACAAAAAACCCAATAATTTTCTGGCAGAGAAAACTTTGCAATGAGCGAGACTTGTTACTGGACGCAAAGTCATGAAATTTCCAAGCAAAGATAACTTTTCTCTGAGCGAGAATTACCGGTCAGCGAGACTCTATAGATTCCTAAAAAAACTCTGTTGTATAATCCATAACCATCCAAACATACTCATAAACCAAACTTATCAAGTTCAAAATACACTATATAATTCTAGCCTCATTATACAAATACATATTAAAGTAAATAACTTCCAAAATGTAATTCATAAATATACATATATACATAAGATCATAAACTTCAACAAAAAAACCCAAAAAGCTTCCAAGTTCAATTTCCATTTCATGTGTTCTTCAATTTTTATTATCTTGCATCTCCACTGATATCTACTCTTGTGTTAAAAACGATCATCCCAGTCATAAATAAAACACACACAAGGGTCAGCATAATAACACATGAAATCTAATGAATAAGAATAAATAATAATTAAATATTAACAATAAATTCAATAGCATTGTGAAACAAGCAAACACATTTATGTTATCCATGAACAATAAGAAATTAGTACAATATGATAATATGACACGACGCTTTCCGGAATACCCATTGAGTTTGGATACCAAGGCGACCTAATGACTTATCTCAATTGGCGGGTGATGTTAACCTGACCCATAAGACAATAAACTGAAGTCTAGGCATACTCATATAACAACCCCCAAACTGTTGTCTAATGTCTACCTGACCCATATGACAACTAACTATTGTCTGAGTATATCCCTTAGGCACCCCCACTTAATCTAATACCAAAATCACAGTGTATATCACACAGGTACCCCCACTTGATCTGACACCCTAGATTACATTGACTTTAGTTGTATCTCTAACTCAATGCACAACATATATCTCAGCCAAGACTAAGTTACACAATTGTAACCGCCCACATCTAACAATCCATTATATCATCTCTTCAATAACATCACATTCAAACATGCATCATAACAACACAACTTCATTTAATACCAAAATCAAAATCCAAACATAACTTTCTCTAGATTTACAAAGAACCATCAACTCATTCGAAACTCATTTCAAGAACAGCACTTCCATTATTCACAACCAATTTTAATTACACATTCACAAAATCAAAGTTTCCTAAGTTAAAGTCAAGAACCAACTTCCCTTACCTATTTCTCCTTTAAGCAGATTTCTAGATTTGTAAAGTCAAGGATTTATTCACAGCTACCAAAAAACCCTAAAACCAAAAAAAGGAGGATGAGGAGTAGAAGAGAAAAGTATAAAGGTTCAGGGATGTATTTAGTAATTCTCATATACTATCTACACCCCGCTTCTCCTAAACAGTTTTTTTGAATAAATTCTTGTAAAACCAGTTGAACATCCTTAATTTAAAAGAATGTCTAGTATACTCATCTCTCACTTTACTAACCATCAAGCTTATCAAACTCAAGAGTTTGTGGATTCGTGAAAATTCAATAAACTCAACTCGTGAACTCGACTTATAGACCCATAAGAGTTTACTTTATATTAAAATAATAAAAAAATATCTATAAATAACATACAATTAATTAAACATTTTAAAAACATAATAAGTCAAAATATTAAATCATACATTCCGCAATACTTAAATAACTAGGTCTAACAATGCATCATTATCAAATAATAATTCAAAGGAGATAATAATGGTTCATTGATGTTTGATATTGTTAAAAAATGAAGGTTTGACATTCTTAAAGGTGTTTGTTCTTCGATCTAAGAATGACACACTAAATAAAAGTATATTGAACTCTAAATTATACAAGACAAACTGATTTGTTAACTCGATGATTGGTAATAAACTCGAGAGTTTATAGAGTTTGCATAAAGTCTACCAAGTTTACTAAAAAGAGTTTTCACATGAGTTAGACCATATCCTAAACTCGTAAGAGTTTAATAGTTAACTCGAGAGTTTGATAACCATGCTAATCATCACTCTCCCAAATTTCATTATTTAAATTCCACTTAAATCCTATTACACTTAACAAATAAAAAATGAGTATAAATAGAAATAGCATAATCTAATACTTTGTAATTAATTGATTAATCATGCTCACATTAAATTTAGTTTCCCATCTTTAATTATTTCACACACTTATAACATATAATAAAAATAAGTCCTTATAGACGTAATTGACAAGGTGACAAGTCACTGTTAAGACAATGCAATAGTGGCATTATCCCACGGTGATGACACTAAATGGATGAGTGTGAAGGAAGAATTAAAGTTGATCCTTAGTACCAGAGGTTCAGCGAAAGGTTCATCTTCGGGGATACGAGTAAAACTGGCGACAACATACTTTGATAAAGCTCGACGACTGACTAGAGCACCCAACAAGTGGTCCTTGCCAGAGGCTCCTCCTCTATTCCACCATACACGACAACCGCGAGATGCGAGGCATAACCCAAGAAAGTGAGTCACATTACGGAGAACTATAAGCTTCCAAAAGCTACTAATCATGAACCAATGGAGGTTACAAGACACAGAGCAATAATTATGAAGAAAGGATATGTTTATCCAGGTAAACAAAGTATGAGTTCCATACAAACTTACCACACTTACTCCTATTAAATGAAGTTGATGGCATGGAACGATCATGGTGCTAAGGTAGTGGTTTTTAGCTGGTTAATTATAGATATAACCAAAGGGTATGATATGATGTAAATTTAATTTTTCTACTTGAGACCCAGATTAGTAATGTCACAGCTCATAAAGTTGTGTCTACTTTATGGGAGTAACCGACAAATTTAGCCTACTTTATTAATGAACCTTGGACACTAATGGGCGATTTCAACTCTATAATGCAAGGCCATGATAGAGAGGGAGGCTCTCCAACACCCTCAATTTGTGAGATGTATGATTTTATGGAGTTTGCGCAAACAAACAACCTCTTAGATGCGGGTTTCCAGGGCTCTGCCTTTACTTGGTGACGGGGTAACTTGATGGAGCAACTGGATAACCTACTAATAAACCTTCCTTGGAGGCTCTGATTTCAAGAAGCATTGCCTTATCACCTACCATTCTATAAGTTAGACCACTACTAGTTGTTGTCGCCTTGGTAAACCAATGACCCCGAAATCATAGGCAAATACCTTTCTGCTTTAAGGCAACGTGGCTTTCTCTTCCTGAATTCCAACATTTTTTCACTGGCTTCTAAAGGGAAAATGGTGAGTGGAAGGATCGAGTCTTCAAATTGCACAAAGCCCTTCGATATGGAAGATAGGTGTTTGGAAATATTTTCATACGCAAATAGCAGCTCATCAAACAATTGGATAAGTTAAATTGAAAGCTGGAAAATAATCCATCTGCCTTCTAGGAGGAAAAGCAAGTAGTTGTTTGGAAAAACTACCAACAAGTTCTTAGGGAGGAAACACTCTTATGGTTCCAAAATCATGAGCTAAATGACTATCTTATAGGATAAAAATTCAAAATATTTTCATGGGGTCACAACCATTCGTAGGCAGAAAAACAAAATTGAGGTTCTACAAGACTCTAACAGTAATTAGATTGCTGATTTGACAGAATTAGAAAGGCTTGTCAACCGTTTCTATAAAGAGTTGTACTCTGATGATCACAAGTGCACACCAAGAAGCATCCAATGGGCTTTTCCACCATTATCAATGGAAGAATTGAAACTGTTCAATAAACCAATGTCCTGTGCAGAAATCAGAAATGCTATCTTCACTATGGGAAATTCCAAGGCACTTGGGGATAAAGGATTGCAAGCAGTATTTTACAAAAGTAGTTGGCACATTATGAGGGATCTACAGAACATAGCTTCTATTAACTCTATACTCATTACACTTATTCCCTACTGTGAGTTCAATGAAGAATTTAAGGCCCATAAGCTGTGTAATGTCTCCTACAAAACGATCACAGAGATATTAGCCATAAGACTATAGATAGTCATGGAGAAACTTGTTCACCCATGCCAGAATAGCTTTATTCCAAATAGAAATAGTCATGACAACATCATCATTGCCCAAGAGGTTATACATTCCATGAAGCACAAGAAAGGTGACAATGGGTGAATGGTCATTAAAGTTGACAAGGAAAAAACCTATGGTTGCCTTAATTAGGACTTTATCAGAGAGATACTAGTTGATATTGGGTTCCTGGAATCTTTTATCAATGTGGTTTGGCACTGTATCTCATCTCCAATCATACGCATGATGTGGAACGGTGAAGCTTTAGAGACCTTTTTGCCATCCAAAGAGGTTCGTCAAGGGAACCCTATTTCATCATATTTATTTGCTCTCTGTCTAGAGTGCTTATTTCATATGATCCAAATTGTTGTTGACCAGCATATCTGGAAGCATGTCCAAGTGTCTAGAGATGGACCCAAATTAGCGTATCTAGCCTTTGATGATGATTATCTCCTTTTTGCAGAAGCTTCCCTTGACCAAGTGGATGTGATTAGTCAGGTTCTTCATATATTCTACAAGAATGCCAGCCAAAAGGTGAGCCACGATAAAACAAGGTGCTTTTCTCTACAAATGTTCAAAGGCATCGTCAAGAACAAATCTCCCATGCCTTGGGATTTGAACACACCTCCAACCTTGGTAAATAACTTGGCATTCGCCTCCATCATGAATATGTGTCAAAACACCCGTTTCAATCTTTTATCGACAAAATCCAACAAGGATTGAGCAATTGGAAGAGGACACCTAGTCTTTTGTAGGAAGACTTACTTTAGCCAAATCAGTGGTAGTGACATTGCCAAATTATGTTATGTAGACTAACATCTTGCCTATGTCTATTTGTCATATTATTGATAAGAAATGCAAGGATTTCGTTTGGGGAGACTCTAGCACAACAAAGAAGGTTCACTAGCTTGGATGGGAAAATCTTTGCAAGCCAAAGATGGCGGGCGGTCTTGGCCTTAGGATGACTAGACAAGCCAATCTAGCTCTTCTCTTAAAATAAGGATGGAGGCTTCTCAACAAAGAGGATTCGTGTGTCCAACTCGTATGGTAAAAAAAATGCCACGTCCGCAAAATCTATTATCAACCTAGCCTCAATTGCACCAGTTTCTAAAGAGGACTTACTGCATCATAGAGGACTGTCATCTAGAATATCACTTGGAAAGTCGACAATGGAAGGGAGATCGAATTTTGGCTAGATAATTGGATGCCTGTGTGGCCCACTAACAGATTGTTGTACTGATAATTCTCGTATTCAAATAAATAATAAAGCTTTTTTTTTTTGCTTTAGATGGTTCATGGGAGGTCTGAAAACTAGCAACACTACTACCACTTGATATGGTAAATGAGGTTTGTGCGATTAAGGCTCCTAGAAGGGACCAGGTTGCTGATTACCTGCGGTGGATGTGGGAAGCTGATGACATGTTTTCTACACGAATGACTTATGAAAGTCTCTACCCCCGACTAATGCACAATGTATTCCTATCTTTGGGGTCATTTGGAAGTGGAAAGGTTTGGAACGAATTCATGTGTTGCTTTGGAAGTTAGCTTGTGTAGTGCTTCTCACAAATGAGTTGTGGTACAATTGACATATGGTTGATAATGCTAATTGTCTACCCTGCAATCAGTAGAAGGAATCCATGATGCATGCGCTGTGAGACTGTGCCCACACTGTTAAAGTGTTGAGGAAAATTGGTGTAGCGATAATTCCAATTTTTTTTACACAAAAAAATTTTCTTGATTGGTTGTTGTTAAATTTAAAGAAGGATTAGAATCATAGTGATCGAGGGTAGTGTCAAACTTTTGGAATTGTTCTAGATCGTGTTTGGCGGAAACAGAATGAGTATATCTTGAAAGGTAGGTGTGAATTTGATGATCAGATGGTTTACTCTGTGAAGGCTCTTGTGAAAGAGTTAAGAGCCATCCATCACATATGCTTAATTATGAAGGATCAAGAAGGCTAGTATGTTGAGATAGGACAACACGCTGCGAGGTGGACCCAAAACCAGGCTGCTTAAGATCAATTATAATTCAATTGCCCTTACTACCCAAAGATAGCGACAGTTGACAGTGTAGTGCATGACGAAAGAGGTAATTTTGTTCTTGGATTCTTACACAATGTTCCCTTTCTGTCCCATGGACATGTTAGAATTATTGGGAATTCTTCATTCCCTGAAGTTGGTGTTGGAAATAATAGTGGATTGGTATTAATCAATTATATTTTATCATTATCTGGCAATTTAAGATTTGGTGATAATCATATCTTATAATATCTTTATGATTATTTGAATGGGATTATAGTAAGATTGACTCTGTGATGGGTTGAGTCAATCATAAAAAGCCCATTTGAGGGGTCTCTGCCTACGCTGGGGGATTATAAATTTGCCATCCCATTAAGCAAATTATAACAACAGCAACAATACACATTCTCTAGAATAATCCCCTAGAAAGTAGGTAGTAAAACCCTCAAGAGTTCTTATTGAACTCATATCTCTACAATAATCATTCCTAGGGTTTTTTTTGTTCTTGAAAATCAAGAACTTCAATTCAATATATTTGAGGTACACAAATTCTCTTTCCTCTATCCTTTTATATTTAATTCTCTATACATACTATAATCTTGTATCTACTGATTTAAGGTTTCCTTTTATTTCCATCAATTGGTATCAGAGCCAGATTAGATACATATTATGGTTGGTTGTTTTCTATTAGAGAATTATGGTTGTTTTCTATTAGAAAATTAAATTTGAATTGAAGATTTTTTGTATTATTAGTGAAATTTTATAATATAGTTCACTATTATCTTTCTCACAAAAAAAAAAAATGAGGGTTTACGCTACTTGTTATTGTTAAAATAACATGTTAAAGTTTCATTCCCTTACTCTTACATGGGTAAATTAATATTGAAACTTTTTTTTAAGTGCTACCCCTTTTAAAACCTAGTTTTCTTTTTTAAATAATTATGGGGTAAATTGTTTTCAAAATTAATTAATGGTTTTTCTTTTGTTATGTTTGACCAATATGAGTCATTTGTGTGGGCAACATAATATATTTGTGTTAACTTTTACTTTGGAAAGTATTAATGAGGTTGCATAGACTCATTTTTATACCCATATTTTTGTGATTTGGTCAAGGGAGAACTTTGTGGTTTTGATACGATCATGTATGATGATTCGTGTGTTAAATTCATTCTCAAAAGCATTGAATATTGTTGCTAATTTTTTATATTCTTATTTTTTCACAAATACCATATTTATTTAATATTTTTATATTATTGGTATTTTTTAGTATAAAAAAAATTAATTAATTCAAGATTAAATTAAATTTTTTTTACTATTATAATCTTGAATTTTTAACCTATTTTCATTGTGATAATTCTTTACAGTATTTGTATTCTCCAATTATACTGTACTCTCTTTAATATTGAATTATCATTTATAAATTGATTTTAGGTTATTTTATTAATTATGCACAATCTTAGTTGTCCTTCTATTATGAGCATAATTTTCTTTATTAATTTGCATTATTATTACTTGTCTATCATGGGTATAATAATGTGAATTTTGTATGTTGGTCATATAATATATATGATTAAAATTATGCAAATTTATTGGACAATATGCATAATTTCTTTTTTCATTTACATAATTATAATTTCACTATTTTGGATGCATTTATGTGAATTTTGTGATATAATTATTTTTTTTATTACATTGATGATAATTATACTCTATCGGTGTATTGTTATTAATGTAATTTGGTGTTATACAATGTATTTTTCTTGGCTTATGTTAATGATTTTTTAATACCCTATCGGTATTAGGATTTTATTGATATAAGTTATAGTACATTGTAATTTCTTTAGGGATTCTCTTTTAACTGAACTTTTAGAATTACATAATGTTTCCCTATTTTTGTAATGTTCAGTTTATTTCCCTCATTTGATCATGTTTAGTTATATTTATATGGAACCAAAATTTACACTCTCATTTCCTTTTGTTCCATATTCATTTATAACCTTTAATTGGACATTTTTTCCTTCAAAACAAAAAAAAAATATTGCATTTTTTGTGGTGCAAATTTTCTATATATATATATATATATATATATATATATATATATTGATAAAGAAATAGTTGAATTTTATTTAGCCCTCTGGGTATTTTTTTATTATGTCAACTTATTTTTTCTTTATCAAGTGGAAGGATTTTGTATATTAGAATTTTAATTAATATCTTATAAAATAAATTTTCGTGATATAAGATTTTTACCTTAAATGTCCAATTAATCATACATGTGCAAAAAAAAAAAACAAATGTTCTTGATAAAATTATTTTTTCTTATCACATTATTTGTAATCACATTGTTGGGATCTATATTAAGGATTTTATATTGGTCTCTTGTAAAATATTTTCTTGTATAACAAACTCTCTATTGATTTGCAATATTAGTATGCAATTCTTGTAAGGACAATATAGGAATCCCAAATTTTAAGAGATTAATTTCTCCATACCATATTTTATAATATTGTTAATGGTATTCTTGTAAAAGCTAGAGGCTTTATTTTGGGATATAGAAATAAACCTATGTCCATTATAAATTGTGATGAGAGTTAGAGACTATTTATTATTATATCCTTAATATATGCAAGAATATGTCTCATTCTTCCGCTGCGTGTAATCATATTTTATTCTCAAGTGTGTGTAAATATTGTTTATTGTAGCACTTGATTTTTGTTTATGATTACTTGAGAACTTGCTTATGATCTCATATTCTACGTAAAATTATCAAGTGATCAATTTTCTCACTCATGTAATTATTTTTTCAAGATCCTCATAGGGGTCAATATTTTTGTAAAAATTGATTAATATGTGGTTAATTATGAAACCATTTGTGAGAATTATTTATTCTTATGGATGAATTTGTAGGTTTCATATTCTTGTTATTTTAACCACTTCTCTCATTAATCATTCGTTATTCTACTACTTTCTAATTCCTTAAGTAGAATAATAGTGAATTTTAATTCACTTTTATTATTATCTTATAAAGTCATCATCCCACTATCACTAGAACTTTTAATACTAGTGTGCCCTAATTATAATCCTAATATTTTTTTGGTATATTGAGGATTAGTGGGAGTATATATAATATTGTATTATCTCTCGAAACTTATATATTTTTTATTGTCATATAATTTGTGTGCACATTTAATTATGATATGACATATTCTATAGGGCTTCTCTATTTATTTTTGTCCTATTTTTATTGAGATACATAAAATCCATTGTATCTTTGTAGACATCTTTAACTGATGTTAAGGTCATTCTGTTGGGTACTGCACATTAATCCTTTTGGCATACAATTATGCATTGTGCATCTCTTTTACCCAATTTTCATATTTTAATTGATCAAAATTTTATAAGTATATAATTTTGTATCATGTCTCGAGACTTATCTATCTGTATTGTCATATATTCTTGTGCACATTTAATTATGATATGACATACTTTATAGGACTTAACTATTTATTTTTGTCCTATTTTAATTGAGATACATAATTCATTGTATCTTAATAGACATCTTTAATGGATGTTAAGAGCATTTTGTTGGGCATTGCACATTAATTCTTTTGGTATGCAATTAAGTATTGTGCATTTTTATACCCAAAATTTCAGATTTTGTTTGGTCAAAATTCTATAAGTATATTGTAGATGCAATACTCCTATCGAGTATGATTTTCTACTTTGTAAAAAAGTGCTTATTATGATAGTACTCCTATTTAGTACAATTTTGCACTATTGAAGTACTTATGAATTTTTTTTTTTTGTTTGGACCAATTATGTAAGTGTTTGCTCAATTGACATTTTGTGGCCACAATAATCTGAGTATCATTTTATATAAACTAGGTGTCTATGAGGTTTTAGTAGGAAATTTATGGATTTCCTACTTATCTTTGGATTCTTACATAGTCACTCTTTTTTTGAAACTCAGATTAGTTAAATGTCAAATATTATAGAGCATTTATGTATCCTATATGTAATTACATATGTTATTGGGTTATAATGAATAATTAGATGCATGTAAATTATGCTTTCTCACTTATATAATTTTTCGGACTCAAGTAAAAAAAAAAATTATATTAATTAAACATTTTTTTATTCACTGATCAAATATTTAACTTTGGAGTTTTATAACTCATATGGTTTAGTTAAGTTTTGATGTCTTAGATCAGTGGGAGTCTGAAAACTTTCTTATGAGATATGTGTGAAGTAATATCATTTTAGTAACATATCTCTTAGCATTTTTGGATGCTTGAGATCATGTAGTATCATATTATTGAACTACATTATTCTATATACTTTATGAGAAATATTTATGATATATATCCCTATCGGATATTATTTTGTAGCCCAAATTTCTCATTGTCTAATATAAGATTTGTCTATAATTGTCATTCTAGCTTAATGATTTATCTTTGTATTATTGATTAATACCATCCAAGTGGGAGAATGTTGGAAATAATAGTGGATTGGTATTAATCAATTATATTTTATCATTATCTGGCAATTTAAGATTTGGTGATAATCATATCTTATAATATCTTTATGATTATTTGAATGGGATTATAGTAAGATTGACTCTGTGATGGGTTGAGTCAATCATAAAAAGCCCATTTGAGGGGTCTCTGCCTACGCTGGGGGATTATAAATTTGCCATCCCATTAAGCAAATTATAACAACAGCAACAATACACATTCTCTAGAATAATCCCCTAGAAAGTAGGTAGTAAAACCCTCAAGAGTTCTTATTGAACTCATATCTCTACAATAATCATTCCTAGGATTTTTTTTGTTCTTGAAAATCAAGAACTTCAATTCAATATATTTGAGGTACACAAATTCTCTTTCCTCTATCCTTTTATATTTAATTCTCTATACATACTATAATCTTGTATCTACTGATTTAAGGTTTCTTTTATTTCCATCAGTTGGCATATGACCAAGGGTTATGTGCGTTGTATATTGAATCTAATTTTCTTAATAACATCAATTTATTGGATGAGGGATGCACAATTGACAACAAGTATTTCCCCATAGTGGAACGTATTTACAAGAACAACAACAAAACAATACAATGTAACTTCACTTCCGCCCTTCGGGAAGCTAACTTGTTGGCAGATGGCTTTGCTAAGCTAGGTTGAACTTCAAATCAAGACACTTTCATGTTTACATATGTTCCAAAGTTTTTGTCTAATATTTACTACAAAGACTTGAGTTGTGTGTTAGTTATTGATTTTAACAATTATTTTTAGTTGAGCCCTGGCCATACCTTTCACCCAAAAAAGATTATGACAAACAATTGTTGGCTAATTATGTCCAATAAGCATAACGTATACTTTCATTTATTGTTAACTTTTTCTTTAAAAAAAGCATATTTTGAAATATTCTCATTGTCACTTCATCTTATTCTTCTTTTTGTCGGATATCTTCCAAGTACAAATTCTCAAAATAGAGTTTCACACTTTATTAGTCATGTCGTTTAACATTTTTTTAATAGAAGAGACTCTTTTCAAAAAATAAAATTTAAAAATAATTAAAAACAAAAAATTTTTCAATAAAAACCAAAATAAAAATGCAAGACAATATTGGAGAAAAAATAATTAAGCAATAAAACAATTATAAGATTATAAATAAAAGTATATAGGTTAAATTGTGCTTTCTCTTTCTACTCATAACAAGTGCTAAACTCCTATTCTAAGTGTATGTAAGCGATTTTACTTTATATAACAATGTATAATTATTTAAATAAAAAATATATTACATACATTACGAAAATAAAATAAAGTATATGATCATTTTACACCTATATATCATAAACTAAATCATCTTTGAATAAAAATGTTTTTAAACTAATATTGAATGAGAACGTTTTTAGAAGTTGTTTTCACTTCCGTTGAATTACATGTTCTTTCTAATAGAATAATTTTCTTTTGTTTTATTTTATTCTTTTCAAATATATTTTTAATTTTTAATCTAATTCAACAACTAGTCCAACATTTTTTCAACCATTTCAAACTACTATCCTTTTATCCTTTTCAATATGTTTTTTCATATTTACTTTTAAATTGAATATCACTACTTTTCCAAAGGAACTGCCAATAATTTAAGAAAAAAACTTATACTTTTTTTTTGTAAACAAGAAAAAAAAACTTTTATTACAACATATATTGTTGTTTGTCATAAATTTAAAATATAATTTTTACGGAAAACATTTATTTATTATAAATTTTAATTTTACCATAATATATTAAAAATATTTACTTATCATAAATTTAATTATATAAAAATAAATATTAATTAACTAAAATCTTTAGCTATTCAAAAATGTATTTGGAGACATTTGTTTCACGGATGAAAACATCATTCCTAAGATTGTAAACATGGAAATCTATATTCTCATGTTTATTAGAAGTTTTAAAGTTTCATCATTGACATCTTTTGGTTTTTGGAATATTTTAACTTCTTATTTTCCAACCATTTATTCCCTTTGCAAACCATGAAAAACTGAGATTCTTATATTGGAAGCTACTTATAAATACATATATAACTTCTTATAATTTTTTTAATTTAAATTATTTTAAATTAAAAAATATTTAAAAAATTTTCAAAATATAACCAAATGTAATTTTAAATTTATCCAAGCATAATACTTTTAGTTTATAATTCTTAGAAATGAGATTCTTAAAAATACAATACCAAAACTTGAAACGAACAACACCTTACATATAATTTTAAGTTATTTGTCAAGTTTCAATGAAATTTTGACGGAATAAAACACACACACACTGATGCATACCCTTGATCTTTTCTAGAGGTTTAAAATATTTATTCAAATGGTGTATGCAGAGGTAAGGGATGAAGTGTTTAGGTGCCACTCAAGGGAGATAAGCTTAAGGAAGGTTGACCTTCCACAAGAGATAGAACCCTTGATAAAAGCTAAGGGAACTCTCAAAAGAGAAGGTAGGGGACAATAAGAAAGAATTCAGCCAAAGCAAAATTTCTATTGATCAAAGTGTAAAAAAAAAACAAGAGTGGTGAGGAGCACTTATTTATAGAGGTAGCTAGCCTCTTGAACAAGACATAAAAGAAAGGAAGGGCTAAGATTAAAAGGGAGAATCCAAAGGAGGAGGATTGAAGCCCAAAGTCCAATCAATCCTCTCCCTTAGCTTCTTAATTGGTGCCCAAGCAAGTAGATCTAAGGGCCAAGATACCTTCTTATTAGCTTAGGGTTTTATTTAGGAAAAGAGGGTGTAGTTATCAAACTATCCCCTTATAACCTAAATAAGGGCCCAAAAGCTATCCTTACCCCTTTTTATTACTAGAACACCTCTTAGAAAATTAAATGGACTAATACATGTCCAAAATAAAATCCTAGGCTCTTCTAAGTAAAATAAATGAAAAATTACAAATAATAAAAGCATAAAGAAATCCGTCCAAGCTAATAGTGAGTCATGGTTTGCATATCTTGATGGTCATATAAAGGTGAGGTCTTCCTCCATCTATTCTAGCCATGTCCTCTTCTACTCTTCTAGCCATGACCCTTGTGATAGGGCCCTTACTTGGGGGGAATGCATCATCCCCTCCCCTTGGGAAGGATTTTCCCTCAAATCTGATAGGTCTTCCTCTTCTTCATCAATACCTACAAAAGGAATTAAGTCACACACATTATTTTTTAAGAAGGTTCTCAAGCTCTTACAAGTAATTTTAAGTCCTCAAAGTGTCTTAATCAAATAGGTACACAAGTTTTTTCATAATTTTTTTTTTGGAATTCTTTTCTTCTCTTTTTTGTTTTTGAACTTCAACTTCTTTGGTTTGTTTTATCCTTTTCTTTTTTTTTTAAACTTAATGTTGTTGTATCTAGCTTAATGGAAAGCAAAATTAATGAGGAACAACAATATTATAATCGCTTGAGCTAAAGGTAAAAGGAACAAGCCACCAAAATTATAAACAAATGCAACTAGTGAACATTAAAATGAAAGAAACAACAAATTTTAGTAGCCCAAATTGTCACTGAACTAATGGTATTTTAGGAGTACTTTAAGGCTTTTAAATGAGTGATTTGGTTTCCCAAGTTCAACTCACAATTAGCCCAAACAATTGTACTCAAAAGAATAACCAATAGTGAAAGCAAAACCAAACTACCAAAAAATGCGCAAACAAGAAAGAATATAAAGGATTGAATTAAGCAATTATTTAAGAATATTTAGAAACTAGAATGCTTGAATTAAAAGCATAAACACATAAGAACACAAACAAGAGGATCACCTCTTAGAAGCTCAATCCAAAGATGTTTTATAAGGCTTTTTGTAAAATAAGAAAAGGTTAAACCTAAGGAAGTTTATATGACATGAAAGGAAACTAACATGACCATTTTTTGACAAAACTTAGAGATTATAAAAGTAAAAATAAACCTATAAAGTGAGCAAAAATTTCAGCAAGAAATGCACTAAGGATTAGCCCAAAAGAAGAGCCACAAGGTTGTGCAAAATGCACACTTATGTGGACTTACACTACCTCTTTTGTTTAGGCACCTAACCTCAGCACATTAAACATAAAATAAAGTTATACTAAGGGCAAGAACACTTAAAATGCTACAAAAGATGCAATGAAAAGAACAAAATAAAATTGCATCAACAATAAGGACAATAGCGAATAGAATAAGGAAAATTAAGAAACTACTAATATTAACTTCAAGACATGAAATGAAATAAAAAAACAACAAGGGAAGACAAGTATAAAAATGCAGAAATGAAGTAAACAATATATAAGAATGCGCAAAATTAAAAAGATAGAGGAAAATAAATTTTGACTTCTAGAACCTATGCTCTAGATACCAAATAATGCATACCCTTGATCTTTTCTAGAGGTTTAAAATATTTAGTGAAATGGTGTATGGAGAGGTAACGGATGAAGTGTTTAGGTACCACTCAAGGGAGATAAGCCTAAGGAAGATTGGCTTGCCACAAGGGATGGAACCCTTGATAAAAGCTAAGGGAACTCTCAAAAGAGAAGGTAGGGGACACTAAGAAAGAATTCAGCAAAAGCAAAATTTCTATTGATCAAAGTGTAAAAAAAAACAAGAGTGGTGAGGAGCACTTATTTATAGAGGTAGCTATCCTCTTGAACAAGACATAAAAGAAAGGAAGGGCTAAGATTAAAAGGGAGAATACAAGGGAGGAGGATTGAAGCCCAAAGTCCAATCAATCCTCTCCCTTAGCTTCTTAATTGGTGCCCAAACAAGTAGATCTAAGGGCCAAGATCCCTTCTTATTAGCTTAGGGTTTTTATTTAGGAAAAGAGGGGTGTAGTTATCAAACTATCCCCTTATAACCTAAATAAGGGCCCAAAAGCTATCCTTACCCCTTTTTATTACTAGAACACCTGCTACAAAATTAAATGGACTAATACATGTCCAAAATAAAATCCTAGGCTCCTCTAAGTAAAACAATTGAAAAATTACAAATAATAAAAGCATAAAGAAATCCACCCGAGCTAATAGTGAGTCATGGTTTGCACATCTTGATGGTCATATAAAGGTGAGGTCTTCCTCCATCTATTCTAGCCATGTCCTCTTCTATTCTTCTAGTCATGACCCTTGTGATAGGGCCCTTGCTTGGGGGGCATGCATCACACACACACACACACACACACACACACACACACACACACACACATATATATATATATATATATATATATATATATATATATATATATATATATATATATATATATATGATAGATAGATAGATACAAATGTAGAATTTTGACTAGCTTCGCCTTTAGATACACCATTCGGCCTCGCCAAAGTCCAAAGGGTCCTCTATCCATCAAAGGTGATCTCCATCATGCATGTCACAGTGGATCGTGCTGATCTTGTGACACCCTTCTACCCCAAAACACTTTATTCTTTAATTACAAAATAATATAAATTTTTTTTATTTAAATAACTAGACTTGACACTTAGGTAAAAGAATTCACATCACTCAATATACACTTATTTTCCAAACTGTGATATTATAAAACATAGACATATAAGTAGACACGTTAGACTTTAAAAATTGTCTTTACAAGATTCTCAATTAATACAACTCATATTGAAATTTTAAATGAATTATATGCATAAAAAAAAACTATTAATTAATCCTCTCTAGCCCAATGTCACACCTAATCAAAGCAGCCCAACGAAAAGAGATAAAGAAAATTTGAAACTTCATCACCCACAATATCATCAAGATCTTGCTCACCTGAAAGTGGCATTTAGCCCAAACAAAATGCAACAACAGGTAACAATGGGTTAAGAATACGTCTCATGCATATTAAGATACATAAAAATAATAGACAATCAACTAAAGTACAACGAATAAACATATAAATTCATCTCACACCCATGACAGAAAATATACATCAACATACATAAATTCATCCGTGCTAATGATGCTCATGCATGCTCTCTCAGGTACAAGCCCGAAGAGGTCCTATTCTATGCCAATAACATGTAGGTACAATCATCTCACCATAGGTTCACCCGAAGTGAATAATTTTCTATGCCAGTAACACATAAATACAACTGTGTAATGCAAAATAAATAAAGATCTGGTCCAGAGCACATATAATTGGTGATCCTTAAAAATTTCTCCAACTGTCACACTCATGCATGCTCTTAGAGGTACACACCCGAAGTGGTCCTCTTCTATGCCAGTAATACGTAGGTACAACCATCTCACATAGGTTCACCCGAAGTGAATCATCACAATTCACAAACTATTCCTTCTTATCTTACACCTCAATAACTTATAAACATTTAAACATGCACAACACTTTGAATTATAAGATACATCACACATCTAAACATATGACAATGCAAAAAAGACTTAAGCACTGCTAGACGAAGTCTATACTTCACAAATGATCAAGAAATTTAGAGTTCACATACTGATATGCAACAACTTAGACTTAACTTTTAGCACAAATAAGCCATTCAGCACAAATTATCCAAAGTACATATTCTCATTCACAAAATATCCTTTATAATATTGAATATATTAATTTTCTCACATATACACGTAGAATTATTACATTCATAGCTCACTATAATATTTTCTAAGTTTTGAAGATTTTCTCACTCATTTTCTAATAAGTCTCTATGACCTTTGTCAAGTATAAACACAATATTTAGAGATTTATTAATCTTATGATATTTTTTCTTATCTAGTTTAAAATCTAGAAAATTTATCTACATGAATCTATCACTTAATTTTAATTACATCTAGGGTTACAACTTTCATGAAGATAACTTTCTCTAATTACATCGGTTTCCTATCGGTTTTCTCATCTGAAAATCATGAACGCTGATTGTAATATGCCTAATTTTGATAATTCGACCATTAGTTACTAATTTTATCATAACTTGTGTTATATATATCCTTTTCTAGTGATTCCAACTCTTTTGGAAAGCTAACATTGAGGGATAAAATTTTATGCCAAACAAAAAGTGTAATAAGGTCATCTAGATCACCTCACAAGTACAAATTTTGTTTCACGCACTGGATAAGAGACTCAACTTCCAACCCACATAAGTCAATCTATTATTAACATATTTACATGATTCTTGAGTCTAAACTATAACCCCAAATGTCTAGTTTCGAAAAAAAAAACTTAACTTGTTTTGGTTAACCACACAAAAAGATATGATTGAAAATATAAGGTATGTTCATATGAGCATTTTTAGATAGCAAAAATTCAACTTATATAAGGTTCTCAAAATACAATTCTAACTTTAAAATTTCAAAATTTTTATTTATCTTTCTATAATACTTAATTATCTTCACACTCTACATAATTTCAGTGATAATTATCAATGGAAGGAACCCCTACTAGTAACGCCTAATTCTTTTTATACATAACAATTTAAATAGCATAGGAATTTTCCAATCATCACATTAATCAATCAATCATATAAATAGAGTACTCATCTATAATCATTCATAGAAACCAATGAATAAGTCAATTTCATAACACTTAATCCCTACGGAGGTGTAAGATTCATCTTCATTATCCTATTTCGCATATAGAACAAAGCTTTAAATCTATTTTCAAGGTATTAATCTCTAAGGTATAAAAAGGGAAAACTTCAACGTCCACATAATCATCGCATTCAAATAATCCAATAATGTACATGTAATATAATAGTCCAACAAAATAAATTAGTAATACATGTAATACTTATTCATGACCTATTAAAGCTTAGGGATCGCTTCACTACCCACTTTCCCTATACATGCCACATGAGAGATAATTTCTGACCCCCCTTACCTCGAATGGTGGTGACTTTGGATGCAAATGACATGTTTTCAAGTTCTCTAATGTTGTGCTCCTCAATCTTCCTCGACAAGATTTTCTCTGCAGCTTTCCTCTCTAACCTCCAGAGTCAAAAAAAGTAAAAACTAAAGTGTCTAACCCCTTTGAATTATCCTAGGTTAATAGTTGGATTGGGCTTTTTAACACTAGACTCAAACTTAACCTTTAAATTATTTTACTATTTACACCAACATTAATTTTATAAAATAAATTCTTAATTTAAATTAATTTAAGCATATTAATATAAAATTACACTTTTTTATTAATATTTCATTTTTCTAAAAAAATGGGGATGTTACAGATCTCGTTTAAGATTTTTTGCTCAACGCGAGGGTTGTTAATGAGGAGCCAGAAGAATTAGGCGAGGGTGGCCGATGGCAATGAGGTGTCCCTACAGGCGAGGATGATGCGTTGGAGCATTGCGGAAGTGAGGGCATTGTAGGTGGCATCACACTTCTTAGATCTTACTTTGATATAAATTACAAGCCATAACACTTGTAGGGAAAGAAGAAGGTATTCAAGGTTACTTGAAGGGAAACCTCTCCCAAGTCTATATAATAAGGAAAGAATGTATTGGTATTTTTGTATTATATCATATAATATTGACCAATCTTTTTTTGTGTTGGTGTTTTTTCTTTACTATTCCAGGTGATACGAGTAGTACCTTACAGTGTTGTCCAAATTTTTACTTATGAAATTTATAACGTTACCTCGAACTATTTTATCAGAAGTTCTAATAGCAAGTGTAGACATCCAATTTTATCCAGATAATTTTTTATAAGGTTTTTAAACTCCACTAGAAAAGGGAAAAATCAAAGAAAAAAGAAAATAACAAAGAAGTATTATTTAGAGTGTTTGGAGAAAGATTAAGAGATTGAATCTCCCCTTGGAGTGAATGAAAATGGATTTCATTGCAAAACAAACATAGAGCCTTTTTAAAAAAAGGGGGGAGGGAAAATTATAGGAAAAAAGGGTTTTGCAAAGAATTCGTTTAGCAAATTCTAATTCTCTAAATAGATTCCAATTCACTGAATAAATTTAACTCTCTTTATCATGAAAGATTCTTTTTGGCTAAGTGAAGGATCTAAACTCAGCGACACTCACTTAGCGAAGTTTCGTCGCTAAGCGATGTGAGACAAAATTGTGTTTTCTTCACTATTAAGGATTCTTTTTAGCAAAATGAAGGATGTTCGCTTAGCGACACTAGCAAAGCTCTCTTAGTGAAGCTTAGTCGCTTAGCAACGCTAGTGACGCTCGCTTCGCGAAGCTCTGTCGCTAAGTGGCGTTAGAGTTTCTTCAATATTAAGAATTGTTACTCGCTTAGCGAAGCTCTGTCACTAAGCGATGTGAGACAAAATTTTGAAAAGTGTCGCTCAGCTACCATTTATTGCTAAGCGAATTTATTTTTCATATTTTATTCGCTTAGAAACCAAAGTTCAATTAGCGAGTAGACCCATACTTTTGCGATAAATAAAGGGGCCTGACTCATTTCAAGGAGAGGTTTTTTGGGGAGAAAATTTCTCACAATTTTGAAGGAAGTCTTGATCCTGAAGAAAGAGAGTTCTAATTTTAAGAGAAGGTTCGGGTTCAGATTCTGAAGAGTTAACACTCATTGGTGCATCTAATACAGGTTTTTCCCTCAATACTAGTTATGTCATATCTTCTAATAGGCTTGTGGTTATCCTTTCGTCTTTAGTCCTTGTCAGTTTGTTATCATGCATATGAATAATGTTCCATTATCTTGAAATCATCCATCTTTTTCGTCTTAAACCTTGCAAATGTGTTGGTAATTGATAATGACAAAGGGGGAGAACGTAATTCCCAAGGTATTGCAAGTTTTGATGATGCCAAAAAGTAACAAGAAATGTTGATACAAAAGCAGGAAAGCAAAAGAACAAATAGCATTGACAAAGATTCAAGTATTAATGTTAAGTTAGATATTTGAATCTCTTAACAATGTCGTAATCGATTACCAACACATTTGCATAGTCCTGGGTTTTCGCATATAATTGATTACATGGTCACGTAATCGATTACCAGGTGGCTTCACACATCTAGTTTTACACATGTAATCGATTACACAATGTCTTAATAGATTACCAATTATCCCTACCTATATATTCAGTGTTTTCTCTCTCCACGCGCAGAACCCTTCTCCGCCTCTTTTTCCAAACAGCGCCACCTCCTTCCCATCTTCGATTCTCCTTCATTTTTTACCAAAGTCCATTTCGTAAGTTGCAATTCCTTCCTTTCATTCTCCTTTCTAATACCCACCAAACAAATTTCCCAAAACCTTCTTCAAAATATCTGAATCCGCAAAAAGATGCCAAGGCTCTTCCTCCTCCACCGCCAGCGGAAGCTGTCCATGTGGTGGCACCAATAATCCTTTCGCACTCCCACACTCTTCTATTCCTTTGTTTTCCAACGATGCTCAACGGCAGAGGTACTATGCTCATTTTCAAGCCGTGACATTCTTGATCCTAAATATGTTAATGATGAGTTCTTTGATGGAGAACATTTTTATTTTTATAACATTTTCTGCGCTTATGAGTTACTTGATTTTATGACTTTAAAAGAACTCCATTATCCTGATTTAGTGTGAATCTTCTACAACATGCGCGTTAGTGATGGCATTATTTTTAGTGTAGTGAACAAAATTCCTATTGTCATTGATCAATCCTTATTTTACACTCTGACTAAATTAGAAAGTCAAGGGGTTTTTTTTAAGGTTCTGTTGTTGATGAATGGAAAAATGATTATTCTACTCATAATGCTCATTTAATGCTCACTACTAATAATGATGATATCACTGGTCGATTGCTTGCTGGTTCTCTGAAATTTGAATGTCGCATTATGCATTATATCATCGTTCAGGTATTGCTCCCTCGTTCTACCAATCTTGCTCAAGTCATTGAAGAATATTTAATCATAATGTGGGAATTTTTGACTGGGAGACCCATCAATTGGGCTCATCTTGTGCGTCACCGTATGAATAAAGCTTTACGTAACAATGCTTCTTTCCTATATCCACAAATGATTACCAAACTCTTGAAACACTTTAATATTTCCCTTGATGGTGTCCCTTTTATCAAAGTCAACCCATCTTTTGAAATTGGTGCTGTTACTCTTTCATCTTTTGGTTATCCTAAGACTATTGATCATTAATGGGTTCGCAAGCAGCATTATCAAGCCTATTCTCCTGATGACCAAACTCCTTCCCCACCACCACCGGCTCCACACTCTGCTTTTCTTAATGATGCCCTCCATGGCATTCAATATCTTCGTACTTTTATTGGCGAGCGTTTCACTTCTGTCGATACTCACCTTACTCGTCTTGAATATGATGTGGGACATCTTCGTCATCACTTTGACTCTATTTAGCTTATTTCTTCCACCTATTTATGTTTTTTTTTGTGTTTATTTCTGCACATTTCACTTTCGTTCTATTTATGTTAATTTTTTTCTCATTTTAGATATTAATCCTTGCTTTAATTTCACTTATATTAAATTATTAGTCTTTAATTGTTTCTTTCTTTCTTCCTCCCTTTCATTATTTTTTATGTTGTCAAAGGGGGAAAGACTTGTAAGGCAAGGAAGTTATTAGGATATTATTGTTTTTGGCAACTAAATTATTACTTGCTTTATTATTTCAAGAAAACTGTTTACAAACTATAGAATACTCATAAAGTCAATAAATTTTAAAATAAGGGGGAGTGATCGATAAATATATATCATTATCTTTCCTTCCCTTAAAGATGGTTGTCATCATAAAAAAGGGGGAGAATGTAATTGCCAAGATATTGCAGGTTTTGATTATGCCAAAAAGTAACAAGAAATATTGATACAAAAGCAAGGAAGCAAAAGAACAAATAGCATTGACAGAGATTCAAGTATTAATGTTAGTATAGATAAATAAATTAACTTAGTAATTGTATAAAAGAATCTCTATAAGTTTGCATAAAATTGGTTTGACCAAATATGTTTTTATCAGTTCAAATTATGAACTGGTAATCAATTACAAATTTGTGTAATCAATTACCAGAGGTCTTGTTTATTGAATTTTTTAATTCAAAAGTGACACTGGCACAATATTTTAAACCACGTAATCGATTACCATTTTGATGTCATCGATTACTAGTAAGTTGTTATCACAAGTTTGAAAAGTCACAACCTTTCATAAAAGGGCACATCACTTTGTTTTTGACACAATAAATAAGTGACTTTTCTTCTATTTTAAAATACAAATTATTCCATCATTTTCGAAACAAAACTCTTGGCCAAACACTTGCAAATTCCAAAAGAGTTCTTATATGATCTTCAAGTTGTATCATCTGCTTTTTAAGAGAGACTTTTTCTTCTTCTGATTATTGGTTGTATTCAAGAAAGATTTCTTGAGTGATAAAGGAATCTCAAAAATAGGGAGAGGGATCCTAAGGTGATTGATGATTCATCCATTTGTAAAGTGATTTACAGAGGTAGTAAAAATCTCAAGTGGATTGGTCGAACTAGTATAAAAAGAGTTTGCATCTTTCTCTTCCCTATACTCTTATTTATTTATTCTGTTTGTATATGTAAACACTTCACATTCATTTTTAAATATTCTATTATAAAATCAAATAAAAAGAAAACTAAAATTAAAATTTGATCTACTTAATTCACTCTCTCTCTTAAGTAAACTGAGGCCACTTGACCAACAAGTGGTACGTATTAATCAATTATAAAATGAAAAGCACAACTAATGTATACATTGTATTTTTAAAAATTTATTAAAAAATATAGTCAAGAAAACATTAAATAGTGTACTTACCAAAAATAAGAGGATGGACCTTTCTGATAAGTCAATAAATTTATCCTTGAGTGAATGACGCTGAGGAACCTGTAAGGAACACCCCGACACTCAAGTCAGTCAAGGTTATTAGTGAAAGTGTTTAAGATAGATTTACAAGTACCTTAGTGTCATCTTATATACTTAAAACATGTTTAATATGACAATTAATAACGTTTATTACTCATTAACTGTTCATTTATGTTTTCTGGTAACTGCCCATTTATGGTGACTGTATTAAGTTTCTTTGAATTTCTTGCTTGCGTCTATTGGATTTCTCGAAGGGAGTTAGTGAGTAAGGGATGTCGTCTGGATGAGGTTGGACTTCCATTTGTGTAATGAGTTGCAAGCTTTGCATGTGGTATGAGCTTTAAGTGTACAAGTTCCAAGTTGTATTGACAAGGTGAACTTAGAGTGGACAAGCTTCGAGCCTCATCAGCAACAAGATGCTGGAGCTGAGAAACAAGAGTAGTACAATTTAAACATGCATATATAAGCCCCTCAAGCTACAAGACTCATGAGTAACAAGGTGTAATTCATGGGATTTGTGACATGATTGGTGCCATGGGAGAGTAGGAATGTGATGCATGATCACCTGCTTCCATAAAGTGACATATGATGTGACACATGATGGCTTGTTGTCGTTGGATTATAAAGAGTGAGAGATGTTAGGTGTCATTGGATCATTGGAAAGTGTGGATCATTGGATGTGATTATGTGTTTGTACGGGAGCAATTTGATTTTTTTTTGTGTGTGGGCGAGAACCGTTATAAAACTATTTGGCTTCTGGGTTATGGGACACACTTTCTCTACTCTTACTATTGGTTTTATGGGCTTGCCTTTCACTCCGACTTGTGAGGGGTTGTCTTATGCGAGAGTGTTGTCTTCCTTTGAGGTACGTCCCTTTGGTGTTCCTTATTTTCCTTCGTATCGCGTTGTTGTCTGTGTTTGTTCCTTAGGTTTAAGGATTTTCTTACTGGGTTTGTGAGTTGTGATTGTGAGAAGAGATGTCGTCTGATTCCCAGGAAGAGTTTAGGTGGAAGAAGGGGAAAAGGTTTATGCTTACGAAAGAGGTAGTAGGGATAAGGGATGATCTGGAGTCATCCAATTCTTTGTCTCGATCAATGGCACCAGAGGCGTCTTCTTTGGGGTCTGATGATGGTGTTAGTATAGCTCTGGCTAAGGGGTCGGGAAATGTGATCTCTTCTGCAGTTAGGATAGTGAAGGAGAAGCTCGGTGGTCATGGGAAGGGGAGAGTTAGCATGAAAAAGGTTAAAGGCGAGATGGTGGAGAAAAAGAAAAAGGTAATGGTGGTTGTTGAAAGTTCAAAAAGAAAAAGAGGAAAGTGTAAGAAAGCAGATTTGCCTCCTTTGAGTGTGCTCGGGTATAAGTGGGTGAGGGGTGATGTAGCTGAGTTTAAAAGTAAGGTTAGGGAATCAATGATTAATGCCATGCTGCAAAGTGGGTGCATGTCTGTTCCTGACAAGGAAAACTTGTTCCTGCTGCACTCTTGCATGATGAACGAGTTTGTTTACAAGAGAGGCTCCTTAGAAGTGCCTTCTACGCATGTGTATATGACCCTGTTCTTAAACCTTGGCGTTACATTTTCATTTTCTGACTTCAAGTGTGAGACCCTACATTACTTAAGTGCGGCATCATCCTTATTGCATCCAAATAGTTAGGCGTTCATTAAGGCATTTCAGGTTTTGTTTGGGTGCTTGGAGGTTGACGTCTCCTTGAACAAGTTTCTGCACTTTTATCAGTTGAAGTTGGGGACTCCTATTGGTTGGGTGTCATTGAGTAGGCATAGTAGGGGATTGTTTTTATTGTATTTAGCTCATACAAATTTAAGAATGAGTTCGTGAGGATGGACTCGGTAGATCGGAGACCGGAGTTCAACAACGTGTTCTTCAAGGTGGATGGGAAGTCGAAGTTCCCTTTTTATTGGCAAGAAAAACCATGCAAGTTCAAAGGGACTAGAGGGAGAGTGGTTACTGCTGAGGAAGAGGTTGATATCGCTAAATTAGCATCTCTCCCCTCACTTATGACTGTTCGGATGGTCTTGCGTCTTGGTTATGCTCGAAATATGGAGTACTAGTTGGAGAGTACATATTTATTTTTTATTTTTGTGTTGCATGATTTTGCTAATTGTTTATGGGTCTTTGACGTTTCTTTTTAACTTTGTGTGGCAAGCCTCATGGGCAAAAATAACTGGAAATCACTTAAGGGGAAGTTTGATCTGACCAAAGGAAATCCTATGGGAGGTGCTAGCCAGAAGAGGAAACAGGATTACAAGTCGATTGAGGTCACTATCGAGGTGACGCCCCTTGCCATTGTTGTTGTAGAGGGCCACATAGCAGCTGAACATGTGAGTCCTCTTATCCAAACGATGTCAGACCTTCACATAGATACCACTGCTTCTACTTCTTCGCCAGTGACACCACCCATACTTGAAGCTGCTGGTACTATACTAGGTCGCGATTTGGAGCAGCTAGCCTTTTGTTGAACTTGGTCGGGATGTTCTCGCACACTACATCAGAGAAAATTGTGTACCGACGTTTCTCTAGAGGAGGTGATTTGAACAAGACGGAGAGGTTGGAGCATGTTTCAACCTCCAAGGATATCAGGCTGCTATAGAGTAAAGGAGTTGAACCCTCTAAGTGCTTCAAGACTAAGGAGATGTCTCTTGCTGACGCTCTTCTTTTAAATCCAGTCAGTCCTGCTCAGAGCTTCAATTCGGCGAGAAGGAGAAGGCAAATAAGTCGGAGGCTTCACATTAGAGGATGGAGTTTGAGATGGCCGATTTGAAGGCAGAGTTAGCGGAGCTAAAGAGCCGCTTTCAAATAGTTGTGGTAGTGTTTACACAAGGAATGGTTGTTTATCAAGCTATGTGTGATCACTCAAGCGAGTTAATTACTTAGGCTGCTGAAAAGAGGAAGCTAGAAATTACACGCATTTTCGACTTAGAGGAAAGGTCGGCCACTCAACGACATTAGTTGGAGAAGGCTTTGAAGCAATTGGCAGAGTCCAAGGAGAAAGAGAGAGAGCTGGAGGAGAAGTTAAGGGATGCCTAACAACATGTGTGTTTGGAGGACACCAATGGATTCAATATGGACGTGAAACAGCCATGTTGTTCAGTAATGTGGAAGAAGCCCTCTTCAATATCAATAAAGAGGTGAAGGATGGAGTGTTGGTAGAAGAAGAGGGAGAAGAGGAGGAGGAAGGTAGAGAGGTCAAGGTTGGAGGGTAGAGTAGGTTATAGGGGTTTGCCCTTGTAATAGACTTACTTTTTGTTGTACCTATTTTCGCAATTGTTTCTCCTCGTATAATAAATTGTATCTTGGCTTTGAATTTTTATTTTTTTTTGTATGAAGTGTTGGTGGGTTGTCAAACTTGGTATTTTTAACTCTTTGCATGGTGTTTTTTGACTGACAAATTTTTTTGTTGTGCATTTTTCCGAATTTCAATTCCTTCTATGATTTTGCACTTTGATGATTTCATTTAGTTGCATGTTTTTTGAATTTCCAAGTTTGGTATTTTTGCTTTGTTTCGACGAGTTTGTCATTCGACTTGTTATGAGGAGGCTCGTGTTCGGCTTTGACAAGTTCGCATTCAACTCATTATGAGAAGGCTCGCGTTTGGTCTTGACAAGTTCACATTTGACTCATTATGAGGAGGCTCACATTTGGCCTTAACGAGTTCGCGTTCGACTCATGGCTTGCATTCGACCTTGACTTTTTGTGAGGAGGCTCGCCTTCAGCCTTGAGGAGTTCGCAAGTTATGAAAAAACACATGTACGGAGAAACTAAAGAATTATATTTTATTAGTGGGCCTCGTTAAAACCTTTCTAGTTCAAAAGCCTCCTTTTTCCTTTTGTGGAAAAAAAAGAACTGGAGTAGGAAAGAGTACCCTATACAGTGCTTCAGATGAAATAGAACTTCAGGTGGGAGGCATTCCAAGTGTGAGGAATGTTCTTGCCACCGAGCTCTTGTAATTTGTAAGCACCATTGTACAAGCTTTCTGTGATTTAGAATGGGCCCTCCTATGGTGCTGCTAGCTTCCCATGTATTGGGTTCTTCCTCATTTCTCCAGTCATTCTCCAAACCAGATCACCAAGTTGGAAGGATTTAGGATTTAGCTTGCTGTCGTATCTTCTTTTTGCTCTAGCCTTGCATGTTGATTCCTTGATTTTGGCTATTTAGTGTACTTCTTCAATGAGGTCAAGGTCTTCTCTCAAGGCAACCTCATTTTCTTGTTGATCATAATGTGTTCTTCGTGGAGTGGGTTCTCTGACTTCAAATGGGATCATGGCGTCAGAGCCATAGACTAGCTTATATGGCGTTTCTTACGTAGCAGACTGGGGAGAGCAATGATAGTCCATAGGATACTAGGGAGTTCATTTACCCATAATGTTTTTACAACTCTAAGTCTTTTTTTGAGTTTGTTGAGTATGATCTTGTTTACTGCTTCTACTTGGCCATTGGTTTGTGGGTGTTCTACAGATGTTGTAAGGTGTTTGACTCCAAGCTCGTGGATGAATGCCTAGACGTGGAAGTCTACGAGTTGTCTCCCGTTGTCCGAGATTATTGTGTTTGAGATCCCATACCTACAAATTACTTGTATCCAAATGAAGTTTTTAATACAATGACCTCTTATGTGAGCTACCTCTTTTGCTTCAATCCACTTGGTAAGTGGTCTATGGCAACTACAAGGAATTTTGCTTACACTTTTTCCTGAGGGAGGGGTCTTGAGATATCGATTGCCCATACTGTGAAAGGCCATGGAAAGGTCATAAAGTGGAGGAATTGTGCAAGCTGGTGAGGTCAGTTGTCGAATTCCTAGCCTTTGTTGCATTTTCTAATGAAGCTCCTGCAATTCTTGGTCAGTAAAAGCTTGCTTTGAGTACTCAGGCTGTCATGGTTTGGGCCCCGCAGTGTCTGAAGAGCTCATTTGCAATCAGTATGAAGCAACTTTTCTTTCTTCTTAATTTATTAACTTCAATAGTAATCTCCCTTTACTTGCCCTATGACCAGTTGCAAGTCACTTTTGCATTTTAGCCTTATTGCTCCAACTTCAAGGGCTAGCTTTATGCCTGCAATAAGGGCTTCATACTCGACCTGGTTGTTCGATGTGGGGAATTCAAACCTCACTGACTGCTCTATGGTGAAGTTGTTTGGTCCTTCTAGAAGGATTCTTGCTCCTCATCCCTTCTTGTTGGATGAGCCATCCACAAATAGTGTCCACTCTTTTGTTCTTGAGTTCTCAGGTTGTGGGGTGAGTTCAACGATGAAGTCATTAAGGTATTTTGACTTTAATAGGTCGCGGGGCTCATATCGAACCCATATTCTGACAGTTCTACTGACCATGTTATCATTCTTCCTGCAAACTATAGCTTTCTTAGAATCTTCTGGATTGGGCGGTTAGTTTTGACAATCACTTGATTGTTCTGGAAATAGGGTTGTAGTCGACGAGCAGCAATGATAAGTGCTAGGGAAAGTTTTTCAATAAGTTGATACCGTTTTTCTGCCCGTGTAGTATCTTATTTATAAAATAAATAGGTTGTTGGACTCCCTTGTGTTAGGGATGCGTTGATGGTGTCTTCAACCACTGAGAGGTATAGATGGAGATTAGCTCTTAGGAAATGTGAGGATAAGATTGATGGTGTTGCTAGGAAGGTTTTGAATTCTTGGAAACAAGCTTCACATTCTTTAGTCCACACGAAGTCCTTCGTCTTTTTTATGAATTGGAAAAACGGTCTGGCCTTGCTTATCATGCAAGGTAGGAATCTTGATAGGGATGCTAGGCATTCTGTCATTCTTTGTATCTCCTTTTTTAAATTTGGACTATGCATTCCGATTACGGCCTCACATTTGCTTGGGTTGGCTTCTATACCTCTACGGGAGAGCATGAAACCAAGAAACTTTCCCCCTTCAATCCCAAACATGCATTTCTCAGGGTTAAGTCGTATATTGTGTTTGCACAGTTTCCCGAAGACTTCGACCAAGTCTTTTGTGTGGCGTGATGGTTCTTTCGACTTCACAACCATATCATCGACATATACCTCAATTATGCGACCTATTTGGTCCTTGAAGACCTTGTACATCAGTCTTTGGTAGGTCGCCCCTGCGTTTTTCAGTCTAAAAGGCATAACTTTATAACAGTAATTTGCATCATCTATGATAAAAGTTGTTTTATCTGGTTGTACCCCAGATAAGCGTCTAGGAAATTGAGTGTCTTGTACCCCAAGGCACCATTAACAAGTCAGTCTTTGCTAGAAAGAGGGTAGGCATTCAGTTTAATCTACACACATTTGCCATTTACTTGGCGACTTTCATGACAACATTTTCCAACCAAGTCATATAATCTACTTATCTTATGAGGTTAGCTGCTTTGAGTTTTTCAGCCTCTTGTTTGGTTGCTAGTCTTTTTTCTTCGCTGAGGTTCCTCCATATCTACCCTACAAGCCTTGCCTGGGGGTACATTACTAACTTATGCCAAATAAAGGCTGGATCTATACTGGCATGTCCAAGCTACTCCAAGCGAATAGATCGGAATTATTGGTGATTACAGTTTTGACCTAACATTGCACATCTTGGTCAAGTTGGCTTTCCATCTTGGTTATCTTATTTGGGTGGGGACCGAGCTGGTAGTCTACTAGGTCTTCTACAGGTATAAGGTATGAGTCTTCGAAATTTGTTTTGGGGTCCAGGTCAGCATGTTCTATGACATTGATGGTAGCTCCCTTGAGGGATGGTTTTTGCTCAGGGATTTTATCTTGAGAAGTTGTAGTCATCCTTAGACTATGGATATAACATTGTCTGACTTCTTGCTGGTTGACCTTTATCAGGACGATGTTTCCACCAGATGATGGTAATTTCATGCTAAGTGTGGGGATGGGGGTCCACTAGTAGATAACATACTATAACTGACTTGCTCTGACCAACTTTCCTGAATTTGATTAGGAGGTTGATGTATCCCTTGTTGGTTCACTGCTTCCTGCAAACCCATATAAGGATTCGTCATACGGGTGTACAAGACTCAAGTAGTCTTAACTGTTTAAAGGTGGATCAGAATAAGACGTCAGCTGAGCTTCTTTGATTGATCAATGTTTTATTGATCTGCCAGTTCGCTAATACCATTGAGATGACTATAGGGTCATCCTAGTCCAAATGAATGCCCTCGAAATCTTCCTCAGAGAAAGTGATTTTTGAATGGAAAGGGGACTTCTGCCCTTTATCGAGTCCAAGTTGTATACTGCTCGAAGGTGCCGCTTTAGAGCAAAATGCATGTTTCCTCCACCTGCAAAATCGCCATCCATGATATCTATTACCCCTTAAGGCCGTCTTCATCCTCATACCTCTGCCTCAAGTGTCTTTTAAAGGATCGTCATCCATGGTACTTGGATTGGTACCCTCTTTGAAGATGGGACAAGCTATGGCATTTGTCATCCATTTGCTGTCTTAAGAGTTATCCTGTACAAATTTTAAGAGGTGACCTACTCTTATCAACTCTTGTATCTTATTTTTTAGGGTTCGACATTCATCGGTGTCGTGTCCCATCGACCTATGATAGTAATATTGTCCCTGTGGGGGTAGCATGAGAAGGCCAGCTTTTCTAGTTTCCTCCATGATGTGCACCCTAACAACATTCAGAAGGGCGTACTGGTCATATCGAGGTTCTCTTTCGTGCTTCCTTTTGAAACTTTTTTTCTCGCTGATGGCAAGGTTTGAACTTGTGGAGGATTGTTTGTGACTTGTTCGGAGGTTGACAATACTTTTGTTCTATACGAGGTATGTTCCTCCATGTGTATGTATGTTGCTGCTTTAGACTTGAGCTCGTTTATGTCATAAGGAGCTCTTTTGCAGAGATTATTCATGAAAGGTCCAGGTTGCAGTCCGTTGAGCAAATACTGAAGGGCAACTTCAGGATGGAGTCATCTAGTCTTTATTGAGACTGCAAAGAACCTATCAATGAACCCACGCAGGGGTCTTTTTGTCCTTGTTGTAGGCTAGCCAAGGAAGTTGGGCTGGCATTATAAGGTCGGCTAGTAGCGTAGTGGGCTGTGAAATTTCCAACTAGCTCACGAAAGCTTCGTATCAAGTTTGATAAGAGTTGAGTGAACCAGTTTAGAGCACCTCCCTTTAGAGTAGTTGGGAAGACTCGACATCGAACAACATCACTAGCAAAGTTGAGATTGAGTTGGGACAAATACTCGCCGATGTGACCACTAGGATAAGTTATTCCTTCATATCTCTCTAGAGTCAACAACTTCCAATTGCTGGGTAAGTCTCCTTCCATAATCTCCGAGATAAAGGGATGACGTTCAAAGTCATCATCGTCATAACTGCAGTATTGTTTGTGCTTGTTCAAGGGGTGTTCAAATGGGGTGGAACGCCTACTAGCATTGGTGTAAGATGGTGTGATGGTGCAGTTGTCGACGACTTCTTAGAGGTATGACAATATTTATGATGGCAATGAGGGGAGGACGCCACTCAACTTCGACTTTGATAGGAAGGGACGTGGCTAACTTCCACTTGGTTGTTTTTCCACAACTTTGAGATGGTGCAATGTAGTTCTTCAGTTTGCTTTTGGAGTTCTGAGATAGTAGGTGCTTCTGTTGCTACCATTATTATCAAGTGAGGTGGCGGCCAGGGAAAATTTTTACCGAAGTTCACTGTGGGCACCAAATATACTTACCAAAAAGAAGATGAACTTTTCTTATAAGTACACCAGATTGATCTTTGAGTCAATGACACTAGGAAACCTACACAAACACTCTAACACTCAAGTCAGACATAATTATTAATGAGTATTTAAGATAGATTTACAAGTACCTTAGTGTCGTCTTATATACTTAAAACATGATTAATATGACAATTAATGACACTTATATGATTGTATTAAGTTGTCTAATAACTGCCAATTGTGGTTGTTGTATTAAGTTGCTTTGAATGTCTTGCTCATGTTTGTTGGGTTTCTCAAGGGAAGTTAGTGAGTAGATGTCGTTTTAATGAGGTCAAACTTCCATTTGTGTGACGAGCTTTGGATGTACAAATTCTTACTTCTATTGACAAGACAAACTCGAAGTGGATGAGATTCAAGCTCTATATGTGTACATATAGTGTTAAACCCATTATTTTTTAATAAATTTCAACGATAAAAATTATAAGTGTTACAAAGAATGTTAACATTTTTCTTTTAAAATACCTAACTCTTCCGATTTTTAAATGCTTTAAATTAAAGTCTTGAATTTAAGCTTAGTTTTTTAAGAATGTTACTGAAAATAAAAGTAGCGTTCTTAAGAACCCAAAAGGATCATAGGGTACTCAACCCAAGAGAGACCGCACTACAAAATTATTTAAGGCATTTTTGGTAAAAACGTTCAATGTGTAATGCAGTAATACAAAATTACCTAATATGTATCTCCACACCAGATTCAACTTTCCGACATTAAAAGTGAGAATAAGACTACAATGAAGCCGAATTAGTGTGAAAAGCAACAAACATGTTGTGTAACTTGTATGACTAATAAATGCCTAACTATGTAGTACTTGACAAACAATTTGGCCATTAGAAGAATTTTATTTTGACACAAGTACCCCGTAACGTAAGACTTTTGTCCATTTGTTGTGTTTCTTATATCAGACAAATAAGTCGTAAATGGCCTGCCGCACCACAAAAACACATTTTTTACGGCAAAGGATTCGAACTCTTTAGGCAAGGACGAGTTTTGAAAACGTGTCAACTTCCTAAATTTGAGACCCAAGACCCCATTATTAATACCCACAGCAACTAAATTCCCACCCACCCGGAGCAAAATCATGACGTGTGATCACTTATTGACTTCTGTTTGTTGTTTTTCTTGGCTCAAATGCAATTAATGGATTAAAGCATCCCCATTAAACCTAATGTACCAAAATTCAAACTTAACCCTCAAAAAACGATGTTTTGTATCTATCAGGAAAAACGCCTTTTAGCCCTACTCCTCCGTCACATCCCTATCCTGTTTCCTGAAATCACGTGCTCCTCAACAAACCGACAAACGCGGGTTCCATGGGTACCCTTTGAAGAAAAAAAAATATTGAGGAGTTATTTTCTTCGGTTATTATTAATTTAAGTAAATTAAAACCACAAGAAAGGAAAAACAGGTTTATGAGTGGAGGAAAAATCAACAGGGATGATGAACAGGGTTTGGGACTTGTCCGGCACCCCCCCCACAAGGCTTTTTACACGCAAAATGGCCCCAACAATGGAAAACGTGCATGATCATCACCAGTGCCTTCCCTGAGAACCACCGCCTCCACCACCTTTGTTCTTCCCAAAGAAGGCATTCTTGGGTTTTGACTTTGGTAACTCATGGATGTCCATCACCTGTATTGTTCTTTGCCTTTTGGCTATACACCGCACAAACACATCAAATTAACCCGTCAGTTATATTTATATATACAGGGAGAGAGACAGAGGGAGGGAGAGAGAGGTATATGATAGCATTAAAATTGAAATTTATGAAAACGAAAATTCCACCATTTTCAGCCTCTTTGTAGTTCTCTTGAAGCCTCCTTCTAGCAGAAGCAAGCCTCTCCGCATCAAAACTGCTATCCCTCTGTCTCTGCAATCAATCATTCAACACTGGTCACTTATGACAACACCTTTTACTTAAACCCCACCACTACTTTTATATTTCAGAGACACCAAAATGGTTGTGAAATCATATCCGTACGTTTAGAGGAACGGAAGCAGGAGTTGAAACCGACGGTGATGGCGTAGTTTTTGGCCTAGGTTCACGGCGGGCAATTACTTTTGGTTTGTGTTCTGCTTCTGAGTTGTTACGGTCAGACCCTGAGCTCCCATCTGCGTCAGCAAAAGAGCATATCAACCAAATGTAAACAACAGTATCCAAAATATTTGAATCAGATGCTAATATGCTTATACTCACTGTGTGGATTTGGCGAGTATGCAAAATCAGGAATCTGCAAAAGGAATAGAATAGAAGAATGAATATTATTAGCTCAACTTTCCAAAGGAAAAGCACTAAGCCAAAAAGATTTCTTTGACCTCAACCTGTTGATGATGCCCATTTTGAGTGGTTTTCTGCACGGGCGAGTCTCCATCAGCTGCAATTACCATACCAACATCTTCATTAATTACAATTAATAATTTCACATACTTACCATAAACTACCCCAATATTAACCTAATAATATCAATAATTGAGATTACCCATCAGATTGCTTCCTCCCTGTGGTTTCAACTTCACCCACTCATCCACAATTTCCTTCCACTTCCTGCAAGTCACAAAGAACTAAATCAATCAATTGAAAAACCCACGAAACACGACAGCATTAATTTCCGCCAAAAGGTTGATGTTATATTTATATATCTGTATATCTATTCCGAAACCTGACAAGCAGCTTCACCAATCGCCGAACCTCGTTCGAAGGATGCTTCCGTAATCGATTCACGTGCCTCCCGATGTCAGTCTCCTACAGGAATCAAAATTCAAACACAGTAAGTAATCCATAAAAAAAAAAAAAGCAAAAGAAAATGAATTTATTTGTTTACCTTCAACGCTTGGAATGTAATATCCATGTCCGCGAGGCTTTGCAGCAACTCCACCAGAGAATCTTCAGACTACAACAAAAGAAATCAAGACATTAATTAATTTATTAAATTAATTTTGATTAAACTTCTAGTCTTTATTTGAGAAGACACGCGTTGAATTAAACAATACCTGGTCAGGCTCTTCGAGTTGCTCTTTAATCTCTAGAATCTTCTTCTGTTCGTCGTCGAACAAACCACCATAAGGATCTAAGTCCTCGCCGTCTTCGCCGTCGTTGGCGTTTTCATTATCGAGAGACTGCGGCGTGGCAGGGGAAGCGGCAGCCGGGGCGCTGCGGTGCTGGCGTTCGGGGCTGAGGCTGGGGCTGCTCTGTTTCGTGGTTTGGTGACCGTTAGGCCTGAGGCGGTTGCCGTCGTCGCAATTCTGGCACCGCGGAGGCGTGGCTGTAGCGGCGTAGAGGCGCTCGACGATGCCATCGCGACGGCGCTTCAATTCGGCGGCGCAGTCGGAGGACGCGACGGCGATTGCGGCATCGATGAACATCCATACGTCGACGCCGGCGGTCTCCAATATGGATCGGAAATCGTCCAAATCCATATCCGAAGCGCGCGCGTGAAATTGACGAAAGAGTGTTAAGAAAAGCGATCAATCGGAGAGTGTGTATATAAAAGGAGACTTAAGAAGAGTTAATTCCTTTTCTCTGAGGGTCGATAACGCTAATAAACGCAGAGAAAGAATCTAAGAAGATTCCTTGTTGTGTTGCTTAGGCTTTGGGAGCAATAGGTTAGGTAACGGGATCTAAATTATTGGAAACGGAGGAGGACCGAAACGACGAGGGGCGATGAAAAACGACGTAGATCTGAGGTATAGCGTTGGGGATCCGGGGTTGGAAGGTGTGGATAAAGGCGAGTAGAGAGGGGATGAGGATTGAGGAGGGAGTATATTCGAGAAGAAAACCCCTAATTATTATAATTGATTAGGGATTAGGAAATAGGAATTAGAGATTAGTTATGTTAATGGGAAGGTGGTGTGTACTGTTGTATAACAGTAAGGGTAAGGCATGGCCACAGGGTGTAGACCTGTGGGTGACCAATACCACCACCTTTCTTATGCGTTTGGTTTGGTGCCAAACTCTTTTTTTATGTTTTGCTGTGGGCTAAGGGATATGAACGGACTATCTCGCACACATCCATTTTCAATCTTATGCTTGGGCCACGTTTTTATAAATTATAAGTACAAAAATTTTAAATAATATTATATTATATCAGGGACAAATGAGGTCGTGTCTAATTAATTTTTTTAACACAGTGAAACAGTTGTTTCTAATTTTTAAATCAATAATTATTAAAAAAGAAATAAAAATAAGATTGAAAATCAAGTGTCAACACAAAAGGTGTATTTTTTTATACATGTTATATATTATAGATAAATAAATAATTATAAAAAAACAAATAAAGATAAAATTAAAAATTAAATGTGGACATCAATAAATATATATATATATATATGTTATAGTTATTTAAAATAAAATTTGTATATATTTCTTTCTTGTGGTAAATTAATAATTTGGAAATGAAAAATAAATCATAAACGAATTAAATAAATCATTTTCCATACTATTTTTTATATTTTCAAATATATATTTTCATTGAGCATAGTAAAAAAATTGGACTTTTTAGGTCAAATCATTTATCTCTTCTTTATTATAGGATAAAATGGAAATTTTAACTTACCGTCTTATATTAAGTTTTAACCTATTTCGGTTAACCCATTAAAAATAGAGCGAAGCAAGATACGATAATTTGTCTCATTAGGTTAATTCATTAGATTGTCCACTTAAATCATTAAACTTCTAATTATTGGAAATCTTGAATAAATCTTGATATTTTCATGGAATAACATCGTAATAACATCCCCTTGCATTTTCCTTTATGTATATTGAAGGCGTTTGGCTTGCATTTTACACTAGTCAAGTATACATAATAATATACGGGATGATAAATTGATGTAGCTAAGTACATGATTCTTAATTTACTAGAATAGTAGAACACATTGTTGATTATTTTTATTTTATTCCCACACTTAATTATTTATAAATGAGTAATCAGAAATGTAATTTAGTTAATTTTGTATTTTTTTTTCTTTTGTTTTTAGTGGACGCTTAATGGAGCGTATTTAATTTTCGATTTCATTGTTAAATTTGTGAGAAAAAACTTGAGTTTAAATCTTTAATATACTCTTTAAGAGATAAAGAGTCTTAAGTAAAATTAAATTTTAAGTCTGATTATGATATTATTAATAAAAAAACTTAAATAGTTAGTGATAGATACATATTCAAGTGAAAGGAAATTTTTAAGGAAAGGGTAATTAGTCGGTTTAGTTTTGAAAAAAAAATATCCATCAAAATTTAATTCCAACTTATTGTCTATTAGAGTGCTAAAAAAACTAACTGCAAAAATCAACATTTAGTTAATTTTCACGCCAATGCTATCACACTAACAAAAAAATAAAAAATGAAAAAAATAACGCTAGTGGCTTTCTCCTTCTTAATTTTGATATATGTTTTATATCTATATATTTCTTTTGTTGTACTTAAGAGTGTTTACGGATTCAATTCAATATGTGAATTTATGAATCTAAAACTTTTTAATTAGATATGTAAACCGATTTAGATGTAATTAGATCAAATCCAATTAAATTTGACCATAGATGGATCGAATCATAGATTTGAACTTTGAAAATTCGTATATTTGTAAACTAATTCATTCAATTTAAAGTTTAATATTTTATTTTATATAATTTATGTATATATATATTTAAAATGGTTTAAATAGAAAATTGACAATAAATTTTAAAGTTTAAATATTATTTTCAGATTGAAGATAAGTTAAAAAAGAAATGCATTAAGTATTATTTTATGGAGATTACGAGTTATTAAATTTTATTATTTTTAGATTTTTAGGACTTATATTTTATCATTTGTAGATTACTTTTATTTGTAATTTTACTTTTATGTTATTTTGAAGAAAAAATATATGTTTTAATATTCTTTTCTTACAAATTTTTATGTTTACTAATTTATTTCCTATGTTTTACAAATAACAAAATAGGATTGAATCGGATTGTTAATTATTTTTTTACAAATTTGATCTCATCAATTTGTTCTTAATCACATTTGATTGAATCTTATCGTTTATTTGCTATGTTTTATAGATAATAAAATAGGATTGAATAGGATTCAATCTTATTGATCTATTCTTAATCGCATTGGATTGAATTGGATTGTTTATTTTATTTTTTTACAAATTCAATTTGATCCAATCTTATTAAATTTTATCGGATCAAATTTCATTTTACCGCAAATCTAATCTGATATGTGAATATCCCTATCACTAACTAGTTGTTGTCCATTCCATCTAACATGGAAGACTCCTTAATTCTTTCTTACCTTGTTAGTCATTCCATTTTGAAAAAATCATGAAGACTGGTTGATGAATGATTAGAATTATTTTGTTATTTTGTTTCAAATTATGCATGCATGATTTAGGGGAAACTTGTGAAGTAAAAAAAATTATTGTGAAGTAAAACAAATTAATTTTCAATTTTTAATTGTAATGTAAAGCTTGAAATATAGGATACATTTTTATTGTTGTTAGAAAAACTTGAATGCTATATAGATAAAATAAAATTTTATATTATTTTATAAAGATAGAAAAAGAAAATTGGCCAAAATTTATCTAGGATGTACAACCACCTTTATCATGGTGAGTTAATCCGTCCCAATTTGCTTTTGGCTAGCCATTGGTGGGGTAGGCCTAAACAAGCTAGCTCACTCATTTTTGCATCCTTAAATTTTCCTTTTCACTAATCCAATATTATTTTGAAATATTTCATTTGCTTATTGTGGTACAAATTGTTAGAAACATATAATTATCATGTGGGTGGTGGGCTTATCCAAGTGAGAGGATTTTGCATATTGAAAGTAATGTCTTATAAAAGAAATTATGTTTATATAAGATATCTACCTCAAATACTCAATTAATCATACATGAGAAAACAACAAATTTAGTTGAAATTGTTTTCTTTGTCGTATACGATTTGTGACCTCTTTCTTGATTAATTGTGATACTTTTGTTGTTGTGACCTATACAAATGGTATTTTTCCAATTTTATTAAAGTTATATGCCTTAATTTAGGAAATATAGACAAGTCTATGTCTATTTAATTTGTTATGAGAGTTAGAGACAATTTGTTGTTATATTCTGAATATTTGTATGTGCATTTCTGATGTGCCACTGCTTATAACCTAATATTATATTGTTTCACTTGAGGTTATGTTTTAAGTGAGTATATGAGAACTTCCAAATATTTTATAGCCTACTTCACAATATTAAGGGATTATCTTCTTGTTTGAGAATTAACCTATGGTTAACTAATATACTTGATAGATGAATTCTATGTTGGACTCCGTATTCCCTTTTTTAATCACTTCTCTCACTAATCTTTTATTACTTTACTTCTATATAATACTTAATTGTTGAAGTAGAAAATAGTGAATTTTAATTCACTTTTAGTATTATCTTATAGAGCCACAATTCTACTAACACTAGAGTTTTTTTTAATACTAGTAGACTCTAATGAGAATTCTAATCTTATTTGGTATATTCATGTGCACATTTAATGATGATATGATATACTTCATAGGAGTTTGCTATTTTTTATTGTCATATTATGTTTAGATGCATAAAATCTATTGTATCTTAATAAACATCTTTAACGAATGTTAAAATCAAATTGTTCGGTATTGCACATTAATCTTTTAGCATGCAATTATATTGTGAATCTCTTTTATCCAAAATTTCACATTTTTTGTTTGGTTAAAAGTTTATGTATATTGTAGATATAATACTCCTATAGAATATGAATTTTTACTTTGTAAAAATGCTTATAATGATAATACTCTTATCAAGTACAATTTTGCACTATTGAAGTATTTATGAATTTTGTATTTGGACCAATAATTTAAGTGTTTGCTCATTTTAAAATTTTGGGCTATATTAATTGGAGTATCATTTTATTTAAGGCAATTGTCCATGTGATCCATCCAAGTAGGAAATTCATGAATTTTCTAGTTGTCACTAGGTTTGCATAGTCACTCATTTTCTAAAATTTAGATTAGTTAAATGTCAAAAATTGTACATCATTTATTTATCTAGCTATACGTAATTATAATTTTTGTTGGACTATGATGAATACTTATATGCATGTGAATTATGTTTATCAGCATTTACAAATTTTCATACTCAAGTAAGTACAATGTTTGAGAAAACATGTGTTATATTCATTGATAAAAGATTTAACTATTGGAATTTACTAAAATATTCTAACTTATATGACTTGTTAAGTTTTGATATCTTGAATAAGTAAGATTTTGAAAACTCTCTAATGAGATATGTACAAATTAGTGATTTTTTAATAGCATATCTCTTAGCATTTTTAGATGCTTGGACTATTGTAGTGTTACATTTGTCAACCATTGAATTATGTTATTTGATATATTATTTTCTTATTACAAATATTTATTTAATGCACATTATATATATCCTTATCTAATATTGCACATGATATGTACTCTTATCATATATTAGGCTTACATAAGTTTTTTGTCCTTAAAGTTTCACAAAAAATCACTTTTGGTCCTTGAAATTCAAAATTATTTTTTAGTTCCTAAAATTAATTTGTTTTTTGTATTAACATTATCCATTTATATGTTTTGGTGTATTTGACTGTGTTAGATGTGAAATTGAATATTGAAGGGGTTAAGATTGAGGAGAAAAGTGTTTCACGAGTAAAAAAGCATGTTTTTGTTAGCAGTTTTTTAACAGCATTAACTGGAGAAGAATGACTAAAAGTAAATCAAGGACTAAAGAAAGTATTTTTGAATTTTAAGGACTAAAAGTAATTTTTTATGAAACGTTAGAGACAAAAAACTTATTTAAGCCCAAATATTATTTTGTAGTTTAAAATTCTCATATAGTTGTTTAGCATATGATTTGACTATATTATCATTCTAGCTTAATAATTTATATATTTTGATTGTTAACTAATGTTCTTCAAGTGGGAGAATGTTTAAATAATTATGGATTAGTATTAATTGATAATATTATCTTTTATTGTTATAAGATTGACTCTATAATGGATTGAGTTAACTTATGAGATTATAAATTTACACATACATATTCTCTATAATAATTTCATAAAAGGTGAGTTAAAACTCTTAGGAGAAACTAAGATTTGATAGTGCTTGTTAAAATGAATGACAATACAAGTACACATTTATTCGTCACTAGTTGATATTGAATTTGAATTAAACGTTCATCCTATATTTTATATCTATTGATCTTAGGGTTAATTGTTTCCATCATCCTTATAACTTATTTCTCGGTTATTTTAGCCTATTTCATAGTTTACAAAAGCAAATATTAGAGTAGTAGTTAAACAAAAAGGAAAACAAAAAGTAAAGTATCAGTCATATGAGTCATTGTACTTTTTGTTGTTGACCTATAGGTTAGGTGGTTCACATGTGGTGACTAATTTTTTAAATGTAAGATATATTCTTTGTTTACTAGATGGTACCGATTACCATTAATTCAATTTACTTGTGTTTTTTAATTAAAAACATTAATGGTTACATTAAACCAAATTGAATTGAAAATCGAAAACCGAAAAAAAAAACTAAAAATCACATAAAACCAATTTAATTTGAGTAGATTGGCAAATCTAGTAGTAGATTATGAGGTCTTGGATAAGTGGATTTGGAAACCTAAGAAATCTAATGTCTACACTATCTCTTCTGCTTACAAGGTGTTATTAGCAAATATGCAACATCAACAGGAGGATTTCTTTTCGAGAATATGTATGACAAGTGTATCCCCTAAGGTTAAGTACTGACATGGAGATTGGATGCAAACAGATTACTTACGAAAGTCAACTTGGCAAAAAGAGGATTTCTGCATGGTGAAGATGTCACTTGTGGAATGTGTGGTGTGAGGTATGAAACAGTCTTACACTTTTTTGTCTCATGACTAGTGGCTTCTAGAGTTTAGGTTGAGATATGCGCATGGTGGGAAATCTCATAAGCTTTTAATATCAGTAATTTCCATATGCATGAGCTTCAATTTCTGGGTCTAGTAAATATCAACATAAGAATGTGAAAAGCTTGGTCCTTTATGTGGTTTGCAACCATGTGGCAATTGTGGAAGGCACAGAATGCTTCAGTTTTCAAGTCAAACCCATTTGAGGTTCAAAATATCATTCTGACAACTAAATTGTGCTCATGGAAATGAAGTAGGGTGACAAAATTAACCTCACATAGTTTTGCAGAATGAATTATGAATCTATATATTTGTGTGTGAGAGATGACTTCTATATTACTATTACTTGGTGGTGAGTATTATAGATTCACAAACTTTATAAAGAGTTAGAGTGATATTCCTTGTGGTATTCCTATTTCGATTTTAATAAAACATAATTGGCTTATTAAAAAAATACAAATTTAACTACTTAAGTTATTGAATTATTAATTATCTTTCTAATGTACATTAAATTTTACATAATTTGAATATTTGCAAATATATTATCTAGTAAATAAAGTATTGTGATGAAGCAAATTAGATTTTTATTTGTGTAAAATTTTATAAACTTAATCTATTGTATACAAACTTTTTATTTTATTAAGGTGCTAAATTAGTTAAATTTGTTTTGTTCAAAAAAGAATTATTATATGGTATAAATATAACATTTTAGTTTAAGGATATTTTTTAGTTAAATTGGATACTAATTTGCTTTTAAAAGTATATAGTTCATCATGAGTATTTGCAATAATAGGTTAGCTAAAAAATAGGATTGATAAAGTTATAAGAAAATTTTTCTCAATCCTTTCGAAAACACTTTCTTAAGAAGTTTTATGAAATTTTTTAAGAAGGTAGATGGTATAACAGACTATCTATAACTTTAAAGAATGTTACCAAACTGTGACATCTTTCTAATCTTAAACATTTATTCTTTAATTACAAAAAATATAGAAATTTGTTTATTTAAATATTAGACTTTGCACTTAGGTAAAAAATTATTCACATAACACAATATACACTTGTTTTCTAAAATTACAATATAACAAAATGTAGCATATATAAGTAAATACATCAGGTTCTAAAAATGAGCTTTACAAAATTCTCAATTACTAAAATTTATAATGAAATATTAAATAATCCATCTACATAACGAAAACTATTAACTAATTCTCTTTAGCTCGATATCATACCTAATAAGAGCATCCCAGCAAAAAAAGATAAAGAAAAGTCAAAGTTTCATCACCTACATATCATCAAATTTTTACTCACTTGAAAATGGTGTTTAGATCAAACAAAATGCAACAACAAATAGCAAACGGGTGAGAACATGTTTCACACATGTTAAGGTACATATAGAAAGAATTAGCAGTCAACTAAAGCATAACAAACGAACACATCACAAATACATACACATAAGGACTCATGGTTACTTATACAAGAACTCTATATGCATGTGTATCATAGTTCTTAGCACAAAGTGCATATATTGGGTACAAGGAGAAACACAAACCACCAAGGGCATCAATTTGTAAACCTACGCAAACCACAAGGGAACACCAAACATTGGGTCTCACAACCACCTTAGGCATCCATTACTGGTCAGCACAAGGCATAGGGGAATCTAAAACATACACTAGGCTACACAGCCATCTTAGGCACCTATTACAAGTCAACTCAAACCACACATTGGCCTCACAACCACCTAGGCACCTATTATAGGTTAGCACAAGTCATAGAAGACCCAAAACACATGAATGTATGCATGGATTGTCGCACAACACATCACACATATAGACACATGGCTATGCAAAAATAAGACTTAAGCATTGCTAAACAATCTAGGCTTCACAAATGATCAAGCAAATTATCAAAGTTCGCACACTACTAAGCAATAACTTAGACTTAACTCTTAATAAAAATAAGTTCATCAACACTAATTAATCAAAGCACAAATTGTCATAGCACAAAATCTCATTTATAACATTGAATAAATTCACTTTCTCACATATACACATAGGATTATTACATTCAGAACTCACCATTGCATTTCCCAAGTTTTGAGGATTTTCTCACTCATTTTCTAGTAAGCCTCTATGATGTTTGTAGAGCATAATATGATATCTAGAGTTTCATTAATCCTATGAAATTTTTTGTTATCTAGTTTGAAAGCTATGATATTTATCTACAACTCTTATGTTGGCCTCAAGAGCCAAAACAAGCACTTACTATGTCAAAACTTGGGAGAAACATGGATCCATCACTTAATTCTGGCAACTCAACCTTTAGTCACTAATCTGATCATAACTTGAGTTTTAAGTATCATTTTGGAGTGAAACCAATAGCATTAGTTAGATAACATTTAGGTCTACAACTTTTATAAATACCACCTTCTCAAATTTCATCTTTTCCTACTATTTTTCTTGTTAGAAGATTATGAGCATTGACGATAAAATATGCACTATGATTTTTCCATTGTTTCTCTCTCCTAAGATTTGCTTAATCCTTTAAAGCACACTGTAAATCATGAAATTGAAATAAAATTCTTCTCAATCGATACTTAAGAAAAAACAATGATAACTTCATCTCCAACTAACCCAAGTATTACAGCTAATCACAAGAAACCACAAAAGGCACTACTTCAACCGTCCAATAGATTAATAAATACACCCATTACTATTATATTCAGGAACATTGATTTCTAGGCTATAAAAAGGAAAAAAACTTAATGCCAACATAATCATTATATCTAGTCTATTTGATCCGATAATTCATTATCCTAACAATCCAACACACCAAATACACATGAATTCCATGAAGAAGACATTCTATTTTTTAAATACTAAACTATAATTGAACCAAACAAGTCACACATAAAACATATTATTAGCACTCATTGTGGGTATTGATAACCCTTCAATGACATATAAAAAATCTATTAAAGCTTAGGGATCATTTCACTACCCATTTTCCCTACACAAGTCACATGAGAGATAATTTCCAACTCTACCCTTACTCAAATTATGATCTTAAATACGAAGGGTGGGACCTCAAGTCTCTAAATGCTACTCCTCAAGCTCCCCCAACAATATTCCTTTTGCAACTTTCTCTCAAATCTCTAGAGTCAAAAACGTGAAATTGAAGCACAATATTCTAATCCCTCAAAATGACTCTATATTAACCATTGGATTGAGCTTTCTAGCAATAGACAACTTAACCTTTCTAACTTTTTTACACCCACATTTATTTTATAAAATCAATTCTCAATTTATTTTAATAAACACAATAATAAATTCATTTAAGCCTACTAATACAAATTATATCTTTTTATTAATATATTATTTTTCTAAAAAATTGGGATATTACACGAATACTCTTTTATAAAAAATTTTAAAGTAAACCTAACATATTAATATAAACATTATAATGAATGGTGCAAGAGAGTATTTTTTTATACTGGTTTACTCCAACTGAGCTACGTCTAGTTCTCTTCCGATCAACTCTTAGAAATTTCCACTTATCCACTACAAAAAAATATTCTCATTGTCACTATTGGCTTATAATGAGTACATAAAATACTATTGTTCTATTCTTAACACCCCTTGAGTTTAAGACCGAGTACACAAAGTCACTGCTATAATTGAGTATTGTAACTCCTGGCTTAAAATTTAATTAAAGACTTACATTATAAAGATAATTCTCACAAGAGACGATATATATTCACTCTACAAAGATAACTTCACTTAGTGAAGGATATACAAATAAGTGTTCACTGTTTGATGCAAACAAAACATTTGCTTTTCTTTTATTAGAAGATGAAGAGTTGAAGCAAATTTTCATTTAGAATGTTTTTTCTTGATTTCATCTTTTACGTTAACTTAATCTTCATGCACGAGTTTCCTTTATATAGGTGTTGATGCATGTAGTCGTTGACAAGGCTTCAAGTTGTCACATCACATTGGTATGTTTTTCCATAAGATCCTATGTGTGTACAAATTAAATCACTGTATAAATTAACTTCCTTATCATCTTTTAACTCGCTTCCCATTTTGACACCCTTTATCTGCTATGCTGACAATAGGTACTTTAAACAAGGATTTGAATGTTAGCTTTACATGGCATGTTCCTATGAGATGAATACTCTTTAGTAGATTAGTTGCCTTAGAATGTCATCTTTGTCATCATCAGATTAAAGTAAAGGAACTGCAAATAGAAGGTTTTGTATATGATTAAATTAAAGGATAAGAATTTTCTTTATCATTTGATGAGTGCAAAGTTTTCTATACTACTACTGGCAAGTGCACCTATTGTATGTAGTAACTGAATATCAGGTCAATCCCACAGGGACTTGGATGAAACCTCAGAAACATCAATACTTTCTACTTGTATAAACGAAAGTGCACTCAAAACCCTTGTTTGCTAACCAAGTTTCCATCACCTATAATAATATCCTTAAATTCGATCCTTCACAAATAAGGAACCATGCTATTTAGGCTTTAGACTATTGCTCCCACAAATACTCTAAAGTCAAACAACTTGCATTAAATAAAGGAGCTTAAGATGGCTAATAAGTATTACTCTCTCTCTCAAGCAATAACACCCATTGAGATCTTTTCTCACTTTATAAGTCAAAATCCTCTCTTGAGCTCATTCAACAAGTAAAACCCATAAAATATTTAGAAATAAAAAGTAAGGTAAAGAAGAACACCAACATTGGAAAGTAAACTTAGATTAAAAGTACAGACATACATAAGAGTTTGGGTAAAGCTATATCAAATTCTAACTAAATACAAAACGTAGCTAACCGTAGAGATGAATGAGCTTAAGGATGGATGAAGATGGTCTGGAACGTGCCCTAAGCCAACAGGTGTAACCCAGGTCAAGAGAGAGTGTGGAACCCCTAGATGAAACCCCTTTTTGACAAAAAACTCAGCCTTTAATTTTTACATTTTGCAACACCAACGCACAATGTCAAGAAGTGGTCGTTGGGTGCCATAAGACTCCTTAATGGCTAAGTTTTTTGGGTGCTAGGCAGCGGCAATAGTGGGCACTGGGCGCTGACTCAACTAATTTCTGACAACGAGCATTGGGCGCTCATAATAGTGGCCTCTGGGCACCCACAGTAGATGTAGAACCAGTTTTTTTTTCTTCACTTTTTTAGTCATTCCTAAAGCCTAACTAAAAACAAGTAAATAAACATAAAATTCACATAAACCTAAATATCTAACTAAATCTAATTTTAAGCGAAATAAGAGGAAAACACAGTCTTAAATAAGAAAGAATTATGATAATGGTTCTATTTTACCTATGTAAAAATAAGTAAATTTGGCAGTTATCAAACTCTCCCAAACTTAAAGTTTTGCTTGTTCTCAAGCAAAAGTCACTTTAGTGGATGATATCAACAACAATGCAAATGACATGCATGCTAATATAACACTAAAACAGAATGGAATAATGACAAAATGCACTAAGACAGAATGCATTATGACAAACACATATGTACAACATCACAAGGACACAGTCAAGACTCACATCCTACCTTTTATTAGTAACTAAAAATTAAATGCTCACAAAATGTTATCAATCTAACTGTGCTGCCCACAAAGTAAAGAAAAATTACCTGCAAAAGTTAACTCAAACGACAAGTTATGCAAATAAAAGAATTTAAGCAACCTGATCGGTAAGTTGTTTCTCTCTACACAATCGTATAAGGATAAAACATTACACTCATGTCATGCAATGCAATCACACAAATCTTTGCTTTTCATTTCAACGCATCACTACTAATGCACACAAAGAGATCACAAGGGATTTATTTGGCTTGTAGCTTGACAGGGCTAGAAGAAAAATGGTTTTTTGGGAAGCAATAAAAAAGGGTTGAAAAATGCATATTCAATGAGAAAAGTTCACCTTTTACATAATCATCAATCCCAAAACCCAACATTCAACTAACATCATTGACTAAAATCAAACATTTAGAATAAACACATGTCAATTTCCAAGCTTTTATTCAAATTTTTCTTTTTCTTTTTTTCTTTTTCTTTTTCTTTTTTTTTATATAACACAAATAGCATCTAATGTATTTGAATTTTCAAAATGAACTCCCCGAAACATATCATAAACCTAATCTCATTCAAATGCTCTCTCAACCGTAGGGTAAGGAAACACATGTATAAATTTGATGTGGCTCAAGGGTTTATACAATCAAGAATAGATCAATTAAGTTCAAAGGAGATATCAAGGGTCAAGTAATGCAGGTAAGTTTTTTGACTAAGTAGCTACTTAAGAAACATTGTCTTGGTCATTTCTCAATCATGCATGCAAAGTAAAAGTAGTAATCTGTGAGAATCAAGCAAAATCAACAACATAAAATACATGGTGACTCACATAGTAATAAACAATTTAGCTCAAAACCTCACTTAGGTAATGCCCTTACTCATAAATCCCAAAAACTCACAAAAAGAATTAACTAAGCAAGGTTAACTTAACCTACTCAATGGCAACCGCAACTTAAAATTGAATCAAAATATCACATGAGTGTTGATATTTATTACCAACAAGGGAAAGATAATGAATTAAGATAGAAACAAAATGTTAAACAACACAATATCCATAATATTTCAAAAAATCCTAATTTTAACTTGCAAAACAAAATGCAATGCAATAACTAAACACATGCAGTACAGAAAATTAAAAACAAACAGTACTTTGGAGTATTTGCAAATGCGTCTAGCTTGATCTTCCTCCTTTCACTGTATCTTCAATTTAGCTCTGAAAGACCTCCCCTTCTTAGAAGTGAGCCTAGTCACTAGCTAATGAGGACCGGTTAACCATGAAGTCTATGAGAAATGCATCTGCAAAAGGAATTTCAAATACACCAATACAAAACACATGGTTAAAAAACATATGTATTTACAAAAACAAAATGCACATAACACCATTGAACACAAAACATATATTGTACAAAACAAAAAAATAAAAATGCAAAAGGACATATGCATGCAAGCATGATGTATGAAAACAAAATGGAAAATGAACAATGTATGAAAATGAATGCAATTGAAACAAAATGAAACAATGCATGAAAAAACATTAAAAATGAATGGATAATGAAACATGGTATCTGTTAGTTAGTGTCTAGCAGCTACAAAGTCACTACTAGCCACTCCCTCAAGGAGACAGATGCAAGAAATGTAAGAAAATAGGGACAAAGGATGAACGCCCAATACCCACGAAACGAGCGCCCAATGCTTAACTGCGAATATGCAGAATGGGCTGAGCCCCCAATGATCATGAAATGGGCGTTGGGTGTTTATATGTTAAAATGAAGAAATTGGATGAACGACCATGCAACAGTCGTTGGGCATTCATATGTGAAAATGCAAATATACAAAATTATGTAAACCCGACGTCAAGTGACCACAAAATGAGCGATGAGCGCTGAATAATAGATAGCAGATTCTCGTTTGAAAAAAACCATAAATTTTCTCCAAAACTCACAACTTACACACCCAAAATGCAATCTACACACGAGTTGACACAAATAACCACACAATTACATCACTAACACCTAAACAAACTTTCTCACATACTCAAATTGACAAAATTAACATTAAAACATAATGAATTATGCAAAATCAAACTAAAGACAAAATGAGGCACAAATGTGCCTAAAAAACAACTTAAAGGGTCAAAACGCAAAATATGCATGAAATGGCTAAACTAACAATGCACTTACACTATGAGACATAAAAAAAACTTGTACACACCCTTAAATCTAATACATGTATACCACACATACAGATTTTTACCTAGAAAAATTCAAACAACACAACAAAACAGGCTTCCTCTTGCACCCCGCAAGAGTTTGCTAAAATATGACACTCTGCCACTCACAAAGTCTCACTCACAACACCTTGTTGCAAGATTTCACAATAACTTCAAGAACACCTCAAGAGATTATCAAGACATTGTGCAAACACACAAAGAAAAAGGGTATAAAACAATACCACCTGATTTGTGATGAATACTCAAACAATAGAAATCAAAATAGGATTCTTTTCCCCTTTGATCAATCAATTCTTGATGCTTCAACTCATCAAATTTGGGGTTTTCTTCTTGTAGAAAATGTCTATTTCAGTTAGGAATGAGCAAGCTTTCTTTTCGGACCTTTTAAAACTTGTGAAACACTCTTTTAAAAATGCTTTTATATGAGTTATGCAACAAGGTAATTGATTAGAGAGTTGATTACGTAATTTACTGCTTCAAAACTGGTCTAGAAAGTTTGATCTCTAGTTTAATCGATTACTATTTTCAGGTAATCGATTACTCTCGAGAGCAATAATAAGAATACCTAAATTTCACAAAAAGTAATCGATTACTTAAAAATGGTAATCAATTACCTTACCATAAAATCCAGTTTTGATGATTTTTCAGTACTTTTCAACCTATGTAATCTATCCTTTTGCTACTCAAACATATTCTCATACCTATTTAAACACACAATACAAGTACCACACTTATCAAACATGTTTGGCGCCATAAATATGAATTGAACTAATACTCCAAACCAAAACTTGATACTTCTTCAAAATTAAAACTTTAAAGGACTTGAAGGCTTCTTCACACTCCTTCAATTCCAACATAAGACTCCTTAATGGTTATGTTTTTTAGGCATTGGGCGATGACTCAGCTGACTTCTGATGACAAGTGTTGGGTACTCATAATAGTGGTTGTTGGATGCCTATGGTAGACATAAAACCAAATTTTCTAATTTTTCCTCACTTTTTTAGTCCTTCCTAAAGCCTAACTCAAAACAACTAAAAACAAGCAAATAAACATAAAATTCACATCAACGTAAATCTAAACCTAAATTTCTAACTGAACCTGATTTTAAGCAAAATAAGGTCTTAAATAAGAAAAAAATTATGATAATTGTTCTATTTTACCTATGTAAAAATAGGTAATTTAGGCGATTATCAATCACCATTAGAAGACTTTACTATAACATGTATCTTATAACATAACAAAGCTTTTTATGTCTAGTAGATTAGACTATCTTATCTAAAATAAGTTGCATCTTAACTCTACATCAGTAGACACTCTATAACACTTATGATTAGATGATTTGATGCGCGTAGATGTTTCTGATAATTAGTAAGAGGTTTATGCACTTAGTAAAAAAATCTTATATTAGGATCAGATGTTGTTTCAATATTTTACTTATCATATTATAAGATCTTCTTATACATGACTTCACCTTTTGATGTTTTGAATGCTTTAACGAATTATACACTTCTTATACTTCTCAAATTGAAATGTGCGCATCTTGGTATATTTATATGCATGTTATATGAAATATTTAATCGACTTAAGCTTATTATAATGAAATTCTACATATGTATATATATTCAATTGTAAACTTTAAAAGATCAATCTTGTTATCATCCAAATCAATTAGGGTGTTCATATGATCATTTGATAGTATGAACTTCTAAACTAATAGTATTGTCTTAATTTGTTATCAAATTCTTTTGTATACATATATAAGGTCAATCAATTAATTGTTTAAAATTAATTAAAAAATGTTTTAAAAATATGTTTAAGAAAAAATTGAGATTTAATTTTTAAAAAATATTTTAAATAATAAATAGTTTAAAAAATACATAAAACAAAAATAATACTTATTTTCAAAATAATTTTTACTAAAATATAATCAAACAGGTCTGTAATGAAAAACTAAACTCTTAAGTCCTAACAACATCATAAAGAACATGACTGCCCTAAATAATATTCTCTAGCGGCCCGCTAGTTAGTGTGGACTTGATGACCCTCCCTTCTTCAGATTGGAATTTCATGGCTAGGTGTAGGGTGGACACTATGGCTCCCAACTTGTTAAGAGATGGCCTCCCCAGCAGAATGTTGTAAGATGTATTGGCTTGCACTACTATGTATCTTATTTTCACCGTGCAACTGAGGCCTTTGTCATCTCCAAACTTGGTATACAAGTCAATGCATCCTCGTGTTGCGACTTTCTCCCATGAACCCAATGAGTGACTCGTCATATGGCATCAGTTGACCCTTTGGGGTCGAGCACTTGGAATGTTTTCTAGTAGAGCACATCTACTTAACTCCCCTGGTACACCGGAGTTTTCCTCACAATGTAGGTGGAGATTTCTACACTGATAATCATGGGGTTATCCTATTGCGGGTCTATGGCTTGAAAGTCATCGTCTATGAAGGTGAGGACAGACATTCTTGGTTTGAGGTGAGGCATCATAGAAGGTGCCTTTCGCAGGAGGAAGAAGGGGATCCTTCTCCTGTAAATCTTCCTACTATTATGTTGATCACCTTTTTAGGGGTGGTTTCCCTGATAGGTATTGCTTCTCTCCTTGGATTTACTTTTGTTCCTCTTTTCGTAATTTCTAGGGCAATCATGTTCTTTTTTCCTATTATGGCCATCTTGGCCATGGTCCTCTCTGTGACCATACTTGTGATGTGTACCTTCTGCTGATAGATGTAGTTTTTCAGGTGACCCTGGTTGATCAGGTCTTCTATCTTGTCCTTCAATGCCAAGTATTCTTTATTAGAGTGTCCCTTGTTCCTGTGGTATCCACAGTGCTTACTAGTGTCAACCCCAAGTGGTGTGTTAGCCCTCCTAGGCATAACTAAAAGCTCTACTGTCAAAGCTTGCTCCAGAACCCTAGAATGTGAAGTGTTCAAGGGTGTGTAATAATTGTATCTCGGCCCTCTAGGTGGCCGATCACTGAACAACTCCTTCTTTTTCCCTTGACTTCCCTTCTCTTTTTCCTTCAGATATTGGTTTGGGGCTTTTAGTTCCTTCCTCTAAAAGACCTTTAATTCCTTGATTTCTATGAATGAGACAACTCGACTTCTCATCTCCTTCATTCTCCTCAGCAGGAGATGAATCATACTTTTCGCGAAATCTCCAGGTTGGAGATTGATTTAAAAAGGTGTTGAGAGTCACTTGCGGCTGCAAGTCCTTTATACTCAAAGCTAACTTGCCAAAATGGTCTATGAATGATTTGCCTGACAGTCGTCTCGCATCTCAGTTCTACTTCCCCTTCCCTCAACAACCTGAGGACCTCAGTCAAACTGGATTTGTCCACTACTTTGGGATTTCCAGTTGTTGTCCTAGTTCTCGCTCCTCCATTGCTTTTTGTTCCCGCCATAACTAGTAGGTAGTTAATATTAGGGTGAGATCAAAGGCTTTACTTCGGGCCCCACAGTGGCGCCAAAATGTACCTTTATATTTGCTTTAGGCACGTGCTTTGTTCTTGTGTACTAGACCTAATCTCTTCGAGGGCTTACTCCGAATAGGTGGAAAATCTATAAGAAGCACTCCAATGCTCAAGTCAGGGAGAGTTCGGCTCAAAGTAAATGAACAGTATTTTTTAGAAAAATACCTTATTTATTACCTCGATATCCATTACCTATTTATAGTGGTGAATTGTGCTTTTACTTGTTGGACCTTGCCTAATCAGTCAAGAGTTAGTTTTCAACTGATAAATCAGTTAGATAATATAGTCTTAAACTTAGTTTTTTATCGATAATTAAGATTAGACTGACTAATATCTTAATTTGTCATCACCTGTTTCCCTCGTTAAAGGTTTGTGTTGGAATTGATGGTGAAACACTTTAAATCAAAGACTTAGTGTCCTGATCGAACATTCCTGTTTCAACTGAACACTCCTTATTCTGCACATTCTACGACAATGATTCTATGAGAGGGGATGTTGCTAAAACTCATTCAAGGAGAAGTCTTGAAGGATTTACTTAAAAAAAAAAACCAAATTATTAATAATTCCATCAATCGGCAAAATGGACGCGGATGGATGTGGCAAGAGAGATGTATGTCTGAATGAGGTTCAAAGGAGTGCTAGCACACAGGTGGACATCACCATTTTTTGAATATGTTGTGAGTATGGTCGGGAATTTCTTAACGGTAGATCACTGTGCTGCAGATCCACAGAGGTTGGACGTGGTAAGGGTCTTGATATGCACTACCGATTGGAATCCGATCAGTGCCGTAAATAAAGTGCTTATAAACGATAATCTATCGATCAGGTTCATTAATAATTACCAGAGGAAGAAGTTGTATCGATCTTTTCCGCATCCTCATATCAGAATTTCGATTGAGAAATTGATCTCCTATTCGAATTTCGAATCTTCGAGACAATGCAAGCCGGAATCTAATACAGATGATCTGTTTTCGAAATACGCGGACGATCATAATGGCACATTGATTACGCGCGAAGCAGGAATGCGATCCGCACCAACACGATGTTGACTACGGAAGATCATGTCATTAAATGCATTAATTATGGTGAACATTCACCCTGTTACGTTGGCAATTTCCAAACCATGCGTGATGATGATGAATATTGTGAGAAGTTGGACGTTCATGATGCGTCGCTGCTTTTTCAAATGGTCTCGAGGTGCATGCGTAGCCACAGGACACGTCGACCATATCATGTGCAAATGTCTCCAATCTAACTATTGCAAATCCAAGAGCGGGGGCTGGGCCTCACTATTGAGGAGATCATGGGCCAATGTTGTGCTGCTTTAGAATGCCAATTTTTTTTAGCACCCTTCATTTATTATTTACATTTTTTAGATTGCAATATTTTAGAAAATTAGAATTTATGATTATTATTATTTGATTTTTAAATTTTCAAACTTTCTTTTATTATGTTGTTATGTGTTTGTGTATAATCATATTTAGTCGCTTTTCTTGTAACTATCAAACATCAATAAACCAGAATTAAAAAAAGTATAATTTCGGGTGCATTGTTTTGGAATAAATTTTTTTACAATTTCAAATCACTTTATCTAGAATGTACTTATTATATTTCAAATCACCTTATCTGCAATGTAAATAATGTATTCCAAGTAATGCGAACAACAACGTGGAGAAGCATCCATAGTGTGAAATTTTATGAACATATGCATTTAGGAGGTTCCGATAACATGATTCTTTGTGGTGAGGGGCAGGGAACGAATAGTGCGGAAGTGTAACGAATTTATGTGAAAGGCATGTGGAATTGCATGATATTCTGTTCATCATTATGGATTTGATTCTATGCAGGAGGTTCTGATTATGTGTGATAAAGGAGAGTACCCATTAGTGAGAGTTATATTGGTCCCTACATCTTCAAATTTGTGTAATGCCATTCTATAATTCCTGTGACTGACTCATATGCTCAAGTGCCATTAGTTGATTACTTAGGGGGGTGGGATGAATAGGTAGACGTCCTGGTGGGATACGTGATAGTGATTCTTACTACGAAAAAGGGGCGCGAATTGAACAACGATGGTCAGAAGTATGGAGGTGCTAAGAAGGGTAGAAGGCAACAAATGGAAAAGAATCCATGTGAGACTTAACAACTTATATGCAATGACGTTTCAGTGAGTGAATCTGGTTTTCTTGAATGTTTAGCGGAAATCGAAATTGTGGGTGAAGTCACACATCAGTCATGGGTCATGGGAGGCGACTGGGAGTGATTTGTGCAAACAGGGTAGGCTTATAGATAAATTGGTACAAATGGAGATTTGGGATAGGAGGAGGCGAGAGGTGGGAATATTAATGGAACTGGGTCGGAGCGGACACGGGTAGTGGTTACTCACTAGCTGACTCGCTACAAAAATCCATTACTCGCTAAAAACCTGTCAGCTACCTGTTATAGAAATACCCATAGGTACCCATGAATATTTAAAAAAAAATTATTTTTTTTAAAATTAAATATTTTTTGTAAGAAGTTTTATCAAATAAATCATTTATTATTTGAAAAATTTAGAAATAAAATTATACTAATTTCTACAAGATTAACTAGATCTAAAAGTAGATTAATATAATATATTATAAGAAATATGTAATGCAAATAAAATCTTTATTTTATATTATTGGTATTTTTATAATAAATGATTTTATTAACTATGAAGTTTTCACAAAAAAATAATATTGATATCAATGAATTTTGATAATTAACATTTTAATTTTATTTATTTTCCAATTTTTTTTAACTTATATAAAATTTTAGTTTAGCGGGTACCCGCAGGTACTATGATACTTGTACTCGTGCCTATTAAGGAGCGAGTAGAAAAAACCCATACCCGCAGGTGGCGGGTACCCATTTATACTATCTGTACGAATATTTTTAGAGGTTTTTTCTACGGGTATTTGCGGGAACGGATTTTTTTGTCATCCCTGAGTGGGAAAAATCAATTAGGTCTGTGAATATAATTTCCATAAATATTCGGGGGTTGGGGGAAGGTAAAGAAGTGAAAAGTTAAACAATTGTTAACAAAACAAAGCCTAGGGATGGTGTGTATTCAAGAAACGAAGATAGAAAATAAATGATAAGAGTTTGTGTTCGCACTTATGAGGTCCTCAAAGGTTGGATGGGTTTTCAATCCTTCAGATTGAAATTTAGGAGACTTACTCACCATGTGGGATGTGGCAATTTTCAAGCAAGATGACTATTTATGGGAAACTCATTAATTTTTAAGGATTAGTGGTTGATGGTTTTCTTAAATATATATGCTCAAATGTGATCTGGATGGAATGAAAACATGTTGTGAAGAATTAACAAGATGCAAAATGGGGTGGGATAGGATAGTTTGGTGTTTGATGAAGGATTTCAATTCTATTAAAAATGAAAGGAAAGGAAGGGAGTTAGAGGGAATCAAGAAGCCTAATATATGTGACTATTTAACAATTTTATGCAAGATGGAGGGTTGGTGGACTTACCTATGAGTGGTAAAAAATTTACTTGGTATAAAAATGATGGCAAAACTATGAGTCAGTTGGATAGGTTCCTAGTGTCACCTAATTTCTAGGAATGTTGGGGTAATGTTGAAAAGTGGGGTCTTCAACGAAATGTTTAGATCACTGCCCCATAATGTTGTCAACCAGGGTAGTAAACTGAGGATCGAAACCTTTTTGTATGTTTCATTATTGGTTTGGGGACAAAAGATTTAAACCATTAGTGGAGACGAAGTGGCGAAATTTAAGAGTTGAGGGGAGAAAGGCATCTACCTAGAAGGAAAAGTTGAAGAAGTAAAACAAAATAGAGTTTGAGAATTAAACAAGAAAGGAAGGAGTAGCAAGTGTTGGACTTAAAGGAAGACGGTTAAGGACTGATGAGGAAGAAAAGGAGGGGAGGAAGTGGGTGGGTAGGAAGTGTTCTTTACTGAGACAACAATCTATGGTTCAATGGCTACGAGAGGGAGGTGCGAAGTTCCAAATTCTTCCACCGTGCGATGGCGACCACACAAAAATTTAATGAGATCCAGAGTCTTATTGGATATTTTTTTTAGAGAAAGGATTAAGCCTCTTTTTAAACAATATTTTATAGTAGATATTGGTGTTGATCAAAATTGGATAATTTTCATTTTAACTGGCTTTCTGATGAGGCAAGGACGGGTTTAGAAAAGTCATTTTCTGAAGCGGATGTACAAGATGCGATATAGGAGTATGATAGCAATAAGAGCCCACTAGATGGTTTGAATTTTACGTTCCTCAAGGAATTTTGGACTATGAAAGAGGCAAACTTTTTGTCTTTTTTTGAGTGAATTTCACTCCAATAGTAAGCTCCCTAAATCGTCTAATAGTTCCTTTCTAACTCTTCAACCAAAAAGCCCTGATTTACATATGCTTGGTGACTATCTTCCAATATCACACACTTATTGGGTGTATGTATATGGTATTAGCGAAGGTCTTGGCCAAACGACTTAAACAGGTGATGTGGTCACTAATTTTGAAACTCAAACAATTTTTGTGGTAGGTAGACAATTATTGGATGGAGTATTGATCATGAATGAGATGGTAGAGGAGGCAAGGAGATGAAAAAAGGAGTTAGTTTATTTCAAAGTGGATTACAAAAAAGCCTACGATTCGGTGAGTTAACAATTTGTGTGGTATGTGTTAGAGCGAATAGATTTCAGACTAAAATGGATATAATGGATAAAGGAATGCGTATGCTCAACACAAATATTAGTGTTTGTGAATGGTAACCCTACTAAGGAGTTTGGGATAGGGAAAAGTCTTAGACAAGGCGACCCTTTATCACATTTCTTGTTTGTTATTGTAACTAGAAGGATAACTTTCAAATGATAAAGGTGGCAGTGAACACGGGTGTATGGAAGGGGTTTGAGGTAGGGAACGAAGGGTTGTGTATTTCCTATTTACAATTCACAAACGATACGCTTTTACTAGCAAAAAGGGATGCGGCTCTATGAAGGTTGTTAAAATTGTGTTGTAGAATTTTGAGCTTATCTCTGGGCTTAAGGTGAAAGTTAGTTGCTTCATGTTAACATGCCGACCTTATGGTTTAATAGGGTTTCAACACTTCTCAACTAAGGTGGGTTCTTTGCCTTTTAAATATCTGGGGTTGTCCATATTGGCATTGTTCCATCAAATTTGTGTCCATGGCAGGTCGTGTGGTGCTCATTAAGTATGTATTATCTGACTTTCCTACTTACTTTCTTTCATTCTTTAAGGCTTTGACATGTATTATTTCTAAAATGCATTCTTTGTTTAAATTTTTTTTTGTCAGGTGGGCAAGGGATAATAGAAAAGTAAATTGGGTGGCTTGGGATAAAGTGTCTCGGAAAAAAGAGGTAGGGGTTGGGATTGCGAGACATAGGGAGTTTTAATATGGATTTGCTAGGTAAGTAGAGGTGGAGGTTGCGACTGGAACCAGAGATCGACTAGAGTTTTGAAGACTAAGTATGCACATGGGGAAAGGGTTGGGAGGTGAAAGGTAACTACTATTCTACATGGTGAGTGGTTCTAAATTCCATCAAGTCAGAAAAGGAAAGGTCAAGTGACTCATGGACTTTGAATGAGAAAAATAGACGCAAGTATAAGTAGTAAAAAAGACACATAACAAATTTTATGATAAAGAAATAAACTAACATAGTTGAAGAATAACGAATAATACACCACATTCTTTAATGTCATTTGGTAAATTTTATTTATTGTGTTATCTTTATCTATTAAATACATTTAATTTGTATCCATTAATGTTTTCTCATTCATTTACAATGACATAAATTCAACCGGTAAAATACAAGGAAGTAAAAACACAAAAAGATAGGTTAACACCTAAAAAGTTGAGTGTACTCTTGGAAAAAAAGTGATTTGACATCTTTGTTGAATATTCACTACCAAATAAGTAAGTCAATAAATAAATAAAAAAAAAGTCATGTGTTTTATCATATCAATTATAACTATTTAGTAAAAACATTTAATATTATATTTAATGTTCTAACAAGTCCTTTAGAAGAAGTTGCAAGAAGACGTGTAAACAAGCCTTTTTTAGCCATAATTAAACTTTTATGAATATTATGCATATGGAGTCTTCAAAATTTCAAAATACAAAAGTTATCATTAAGCGTAAACTTAATTTCTCTATCTTGCATTATTTGTTCTTTGTAAAGTAAAAAACTCTATATTCATTTTTTATTTTCAAAGTTAAGACTTTTGCTTCATTGTACATTTATGCTTAAACATATCATAGGAACTACAGACCTGCATAACTCACTCATAAATAATAGGTGCCCAAGGACAATGGTTAGATATTGTTAGTATGGTGTCTATAAAATCTATAATAACAAAATTTCCATTTAAACATCTAAAATGTATAATTGACATAACATAGTAGTAATATTAACTTACATTTATCTTCTTCATCTTGTCAAACATCTCTCGATATTTACAAATATCTTCGACCACGATAGTTAATGGTAGTTCCACCTTTTCATATGTGTAAAAATTAGCAACAAGCATAAAAATCCAATAACGCATACAAATTATGAAAAAAAAATTAAAATAAGGATCACAATCACAAACCTTGCTCCAAACGGCAATCCGTGAACTGGGATGAGTCTTTCAATGGGAGCTATGTAGGGAAATCGTTCCCATGCCCATAGTTGGAGTAAAATACAACCTTCAACAATGTCGTGCGTTTATAATTTGTCGCTTTGCACAACTCGCGGTATAGGTTGCTTAACAGCGTAGACCCCTAACTGTATGTGCCACATTCATCCAAGTCGCATACAAATTGAAGGAACCTTAGGGGTAGACCATTTTCTGATCGATTAGGAAAAAGTAATCCTCCAATGAAACAAAAGATGTACGTCTTTGCATTAACCTCCAAATTTTGGGGGAAATTGTTTGCATTTTGAAGGTTGAAGTTGACATTCAACCAAGTTGTTCTCAATAGGCTCCCTTTGATGTCGATCTCTCTAAGACGACGACCAAACACAACCTCAACTTTCGCATGCTAATCAGGTCGCCCAGCCACGCCAGACATAGGAAACCCATCAACTCTAAGGCCAAGAAATGGCCACATCTTGTAGAGTGGTCGTGTACTCACCAATAGGCATGTGAAATGTGTAGGTCTCAGGTCTCCAACACTCAACCAAAGCTGAGATCAACGAGTGGTTCAGCTGAAAAAAGTTCAGCTTCGCAATGTCCCCAAAGCCAACTGTTACCAAGAACGGCTGAAGATAAGGAAGATGACCTATTGTTTGCATTTGTTGCATCTTCTAACCGTAGCACTCGGTCCTCTTCACCACTCCAAACATTTTCTGACACATGCACCGATTGCATGGTCAACAACGACGGATCTCTGGGCTTTGGATGGATAATGTGGCCTTCTGCCATTCTTTACTAACCTGCATAGAGGTTATCGGTTGCCAATAACAATACACCAATTTCATGTATGTTTTTATATATTTTATTGTTGTTCATCAATACTTTAGATTAAATATTGCATTTCAGATTTTAAAAATTTAAAATCTCCTACTTTAACAATAAATAAATACCAAATTTTCTTTACTCTGAACAATAGTATATCTACAAAATAAACCCTGAATAGAGAAACTATTTTTTGATTATTGCACATTCTTATGGTGTTTACTTTCTAAACACATCACAATTTTCCTTCTAAATAATACAAAATTAGGCATCAATATAGCTTAACTATTTAATTTTTTATAACATCTACTTTTATAAAAATATAATTGGTCTTTTTATAACTCATCTTATAATTTTTATAAATTTTCACTCTCTAAAATTTTATCCAATTAAAAATTATTTTATTTATCATTTTTCAAATTTATTAAATGAGATAAAATTACTATTTTAATAAAAAAAACTAACATAACTATTTTCATATAATTTATATCATTTTATTACATATAAATCATTATAAATCCTAAATTCTTAATACATATAATTATATTTAAACTCTAAAGATTATCACTTGTAACTCCTAATGATTATAACAAAGCCTATTTTTAACACAAAATAAATCTAAACAATAAAAATATTTTATTGCAATAGATATTACATTTTAATTAAAAATATTGTTTAACTAACAAAATTTATAGTTTTTTTAATAAATAAGTATAACAAAATTTACATTTAGCAATCACAGTTACAAACCAAAATAATATAATATGAATAATAAAAACTTACAAATTGATTTTTCTTCTATACTAAAATTTTCAACTTTTTCCAACATTTTTTCTTCTTTCTCTCTCCTTGCTTGCTAATTTCTTTCTTTCGTTACATGCAGATTAGGACTAGGTGATAAGGGATTTAAGAGACCCAAGCCACCATCTTATTTGACGATTTGGTGTTCCTGTTCCAAACTGACAACTGAGTTATCGGTTTTTAGCGCTTGCTCCCAACTCGTCAACTGTAGTGGCGGTTTCAGTCCACCTATGTTAAAAATTGGTCCAAATCGTTGTCTTAGTTGTCGGTTTTGGGCAAACTATATGATTATGAAAATTTTTGACAAACCCATTCTATTTTGAGAGTTTTTTTTAATACTACACTTTGTACGAAAAAAAACCCTATTTTAAGCCAAGTAAGCAAGGCCAATAACTCATGCTATGGTATCTGCTAAATTCCACTGGTGAACCCTTTAACCTATTCATCGTGGGAATCTCGAATGAGCACCCTAATTGTAACTTGAGTCGGTTGGCCTAACGAATTCCCATCAATATGGAGGGAAACTTGACCTTCTTGAGGAAGCGTGCGTTGCACCCATCTCTTAGGTTGATGATTGGCGGGTGTCCTGGTGCAATCCTCGTACGCCTGAATCGTAGCCCCATGCACGTCCTGGATCTGCCCAAGGATCTTCCAAAGACCGCCAATGACTCCTTCAAAAAGTTGCGCGTTCCTTTTCTGCCACAAAATCGACCAAACGATGAAGGGAAGAGTAAAAGAGAGTTGCGAACCTGCCACAACCAACCTACCCAATCATTATTAATTGGAGGTTGGATCATGCCTAGATGCACGTGATGCCAAACCTGAACAGTAAAACTACAATGGAAAAAATATGTTTGGCATCCTCAACTGTGAAATTTCACCGAGGGCAAAACAGCCACATGTTGCGCGACCAACAAACACTTCATGGGCAAGTTGCCAAAGAAAGAACAGGACATTCTCACCGAAGGGAAGATTCCAAATCTAGTTCCAACCCTCGTACATCGCACCATCACCAACACTAGACAACCATTTGTATCCCGATTTGGCCAAATGAACATCATCCAAACAACCATTCCAAGTGAATTGATCCTGCAGAAAATGGTGCAACCAATTGATAAACTACAAATGAAATTCTTGACAGCCTTAGGGACCCACGAGTGGACTTGAGAAAGATCCTAGTGACCCTCCCTCCAAACATCCTTCACAGTGAGGTACAAATCATGTATATGAACAAAGTGCACCTCCAGGGCAAAAGGTTTTCCTTCAAACCACTCATCAAACCAGAGACTATTGTCCCTATTCCCGAGTTGGAGAGCGAAACCCGAGTGAAGAACCTCCCAAGCCACTCAAGAGCTTTGGTAACGAAAGAACCCTTATGAGTCACTACCTGGGCAAGATTAGCCCCCAGAAATATCGCCTTAACCACCTATACCCACATTTTGTGTCACTATTATGCATGTCCCAAGCTAGCTTGGCAGAAGGGAAATATTCTTCCCTCTAGTTTTAATGATGCGCAAACCCCCATACCTTCTTTCCTTTGTGATAGTATTCCAATCCACTAAATGTAGTTTCCTTCGACCCACTCCGCTCCAAATAAACCTTTTGTTCAACATATCCTAAATATTACAAACTCCCATAAGATGGATCTAGCCAACGTGCGGCCAACCATATTTAGAAGCCTCCCTTTCCACGCGGCCAAACGTTGATGGATTCTATCGACCAATGGCATGAAAATATGCTTTGTAACCCAACCTAGCACCATCTGAAAACCAAGGTACTTTCCCAGATTTGAAGTGATATTGCACCTAAGAAAATTTAGGTATTTTTCTTAATTTTACGCCTAGCTGGAACTCCTCTAAAAGCTAGAGCCTTCAATTTCTCCATGTTTATTCTCAATCCCGAGACTTGACAGAAACGATGGATGATACTCATCACCAGGCGGATCTGAGACGACCTAGCTTTAGTGAATAGGAACACATCATCCGCAAAGAACAAGTGAGAGATGATGGGTTCCAAGCATACACTAATATATGTTGGAAACAATTAATTTAAATTATTTTAATTTTAAATCTTTATATTGTTTAGAAAAATATTATTTTATCTTTATAATTTTTTAAAAATTTAAAGATATTATTTTTTAATTAGAGATTTATTTTTTTATTTAAAATTAAAATGTGACATATATTTTATTAAGATGGATGAGTAAAAATAATTACTAAGTCTGATATATAAGAAAAGATGATCCTGATGTGAAGGATAAGTTTACGGATCTGTAGTGTCCCAAAAGCTTGTCATGTTAATATATGTATGAGACGCAAATTATATTAAGAAAACATCGTTATCTAATTTTTTACTTAATATAAAGTAAGGAAAAAATAGATGTGCATTTTTCCCAACAGCTAAATGTACGCCCGAGTAGCAGCCTGCAGTATTGAAAACAAAAACATCTCATTAACTATCCCGTTTTTTTTACCGGTCACCTTATATGGTTGACAATCGATTATGGAGGCATATGTAATTAGTATGTATTTTAAGAAGCATTTTATTTTTATTATTGAATATATGTTTAGTTTTTTAAAAGAAAAATATGACTTCACAATCGAAGAGGTAGAATTGAAATAGCGATATATGAAAGCAGTACTGGTATTAGATTCTGATAACCTGTAATGTAAGCATATATTCATTTTATGATTGGTCAAATGATAAAAGATAGCTAGGTATATTATTGTAGCGGAATAGGTTGCCAAAATTGACGTTTAACTTTGGTGCATATCATGCATGCAATTCATAAATTGCCGTGTGCGCGCGGTATGACCTGCCGTGTGCTTCAGTCTAGTGAACCGACGTGATAATTTGGATATTGCTAATGAGCACTGGTTAAAAAATTAAAATAAAATTTAAATTTATAGTAAAATATAAAGTTAACATGTTTAACAATTTGAAAAAAATAAGACATTACACTTTTCAATGTAAAATTTTTTATATTAATATTTAATCATAATTTTTAATTATACTAACATTTAATCATAATTTTTAATTATGATAAGTTAATTGATTTTATCAATTAATACTTTAAAAGTTGGATAAATGAAGAGTAATTAAATATTAATATAAAACTTTTTTACACTTTCAAAGTATATTCATTAAACCCTAACGATTTTTCTTGATTGATTTATTTTATGCTATTTATAATTAGTATTGTAGATAAATGCATGTTTACATGTTTTAGTAAAATATTTTTTTCTTAAAATGAGTGGTTAGCATTATTTCCAATAATTTCATGTGTTATAACTCACATTTAATTCCAATATGTATGTATATACACATAGGTGTGTGTCTATATATATATATATATATATATGCATATGCGTGTGTAAAATGTATTTTCTAAGTCTCAAAATTAATAGAATATAATTAGTATGGACACTAGTATTATAAGTTTTATATTGACATTCAATCATAGATAGTTTATTTATGGTTAATTTGTTGATTTTACTAATTATTATTTTAAAAGAATAAATAAAGAGTTATGATTGAACATTACTCTAAGATTTTTTTATACTATCAATGTATACAAATTAAACTCAAATTAATAAGTATCTCTAAGATGCAGGTTTTGCATGTATAAAGAAAAAACTAATTAAATAAATTAAAAGAGTAGAAATTTACAAAACTAACATTATTATTCATATATTTTAAAAAATTAAAGCGATACATAAATAAAAAATAACTAATTCGTATAAAAAACAAAGTTAGTTATATAATTATTTAGTATTAATTTCAATGAAAAAGTCTAGACATTTTAAAATGAATTTAATTAGCATGTATTGTCAGTGTAAAAATTTTTACACTAACATTCAATCATAATCCTTCGTTTATAGTAAATTTGTTGATTTACTAATTAATAAATGAAGTATAATGATTGAACTTCAGTGTAAAACTTTTTTACACTATTGATACATACTAATTCATCTCTTTCAAATTACTCTTTACATTAATTATATATGACAAAAAAAATGATTGGAGATAAAACTCTTATTAAATTAAGGATATTATTTTACAGATTTTAATGTTCATGCACGTGTAAAGAAGTTTATACTACTATTCAATTATAATTTATCATTTATATGATTTTTAATGTATTTATTGATAAATTAAACAAACTTTTACTATAAAAGGTTAACATTCTAAAACTTTTTTACATGGTTATGAGTTTTATTTTTAAATATTATCACTAAATTAAATAACAGAGAGTTAGTTAAAATTTATTTAATATTTTAGCCAAAAAATATTGAGCTTTTATTTGAGTTCAGAGGAGTAAGATAAGAGAATGATAATAAGCTAACATGAGAAAGTATTTAATAAGAACCGTGAATGCAACTTAAAGTTATATAGCTCACATATGTTAAAAATTTTGTCTTCTCCTTAAATAATGTTTTACAACCGTTAAAGATATATATTAGTAGAACAAGATAGTTAATATTGTATTTTGAAATTAATATGACCCTTACTTTAAAATAATTTATTTAAATGTATAACATTTTACAAAACTAGTTAATATATATATATATATATATATATATATATATATATATATATAAAAGCAGCTAAAATAAAAGAAAGGAAGTCTAACACAGCTGAAAAGAAAACAGGACAAATGAACTTGAGAATGTCCACTATCCGCAAAACCGGCGTCCCACACGATATTAATGCATTAACAAGTGGTCATAAGCTGTCTAACTTTTGTAGATAAAGATCCACATATGTAAATACATCATAATATGAGTTTGGGTTTAATTATGATACCAAAGGAAAATCAATCATTTTTTTTTACAGGTGAAAGATTAATTATTAATGTGTTAGTAGAAGATTTGAATCAACAAATGTATTATTAACATCTTATAACTCCCTAATATGTATGATTAACATATATAATTTATTTGTTCTATATGATTTTTTTATTTTTAAATATTAATGGTTAATATATTAATTTTTATTAGTAAAAGAATTCAAACACATGATATTTCTCTCTCATCTCTCCACTCTAAGACCAAACCAATTTTATAATCTCTTGTTCTATATTAATTACATTTTATATATATATATATATATATATATATATATATATATATATATATATATTTCTAACGTAGAATTATAAAATTGAAAACGAATTTAAAACGATGGTGTAATTTTGTTTCACAGAAGGGGTAGAATTTAGTAAAACAAGAAAAAAAATTATTCATTTCATTTTTTTTTCGCAAGTACTTATGCATGTATGAATTATTAATATTATTATGTTAACAAATTTTAAAATTACTATACAATATAATAATTATAAAATGAAATCATAAAAGAAATTTGGCACTTAATTTTGTTTTTTAATAAAATTTCACTCAATTTCTAATACCTAGCGAAACATTAAACATATTTGTTTTGTGGAAATCATAAATATTCTTTATTGGAAGCACGAGCAGGATATAACCAACTTCAGAACTTGAAAAGTAAAACTCTCCTTATTTAAGTATTTGTACGTGACCTAAACTTGCACTCATATTTTCATGCTGCTTAAACTAAAAATAAAAATAATATAAAAAAATTAAAATATTAGTAAAAATAATATGAATTTAATTAGTGTGCATATGATAAAAATTATCATACTGTCAAAGAATTCAAACACCAAATAATATATTGTGTTATTCAATATTAAGTAAAAATAATAACTAACATTTCATTTATAATAAATTTGTTGATTTTACTTAATTAATATTTTAAAATTTATATAAATAAAAAATTATAATTAAATATCAGTTACACTATCAATACATATTAATTAAACTTAAATAATATATTGTGTTATTCAATATAAAATCTAATATTTTGTTTCATTTCATTCGAGTGTTAAACGTTCTAAAATTTTATAAAGTTTTAGTGGTTATATCTTTTTGTTAGATAAATTATATGCAACGTATGAAGCCTTACAAGTATTATAAATTTCCAACTTTTTTATATATGCGTTTATATTTAAGAAAAAGTTTAAATTATTAAATTACTATTAAGTTAATTATGCATTTTAATAAGATATGTTTTTTGAAAAATATTAAAATATGTTAATATTAACTTATATTTTCTTTATATATATATATATATATATATATATATATATATATATATATATATATTATTGAAATCCAAAGTGTCATTTTCTTAGTTTTCAAAACGTACACGATGAAATAAAACATGCATGAACGAGAAATCAATAAACTTGAAATAGCAGCCACACTCATGTCAACTAGTAGACCTTTCGAACGTGTATAAATACTGGTACAAATTTAAGATGTTGTCCATCTCTGTGAATAATTTTAACAAGACAATCAATTAAAGAGCTTGTTAAATTAACCATTTCTTTGAATAATTTACTTGGACTGTGAGAAGCACTGTTTAGAAATTAATTTCTAAATCCAGCCAGTGATTGGTTACAATCTTAGTTGGATCATGGGAAAGAGATATATACTCTTGTATTGTGTCTTTTTGTTGTCATTTGGTGATGTTATGGTGTTTCGAAATATTATATATCAACCTTTGCTAAAATATTTTTTGATAGACAAAGAATTTCATTAAAGAATGTGATGGTTAAGTAACACTTAAAGGTAAGAATTAACTGAACAACACAGCAGACCAAAATATAAACCAATTTACATCATGGAATTTTCTTTAACCCACCCACAAAGGAAGGAACTGCCAGAATTTTCTGTAACCCATTTACAAAGGATCACAAAATAACAACATCCCAAATTTACATATTTCACATTACAAACTCAAAATAAAGGAAGCGATGTTTACCGTGTCTTTGATAATTTAATAAGGTATTGATACTTTTTTTTTAATTAATCAAATTGCAAATTTTATTTTTATTTTTTTTATAAATTAAAATAATTTTATTTATTTATTTATATATAAGTCCTTAAAAAATTTATTTCACTGTTTTAAAAAGATATAGATTAAAATAACTATTTTTAAAGAAGTTATAGTAAAATAATTTTTTTAAATATTTATGTATAAATAAATAAATAAAACTTATTTTAATTTATAAAAGAGAATAAAAATAAAATTAATAATTTAATTTATTAAAAAAATATATTAATATTTTTTAAATTATGAAAAGATAGAGTAGACTCTTCCAAGTAATCCACTATTATATCTGTTAAATACCAAAATATAAACATAACACGCTATTATACACCTGGTTCCCACAAGTCAGATCCAACCCTTTTCTCCCCCAAGTACACAATAAGCAGGATTTATGTGTCAAACAAGCTAGAAAAAGAGGTATCAAAGGAATCCAACCCTCTTCTCCCCCAATCAACCTTTGCTAAAATAATAATATGTCGGTTACTAATAACCAATATTGGAAATCCTTGACCTTCAGTAATTAAAATTCAGAAGAAAATTATCAAAGTATAACTGTGCTCGAAAGTTACTGATAACTGCAATGACTAATCCCGTTGCTTTGCCTCCATTATACTTACTGTAAAAGTCTAAAAGATAGTGGCTACTTTTTTTTTTTTTTTTCTCTTTTTTCATTGATGTTTTCATGAATTAATTTAAACATGAATTCTACGTTAAATCACACTCATTTATTTATATTATTTTTTAAATATTAATTAGAATTAAATATTTATGTAAAATTTTTTAAACACATAAGTATAAGTGTTTTCTCATATTTTACCAGAAAAAGAGTAACGGACAAAATAGAAAATAATTTTATATTATTATTAAATTACAAAAATTATTATGCATTAAATTTGTTAATTTTTATAATTATTCTCTTAAATTCATATAAATAAATATTTATGATTGAATTATAGCATAATTTTTTTATAACATTATTTAATTACAAATAATAATTTTTATGTCTTCTAAAATTTTTATGAAATATGACAAACCTAACATACATAATATAAATAAAAATATTTTAAAAATATGTCTATTATAGAAAAAATAAATAAATGGATGGAGTAGTTATGAAGAAATTTTAAGATTTACATGTCGTTGTTATAAGAAAATCTTTTATATTAATTTTTTATTGAAATATGTTTATTGTTTTTGTTATTTTTACTATAAAGAGTATTTTCTCTCTAATTATTAATTGATATTTTTCTGTGAAGTATTAATTTTAAAACATTACAAATTTAGTAATATTAATGTATAAATTTATTTATTTTTAATTAACATAATTTGATAAATACATCTTATAATTAAAAAATAAATATTTTAAAAAAAAAGTACACATGTATCTATTCCTTCATTCCATGCAACCTTTTCTCGTACGTAATAGAAGTTTTATATTTAATTTAGATCATGCATTAGATAAAAGTATAAAACTTATGGGTTATGGCTGCAGTTGTGGCTGAAGAAGGGACGGAAGCAATTCGGCTGGAAAAACACCATATTTTAAACATGAACTCGAGATAAATATTAAATATGGTTTTACACGTACCATTTTTTATTGACATCTACGGGGAGTGTTTGTTTCTAAGTTGGTATTATAGGAATTTCATTTTTAGAAATAATAAAATTAAAAATATTATGTTTAGATAAATTTAAAATGAGAAAAACATTTATATGTTAATAGTGTAAAAAGTTTTACGCTAATGGTTAATCATAATATTTTATATATGATAAGTTTGTTGATTTATTTTAAAAATTATGTAAATAAAGGATTGTAATTAACCATTACTGTTACAGGGGAGTATATAGGTGTTAAACTCATTTAAAATTATGTTTGATTATGTTTTGACAGTTTTTGAAATGTTTTTAAATTTTAAAATAATTTAAATAAAAAATAGAAATTACATATGTATTTATAAATAATTTTTTAATATTCTCATGGAATCTAACTTTCTCACTCTTTTATTATAGAAATAAAAAGCAAAAAAATAAAAATAAAAACATTTTTAGAAATAAAAGATGTTAAGAAATAAAACTTCAAAACTTTTAACAGGCAATATTACATTTTCATTTTTGCATTCTTTGAAATAATGTTTTAATTCGTGAAATAAATGTCCCCCGTAATATTGTTTTTTTAACTTTTCAATTTCGTTATTTAAACGAAATTATGTTCTTTTCAGATCAAGCACTCAAAAATCCATACTCACTACTTCAAATAAATTTATGTAAAGCACATTATCTATATAATCTAAACCAGTTGATAATGTAAAACAATTTCATTTTCGGATCAATTGATTTGGAATAATGTTCACTATTTCTAACAACTTTATACAAAAAACATTAGTTATATGTTTTGAATCACTTAATTTATAGTGTAGAAAAAAAAATTATTTTTAGATCAAGCGATCCAGAGTCCATTTAAATATTATGAAACACAATATATAGTTGTATGCTTCGAATCAATCGATCCATGATGTAAAAAAAAAGTAACTATTTTAGACAGTTTGATCCAGAATACACTAACTCTATAATCCAGATCAACTAATCCACAATTAATGTTATAAAAAATTAAATATTCTAGATAACTTGATTCATACACTAATGGTAGGTTTCGAATTAGTTGATCCAGAATGTAAAAAAAAATATCTTAATTAAGTGATCCAAAATGCATCACACCTAGGGGAAGAAGATGCAAGACAGAGTAGGATGACAAAATGTACCTAAACCCTATAGGCACCTGCAAAAACACCCTTAAGTAGAGTGGATAAATACCCATAATTTAGGTCTGGGTATGGGTCAAGTCAAGACCCACAAAAAATATGTAGATATGAGACTGAGTATGAGTATGGTACTCAACCCACCCTGCACTATATACATACATACATACATACATATATATATATATATATATATATATATATATATTATAATATGAATTACCATATATTTATTTTATTTAATGTATTAAATGATAAACAATCGCTACATATTTATTGATTTGATGTCCAAGTTTTATTACTTTTGTTAATAGTTACAATTTAAATTTTATGACTTGTTTTGTTAGATTATTATATATGAATTTGAATAATGTTTATGTTTACTTAATGTTATGTTGATTGTTGTTTTTTTTGGATAGCAAGATAGAGGTTGTTTTGGGGAACATGTTGTTAGGGTGAAGTGAATGAAACAACAAAAAATAGGGTATTTAGGATTTTTGGATATGCTAATAGAAAAATGGTAAGTGTAAAAAGTAAATGTTAAAATATGGAATTTTATTTTTGCATCTCCACATCTACTATTTGCATCCTCATTATTTAAAATATTTTTCAAAATCCTAAAATACCATCTTATTTATTTTAACCTAACTCTCATTTCTTACCCAACACACAACCTCAATTCCCATTCACTTAGCCTCTCTTTTCCTTCAACGCATCTGTTCCTCATCACATCTCCCCTCCTCTTTCCCTCTTCCCTCTACCCTCTCTTTTCCCTCATGTCCACCACAATCTGAAGCTCTACAGTGACCCGAGAATGAAGCCACTTAAAGCCCCTGCTTGGAACACATAGGTAGGCCTCCATGGTTGGGCATTTTCTTGCTTCGTATAGTTCAAGATTAGTCATTATGGAATGACTTTTTTAACTTTCATTTTTTTTTACCCAAATCACTTAATCTAGAATTGACCTTGTTATGTATTCAAGATCAAGTAATCTAGAACCTGTGATTTTTTACTTAACTAGATCAGTTAATCTAAAACACATATGAAAGTCAATTTCAAATCAAGCGATTCAGAATGTGTTATTTTGTTGTCTGGATCAACTGATTTGGAATTGAATTTCTTATGTGTCCAAATTAATAAATCAACAATTGTGCAAATAATGGCTAATTTCAGGGTTTAAAATAAAAAAGGTATTTTGGGTATTTTATGAAATAATGGGTACAAATAAAAAATATTGTGAGTGCCAAAAGAAATTTCCAAAATATATATATATATATATATATATATATATATATATATGAGGTATGCTTGATAGGTAGTCTATAATCATTATTATGCTGCAGATCTAAGTTCCAAAAAGAAGACCATAAATAGGATCGATGGACCTGAAAAAATTGTAAATTTTGTAAGCTGTTAAAACTTATAAATGGGGTGCATTTCAAATTACCTAGTCTTGTATCTAGTGGTGTATACCGCAGACAAACCTCTGTCCCAACAAAACAAAACAAGGCTTAGATCCGAAATCCGCATTAGAGTAAGTTAATAGGCTGATTGACCTATAAGTTGATCCATTGTTTAAAAAAATTACCAAAGTGAGTCTGTTTTTAAAAATATTACTAGAATGAGTTTGTTTTTAGATTTGACCTGGTCAAACCGCAACTCGTAATTACTGTTTAATTGTCATGTAAACTATGTACTTATGTGGTATCCAACATGGAACAAACTGGTGCTAAAACCGTAACTGGAAATTGAGGTTTGACTGGTCTTTGACCAGTGCCGTCCCTATGTCCAATGGTTAGAAGCAACATAGATTTCTACAGGGCTAAAACCATAAGTCTAACTTGTGGTTTATGCGGTCTTTGACCAGCTTCTCCTTTTAACCAACAGTTGCTAAAAAATGCAGATTTCTAGAGGGCTAAAACTGCAATTCACACTTACAGTTTGTGTGGTCTTTGACCAGTCCATTTTTTTAACCAACAATTGTTAAAAAAAAGAATTTCTAGAGTGCTAAAATCGCATTTCACACTTGCCATTTGTATTAAGTATCCATCTTTTTCCGTTATAGCCTTTTATCCAACAATATTGCCCACATAAACCGCAGATGGGACTTGTGGTTTATGTGACAATTTCTTTTAACCCGCGGATATGAATAGGCACGGATTTTTAGGACATTAAAACCGTAATTCATATTTGCGGTTTGTATTGAATATCCATTTTTTCCCGTTACAACATTTTATTTAGCAATTAATGTCCATATAAACCGCATATAGGACTTGTTGTTTATGTGGAAATTTCCTTCTATAAATTGAACCCCAGTTTCCCCACACACGCAATCCAAACCGCAAGTTTCAATTTTCAGCCTTGTTTCGAAATATTCAGGTTTGTTTCCTTATATAATATTGTGATATTTTTTCTTATATGTTATTTTTTTTTTGGGTATTATTTTAACAAAATTTTTTGCTTTAAATTTTAAATTTCAATATTATTGTTATCATGACATCTTTTTCTTCTTGCCCTTCTATCGATAATGTTCAGACCTGTGGAGAATGACGTGTTATACAATACGTATGAGGTGGTACTGTACTTAGTTTTTTATATAGAGAACTATGTGTCGCAACAAATTAAAAAATAAGATTCATGGGTGGTTTATGCCTATTAATACAAATATGGGCATGGGAGAGATTCTCAAAAGTTGCACCAACTATAACACCCCCATACAAACCAAACAAACCCATGGGGTCAAGGTAATTTTTTTATTAAGTATAATATAAGTTATATTTTATAACATTATTCATAAATTAGTTATCTAATTTTAATACTAATTATATAATTTTGGTAAGTGGCTATGACGGGGAAACTGACACATTGGGACCACTGATGATTTAAAACATCATCGTTGATTCCTAGATACAATGAAGCAAAATGATGTAAGAACATATGTCATTAATTTTTAATTTGTTTACATATTAACTACTTATGTTATGTAGGTGGTTTGGATGCCATACCCAAATGAAGTTTTGCACAATTACTGCCGATCTGCATAGAAAGAGTCAATGTGTGGAAATGCATTGTACCATTACTTTGCTTAAATATTTGTGAATGACATCAACCAGACAAAGTAATGCAACAATTTGGGATGAGGCAACCCATACCCCATCCTCCTTTGCAGCCCAAAAAATTACATGGGTTGACTATGCGAGGAAAAGGTGCAAAAAATTGGCTTATGTTGTTGCAACCTCCCATTACAATGTGGAACAACCCAAACCAATTTAGGGTCGAAGAAACTGGAACTCAAGTTGGAGATCTGACATTCAACTCTGAGTACATGGTTTGATATCTTGGAAAAACAAAAATGTTTCTCGACCCAAGAAATGCACAAGCATCGTTGTTGGTAAAATTTTTTATACTACTTATTCAATTATTATTTTTTTGAATTTTTATGGTAATATTTCAATGTTTTTTATTCTACTTATGTTTTTTATTGTAGAATTAAGTTGAAGAGACATTGTCATATATGGTGTCTCTAAAAAGAAACAAGTGGTCAATGGATGATTCAGTCTCATATGTTGATAAAATAATGGTCTTATTGGAAGATGAAGGTCGAATCATGACAGTGGCAGTGCCAACACCTGAAAGTACATCTCAGGTAGATGTTCCAAATTTTGAAGTTAAACAGTCATACCGCGAAAGTCGTAGTCTAACTAGACGGAGGGACGTGGTTCAGTCAGAAGTTTACCCCATTTCTAATTTGCCTGAACATCAAAAAGGCATTTATTATACACTGACACAATTCAGTGGAAATATGTATGCTACTTATTATTATCTGTCTTAGACACACGAGAGACCATCTCACCAAAGTCATACATTATACAGTACTGGCCTGCCCCAAGGCCATATTTTTAAGAAAATATTTGGATCACTGCGCACACTAGAGATACCACCAGAGCGACAACCAACAACGATAAGAGGTATAAGCAGACCATAGTTCGATACACCTTGGGATTCTCCCTATATGGCGTATGGAATACTTATGATAAACGTATGGTGGTTGTCATCCTAATGCCTCATTTTGCACAAAAAACTTAATCCCAGCATGTCGGTCAGAAATTAGACATATTCCTTGTTTTTGTGTCACATGCAGTTGTATGTGGGATAGGAACCAAGACTATGACAACGAGTTTTCACTTTCAACCATAACAAACGCAAGAGGTAATACATTGTTATTTCCATCTTGTGTAGTTGTAATTAACAACATTCCATGATATTTCTGTATAAATGTGTTCCATCAACCTGTATCAATGGCTTGCAGTAGTTAAAGGCATTAGCACACTGCTTGAATGTCTAAAACACTTTTTGAAACTGTTGGTATTGATGGTAACCTCAATTGCCAACAACAAGAACATCATGACATATTTGATAGAAAAAACTTGGCAATTTACTTTGAATGAATTTAAGAAATGTTGGAAGAGTGGCAAACAATTCATCCCAGACCCCGTAAACACGTACAATTGCTTTTTGTTTTGCTTTTCACGCTTTCTTGTATGATATTTTGTATCCATATTGACTAGAAATTCTCTATTGAATCAAATTCATTCTTAAAGATGGGTCTGAACCAACCATTCCTAAAAAAAATCAGTAACTTAATTACAAATCATAATAATTTAATTTAAATATTACCTTATATATGGACAAGTAAGCAAACCTGATATCAAGTTACTGATGAAATTTGAGTTTAATTTTTTATGGTTTCGTGAAAATGCCAGATTGAGACATACATATCTCCACCCCATTTACTGTTACTATTTTTTTATACAAAATTGCCCTCATATAAAACGGACGTCCATCTGGATAGTTGGGACATTTGATAATGTATTTTGAACTTTTTGACTCCACAACATGATATGTTTAATGTGTTCTCATTGAATATTGTATCAATGCATTTTTTAGATCTTCTTTGGTCTCAAACTCTAGACCTTTGTACAATGCATCTCCAATATTCAATGACTCATGCAACTGCTAACCTAAAATATCTTCTTGATCAGGATGCAACCAATTAATGTGTGTATAATGAGCTGCATCAATCCAAGGTGGACGTTTCCCTACAACTATAACAATATTGTTATTCATGTGTCTCTTATTCAACAAACTAAAGTAGTTATTCTTAACAAAATAATAATTATTGTTAAACATACCTTGTTCGACTTTTCTTACTGACAATGGTTCAATGTTATGATGTTTCCTCAATATTACACTGATGTTGAATCATAATCCTTTATTTGTATGAATTTTAAAATGTTAATTGGTAAAGTCAACAAATTTAACATGTAGAAAATATTGTGATTGAATGTCAATATAAAATATTTTACACTAATAGTACATAAGTTTTTTTTTCTCAAAGTTTAATTTAGGGGATAGGTGTTTTTGTATGGTCCATGACATTGATCCTTCCATAGGTGAAGGGCTACATTGTTGGCTTGTGGCTCTTGAGGACGCGCAAGAACAACTAAATATTAATTTTCCATTTAATATTTAGTCAAAGGAAGTTGACGTAAAGGAAAATAAGCTAAAAAAATAAATAATAATAGAGTTATTTACAAATACACCCCCTCAGGTTTAGTGAATTACAATTAATGCACTCCTTCCTTTTTTTTCTTACATAACACATAACTCCCTCATTTTTATGTATTCATTATAGTTGTACCTCATGTATATTTCAAAATCTTACACTAACACTCCTCTCAAACCTTACATTGATACTCCCCTCAAGATGCGAAAGTAATGTTTAAAAAAGTAAGAGATGCATGTGTAATTACATTCAATCTTAGGGAGTGCATCCATAATTAACTGTAAAAAATATGATAAGTATTTAATTACTTATGTACCATGCAAGTCTAGAATGTGCAACCAATGAAATCAGAAGGGAACACAAAGAAAAAATAAATAAACAAGTGTTACATTGTTGGCATGTGGCTCTTAACGATGGGGACAAACTAATGAATATTAATTTTCCATTTAATATTTAGGAAAAGAAGCTAAAAAAATAAATAAATAATAGAATTAATCATAGATACATCCTGTTATTGTTAGCACAAGTTAAATAAAAAAAATTCAAAAAGTTTTTGGCTCATGCAGGTCTCAAACCTATGACCTTTGCATTATTAGCAAAACACTCTAACCAAGTAGCTAATATTCCTTATTGAAAAGAGAAATAAAATTATATTATTTTATATTTTTCACTCTAAGTTTAAAAATGTTAACAAATTGTCCTTCCATTAAAATGAGACCGTTGACCGGTAAGATTAGAAAAATATAGAAAGGAAAAATTCATAGCATGGTTTGAACTTAAGACCTCATAACAATGCACTATGACCCATACCACTAGACCAAATGTCTAATTTGGTTTTATTTTACAATTCAAATCTACTTAAACTTTAACCGAAAAACATGACAATCTTAATTTGAAAAATATCCAAAAAGGCCAAAGCAAGTTTTGAACCTCATTCCAAAGGTGATGGATTACACTTCAAACCATTAGACCAGGTGTATAATATAATTTTATTTTATAATTCAAATCTACTTAAACTTTAATTCAAGACGTAACAATCTTAATTTGAAAAATATACAAAAGTAAAGATAATTCAAGATTCAAACTTGAGATCCAAATGATGGGTCATGCATCATACCACTTGACTAAATGTCTCATTTGATTTTATTTTGCTATTCAAATTTAATTAAGCTTTAATTAATGTTAGTTTCAAAATTACTTAAAACATAAATGTAAATATACAACAGTAGGGATTAAAACTAAAATTTAAAATTAAAAAATAAAAATTTAATTTATATATTTATTATAATAAATTCTTAGGGATTATAAATTAAAAATTAAAAATATAAATTAAAATTATGAAAAAATAAAACTAAGAACTAAAATTAAAAATAAAATAGAAATTAAAATTTAAATTAAATTTTTTTAATAATTTTAATTCTTAATTTAATTTATAATTTTAATTTAAACTTAACTTCTATTTACATTTTAATTTAACTTTTAATTTAAATTTTAATTCTTAATTTTAATTTATATTTCTATTTTATTTTTAATTTTATTTCTTAAGGTAATTTAAATTAAAAATTAAAATTTAATTTAACTTAAGAATTAAAATAATGTATTTAATTTAACTTTTAATTAAATTTTAATTTAAATAAAACTAAGAACTGAAATTAAAAATAAAATAGAAATTAAAATTAAGAATTAAAATTTAAATTAAAATTATTTTAATTTTTTTAGTTCTGAGTTTTATTTTTTAATAATTTTAATTTATATTTTTAATTAGTTTTAATTTTTAATTTATAATCCCTAGGAATTTATTACTAATAAATATATAAATTAAATTTTTAGTTTTTAATTTTAGCTTTTAGTTTTAGTCCTACTGTTGTATATTTACATTTATGTTTTAAGTAATTTTGAAACTAACATTAATTAAAGCTTAAGTAGATTTGAATTACAAAATAAAACTAAACTTGACACTTAGTCTAGTGGTATAAGTTGTGGTGTATTGTTATGAGGTCTCAAATTCAAATCATACTAGGACATTTTCTTTTCTATATTTTCTAATTAAAATTGTCACGGGACAAAAAGTTAGCAAACACTTAAATCAGGGGTATCAAATATAATTTAGCCTATATTTAACGCATGTTAAACATTTTTCTTGTTATTTTTATAACACATGTCAAACATTTTCATCAAGTCTCGTTAAAAATTATATTTTTTGGATATTTCAACCGCACTTTTATATAATTCAAGCATTTGAATCAATATTTTATATTAATATTTATTAAAAATACTCATTTTTTAACTTTAGAATAGATTGATTTAAAATACTATTAGTAGGTAAAAATAATGAATTTCAATTTTTGGATCTCATTATGATATAATAAACTTAAAAAATAGTCTTAAAAAATTTCTTATTTAAATATAATTTGGGGTTTGAAAAAAAATATATAATCATTTTTCTCATTTTAAAGTTTTTTTAAAGAAATCGTAAATGGTATTTATTAATATTCTTTTGTGAACCTCATTGAGTGAACTACCATTTTGCTCCTTGAAAAAAATTAAAAATATGTTAATACCTAAATTTTATTGTCATTAGTACATTAGCACTTGTATTATCAACTTTGTTAACAAAATAAACAATAATTAGTTGATTACTATTAATTAACACCTTTTTTATTTTATTTAATTTTTAAATTAAAAATTATTTTGAAATTTTTTAGCTACTTAAAAGTAATAAAAATATTTTGACAGTCCTTGAATTCGATTATTTTTTCTTTCCCATCTTCAAAACCCTTCTCCTCATACACAACATGCGACAATGGCCCCTGATACAATAACACCCCACCCCTAAAGCCCTTATAGCACCACCTCCTCTTGCAATAACACTTCTCTCTAACCCCCCCTAGCACCACTTTCCCTCAATAACACCCTATCGTCGCAGCAATAATGCATTACCCATCTCTAACACTCGATAGCAATCCACATCCCTAACACTTTTACCCTTGCTGTAATGGGGCCTCGTAAAGGCCTCTCCCCACCCTAACCCCCCCTCCCCTCCCCCACAAGTTTTTAGTCCCTCAACCACTCCTACGATTGGAATTGGACATTGATTCAATCTTTATGCAAGAACGACAAGTTAAGGCTTGGAAAGGACAACATTAAATTAAGGTTGTGATACCTTCTTCCTCAAATTAGGCTTTACCTCAAATTGCCATTGGAGTTTGATGTTGGCATGCAACCTATAATGACCTTACTTATTATACTCATATATTACTTATAAGATATTTCACTCATAATTTATTTTTTTTGCTAATACATATAAATAAATTAATTAAACATAAATAAATCTGAAAACATAAACTACATATACATCTAAACTATTAGTTACTAAAACAAATTCCTATAATTGATTCCTAATTTATACATATTTATGACAAAAAAGCATAAACTAGATTCCATTATCAGACAGTTGCAATCTTTTCTCATGTTCATCTATAGAATCTATATTGATACTTTTATCTACTCTCGTACCAAAGTATGATCATCATAGTCATACACATACACAAACAAGCAATTGTAAGCTCGTGACAAAAAGGAATTAAATAACGATAATTATAGTACAATTAAAGCATTGACATCACTCCACAAGAGTTATAAAATAAGTCAAACACACTTATGTTCTCCTTGAGAATAAGCGATCCCTATAACATGTTAATATGACACGACACTTTTTGGAAAACACATTGAGTTTGGATATTGAGTAACCTATCTGACTTCTCTCAACCGTTATCAGGCATCTATATGACACTCAACTGCTATCTGAGTATATCCCTCAAGTACCTTCATTGATCTAGTACCAAGATCACAAAGACCTCAAATGTATCCTAACTCAATGCACATTATACATTTCAAAGAAGACTAAGTTACTCAGTGTAATAGCCCACATCCAACATATTATTATAATTCTTAATCACAAGATATAAATTATCACATCATTCATCCATTTCAATACACTTCAATTTCCACACCCATAATAAGATTAAATAACAACACATATATCCATTCCACATCCTTAATAAAGATTAAACATCACTACATAATTTCATTCCACACTCGTAACAAGAATTAAATAACAACATATATATTCATTCCACATCCATAATAAGGATTAAATATTAATACTTATAAATCTATTAAATAAATATCTAAACCATAACAAATAATAGCATTACAAACAATCATAATCATATTTTATCATCTAGTGTGTCTCCTAGAGCCTTATGGGATTTTCCACAAACCTATGAGCAAGCCCCTAATGCATATTCTTATTATGTGTCTCATCCACACCCATGTGAGATTTTTCATAGCTATGTGGTGCACACCTACATAACAATTATGAAATCCAAACAGTATGTGGATAATTTATAATCCATCAAACCACTCACAAAGGACCAAAAGCTCATCCAAACTTTAATGCATGTCCAAAAACAATAGTAATAAACATAGAATTATACAAACCCATCATTAAATCAAAACCTTTCGAATTATACAAACCCATCTTAGCTTTCGTTACCTATTCCTCCTTTAAGTTTGGTTATGGAGAATAGAGAAATTTAGGGATTAAGCTTTTTGGCTTCCTAACCAACTTTCACATTTATTAAAAGCTATCAAGACCTATTAAATCCCAAAACTATAAAGAACTTTAGATTTCATAAGTTACAAGTTAGATCTCCCATAGTGGTGGTGCCTGCAACACTAAGAAGAAGAAAGTTGGTCCATGGAAGTAAAAGAGTGACTTACCAACTGTAATTAAAAGCTCATAATCACAAGAGTAGTAAAAACATATAAGTTCATTAAGATTAACACCACAAATATTTATAAATCTCACTCTCTTCCTTACCTTAGTAAGAACTTGATGAAGAGTGGTGAATAACCTTTGAATTATAATCCAAGTGCTTAAGAAACTTAATTTTCTACCTTTAATACACATGAATTTCTCTATTTATAGCAAAAATAGGAACCCAAACACTGAGCAAAAGTATGGTCACCGAGTGAATTTAAGTATAAAAATAAATTTTCTTAGAGATGAATGGTTCGTTAAGCGACAGTCAAAATGTTTTAGACTCCTTTTTGCCCTTCGCTTAGCGATGGAACTTTCACTAAGTGAATTTTTGGGTCTGAGTATTTTCACTAAGTGAACCAAAATTCATGTAGTGAATATTTTGTTTTTCAAAAAAAGTGTATTTGTTTTAGAAAATTCCTTGAAATTGAAATAATAAGTTTTGTAGGTTTTATTTTGTAATTTAACATGTTTTTATTTTATCACCTTATACTATAATTCTGCAATGAGTAGAATTTTCTAATACTTGAATTTCAAACACATTATATAATAATTTAGTCATTAAAAATATGGATGTTTCAGAAGTCGAAAATGAAAATAAAACTCCTTTCTCAAAGTTGGTTAAAGGATATGGTCTTCAAGGATAAATTTACTAGATTGTTTCAAGTGGCTTTGGATAAGCATGCATTGGTATTAAAGTAGTTTGTGTTCTTAATCTTTGAGGAGATCACCTTTTGTTTGGGAGGAACATCTTCTAAGAGAATTAATAAATGTTTTGGATAATTTTGGCTTTGGTCTTAGTTTGAAGGATTCTCTAATCCAAGATTAAATGCCTTTAGTCACTTTTCAGTGGAAAATGTTTACGATTTTCTTTCGTATACAAGAATTCCTAGGCATGTATAACTCGATCAATTTTTAAACCTTTTTGGAAAAGCAATTTTGCTTCAAAGGTTCTTAAGTTTTCTAGAGAATTTGGTGGTGTTTGATTTTAGGCATTTTTTGGTTTTATTGTTAGGGAAATCAAAAAACAGTGCTGAAAAATATATTTGATTACAATTTAAAAAATATTTTTATTGAAAATATTTTCAAAAAACAACTGAAAACAGAAAACAAAAAAAAATATTATTATTGTTTTTAAAAGTTAACACTATGTAAAAACTTAAAAACAATATTGTAATTATATAAAAATAATATATAAATGTATTTTAAGCTATATACATAAATAATATTGTAATTATAATATTTTTTTCTAAAATTGATTAAATTTAACAAAATTAGTTTTTGAAATAGAAAATATCAAGTGAAAACAAATATATTTTATGAATGTTGAAAATTTGAAAATAAAAACAGTTTTCAGAAAATGAAAATACAAAACATTTTCTGAAACCAAACATCACCTTATATATTATAGACTTCCAATTTATGTGAATTTGCTATGAAGAGGTATTTGTATAGGTGATATTTCAAAATGTTGTTCTTTCTAACACTCCCCTGCAAAGGATATATGACATCTTTTCCTTTCTTTTTGGTTTTCATCTATGATCTAGTATGTCATGTTCAAGTGGTTGGGTTTTACTTTTGTTATACCAAATGATGTTGAACTTCTATACAAACTTATGGACCCCTTGATTATGAAATTAAAGGCTTAAAAATGGAGGTATATTTTTGGCATACTACTTGTTGGTCATTTTGGTATGTTAGGAACAATATTTTATTTAGAGGAAATTTATTTGAATCTCAATCTATTTTATACAACATGCAGGTTGTATCTTGGGATTTGTTAACTATAGATCTTTGGTTAATCTGAGATTTCCATTTTCTTTCTAGTGTATAGAGCTATAAATTTGTGTCAATGTGTGTTGGATAACCACACAATGTTATTATTTATAATGAGTCAATTTTGATAAAATAAAATCAATTTTGATTACATAGAATCTCTTTAATAATGACTAAAGATTACCTAACAATAGGTAGTAAGGATTAAATCTCCAAACTATCTAAGCATGAATAAGGAAATAATATATAATATTTAACACTCTCCATTAAGCAGGAGCATATGTGTGATATGAACCAAGCTTGTTATGTGGTAAATCTAATAAAAATAAAAATAAATGAAATGTACAAACATATGTGTGATATGAATAGATAAAGCTCTCTTTGAAGAGGCAAATGCACGACATGTCGTGTAAGGAGACGAGCACATTACCTTAGACAGAGGTGATGCTAACTAGGAAGGCGCCTTTGGCCCTGGCCCACGACACTAGGCAAAGGAGATCCTTGATGGCATTGTACTGGTTGAGGAGAACAAACATGTTATAGTTATTGCATGACACAAGGTGATGTAGTTCCTTAGTGGCGTCAGACTTGCTAAGGAGAATAACCATATTGTGGTCGATACATGACACTAGCGAAGGGGCACCTCATGGCATCATACTTGCTAAGAAGGACGAGCACGTCATGGTCAGTGCACGACACTAGACAAAAGAGTTACATGTAAAAGTGTGTCGTCAGAAAGTCAATCCATCAGCGAGGGTTTGCACGTTGATTTTTTTCACTGAAGACATGTATAAATAAAACATCTTATGTCCTACAAAGGTCGTATATCTGGCATCATTAGGTGGCATGCATGAACATTATTCTGGACAAGTTTTATAGTCATTAGTGACAAAGTGATGATAGGATAATGGGTTACTGGACGGTGGATCCAATGGTAGATAATTTAGGCACTCAAGACACTTAGGTTCCTAAAATCTACTTTAGATTCTGATACCATTACATGTGTGTCAATGTGTGTTGGATGACCACACTATGTTATTATTTATAACGAGTCAATATGATATCAATATTGATTATATAGAATCTCTCCAATAATGACTAAAAATAAACCTAATAATAGGTAATAAAGAATCACTCTCCAATTACTATTTAAGCATAAATAAGAAAATAATATATAATCTATAACAAGATCAATTAGAATATTTTTTATCGGTGGTTATTTTTAGACATGAAGGTCATGGTCCTTATATTTTATTTAGGTTTTTGGATTTTCATTTTTTTTAATATGCCAAACATATGCCCATCTTTTATCAGTTGTTGGTATATACTTTGTAATTCTAAACTGATCATCCTGTTTCTAAATTGTTGGTATGAAAATTCACATATACCCCTTGAAAAATTTATTTATTTAAACAATAACATTCATAACTCTTAAATTGGCATTTACGCATTCCAACATTTTTTATCAACCTTGCATATCATTTTATTGTTAATATTTTAGGAATCTCAAAATCAAGTATTCTTTTAGTAGTATCTCATAATCTTTATTTCTATTGTATATATTAACTATTTACAGAAGTATTTCATTGTTTTTAAGGAATAGTCACCAATTGGATTAAGTATGTAAAAAAAATCTTTGAATAAGAATTAATTTTTAAAAATAAATTTATTCAACCCCTTCGAGATTCTCGTGTAGATCAATAGTTATAACTATAAGAGTTTGTTTGTTCTTTAGTTCTACTAATGTTAGTAAGTTACGTTTCAGTAAGATTAGTGTCATTTATTCATACTTAGTGTGAAGGATTTCTTTATAGAATCTTATTGTCCATGCCTTTACGGTTATATAATATATACATATTCTTTTTCCTTCCTAAAAAAAAGGATTTGGTTTGGGAACAATGCAACACCAATATGAATTACTTTATGTCTGTAGGGATGTCCAACTTTCTTTCTTTTTTTTTTTTGTATCCATGACATCAGTGCAGAGAACCCACCAACTTTATTGATGGCTTAGCGAGCCGAAACCTTACTTAAGGGATTGAACCCAATATTACTCAGACCGATAACTTGTTAATGTCCAACTTCCTCTTTGAATTTTTTCAATGTCCATAAATTTTGTTGATTTCACAACCATGCAATTGTCATTTTAAGGGAAACCAAAAACCTATTTGGAAGGAAGAAGAAACTATACAAATGAATAGGATTTGCCTCACAGGAAAAAAAATAACTAAATTGTAAATATTTAAAAGTAGAAGAGTAAAATTGTAGGGAAAAAATAAAAGAAATAAAATTGTGAATTGTTTATTTTTAAAAAAAAAGTTGAACATTGTCTTATATCTTTTAGAGAATGATCAAAAGTCAAATCAATTAACTTATTCCTTGTAAAGAAAATTTATTATAACAAATTTTAATCAAATGATATATGATGATTTGGCTTGAGTTGCATCAATTAATAAATATTGTAATCATGATGAAATCCAAATTATAGGATCTTCATGTCATTTTTATTTTTAAATATAATATGAAAGGTTACTTGTTAATAGAAATTCTACTTTTCAACACTTTTTTAATTCTTTTTAAAGTTAGAAAAAAGAGAAAAGTATAAGATAAGTGATCAAATAGATCTGAACCAAATATGAAAGAAAAATATGTAAAGAATAATATAACATTATGTTAAATTTGTGCCCTTTTAAAAAAATGTTAAACTTGTGCTACAATTTTGAAGGTTTCCGCCAGTGCTAAGTGGACTGGACTCTCGAGCCCAAACCCAACAACCTCTAACCAAAAAAAAGAGGAGAGAGGAAAATTACCAATATAACCCCAACCATCTCATTCCATTATATCAGAAATGTTTCAAATTTCTAAGTTATACCAAAGACTTAAAAATCAAAATCAAAATCAAAATCATTGATTCCATGACTTAGGTCAACACGAAATACATGACTTCCAACCGCTACGGAATACGGATTCAACAACACAGAGAAAATCACAGAAATGGGACTGCATTCATAAGGCATAAAAATAATAATTATTCAAAAGCATATATAAATATAACCCGTTAGATTGAAGAGAAGACTAATTAAAAGCAGCCTTCAAGTCAATAATATAACTTTATAATCAATCAACGGTTAACAATATTTCATTCTATAACAAGAAAACACAGCACGATAGAGATTGTTGCCTTAAACAGATACAATACGTTCCCACTACATTAACTTCGTAGAACCAACCTCGCAGTTTCTCAATTCCTCTAAAATCAAACAAACTCACGCAAAACACGTAATAACAAAGGTGGGATTCACGATCCGAGACAGAGAAGGAAAAGAAAGATCAATTAAGAAATATTCTATATCTGAGATCTATTTCTTCTCCAATTGGTTGAACCAAAACCAATTTAATGGCAGAAGCGTCTCCTCCCAGGAAAAGAAAACCTCAAATGACGGAGTCAGACATGGAAGCAGCACAACATCTTATTCAACTGAGCGAAGAAAGCAGTAGCGACAATATTGTAGGGAAGAGGAACAGAAGTTGTGACGAAGAGGTTCATCAAAGGACAAGTGACATAACTGTAGCGAAGAAGATTCGAGAGATTTTTGGGGAAGACCAGGTTTCTCAGCCAAAAAAGAAGAGGAGATATCGGTCTCTTGTGAACATATACATGACCACTAAACCCATATCAATGTTTCAAAGGTGAGTGAGTACCTCGGAAAGGGATAAACAAAAAACCCTAAGCCCAGTAGGATTATGATAGGAGCAGCTAACTAGGATTTAGGACGGTAGTTTATCGTAATTTCTTATCTGGATAACCACATCTCACTGCTTCACAGATTTTTTTTTTATAAACATGAATGAATTTTCTTGTAGAGAATGAAGTCAATGATCTTAATTCTCAACACTCAACTCCATTCACTTACCTTGTTCATTATCGATTACCTCATGATACAAATAGACTATGCGCATGCATACATATGAGTTGTATATATATAATTTGTTTTCTTTAATTTCTGACTTTCTTAATTGTCAAAATGATTATACACAAGATAGTGCTAGTGTTACGTAAATAGAATTTCTATCTTAATTTGCATGATAGATTTATGACCTTCAGGATAAGTTTTTTTGAGGAGGTAGTGGTGTGGGTGAAGAGGGAGAATGATCACCTAAGATGTAATACTTTTAAGGTGAGATGAGTTGCTTTGGTTTTACTTACTACCTATTGTCTGTATTCGGTGGAGCGAACGCGTGTCTATACATGTAAGGAGCTGGGGGAACCTTCTAAGATGGCATAGTAATGGGGAATTTAATTTGATAATTTATGTGGGGTATTACGTTCAAAACTTTTAAGCGGAGGGATAGAATTTTCAAGTCTTCGTGGAGGTGTTTATTTGGGAAGAAGAGAAAGATTGAATAGAGCAATTAACTGCCCTTAATTAGAAGGATTCATTACAACGCGCGGAGCTTCACAAGTTCGGCATTTTCAAGAGAAAACATGTGAAAGCTTTGTCGTATATATAGTTTATTTCAAGGTCGTCTACAAGTACTAAGTCTTGTGCACATTCTTAAGATGGAAAAGAAAAAATATTAAGAGGGAATTCAGAGACTAATACAGCTATGAGGACAATTTTGTTTTCTACAATCGAATTAAATCATGTTAGATTGACAATTTGACATATATGGAGTAAGCCAAGTCTTAATTTCAAGTGTGAATGGACGAATCTCAGTGGTAGAGAACATAGAAAAGAGAAGCCAACCATTAATAAGAAGAAAAATGGAGCAGGAATTGAAAGGGAAAGAAGATCACCAAGGCTAAGTCAAATCTGATTCCCATTGCCTATGTGGGTGCCTGGTTTTGACAGGTTATTATATGCCAATAGTTGCATGCACACTTGGTAAGGTCTAATAACTCTTCCTATCCCTATAATTAAGGTTTGATCAAAGTGCTTGGTCCCTCATGATAAAGTAAAGAAATGAGGAGAGATATAGAGATAGTGCTTAATTTTAATATTAAGCGTGAGACACGAATTTGAAGGCTTAAGCATGTTTTTGATACAGTAGATTGGTAGAACATATCTTTGAAGCTGATAAATTAATCAGCAATAGGTTTCCCCAGGGCTTTTTAGCTTTCTTGAACTCTCTGTCTCAAGAAAGAAATTAAAATATACTTGAGTATTTGTGTATAGATTTATGTAGCCTTAAAATGCAATAGAAAACTTTTCCTGTGGAATGTGCAGAAACTATTTAATTTGGTTTTAACACTAGCTTGAGACAGATTATAAAAGGTATTATTATTCTCCTATTCCTGAAGGCTGTCTAGTTATGATCTTTCAGCTTATTTATTTTTCTCAAATATAATTCTCAAATCAATACATAGTAATACATAAAGGCTACCAGAAAATGTTCCTGAAAAATGGACAAAGTGATATATGACATGACACAGAGTAAAAAGTCGAGTCCAATTCCTCAATTCGTCATAGAATTGCATCAAGGATTAATTCTCCGTCAAGGAAGTTAAAAGCAGATGATATATGTTAGTCCATATGTATTAGGAACATTTGTTATTAAGAGCATATGATATCAAATGAAACGATGGTAGCAGGAATGGAGGCCCTATACGATATCACTATGGTTTGTAAAACATACACTTAACTTCTACAAGAATGTCTTATACTTTCAAATAAATAATAATTAAAAAATATAAAATTTACGATCAATGAAAAACACGGTTATACTGCACATATTTTACTAAACACATAAGTACACACATATTTTATATATATTATTAATTAATTTAAATATAGTTTTAATTTTATTACTTATTCCTACACATATTAAAGAGAAATTATAAAGTGATTACTTTTAAGTTTTAACGGATGCACTCTCTTGACATTCATATATTTATGTTGATCTAACAATAAAGTATTTCTTGACTCACTAATTGTACTTATTGTGATGGAATATTATTATCCTTGATTATATACTTGTTAATTTTCTTCTCATTTCACTCTTAAGTAATAAATTTAATTGAGAAATAATAACTACATTCTTTCTAACTTTCACATCTTATCATATGATTTTTTTCTCTCCTAATTTAAAAGTATAATTTATTAAATTATTGATTTTTAATAAATTTAAGCTAATAATAATGAAAATGATAGTAACAAAATGTCAATAGCATTTCTCTAGTATTTGCATACTAAATTTAATGAAAAAACAATCAAGTTTATATCTTCCAATGTAAACATAATTTTCTTATAAACTCCCAAAGTGGCTTGCAAAAATCAATACTAGTCCATAACTTGTTAGTGTTGCACTTTAGGCATGAATTTTATGTTAAATTGAAAATTCTTAGATATAATAAGTCTAATATCAATCCATAAACCTCGGATAATAATTTATTAGAAAAAATATGATTTAGGTACCATAAATGTATATATGATTTTATATTTCTTTTATTGTTTTAGTACCGTTAATGATTAAACATAAAAAACAATTATATTCTAGTCTGATTTGTAAGATTATTATAAGTAACAAATTTTTTTCTATTATTTAACGCAAAACATATCCAAAATTCGAATTTAAGACTATATATTAAGTTGGAATAATCTCACGTAACTTGATCCATGTATCTAATGATATATATAATTTTATATTTAAGAATTGGAAAATTATATTTAAAAATCATTATGCTATGTGATACGTATACTCATGTTTGAATTTTAATTTAGTATTGTACCAATTCTATAATTAATATTTTTATCGATTTTTTAATTTTATTCTTAAGTAAAATGTGGATATGGATATATAAATAGTTAATAAAAAAATAAGAGTTAGTTTCTATTAATAGAAGTATTGGATTAGGATGAGATTTTTTTTTTCAAATCAAGTATAAGAACCAATATAATAAAAAAAAATATATATATATATATATATATATATATATATGCTCTCTTATACCTAGTGAGAAAGGAAATAAAATGTATAAATATAATAGAGTTTATGATATGATAGGAAGAGAAATAGAGAAAAAATAAGGAATATTAATGTTATGTGGATGATACTGTTTCTACAGCAGTAATCTTAATCATTGAATATAAATTTAATAATTATGAAAAATTAAATTATAAAAATAATATTTATATTATTAATTATATAAGATTAGAATATTGCTATATGAGATATATAAATTAAATGAATCTATGTATATATCACTATTGAAAATATTCCTGGAAGTGATAATAGTGTACAGTTATTTCTATACAAAGCGATAAATTTTATATAAAAGTGATAATCTTTATTGAACTCAGACCTTACCGCGACAGTTTCACTTAGTTTCAACATAATAGTGCACAATTGTTTTTATACAAAGTGATGATTTTACAAAATTATAAAATTATTATTATTACTGCATTGAAAAATCAAAGTTATTTATTAGTGCTAGTAAACAAAAATTAATATTTCAATGAAAACTAAATATGACACTATTTTGGAACAATTCTTTTCTTAGATGTAACATTTATTTTGATACGGTGAGAATTAAATCAAAATTAAATTATTTAAGATATAAAACTTTAAATATATTTGTGATTTTATTTTAAAGTAGCTATTTACATTTAAAGAAAGTTGGAATTTTTATTGTATTAATGAACACGTGATAAGAAATCAAAATTAAAAGATATTTTATGTTAAAAAATATAAAAGCCATTCAATATAAATACTATTTAATACAATATATTTAACGTTTTTACGCTATATCAACCCTCATAAATAAAACATATTAGAAATATTAATTCTACTATGTCATAAAAAATATGTGATATAAAATTATCAAATATATTCTGCTAAATAATTTAAATTAGTTAAAAGATAACATTAAAATATTCAAATTATTTCTCTTTATAAAATGGATATAGATTTTAAATTCAAATATATATATGATTTAGATATTGATAGAATTTTAATCAATGTTCACCCATACTTTGTTATCAAAATCCATAACTTTAACAGGTAAAAAAAATTGAAGGAAAATGAATTGCCAATATAGGCCAACCCATCTCAATCTCCTGTACATGTATTATTATTGTTTCAAATTTCCACGTCCTCCCAAACACTCAGAATTAATCAAAATCATTGATCCCTTGACTAAGGTCAACACGCTGTACCATATATATCACTGCCAACGGTTAAGGAATGCGGATTCAGCAGCAGAGACAGAATCACAGATTCACAAATAAGGATTTGCACTTTGCATTCATAATTCACAAATAAAATTATTCAATATAGGCATGCATAGATAAGGCCGTCAGATTGAAGATTAATGAGTCAACTATATAAGTTAACAATTAATCAACGGTTAAAAAATTATTTTCCATAAAATTACAAATTAAATAAAATAAAAATCAACGGATGGTTGAGATTTGAGAATGTTGCCTTTAAATCACATGGTATATATTTTCAGAGAACCATCCTCGCAGCTTCTTGGTGCTCTAAAATAAAACAAACTCACGCAAAACACGTAAGAACAAAACTGATCGTTTAGAAAAGGGGTGGCATCACAAGGAGAGAAGAGAACTAGAGAAGTGTTCAATATCCTGAGATTTATATCTTCTCCTATTCCTTAATTTAGCCAGATCTATCTAATGGCAACCGCGTCTCTAACGCGTAAAAGAAAGCCTCAAATCACGGAATCGGACATGGAAGCTGCTCACCATCTTATTCAATTGAGCAAAGATAGCACCAACAATAACATTGCCGGGAACAAAAGCAGAAGCCCTGACGAAAAAGTGGTTCATCAAAGCCTAAGTGACATCACTGTAGCGGAGAATATTCGAGAGACTTTTGGGGAAAACAAGGTTTCTCTGACGAAGAAGAAGAGGAGATATCGCTCTCTTGTAAACATATACATGGCCACTAAACCCATATCAATCCTTCAAAGGTGAGTGAATGCCTCAGAAAGGGAGAAATAAAAAACCCTAAGTCAGGTAGGAGTAGGAAACAATTAGCTAGGAAGGTAGCTTGTCTTAATTTCTTAACTCGATAACTGTATCTCTCCCAGATTTTTCTTCTTATAAATATGAATTTTCTTGTAGCTTGCAATATTAAGAATGAAGCGAAGGATTTCAACTCAACTCGACGCCATGCTTGCTAATTATTAGTTACTGTTCATTCTCAATCTCGTGATCACACAAATTAGTGCATGTGCATGCATAGCCTAATTGAGTTGGATAATTTCTACGCACTTTTTATAATTAGTTTTCTTTTATCGCTTTTTTAATTTTAAAAAAGTTATGCACGGGTGTTATATAAGTAGGATTTCTCGATCATCTTAATTTACATGATATATAGGTTTAATATTCACGACGCGTTTTTCTTGGGGTAGAGGGGTTGGGATGAATGGAGAGGGGGAATGTTCACCCCTTCAGTTCTATGATTATTTTTAATGCGAGAGAAATTGCTTTGGTTTTCGTAATTTTTTATACTTTTCAGGACTGGATTTACTATCTATTTCCTGCATTACGTAGTGCAGGCGTGTGTCTATTTGTAAACGCCTAAACGGTGAACCTGCAATTTTATGCGAGAGGAACCAAATGGGGTGGGAAATTCAATTAGTGTGGTCTTCAGTTCAAATCAAGGAATAAGAGGGATGAATATTTTAAGTCTCTGATCCTGGAGAATTGGGTAGGTTTTCACTTCGGAGGAAGACAAAGATTAAATGTGCAACTAGCTATCCTTAGCAGAAGACACTGCAAAGTGGAGAGGAAAGCTTCAAAAGGTTGGCATTTAATTTGCAAGACAAAAAAAATATCACGAAATGCAGTTTATATAGAGTTACCTTTTCGAGGTCGATATGTGCACCAAGTCTTATGCTATATCAATGTACTATAAAATAGAAAGGAGGAAAGGACATGGGGCAGAAATAAAGGAAAAAAATTAAGACGCTGGGGAATTCACACTAATACAGTTGTCGAGGACTAGCTTTGTTTCTACAGTCCAATTAAATAATTGTTAAATTGACATGTATAGGATAACCATTCTTAATTAATTTCAAGTGTGGAATTATCAGTGGCAAAGAAACATAGGAAAGAAAAGATGATTAATAAGAAGAAAAATGGAGGAGGAAGTTAAGGCACGTGAAGAATTGGAACAAATTAAGGAATTATTGAAGGGATTTTCAATGGGATAGAAGAAGAATATTGTTATCAGCAAGGGCAATCTGGCTCCAATTGCCTGCCTATGTCAGTGCCTGCTATATATTGAGCCGTTGCTGAATGAGCAAATAGTTGCATAGGTACATTAGTAACTCTTCCTGTTTTATTACAAGGCGGTTTAGAAACGCTTAGCGCGTTATAAAGTAAATTAGAGCTGATGAGAGGAGATAGAGATTGAAAATAGCTCTGCTTGAATCGCATTTTATAAATATCTGACACGCAAATTTGAAGAAAATTTTTGGTACAACAGATTAGCATATATATATATAACATACATACTATATACAATATTTGTTTATAGATTGCACATTTTGTGGATAGCAAAACATGATAGGAGGAAAACTTTTCGATTGTGCAGAAGCAATTTAATCTAGTGTAACTTCCTATTCAGGTAGGCTGCCTAGTTCTCGTCTTTCTGGTTACTATTTTATAGACATAAAGGTTGCTGAAAATGTTCCTAAAAAATGGACAAAAGATACTATATGACATAGAGTGAAGTGCTCAATTCCTTAATTCGTCATTGAATTTAATCAAGGATTAATTAATTCTCCATAAAGGAAGTTATTGAAATGCGATGCGATGATACATTGATATATACTACCGGAGACATAATTTTAAACTTTTAGGAAAAAGCTAACCACCGGTTTTAAGGTACCAGATAAGAGTTAAATATTGTACGCTGGTATGTTATTTAATGTAATTAAAAAATATATTATTTAATTTTTAAAGAAAAAGTATTTAATTTTTTTTTATTATAATAATTCATGTTTCACTATTATTACTATCATCGTTATTGTCATCTCATTTACCGTCACCACTATCACTACATAATTGTTATAGTAACAACAACAGAAATAGTGATGACAATAATTGTGATAATAGTGATAATGATAATGGTGACAGTAGTGGTAATAATAGTAATAACAGCACTAGTTGTGGTAAAACATGAATTATTATAAGAGATGAGAACAATTAAATGTTCTTGCTTAGGAAATTAAATAATATATTTTTTTGTTAATGACAGTAAATGGTAAATAATAAAACATATAAGAATTTCACACAAAATTTAATTCTTAGATAAAAATATGATTTCATGTTAGCAGATCTTTTTTTTTATTCTTATAAGATTATTTCTAAGTTTTCTTATGCTTTAATTATTTTTTAATCAAAATACTTTCAGTCAAATTCTCCCTATCAAAAAAATTGATTAAAGTAACTTAATTAATTAGTTAAAAATAATTAAGTAAAAAGTAAAGATAACGCATTCCACTAAAGTTATATTTTGAAAATTAAATTTAACATTCTCAAATAAATTAACCAATTTTCTTAAAAAATATAAATTAGTTAAATTTAAATGTCTTATACTTAGAGACAGAGATTATTTGTTTGTTCTATAGAAACATTTTGGGGTAAAATGTAAATGATATTTTGATTCAACAATGGTATCACTTAATTAGGATCCATGGATCTATTAATTACACATAGATATATTTTCGGTCATTCTAAGACAATTTGCTTAGAGATACTATCCCATTCATCTTTGTTATTAAGAGAAGTGCTAACAGAACTCTCTAAGAAACTCTTTTTAAAAAACTCTTCCTATGATTGCTTAAAATTTCTTTTAAATCATCAACTTTAGTGGTCTTATAATCTAATCAAGAAAAAAAATTGTGTGTTCAATAAAGTTTTGATGATTTTCAAGAAATTTTAACAAATTATAGGAGAAACTCTAAAAGAAAATTTCTTAAATAGTTTCACTAGCATTTCTCTTTTTAAAAATTTGCATATCATCTTTAATATTTCGAAAATCTATTTATAATTGTCTATTCAAGAGCATGTTTAATGGGAATTTGTCCTAGTGTTCTTCCTTTACAAGAATACTACCTATAGGGACAGTGGGGCACAAAGTTTGCCAACTTAGAAAAATGGTTCTTTCCCATGTGATGTGTTTTGATGCACTTAAAAGGAAAGTGTACTATACGTGATAGTAATAACAGTAAATTAACAAAAAGTCTGAATATGGAACTCTAAAGACTTATTGTGGTCTCTATTAAATTAATTATACTATGACCCAAGCAAATACTAAAATTGTTTTGTGATATAAAGAAAAAATTAACATAAAGTAAACATTTGGATTTGTGATGAAAGATTACAGTTATAATTTCCCAACTCTCTTGTAGATTATTAAGTGTGATTGGTCTTTAACAATTAATAATCCCTTAATCAATTAACCTCAGATTGATCCCATAGGTTATAGAGAAAAAAAAGTTTAAATTCGAAAAGATAAGTACGTTAAAGGTTTTCACAAATTGTTTGATTATGCAATTCATTCAAATCTAATTGTTAATGAGTTTAAGTTCTGTTAAGAGAAAATTATTCATCCTCTCGGTTAAATTAATTATATTTAGATTTATCAGTTCAAATAACAATTAAGCTTACATTACCAATTCAACCATGAAAGAAATAGGAATTTAATTAAAATCAAAATTAGGGTTCACATGAGGATGCTACATTACAACTCCAATTCTAAGAGAATTAGATATCCATAGTATTTGGAAAGCCAATAAACATATATAAGAATACATAAAAGTATAAAAGACATTAAAGAATAGAAACATTTGAAGAAATCTACCTCTACAACGACTCTCGTAGTCTCTTTCCAAGCCTCAAAGCTCTCAAGTGACTTACAACCCTTTCAAAATGTGAAAGATAAAACTAAAATATAATAAAAGTGTTTTTAGAAAGAAATCATGTCTCTATTTATAGATTTAGGCCTACATATACATATGCATGATCATGCTTCTTAGTGCAGCAAATATGCATAAGTCGTGACTAATTAAGCATAGTTTATGCTCTTCTTGCAAGAGGAGCATATTTTTTAATGCATGATAGTGCTTAATTATACATGGTTGTGTTGACTTCTTAAGTAGAGTGTTATCTGCGAAGCACAATCATGCATATTGAAGCATGATTGCACTGACCTAGTGCTGAATATACATGGTCATGCATAATTATGCACAACCATGCTTCCTTCAAATTATGATGGATATATCCATTTGTGCGTTGCTTTCATCCTTTTTCCTTTCCAGAAACTTCCTACATAATAAAAATAATCAATAATTTATTTAAAACTAAATAAAATAAATCAAGAACAAAACACTTGGGTTCAAATGTTTGCATAAAATGCAAACATAAAAAGGGTTTATCACCATGTACGAGTTCGCTCAAATAAAATAATACTTCTCATGATCTATTAATATATATATAAGACATTTTTCAAGAAAAAAATTATCCCTTTTTATAAGATTTTTCAAGTTCTTTCTTACATTAATTATGTTTTGAGTAATATATCCTTAATGACTTTACTGACATAAGGTAGATTCGTTATCTCTATTATGAGAATCGAAGAAGATGAAATATACATTAATTAAGTGAAATACACAACAAATGTTGCAATTCTTGGATGCTTCTCTGATAATTTTGGCATAACTTTTGTTCTTCAACCAAAGTTCATTGGCATCATGACAACCATTGAAATGGCCTATAAGAAAGGTTGAACAAATTTGTGGCTGGAGTGTGACTCCATGCTTGTTATCAAGGCATTTAAGAAGCCCTATTTGGTTCCTTGGAAGTAGGGGTGACAAAATGAGGCAAGCACGGTGAATCGACCCGCCAGCCTATTTCAATTTTTGCGGGACAAGGTAGAGCTTTCGGCTTGTTGAACACGTTTTGGCCCACAACCCGTCGGGCTAAAGGTGAAACGAGCTAGCCCGCTTACCCGCCACCTAATATAATAAATCAACAATTTTTAAATACTATATTATAAATATAAAATAATTTGAAATACTATAATTTGAAATAACATAATAAATTAATCATTTTTTAAATACTATAATCTAAGGAGACAAGGATTTGGGCCAAAAAAGTAATTTTGGTTTAGGAAAAAGTGAAAAATCAAAATTTGAAATTAAAAAAATTGAACAAAGGTCACCCACCAACACAATGGGCAAACCTGTCAACCCACCTATAGGCGGAATAGGCCAAGCAGTTTATTCTACTCTTGATATGGCAAGTCAATCCACCTCATTTTTGGTAGGCTAGCTCGTTTTATCACTCCTACTTGGAAGGTTAGTATTAGATGTCATAATTGTATAGAGCTAACTACTAAAATGAATTTTAGATACTCCTACATATATCATGAAGGCAATATTTGTGCAGATAAATTTGCTTCTCATGGTTTTATGAATCAGGGCTTCTTCGGGAAGACTTCTTTGGGAATAGAATGGGTCTCCCACTCTATAGGTTCTCTTAATCCATCTTGAGTTTGGTTTATGTCTCCCCCAAAAGGTTTTGTACTCTTCTCTTTTTTAATGAATTCATGGCAAAGTTAGAAATTATCGTAAGAGTTGTAGTGCCAACTTGGTTGGGATAACATTCTCTTTTGTGATGCTTTAGCATGTCATATTTTGATAAAAAAAGTGAAAAGAAATTAATTAAGTCAAAAGGTTTAAAAAATTTTAAGAATAATTTTAAAAATAATACATCATGTTAACAACTTTAGTATTACTAATTAACTAAATTAATCAAGGGTGTGAATTAATTAAAAAAATATCATATTTATAGACAAATGAAGTATGAAGAAAACCAAACCCAACCCATGTATGAAGAAAAGAAAAAAAAAGCGCAACAGATTCTCAATATAGGAGAGTATGAAGAAAACCAGACCCATCATATGAAGAAAATGAACAGGAACCTAGAAACAAAATCAAACAATCACCGAATCAAACATGTATAAATTAAATTATAAATGTGTAAAATAACATACGGGATCCAATTCACCATTATAGTAAAAAGTTATTATAGTTTTTAAAGGTTGATATGAACGTGGGACGTGCAAAAAAGTAGATAAGAATTCAATGATGAAGTTTTCACCATTGTGGATGTTCTAAGTCTGTATTTTCTTTTCTTTTCCTGATATATATGTAAGAGCTTTTCAAATAAGAATACACTTTTAAAATGAGAACATACAATAATAATTCTTAGGTAGAGAATAAAAAAATATAAAGTTAAAGATTAAAATACTTAAAATTTAGATTTAATTATGAATTTGGTTATGTAAGTTCGAGGCATTTTAAATTTGGTCTTGTAAGTTCTTTTTAAATTAATTCAGTGCTTTATCATTTTTTATTTCATGCTAATAACATCCATTACAAAAAAAATTACAATAACATCTTCATGAAATTATGTTAATGTTATCACAGGTCACATCATGAAAAAAATGACATCATCATGTGTTATATTAATAAACTGATGCATCTTCAATGTTATGGAATTGTATTGGCATGTCATTAGTACTAAATCAACAATAATTTCACATTATCATGATGTTACATGAACTAAAACTGAAAGAAAAAACTTACATGACTAAATATGAAAAAAAAATTACAAGAATTAAAAATAAGAAAATAAACTTCTAACGACTAAAAATAAAAAAAATTAAAATATAAAAATGAAAAATACACGGAGGAAAAAAAAACTATGTTGGAATAAACAAATATTTAAACCTTAAATATAATATATAAATTTAATTTGAAAAAATAAATAACATTAAAGGTTATTTAACAATATTGACAAAAATATAATAAAAAGTTTCAAAAAGGAATATTTCATGAATTACATTTATTAAATTTATTCATACATAGTGTTTATTTACTTATTATTGTTCGCTATCAGCAAGGATAAAACCAAAAGATTATTACTTAAAATATTAGGATTTCCAATTTTTTCCTTTATATTAAATCCCTAATAAATATTTTATTTAGTTTTAGGTCTTAAAGAAATTTAGATAGTGCTTATAATTGTTTTTAAGTACTTTAAAAATGTTTTAGATAGTGCTTAAATGCTTCAAAACGAAATAAAAAAAAACGTATTGATCTCAAAATGAAAAAAAAAAAATTATTGAAGATCCATTACAAAATTCGCTAATATATCAATGACCTAAAATATGTTTCAGTAAAAAATTATTAAAGTTCAAAACTTTTAACATATGTTAAAATAAAATAATAATGAATAGATTTTACATTTAATAAATATTTAAAATTTAGTTTAATAAAAAATTATTAGAGAAATGCAACATATTATAACTTGTTGAAATTTATTGAAAAATAAAAAGAAAAAGAAAATATCATTTAATAATAAGTGAAAGTGTTTAAAATATAAAATAAGGAGAGACAGTAATTTAAATCGTGAATATTAGAAAGTATGTTATTCACATTTCTTAAAATATTATATATCAAACTAAATGCACCTTTAATGTAATTTTGTAGTAAAATTTTGTAAAATTTGTGATATACGAATAAGGGAAACATTATTTAAAATGCAATTAACAGGTGTCACGGTTACAAAATATTAGAGTTCAATATTTGATAGCAACATAATTTGTACTTACATATATAGTTACAAATTTATGCATTATCTATATATATATATATATATATATATATATATATATATTATATAGATATGTTTAATAAATAAAAATAATTATTTTTTATCTACAAAGTGTATATCTTATCTAATAAATACAAATTAATGTATAGATATTAGATATTAATTAAATTTTTATTCTTTTAGTTTTTTTTCATTTTTAGTTTTTGTAAGTTCTTTCTTTCATTTTTAGTACTTGTAAGTTTTTTTTTTTTTCTATTTTTAGTTCTATAAGTTTATTTTTTCATATTTAATACTTGTATTTTTTTTATTTTCATTTTTAGTCCTCTAAACATAACAGTATAACTTATTAGTGATTATTGACAATAATGATATATCAATATGCTGACATGACACATAATGACATATTTTTTTATGATGTATAATGTGATGACATCAATTATGACATCATAATTATGTCATCATTAATTTTTTTTGTAATTGATTTTTATGGTAGGTACCAAAGATGTGAAAGAGATGAATTACAAGGATTGAATTTAAAAAAAAAATTACCTAACACATAATTAAGCCTAAATTTAAATTAAAATACCATTTAACCATAAAAGCAAAAAGTAACATATGTATAAAAGACTAAAATTTGAGAGATAAAATCATATTTACTAATTAAATTAAATATTAAAAAATAAGTTTAAATATTTAATATATTTTTTATCCTTAATTATCTTGGCATGCATCCTTTTTTTTTTTCTTATCAAACTCTCAATTTTTAATTGATTTTATAAAACAACACATTCTCCTTATATTTTGAGTTTTCAAAACAAAAATACAAAATTAAAAAGCAAAACTATTTATCGTTGTTTTCTTTTTTTAGTTTTTAAAAACTAGAAAAACTAAAAAACCAAAAATATTTTAAGAAACACTAACTAAACAAATTTTTTAGTTTTTAAATATGAAAATATTAAAAACAGTATCATAAATCAATTGTCAAATAATCACTAAACATTCATTTGGTCTCCTGAGAGAAATTTTAGGAGAAGTTAATCTCCATACTTTATTGACGTTGAGCATTTTAAAAATCCATTTTTAAATAATTTTAATTCACATTAAAAAATTTAACAATGCAGTTTTAATTGACATGACAATTGTAACATCCCAAAATGCTAATACTTTTGACAGTATTACTCAGTAGTTATAACTCATTTTGCATATAATTTTAAAATATCAAATATTGAAATTGCATCATTAATCATAACACAACCATTTTAATCCAATATAATTTCTAGAATATAAAAATTTCAACAATATAACTCATGACTTACAATGTCCTGGCTCATCAAGCGAGATAGATCGTCTAGCGAGCGACAGGGTAGCTCGTCCATTTACCATCATCGCCCAGTGAGGACCCTGAATTAGATTGTCTCAGTGAAAGGACTTCGCTCAGCAAATACTTCGTTAAGCGAAAAACCCCAATTAATTCTAACCAAAGATGAATTTGCCCTAGGCAACACCTTTCGTTAGGTGCAAATTCAATTAAATTTCAACCCAAGGCAACTTTGCGTTGGACAAGACAATTTGTTGGACACAAAGCCATGAATTATCTTAACATAGGCAACTCTTCACTAGTGAGACCTCTCACCCAGAGAAACCCTACAGTATGCAGAAACTCATCTGCAAATTTTCACAATTACACTTACATTACATCTATCTCAATACAAAATTTAGAGATTATAACTAAAACACTAAATAATATACATACATGTAGTCTCTTCAAGTATTCTATGATTTCAGCATTAAAAAATACTCCTATACAAATCTAAAATGTGGCATATTACAAGGGATTCTACACATATCTCCCAAGTTAACTATAAAATTCAAAAGGGTGAACTCTAGTTCCTGCTGAAACATCACTCGCTTCAGCCCAATCTCTCCTGCCTCTGAGAACCACTACTGTCATTTGCTCTCTTGCAAAGCATGATCATCATAATCAAAAACAAAAATACATCAACCAATGGTGAGTTAACGATATAGAAATTAACATACAAATCAAGAATTCTTTAACTTTTCAATCATATTCATTACAATAATCTACCAACCAAGTAAATCAAATACAACATTCAAACTTATGTTTTTCTACTAAACATAAGCACTCAATTTCACATAATATATACAAGACATTTCCAGAAAGTCTAATTGTATTGAATTTGAATACCAAGGTGGTCTATCTGACTTCCTCCACTTTGATATCTAGTGTTTATTTGACCCATCTGATAACCAGCTGAAGTCTAGACATATTCATCTAATACCCAATCCATGTCTGACTCAATCTAACATCCAATTGTAATCTGAGTATATCTTATGGTCGTTATTGCCCCTACAAGACCCAAACTTTAGTCCATTGTCGCTCACCAAAGCCTTAGTACTCCACCATTGCTCACCAAAGTCTTAGCGTTAGGATCACTTTGACTAAGTCATTTGTATCTCTAATTCAATGTACCACAACCATGTCCCTATTACCTCCACGTAATGGCCCACATCTCAGTTCATTCATAATCCATCTCAATCATCCTTCCAATTCCAAAACAAGCATAAGCTCAACACATTACTCGTAATTCAACAATCATCAAATCAATACTTTATGCATTATCATCAATTCACATAAAAAAAACATCATACATTACCTATTTCAAAAACATTTGATTTCATATATCACCCAAATTTGAATCAAAATTCATCAATTCACATCATAATTATCATATCAACTTTAATGAAAATTCACTTGGCTTATAAAAAAAATTATCATATCAACATCTATCTAAATTAAAGACCATATCAAACTCTCCTTACCTATTTCTCCCTTAAAAAGATTAATTAATTGAAATTAGGAGAATTTGCCTGAAGAGATTACTTAGAAACCTGACAAGAATTCCAGATTAAGCAAGAACCTTAGCAATCAAGATTTTAAAGAAATTCTCTTTTCAAAGAGAATAATAGGATTGGAAATAAATAGAAAAAGATTCAAGAAATTATGATCAGACTTATCTATATTGACCACGTCTTAGAATTAAGAGCAATGAAAGAAATTTCATTCGATTCTGCCAACGAATCTTCAACCATGCAAGAGGAGAATAATTTATGATTCAAAAAAGAGAGAGAGAGTATGACGATGAGAAAGAGGAAGAAGAAAGAAAAGTAAAGAAAGAGGAAGAAGAAGAAAGAAGATAGGGTGTCCTTAGTAAGTTCAGTTTGCTATTTATACCCCCTTCGTAAATAGATTTTCAAAAAATTCTCGAAACTCAATCAAAATAACCTAAATCAAAGAAATAACAATTATTCTCACCTCTCTACCCTTCTACCTTTCAACCATCCTCTTTAAAAATTAAGTATCTAATATTGATAAAATTCATAAAATCAATAAATCTCCAATTACTATAATAATCTAAATAAAACTTAAAATTTACTTCCTTATTATTTATTTTACTCCCACTAATAACCTATTAAATAAATGGTTCTTAAAATGACAACTAGAAACGATGAAATTTTGATAAGAATGTTAAATAAATTAATATTTTGTTTAATTTTAAATTTTTTATAGGAATTGTCATTTATCCTATCATGATTTTAGTTTGTAGTTAATGTAAAAAAATTGTTTTAGTTACTAAAAATATGTTTTTTTTACTTTAAAATATTTCTAACAATGTAAATATTTAACTCCAATTTATCTTGATAATCATAATTTTATAATAACAATTTTTTTATAATATTTAGAATATATATATATATATATATATATATATATATGTGTGGGGCAATTGCTATTTAAGATAGTAAACTTTTATTATTATTATGATTCATAAAAATCAACAAGAGTAGGATCATAAAATCCATTAGAAACCATAAAAAAAATAAAATCAATGAGAATTTTGGCATACTATAATATTAATTTATTTCAATCAATAAAATATTAACATAATCATTATTTTGATATTAAATAAATTAAAAATAATACTCATTAATATAATATTATATTTTATAATAAATTAAAATTTGAAATATTAAATCAATTAAAAATAAAAGCTATTCTCATTAAATATATTATCTACTGTTGAATAATTTTATTCAATTTATTATTTTATATTATATTTATATAAAAATAAAATTTGAGAATTAAGAAATTAAATTTCTAGACATAAGATTATTTCTTAAAATTTTATGTTATATATTATTTCTTAAAATTTTATGTTATATATTAATTTATTAAGCCTATTTTATTTTTATTTTTTTATTATTATTTTATAACTTTCATTCATTGTTGAAAATTTGATAAAAGTATTTTTATTAAAATCTTTTTTTATCAGACAATAAATGTGATATCTAATCAAATTTAATACAATTAATGTGAAGATAATATTATACTGAATTTAAGAATTTAAATGTGTTATTAAACTTATCAGCTAGCTTGGTGCGGAGTATTGTGAACATCTCTGTCACAGAATCTAGTTAATCTCCTTTTGTGATATTTATCAATCCAATCATGTGTGTGTTTTTTTTTACCTACACAAAACTTGAATTTCACACCTTACTTAGGACTAGAACCAAATTTTTTTTTTAATAGTAAAATATTAGTGTTATTCGAATAATAACTTGTTAAAGGCTTTTAGGTTTAATTCTAAATTCTTTTAACATTGTTCGCTCAATTTTTAAATTATAACATTGTGTTGCATTTTTAAAAGTGTCAATTAATATAGTTGGACACAAATTTAACCATTGTAAAAATTAGAAACATAATATCATAATTTAAAAATTGAGATACACCATGTTAAAAATTAAAAAATTGAAAGTACAAAGTATAATTAAGTCATATTTTTATTACATAGTTTTGATTAATTTGCTAATTTTAACATTTAGTAAATAGAAAAACTTTTTACATGACACTCTTTCGTTATTAAATATTGAATAAATAAATAATCAAAATTATAATTAAACTAAAATAACACATAAATCAAATTCGGAAAATAACATCAATAAATAAATCAATAGGGAAACATAATTAAGCCAATTAAATTTAAGTGTTTATCAAATATACACTTAACTTGTGCAAGAAGGCCTTAATTCATGTCCACAAATCTTATGTATCATGATAAATAGGAGATATGATAAAAAAAAGAGTTTAATTGATATACGCGGTCAGTGTAAAAGATTTTTACACTAACATTTAATCACAACCCTTCATTCATGGTAAAACTATTGACTTTACTCGTTATTACTTTAAAAGTCACATAAAAGAAAAAGTCATGACTGAATGTTAGTGTAAAAATCTTTTTACACTAAGAGTGTATACTAATTAAACTCATTTGAAAAATATATATGATTTCTAATTTAAATAAACTAAATACCTTTAAAAAAAATTCAGATTTTTTACTAAATAATGGATACATGATAAGAAATAAAAAAGAAAGTATTTTTATTTTAAAATGTTTATTTTATAAAAATATAGAAATATTTAATATTTAATTTTAAAGTTGATTAAAATATTTAATGCTTTTACGTTATATATGTACAAGTATGCCACGAAAGAAAATCCTTTCGAAACTTATTAGGATTTTGTTCTTGTCGGTGATTAGGAATATTCTATTATATCATATTCATAAACTTAATCTTTTTTGTGTTGTCATAAGAGTATATGATATAAAATAATTAAATATATCAATAAAATAAATAAAGACAGAAGAATTAAATACATCTCATTGAACCCTAAACCCTAAAAAAATATTATTAGATATTTTAATAACCATTAACATTGATATTGGTGGATATAAATGATAACGTTTTGTATTTCTTAACCCGCAGATAAAGTTTCAATTTAATTATGTAGATATGAAGCAAACTTTGTATTCCTTAATTATTGCTATCAATGTTGGCTAGTCAAGACCAATACATTACCAAAAGAATATATCTTAACACTATTAACTAATTGTGAGATAAAGTTAACTACTATTCAACATTTAAACAATTAATACAATTATATTTATTTATTCTTAATTGCTTATGAAATAAAATTAACGATATATTTAGGTACAAAATTAATCATATGTAACCATCAATAACTTTATAACTTATATACAATATTACTAACCACTTTTTAAACAAAATTAATTATATATTTACACATAAACCATATGTAATTGTTAGATATAATCATGCAAGTAACTCAATATCAAAACCTTCAACCCGTATAATTCACTCCTCGAAGTCTATTCTAAACAGGCTCAATTTTAATTAAGTTTACACTTATGACAAAACTTATTTGACATGCACCAATCCCTATTAAAAAAAGTCAAAACATCTATTTTTTAATTTATCTCATTTTAGACTATTATAAAAACTTTAATATTATCTACCACACAACAAATTACAAAATAGTCATTAAAAAAATAAAAATACTTAATTAATAGTTAAATGTTATGATAAGCATCATTGCATATCTTAAGTTTTGGTTTTTCTAATTTCTTTCTTATCACACTCAATTTTTTTTAAGTAACATAACTTTCTTAATAAAATATTATTTATACATAAGTTCACAAGTAAACTTGTAAGTTTAAACAAATTTAACAAGTCAGGTATAAAAAGTCTACATTTTAAAATTAGTTTAAATTTATAAGACTCGCAAATCATATGAGTTTAAGGTTAGTAACTCGTGAATCTAAACTTAAATACCTACCTCTACTAATAGTTAATAATCTTGTGACATATTTTTAGTTGTAACCATAGTATATTGGTACAGATTAATCACAGATAACAAATTAACAATGTCCAATACCGTTAGGACTATAGAAACACACAAGTAAATATTCCCTTCTAATACTATTCGCTCCCAACATAGATTACACAATCTTGTGATATTATTTATGTAAAATTCACTTATGAAATAAAAAATTATCATATTATATATTGTTAACCACCCAGTAACCTCAAGACATTACTTTTTCCGAAACGTCGAGACACTTAATCATATATTAATATTTATATATCATTATATTATGGACCACATTGAAAGTAAAATATATAGATGTGTGCATGAGAAGGTCCACATAAAAAGCTAATAAAACGTAGTATAATATTCTACTGTCATAAAATATATTAGTAGTTTTTATGTGCTGTCATAAGCATATGATATAAAAGTATTAAATATATTATTAAATAGTTTATATTAGTTAAGCAATGATTTTATATTTTTATATCATCTATATTAATTTAATTAATTTTTTATCTTTATTTCTTATCATGTATATGAACACACGTTAGAAAAAATAAAGTTCTTTTAATCAACAAATATATGTTAGTAAGACCTTAATTTTTCGAAAGTAAGAAATGAATTATTTTAAAGAATTTCTCAGTATCTTTCCCAATTCTTGCCTCTTTTTAGTCTAATTAACCGTAAATTTTGATTCATTATTATGTTTTAGTGATTTTTCATTTTTTACATTAAATTTTAAAAGTTTTATTATTTTTTTTTATATTTTTTTAAAGTTTCATTTTGTTTTTTTATAAATAAAAATAAATAAATTTAACCATACCCATCTAATTTGTGTGAGTTACACATCTCTTTGCACATTATATTCTAATGACATGATTATTGTGCTCAGTTATATCACATCTCTTTGCACATTATATTCTAATGACATGATTATTATGCTCAGTTATAATGATTATGACATTCAAGATGAATTTTATTTTAAAACTTAGTGGTGGTTATGAAAGATGTGATTCTAAAATATTGATTTATAATATTGAAATAAAAATAACAATCATTTTTTGTTGTTAATATTATAATTTAATTATTTTAAAATTATCAAAAAATAACTAAATATGCAAGATTTGACATTAATTGAAACTTTCAAAAATATAAAAGAGAATAAAAAAAATTTAAAACTTAATATAATAAAACTAGCGAACACTAAAATAAATGTCATCCTTGTTTCCCAAGCATCACTCGATTGAACCCATGGAGATAGCGAAAGTTCATTCCTCATCGTCCTTACGAGTGGTCAATTTATCCCACTTCATCCAACAAATACCCTTGCCCGTAGAGCCCCACCAATGAGTTTAGCATGCGTTGGAGCTCGTCCAAAATGGACTGCATCCCACTTTGGAGAAAATTTACCTAACAAACCATTAATCTTTCCTCTCATCATAACAGTTTTATTAATGTTTGGATAGGGTTTACTTCAGTTTTCATAACAATTAAAAGTAGTTTTTGTTTTTAATTCTATTTTTGTTTTTAAAACTTAAAATATAATTAAAATATATTGTGTTTTATTTTTTATTGATGAAATTTTAATAAATATAACCAAGTTTTTTTATTTTTATATCTTCAAAATAATTTTTAAATAATACTTATCAATAAGTTTATTTTTTCCTTTTTTTTTCAAAAATAATTTTTAAATTTTTTTTTCAAAAACTAAAAAACAAAATTAAACCAATCCCATCCTTAGTTTTCATTCACATTATATGTTTCACAGAATTAAAGGTAGAACTCCAACTACTGTTAATGAAAGTTGGGAAGCCTAAGTCGTTCCCGCCACTCCAACGGGTATGGATACCCATAATAGTTGATAACTGTTCCATTTTAAGTGTTGCAGTGTTTGCACTAAAAGTCACCTCTGACTTGCCCAGATTGATGGTTTGACCAAAAGCCTTCTCATAGTCTGCAAAATGCGAGTTATCTCCTCCACTTCATTAACCATAGCCCTGCAAAACAAAAAAGCAGTGGTACTTGCAAATCTTAGTTTTCACTCTAACGACACACATTTATGAAATATAAGACTGAAAAATAAAAAATTCTTCGGTTTATATTATTTAGTTTTCTTTCTTTAATTACTATATTTTTTTCTAATTAACATTCATTGTTGATTGTATGAATAACAGTATAAAATACATAAGTAGATTAGATCAATTTTGTCAATGAACCAAATTTGATATAAGAATGGAGTCCAAAGCACCTTTCCATCCATATTCCAGGAAATCATAAATGATTTCTTTGATGACTATGGTCAACTTGGTTGGACCGCATATAATATCACACCATAGTGTAAAATCATTCGGCTACCAAAAGCTTGTTTGACACATCCATCAAGGAAATCTTATTAGATAATCCAAAATGTAGCAGAGACAGCAAGAAATTAAAAAAGTAAGATTAAAAATAAAAGATTTTATTATATGAATTTAATTGGTATATATTGTCACTGTAAAGGATTTTTATATTGACTTTCAATCATGATTTTTTATTTATGTGACTTTTAAAATAGTAATGAGTAAAGTCAATAAATCTATCATAAATGAAGAGTTGTGATTTACTATCAGTGTTTTACACTGACGGTGTGTACCAATTAAACTCTTATTATATTTGAAATTTAAAAAAACTATTTCATTTCTTGCCTAATCAAGAGTTTAATATTCTTTGTACATATCTAAATTTTAATGTGTAAAAAGTTTATATTACGAACTCATTACACTTTACCTAAAATATACATTTAATTTTTATTGAAAAATATAAGTAATTAGTATGTTATATCAATGGAATAATTTGAATCATGACCTTTTTATCATTACAACTCATATGTCTCTTTTTCAATAATTACCAAAGTATACCTTGTGTCTCAATATATTTTTTAATTAAATTAATTCTTATCAATGTTAATAATCTTTATTAATTAGTACATAATCAAACATTATCTAATATTTTTAGGATAACAATAACGGCTTAAATTAGTTATTTTTACATAGCTAAAATAAAGTAGTTATCATAATTCTTTCTCATTTAAGGCTTTGTTTTCCTCTATTTTCACTTAGAATTAGATTTGTCGAGGAAATTAGTCTTAGGTTTTCATTTATGCAATTTTTATTATTATTTTACTATTTTTCTTTGTTCTGAGTTAAGTTTTTAGAAGGATAGAAAAAAGAGCAGAAGAACTAACATTTTTAGAGACTTGCATCTGACTACCCAATGCTCACTTTTCTGCTGTTGGGCGCCAATGTTGCGTCAGGATCCCGTTTTAAGCGCAAAATGTCGTTTTTTCTAGGGTTTCACACTGTTACGAAAGGAGAGCATGCAGACACACCTAAGAGCAAGTCAGACTCAATTCTGCACCATTTTTCCATCTTTCATCTCCATTTTTGTATCCTCAATCCATTGATCATGTCCTCCACTCTCATGGTTGGTTAGGCACATCACTAGTTGGGTTTGATGTAACTCTACCTGAACTCATTTGTATATTTGGTTCTTTTAATCTAAGTTTACTACTCATTTTTAGTGTTCTTCTTTACCCTACTCTTTATTTCTAAAATATTTTCTTGATTTTACTTGTTGAATAAGCCCAGAAGGGGATTTTGACTTGTAAAGCGAGAGATGTGTTGTTTTATGGATTTTACTTATTGAATGAGCTTGGGAGAGGACTTTGGTTTGTAAAATGACAAGAGCTCCCAATGGGGTTTATTGCTCGGGAGAGAGTAAAACTCATTAGCTATTTTGAGCTCCCTTTCTTAATGCAAGATATTTGACTTTAGATTATGCATAGGAGCGATAATCAATACTCAAATATCTTAGTCTCTTACTTGTGAGGAATCAGGGTTAAGGGTACTTTAATGAATGATGTGAACATGAGTGGTAAATGAAGGTTTTAAGTTCATATTTATACATTTAAGCGATGGTAGAGTGAAACCAATACTCAACCAGGGTTTATTAATTGTCTAACCACACTTTGTATTGTTCGTGCTTTTATTATTACGTGTCTTAGTAGTTTACGGTATAAACATATTTCCTTTATTCATTAAACTCCTGATATATACGTGAGTTAAATTCATAGAAATTAAAAAAAAAATAATTGACTAAATATTCAATGATAATAATAAATGTATGGATGTAAGGTGAATCGGTGGCATTAATTATTCAATTAATGGGATTAAAATGAACATATACAAAAAGGTAAAAAAAGAAAGCAAAAAACACTAGCCAACAACTATGAAAAATACAATACAAGAATATTGACGTTCCAAACAAGTTTATACAAAACCAACCTGGTAGTTTCTCCCTTAGGGTCAAGGCCTGGATCTCCCTTCTTTCACTCTTTGTCTCTAAAACTGTAATAATACTTGTTCATCATGATATATTCTCAATAAAAACATGCTTACATCCAAAATACTATAAGAACCAACCAACCTATCTCAAAAGTCATTAAAGAAACAAAAACATCACATAGAACCTCAATAGTGCACTAGCACATGCAACATCTTCCTCGCATGCAAGAAAACCCAAAATTATAAGCCGTTAAGCTGAATCTGATGATGAAATTCTAGTGGTTCAAGTACTTATGAAATTCAAGGATAAACAAACATTAACAACAATGATATAATTGGAAAGAGGAAGAAAGTTTCCTTCTCAAGAGAAGAAAAGATTGATCATTTACAATCAAATTATGGAACAATTAGAAATCATATTGAGTTATTTCTCACCAAAAGAAAATGAAGAAATATCAATCTATTGCAATTTTATATATGGTGACAACACCCTTTATTCATCCTACAAAAGAATAAAGGCAAAGTAACTTATTAGCGGTTAAGGTTAATTTAATTTTCTCTGAATAAATTCAACCATGATGGTAAAACACTAAGATTAGTCTTAATCAGTAAACAGGCCACTCCCAGATTTTGTTATGAAAAAGATCCAAAATTTGGCATTAGTTAGTTTGAAACTATGATAGACAATACTTTTCATTTCCTCTTATTTGTTAATAATTTAATTAACCATTGCACACAATTTGATTTTGTTGCTCACCGCTAAAGATAGGTAGATTCCTTCACTTTCATTATTTTGTGACAAATATAAGACTCTTGTGGTCTTAATTCAAAATTACTTGAGGCATATAACCATTATATAATTTTAAATGAGGTTGCTTTATTTAAACTAATATATATATATTGTTACTTTTTCAATGTTGAAATGAAATTTTCTACTATGAATAAACAATATTTTATATGTAATATGTCTCACTTAAAGGTGAGCATGAATTGGATTTTATACATATCTATTTAAAACAAATTCAATCCATAGCTAATATATATCTATTTAAATGGATATGGATTTTATCCATATCTATTTAAATGGATTTGGATTTTAAAAATGGATTTGAATTTTTTTTAAAAATGGATTTGGATTTTTTTGAAAAAAAATGAATTTGGATTTTTTAAAATGGATTTGGATCTTTTAATCGATTTGTATTTTTTAAATGAATTTAAAATAATTTTGAAACTAATTTTAACTTTTAGAACTTTAGTTTGAAGCTACCTAGAACAATCTTAAGTCATTAAATTTCTCGCTAAACTTGTCTCAAATAAACAAGCATGACATTACTTAAAGATAAAAGATATATGAAGACTACTTGAGAGCTTGATTTTCTCTCAGGGGTATTATCTATTATATATTAGACTTGTCCATACAAAGAGTGAAATTGAAGGACAGACAACAATTGTTTAACGTAGAAAGCCTATTTTAACAAGTTAACCAATATTAACAAGATAAACTATTTAACACCCCCCCTCCCTCTCCAGCTGGAGCGTATAAATTGTATATGCCAAGCTTGGAGTATATAAATTGAATTTGAGGTCTCGTCAAGGATTTAGTCAAAATATCTACAAGCCGGTCATAGGAGCTCGCAAATTTAGTGCAGATTTCCTTATACATCATCTTCTCTCGGATAAAATGATAATCAACTTCAATTTGTTTGGTTTTCTCATGGAATACAGGATTGGAAGCAATGTGCATGGCTAGCCGGTTATCATAATGCATCTTCATTTGCTGAATTTCACAAAGTTTCAACTCTTGGAGAATTGTTTTGTCCATATAAGTTCACAAGTGAGAGACGTCATTTCCCTATACTCAGCTTCAGCACTAAACTGAGCAATCACATCTTGTTTCTTACTTTTCCAAGAAATAATGTTGTCTCCAATGAAAACACAATATCCATAAGTGCAATGCCTATCTGTAAGAGATCATGCATAATCAACATCACAATATCCAAATATTTGCACATTTCCCTTGTCTTCATATAGAAATCCTTGTTCTGGAGCCTTCTTAAAGTATACGAGAATCTGAATGACAACGGAGGAACCAATTTCTCAACATGCTTTTTTTATTATGTAAAAAGCTTGCAAGAAATTGGTTGTTGGGAAATTTCTCATAGGGTTTTCTTTATCAAATTTATTTTTTAAATTTTTTTTTGATTTGTTTTTTATATACATATGTTTTTCTAAAGTATATGATTTTAAAAAAATTTTAAGCTAATTTGTATTATTTAGTTTTTTATGTATTTTATTTTTAAGTTGTGCATCTTTTCCATTATTTTAAATTCTTTTTAAAAGTTTGTAATTTATTTCTCAGTTTAAAGTTTTTTAAATTAAGATTCTAAACCTAATATTTCAAACTATTTTTAAATTATTTTGGTAAAATGCATTTAAAAAATTTAACTTAAAAAATATAAACTAAAAAAATATTACAAAGCATTTAAAATAATTCAAACAACGTAAAAATATATAAATAAAATATAAATTAACTTTAAAAATATTAAAAATTTAATTTTAAATGTTTTGTATCGTTTTTTTTTAATTTTTTAAATGTTTTGTAATTTATTTTTCAATTTATATTTCTTAAGTTAAAGTTTTTAGTTTGTTTTTTATATTTCTTTTTTGTATACTTGTATCGGTTAATTTTTTTCATGTTTGTTTAAAACTTTTTTTTAATATTTTATTTTGGGATTTACTAAGTAGATAAGTTTTTCTTTTTCTGTTTGTTTAAAACTCTAAACTGAAAAATAAATTACAAAGTGTTTAAAAAAGTTTCAAATAACAGAAAAGATATACAATAAAAAAATAAAATACATAAAAAATTTGAAATATAAATTAACTTAAAAAATTTTTAAGATCATACTTTAGAAAAACATACCTACACAAAAAGTAAATTAAAAAGATGTAAAAACTAATTTAAAAAATTAAATCTAAAAAAATACCTTATAAGAAATTGATATATATATATATATATATATACATATATATATACCTTATAAAAAATACCTTAGAAAATAAATTAAAAATTATAAATATATATACATATATATATATAAAATTACATTTGATGAGTTCACATTTTGCATATGTCATGTTGAAAAGTGGATTCATGGATTTTAATACTTTTTTTCATTATTAGATCACTTGTAAATACCAACAAGTTATTGAATTTGGTCTCTAAAAGCAAGTTATTTAGTTTACGTCTTTTGTATGGAGAAAATGTGATTAGAATGGGAAATGTTGCTAAAAATTTGCATATAAATATTTGAAATGTAATATTTTTTTGAAATGACTGGAGACATGTAAATATTTTTTTTATAAATTACACTAAACATAATGTTTTTAAAATAATTCTAGATGATTTGAAATAAATATAATTTTTATTCATTTTGTCTTTACATAAAAAATATTTGAGTGAAATATAATTTTGGTATCTTATTGAGAGATTTTAGGCCATGTCAAGATAATATCTTTTTATAACTAGATTTACAAAATAGAGAGATTGAATATTTTTATTTTAAAATAAATGACCAAAATTTTAAAATAATATATATAAAAATATGTTAAAAATTAATTAGACAAAAAATATTAAAAAATAAAAAGAAAAGAACAAAATTGAATATTTTAAAAATTTAAGAAACAAATATCGTATTTAAACAAAAATGTTTTGAAATCTAAAAAGTATAATTGATTAATTTTTTAAAAGAAAAATAGTTATAATTTAAATAGTAATATAACGAGAGATGATGTAAATTAAAGATGAATTATGCATAAAAATTTATTAAAATGTAAGATATAAGAAATTTTTATCTTAACAATGAAAATTATAGTAATCAAAAAGAAAAAAATGATAACACTGATTTTTATCTTTAATATATTTTTATAAACTTACAACCTATATATTATAAATATTTAATTTATTTGCTTTAGTACTAGTCCTCTTAATCCTATTTTAGAAGAGAGTCTTAGGACTTTATTGGATTGAATTGGCAACAAAAAGGGACAAGTATATGGTGTTGGAGAGTTCATTCATAATTATCATGTTGGGGATGACAACATTATGCCTAAAAGAAAATTATCCAATAGCTCACAAGATGCTGAGGAGATTAATAGGCTGAGACAACAACTTTCTAATAGTCAGGAGCTTATTCTCCTACAAAGGGAGAAATTTCAACAATCTCTTCATAAAAAAAGGGAAGAATTTCACCAAATGTTTGGTATTGTACTACCATACCTACCATCAGTAACACAAAATTTATTGAACAGGTGCCACAATAAAGAGATGACCAACAAGATGATTCGCAAGTTAATGCTCAATGGTAAGAAGATGACTAGCACCAGAACAAGCATCAACAACAAAATCAAGACTTACTAGATTATGAAGATTATTAAAAATTGTAATATTTAACATTTAGTCGTAGTTATATTTACATTTTTTTAGTATGATTTTATATTATTAATAAAACTTGTTAGATAGATTATTTTAGAATTTGAAAATAATTTATAATATTTTTTTATCTAATATGATATTTTGATTATTATTTAGTAATTTATATGTAACATATGTTTTACTGACTTTATAAATAAGTCAAAAATATATTTTTAATATTAAAAAATTATCTTGTTACTGACAAATTATCTCCATTAGTAATTATTGATAATGTCCATCAATAATTACCTACAAATTTTATCCATAGGTAATATTAATGAATTTTCTCTATAGGCAATTACCAACGGATTTTATGCGTAACTATTTACTAACAGATAGTTTTATAAATAATTATTGGTCAATAATTTTGTCAATAATTATATATGTATATATCCGTAGGTAATTACCAACAAAAACTTCGACAATAATCCTTAATGAGCAACTATTGACAGAAAATAAAAATATGTTGGTATTAAAAAAATTGTCGATAAGTATGTAAAATTTGTTTGTCAAAAATCCATAAAAAAATATGAATTACAAACAGATTTTGACTTTTACCTATGAACTATGGTCATAGGTAATTAACATTTTTCTTGTAGTGATACTCCATGCTTTTTTCACATAACATCCATTGTTAACCTAAAAAAAAAACCTAGAAACTAAAGGAAATGAAAGTATGAAACATAATGCCTTAGTAAGTGTTTTACAAACGCTTGTTGACTCTATTAGTAGACATTTATTTAATTCTAATGGATTCCCTATTTTTTAATACCATGTGTGCCATGAACTTCAATTTCTAATATAATGTATTTATAAAAAATTAAAACTATAAATCATGACAAACACAATATCCAACATCAAGTAAAACTAAATATAATTGACTTACATAAAGGAACATCAACTAATTAATTAAAAATCAGTATACTCACTCATCATAAACTAAACAAAGATCCACATCACATCACTAACATCAAAGACTAACATTGCTCCATGGAGACTCACACTATCAGCAATCATCATAGGCCTCATCCCATTACATAGTCGCACTCTTTGACAAATCAACAAGTTTCATGACTAATCCTATGGGGGGTGTGGTTTGGTACAAGACAGACAAGTGTGTGCAATGGCTTACCTCAATAGCTTTGCAAAGCCTTACATCTATATATTATTTTCCCACTTAGCTATTCTATAGGCTCATTCTTATTAGCCATCACGAAAACCGCAGGCACTAGGTTGAGAGTTCACCTATCACTCTACAATTTACGTGCCTAGTCACAAAAAACAACTACCCAATATACTTGAATTCCTTCTGTCTTAGATATAACATCTTTGTACCCACCATATCTAATGGTGTGACTTAATAATCCAAGTATCCACAACAATTATACACACATCAACCACTTTTCTGATATATCAACGAGTCAACTAAATCTTTTGGAAAGTAAGACTCAATAGTTGTTCGAAGTTAAAAACAAAAGATATGGTACTTAGGAAAATACTCTAAAACAGAATAGTTACTCTTTTCACATATAGGAATGGTTCACATACAGCATCTCATTATCATCACCAATTTCACCTCATCAAAAGTCACATATTACAACATTCCCTTTAATATATATATATATATATATATATATATAAAATGTCATAGTAATAACTTTAAATAGTAACAACATAGAAATTCATCATCTCATAACTTTTGGGTTACTATCACTTTCATTTTCATACCAAACAACCATGACCTTCCTAGCTTATAAAAATCATAATTAAATTTATGCCCTAACCCAAATATGATTATTCTTATCTCATTTAAATTCTAATAAGATGATATGAATTCTTAACTTGCACCTCAAAACCTAATTTAGAGGTGCATTATGCCTAAAATTATGAACAATATAAACATTTTATCAAAATTCTGATAGTTTGACCTTTCTTCACTAAAATAATCATATCTAGATTTTTACATGTTATTTTTAAGTAAAAGCAATGGAATTAGTTAGATAACATCTATAATTACAAATTTCATGAAGACGATTGTTTCTAATTCTATAAAAAATTCACCTAAAAAGGGCATCAAGTTGCACAGCAAAATTGCCATCGCCTAACCCCACAGTGAACTACCCAACAATGGAGCATTAGAGAGCACCAACTCTCTATCCCTCAACACCCAATGCTCCAAAATGGACACCCAACAATGATGATTCTACAAAATTTAAATTTGACGAGATCTTCTCAAAAGGGGTTATCATGGTCATCTAAGCTTTCAAAATACAATATAAATACCTCAATAATGTTCCCCTAAACTTTCTAATAGTAACCCCCAAATAAAACTCCAAATTATAGTTTAAATAACAAAAAATCAAGGTTTTCCACAACTCTATAAATAGTGTTACAAAAAATAGAGAAAGGGAAGAATAAGAAAACCAACAAAGAACATCTCAAACAAACAAGGATAAAAGGAAGCACTCACCTTTAGGTTCTCATATATGAGCTCTCAAAACACTAGATCTCTTTTCCCACTCTTTTTCTTCTTTTCATCTTCCTTATCTATGTCTTCTTCTTTCTTTCTCTCTTATACCCCCTTCAATCTTTTAGTTAAACATGCATGTGTGTGTATGTATTTATGGTCTTCAACTCACTTAAAGCCATAACTCCCATTTGGATCTTACTATCTTATTTTGCTCATTCCTAATATAAGCTAAAATTATTAACAATGCAAATGTCCAAACATGTTTATTTGTATGGTTTTTTAAATTGGGATGTTACAAAGTGTTGTTATATAATATTGTGATTATGAACTGAATTTGGTTTCAATTTTGTGATTTTGGTACTTAATTTTGATCAATTGATGTTAGATGAGTGAGTTTGTGAAATGTTGATGGTTTTAAAAATTCATAATTTTTCCATCTGATACTCACCACAATATCGTGGCATATACCACAAAGGTGTGAGAGAGACACATTCAATGGGAGAAGTACATCAAGGTTGGCTCATAGTGATGCCACTGTTACCACAAGTGTGTGAAAGATACGCTAAAAATTCAGTAACCCAAAACGTGTAAGATGTTTAGATGACCTTAAACTTAAAAATGAGAAGTTGTTATAATATTATAGTGGTTATTAAGAGACAATAATTGTCTATGATGTCAATATTAAAGAAAGGAAAGATTATAGCTCACTTAAGCTTAGACCTTTTTAGCTTAAGTTCTAACTCATCATTTTTGCACTCTTCTAATATGATCCATTAAGTCCATGAGAAGTCCTTATTCTTAGCAAGGATGGCAATAAGGCGAGGCAAAGGCAAGCTTGTGTTCCCTATCCCCATCCTCAGAAAGTGCGGGGCGTGGACAAGGACGAGTATAAAGAAGACAGGTATGAAATTTTAATCCTCATTCTCATCCTTGTCGGGTATTTTTAGGTTCGGGTATACTCACAGGTACCCGGTTATATTATTTTTTATAATTTATATTTAAATTTACTTATAACTTAGTAAATAAGTTATATATTAATCTATTAATTATATTTAAGTTATTGATTATTAAATAAATTATATGCTAAGTTATTGATTATATTTTAGTTTTAATGGTCCACAGGGGTGAGGTTTTGTGCACATACATGTGAGATTTTGTTTAACATATAATTATACGGAAATCATAGAAGCGAGGTGGGTGTGAGATAGATTGGGGACTAACAAACTCACAGCGTCCTCATCCCTAGTTATCTTAGGCGGGGACGGGACGGGAACCAACAACGTGGATTTTCTCCATCAAAATCAAGGCGGGGGAGAGACAATATCCGCGGAAGCAGGCATGATTGTTATAAGAAAAAGATTTCATCTATCCTCTTCAAATCTTCCTTAGATGGATTGCATCAAAACTACTATAGTTTTTTAATTAATAAAATTTAAATAAGACAAAATAAGAGTTGAAGAAATAGAAAACAAGAGATATTAAGTGCTTATTTGGCAACAGTTTTATAAAACTGTTTTCAGTATTTTAGTTTTTAAAAACTAAAAAACTTGTTTGCGTAGTATTTTCTAAAAACAGTTTTCGAAAACAGTTCTGTTTTTTTAGTTTTTAAAAACTAAAAAACTGGAAATGCTGAAAGTTGTTTTGCTTTTCTGTTTTCTGTTTTTATTTTGAAAACTCAAAATACAATCAGAATATGTTATTTTTTGCTTTTCATTAATGAAATTCTAATAAACATTAATAAATATTTCCATTTTTATATTTTCAAAACAGTTTTCAAATATCACTTGTCAAACAAGTTTTTTTTTTTTCTTTTCCTCCCGAAAACAGTTTTTGAAAACTATCTATTTTTACATTTTCAAAACAGTTTTTAAATTTCACTTGTCAAACAAGTTTTTTTTTTCTTTTCTTCCCGAAAACAGTTTTTTAAAACTATTTTTGAAAACTTTTTTTAAAAACTAAAAAACAAAACCAAACCAATCAAACTCTAACTATGGTGATTTTTTTAAAATTGCCATTAAACAGGTCATTTAAACATTTAATATGATTATTATTCATATGTCAATGATGAAGGATAATGGAAGAAGAATGTATCAAACACAAAAAACAGAACCAAAATCTTGTTTGAAAAAAAGTTTCATGGACCAAATTCTCAATACATAAATCCTTGCAAGATAAAATTGAAAATTTACTCACTTTTTTATATTTTTCAATTAGAAACAACTTTATAGTATCATCTAATGACGTCATTTTTTAAACTCCTAAGCTCTTATAACATTTATTAGTCAACAGAGTATTACAAAACCTATTTATGAAAAATGTTATTTCTATAATAAATTAATACAATAATAATAATTAATACAAATAAGAGAGAGAGATTTAATTACTTTATAAACAATTATATCAATAACATTCATAATTATATTAACACCAAATTTTCAAGTAAATAGTGACGACCTACCAATACATTCTACTCTTCCCAAGATAGAGGATCAGAGACTAAGTAGAACTCTATTTTTCAACAAATTTTAAACATAATATACATTCATTTCCCTTACCATGAGATGAATACATATGAAATTTTAATGCTCGAAAACGAAGGTGATGCGCTAATGTTGTTGGTAGATTCAAATTTTCATCTACATATTTTTTTTAGGGGTATCTAAATAAATGAAACGTCCACTAGTAGGGGTGATTCAATTTTCATCAGTTGCTCGTCTCTTACAGAAATTGACAGAAAACAGTGTCTTTAACCAATCACACTAAATCAAATTTAGAAAAAACTTCTGCAATAATTCCTATTTAAAAATTTTACAATTGTGATTTTTATGAGTCTTTAAACTACGGAAACATATCTAACTTAACCTACCCAACTTAGCAAAATTATAGAGGTTACAGATGGGAAAAAAACTACATAATCAAAACTGCAGGAACATGGCTGCAACACCGAACGCTTCAAATAATACCAAAATATAAGTAGATCTCACAAAGAACTAAACAGATAAGCAACATCTTCTAACTTAACATATACAGGATAAGCAACAACCACTTGATCAAGCAGCAGCTCCCCGGTCCCTTCCACGTCCACGGCCTCTTCCCCTTCCACGTCCACGGCCTGCAAAAGCATCAAATAAAAATTATACTAACATGTCCACTCAGTTGGTCCAGGACGAGAACTCTAATAGGCTTGAAACAAGAAGGGATCATATGAGAACGGAAGAAATTAAAATGACAACAAGAAAGTCTACGAATCCAAATGAAATAAAGCTTTCTTCTGTAGAACTGCCTAATAGGAAGCACCATATAATGTAAGACTTAAAATCACAAACTCATTTACTATAAATAACTCGAATTAATAAAAAATGTTATCCAATAAAACAACAGCTGTAGTTTAAGGAGTAACTTAACATCATCATCAAGAAATGTAAATTTTGTGGGCTTGCATGCTTACCACGTGGAGCAGGTGGAGCATCATATTCACCATAGTCATAATACCCAGCTGGCTGGGAACCATAGCCTCGTCCTCGTCCCCGAAAAGCACGTCCCCTACCTCGACCACGCCCTCTTCCACCATAGCCACGTCCACCATCCCAGCCATCACCATATTCCATACCCCCATTGTAAATTCCTAAGCAGAACAGATTTTGTTCTAATAAGCAGCTTTTACATTTTAAAGGAACCACAACAAAAAAGACTCTAAGATAGCATTTATGATCATTCCAAAATCTATATAAATATTATCAGTGAATACGTGAAACAAAGTACTTAGCAATACCTCTACCCCTGCCCCTTCCACGGCCACGCCCTCTTCCTCGCATCCTTGGTGAGCCTTCTACATCAGATCAAATTACATTCAACATGCTATAAAACCTCAAGACATTCACTCTTTTGAAATATTAAAAGAAACTTATTAATTCACCTCCTTCCTCTTCATATTCATTTAAAGGTTTTACTTGATCAACTGGAAGAGGAGGTTGGTATCTGCATGAGAAAAAAAAAATTTAAAATCTTGCCAATAGACCATGGGTCTACTTGTCTTGTTAGATAATGCACCAAACTAAAACAAAAGAAAAATCATCTTTTTGCCAACACAACTGAGCTCAAGTACAAATGTGCTCGTAGAACATAGATCTTCCAGTAACTTTCAAAGTCCCAAGTCCAACATAAAAGACAAACAGACTTTTATATTACGACTGGACTTCAATGTTTACAGAAATCAATATTTAAAAATATAATCCACTGATAGGAACCAGAATTAGAAAAACAAATAATGAAAAGTGCAAAGTTATAAACAATGTGATACATTAAAGAATAAATGAACTTGAATCCTTCATGAAAGTCAGATACAATAAGTACGCACAATAGAAAGGGACTTTACTTCAATACCAGAAATCAAGGATCTAATATTTTCCCTCATTCTCATTACTATATTTGAAATTTTTAATAGTAACAGTCTAATGCCAGGCAAAGAAGGAAACACAAGTAAAATTCACATGTGCAACTTTCCAAGCTTGACGAAGTTCTAGACACAACACGTTTCTAAAATAATATAACAACCATTGGGTTAGATTTATAGCAAGAATCAAGCGGGTTTATGTGACAACTTTCAAGACAAAAGCTTATAATTTTTTTTTTTAAATCAAGAAAATTATGTTTCAAATAAGGGAGGCTAAACTTGAAGTTGTTTTACACAATTCACTCAAATATGTTCTAATAAAAACCTTTTGGTCCTTTCCATTTCCCGATTTGACAAAAAATATAAACCTGAGTGAAAATAAAATAGTGATATTCTCTTGAACATTAACAGTAAGAATTAATACAGTATTTTTAAACAAAAAAGTACCACTATAACAATCACAATTAGAGTTGGACAAATAAGTAATCCTTCCATTTGAGCCTATAAACATCATACTTCGTAACCGCATTGTTAATCCGACAAATTTAATGGACTCTATATTTTGTCAAACCCACAACAGCCCCACTTAGCCCACGTGTTAAACAAACCAACCCGTAATTGTAAAAAATATAATTTAAAATTATTTTTACTATTCCATTTTTTTATTTTTTAATATAATAAAATATTTTTTCTCATTTTTAAACTAGGAACTTTTCTTCAAAGAGCTTTTAAATGTTATCTATTTTTTTTCAGTTACTAACTCTTACAGCAAAAATATTTTTTTTTATAAAATGTAGGCCCAAAGACTAGCTAACTTTTTAGCCAGTAGGTAAAAAAGACTGAGCTGCAAAATCCTTATTTTAAATGGGCTCAAAAATTAGAACTTGTATACCGTGTGGGCTAAATACTAAATCAAATTAACTTTGCACAAGTGACTTCCAAGAAGTGTAATGAAAAAAAAATAATTTCTGTGCACAACTCATCAAAATCATAAATCATCATGATTCAAAGAGACTAGTGAAACCAATCTTAGTCTCTTATTAGCTAACAATCTAACACCTTATCTCATAAATAACTAAGCCTGTTATATAATACAAGGCATCACACTACTACATTCGGAGATAAAGACGTCATACAGGATAAATTCTTACCCTGTGGAGGACGTATCCAGTTCTTTTTTGGACAAGGTAATTGTGATCATTGAAACATGGCGAGTAGTCTCCAAACTGGGCAAAGTAAAACACAAACAAAACAATCAGTACCAAACACAGAAATTTAGTATTTAATAAAGTGGTATACAAGAAATAACAATCCATACGGAAGAAGGCCTTCTTCAAGTGGTTCCCATGTGTCAGTTATATCAGTTGATCCAATTAGGGTGTTTTGATGCAGGCCAACAATCCTTCTCTGAAACCAGTAACAGAACCATCACATCTCAGAAGTCAGAACAGTAAAATGAAAAATGCACAGACTAATATATTATTGATCCGCCCACCTTGATCAGTTCAGCAATCATTACAGTCTTATTTATTGCACGTCCCATTGCTTTGAGAACAATTTCGTTGGATCCTTTCTCCTGCAGAAAAAAATATAAAGAGCAATATAAAATGCTAAAAATATAGTAAAACATCAGTTGATTCTAGATGAAATGATAAATTGATACTTTCATGTATGGATCACTCCAAAAACAAGAGGGAGAAATCCAACCACCAGCAGAAAATCGATGTAAATAATGAAGTAAAAAAAGAATAGAATATAGGGGGATAAGCCAAAGCAACAATAAGGAAGTGCTAAGAAGGAATAACAATAAGATAATCTAAGAGTATAATTTCTTTTTTCACAGCCTGTGTGAAAGTAAAAGATTACATCATGTTGAGGATTAGTTCAGTACAAGCATAAAAGCAGTATATATATATATATGTGTGTATGAATGAGACGGATCCATTGACAGTGTCAAATTTAGTCTACACATTTTAAACATTATATCATACGTTAAAATTAAGTGATTTGATGAAGTACTAAGTACCAAATAATTTTGAAATTATATAAAATGTTGAATATTATATACACACTAATTACTAAGTCACATGGGCTAGTTCCTTATGGAGAGATTCAATCAAATATGGCGGTAAGTCATCCGTTCAAATCTTCATAAGGGGATTTGTTTTAAGAAAGAAAAAGTAGTAGCATTCATACTCTTTGAAAAAAGAGTCTATTTGTAAAAAAAAATTAAGTAATCTTACAATTTCATTATTAGAAACAGAATTCAAAATTCGAATTCTAAGAAGTTATCGTTATTTCATTAATCATTTAATTTTTATTCTCATCCGAAGGTGTTTTATTTTATCTTACACATCAGCCATGTTAACTTTGCTCAGAAAATTTCCTGCATTGATTTTTGCATATTCTTTGTTTTAATAATGGTTATTTTCATTTATTTGATTGCCATTTGGAAAATGCTTTACCCCCTCCTTTTGTTACAGATTCACTATTGATTTTTAACGAAATTTTACCTGGTTTCAGATACACATTCGGGTGATCTACGCACTCCATTCAGTGAATTATGTCATATCTGTGAGAGAGAGATATTCTATAGGTGAACCAAGAGGGTTTATTAAAAATCAAATCTTAAAAAATACTCCTCCTTGTTATGAAGATTGAAAAGAAATTTCAATCCAACCAAGGCACAGTAACGCTAAGGCGATGCGGGACAAACAGGGCAGCCTTATGTTTCATGGGAACACCTTGACACGCGGCATTAATCGGATTCGACCTAGCTACCCTAAGAAAAAGTATTGGCAGAAAATGGATGAATTAAAAGAAACGGTGAAATTTGCCGAATTTTGGCATTGAAAGGAGTTTTGACGAATGATCTAATAAAAAAAAAAAAAAAAAGGAGGGGAAGATAGTAAGAAACCTGAAGGAGAGTGGTGGCGTAAGTGATGTAATTCCTCATCCTGCCTTGAGTGGTAACACGTATCTCGTTCTCGTTTATAGGAGTCTCTGCCTTGGGCTTCTCTACCCTCTGATACCTATCCATCTAAAACAAAAGGCGAAAAGCAGAAGCAAGTTTGAGAAACAGAGAAAAAGGAAAGGGAAGATGTTAGGGTTTAGAGAATGAGGCATACAGTAAGGGCTGCGGGATATGCACTGAGCGTGTCAGTTGAGTTGAGAGGCAGAGGCAGGTTTTGGGGATATGGTGGGTTTGAATTTTAGGGAGAGAGAGAGAAAGAGTGTGTTGGCACTCTCTGTATGCCCGGGCAGAGGAAAAAGCCTGGCGATTAGGGCTCTGACGTTGCAGTCTTATCGCCGAAGAGACCGCCTAATTAATTAACCACCTTCACACTATGGGCTTTTTGCTTCGGCCTGCCTACTGTCACAACCACTGCTCCTCTCTTCTCTCTCTTTTTTTTTTTCCAAAGTTAAAAAAATTGAAGATGCTATATACAAGTTACACAATTTAAAAATAAGTTGAAAGATATATTAGTGAGTTCGTGGAAGTTACATAATCCACAGTAAAAAATATCAACCGAGGAGTAAAAATGTCTAAAATTTACGCACTAAAATATGTTTGAATATGTTATTTTAACGAGTAGAACAATTTTAAATTTTTCATTAGTGTCTCGTAATCATCTTATGTATGCCAGTAAAATAGAGTCACTTTGTGTTTTACTATCTTCATATTTTGTTTTAAAAACTAGCACACGAGAGTATCTCCAGTTACGTTGAGAAATTTCAATTATTATTAACCCTTATTTAAAATTAACATTTATTCTTTTAAAAAAAATTTCTAAATTTTCATTTTATTTTTTATTTTCTCTCTCTTACATAATTTTCACCTCTTGGTTAATGTAGTTAATTACATATATTATGGTTATTTAATTTCTTTTTTAAGTATAGTAATTTAATTTTTTATTTTTTTAGTATAGTATTTTAATAATTTTTAGTATACTTAATTTATTGTTCTTATTATAATTATTTAATTAATTTATTATAATAATTACATATTTATTATATTAATTTACTTAATAAATTATGTGTTTTGTATAGTTATTTAATTAAATGTTTTATTAGTGCAATTAATTACATATAGTATAATTATTTTTTTTAAGTAGAGTAATTTAATTTCTTATTTTTTAGTAATTTAATTTCTTAATGAATGATATTTTTAGTTTTTTTTTTTTATCTTTCATATTACTCTTTGTCAAACAATTGCACGAGAGTAAAAAAATTTACAATTTTTCTTTTACTCTCCGGTTGCTAAAGAGTAAAAAAAATTGCAAATTTTTACTCTCCGGCAATAGTTTGTCAGAGAGTAATAGAGAGATAAAATGAATTACATACAAATTTTTTAGTTTAATATATATACTATCAATGTAAAAGATTTTTACACTGACATTCAAATATGACTTTTCATTTATGTGACTTTTAAAGTGATAACGAGTAAAGTCAACAAATTTACCATGAATAAAGTATTGTGATTAAATGTCAGTGTAAAAATCTTTACAATGATAGTGTATATCAATTAAACTCTAATTTTTAAACTATGGGAATAGGTGTTATTTTAAATTATGAAAAATGTTAATTCAAATTCCTCCACAAGTACTAATTAAGTTATTTAACATATGCACTTACTTCTTACTTTTGGAACAATCCTACGTAACACCTTAAAGTTGGTTAAAATAAGTTTTAGTTACTTATTCAAGCAATTATTGTTTAAATAAAATAATATTAAATATTTTATGTAATTATTATTGTTTTTAAAATTAAAATATTATTAAATATTATAAATATTAAATATATTTATTTTTTGTAAAATTAACAAAATAATTTTAGTTTACTTATAATAATTAATATTTTAATAAATAATAAAACTAAAAATAAAATTTATAATTTTAAGGTACTATAATTTTAATGAAGTTTTAAATTAAAAAACTATAAAATTGTAAATTTTTGAAGTTACTTGAAATTTCTCTTGTAAGAGTAAAAATAGAATAAGTTGTTCCTATTGGAGGGAGATATAGAATAAAAAAAATTATGAATCTATCTTGTATAATACATTGATAAATTGACCAAAGAAAAAATACAAGGGTTTGAGAAAGATAGTGAATATTGAATAGTTTGTGAAGTGGTAAACTTCACTTCCATGTCATGCATCTTGTTTGTCTTCTTTTGATTTTAAATATAAGTTGCAATTGAATATCAAAACTAATTTTAAATATTTTGCATTTTCAATTTTAATAATTATATTTTGAATATGCATATGATTTATCTTTTTATACTTTTAATATTCAATATATAATTTAACATAAATTTAATTAGTATGCACTAACTGTATAAAAAATTTTATATTGTTATTAAACAAAAATATTTTATTTATGGTAAGTTTGTTGACTTTACCAATTAATACTTTAAAAATTATACAAATGAAGAGTTGTAATTGAACATTAGTGTAAAACTCATTTACATGATCCATGCATACTAATTAACCTTGTTTAATATAATTGAATTTCTAAACTGGGAGAGAGATTTTTACTTTGGTTCTTAACTCTTTTATATGTTTTAACTTTTTAGTACATTTAAATATATTTAATTTTTCAAATTATTAAGATATTGTAGAAATATAAAACATCAGTCATTACTCTTAAAAATATTTCTTATAAGTATGGTATTAGTTATGGTGACCAACACCTAGACACTAGCTATTGCCTACTTTCAATAACTTAAAAGTCAAATATTAAGGTCCCGTTCGGGGTGGTTTCGAGTTTCTGGTTTTTGTTTTTGAAATGTATTTTGAAAACAGAAACCTGTTCGACAAAAATGGTTCTATTTTGGTTTTTTACTCATTTTCGAAATAGTTTTCACTCAATTTTAAAAACAATAAAATTTGGTTTTTAGATTTCTGTTTTGGTTTTTATTTAAATTCATTTCTTGACTTCATTTGTCATCATTGACCATCACCTCCGACCAAAAGTCACGACCGCCACTCCGACGGTCATCGGTCATCACCTTCGATCGATGGTCACCAGCCTCCACCTCACACTAGCAGTCACCAGTCGTCACCTTCGATTGACAATCACCGATGCCACCTCTAACCGGCTGTCACTGACAACCATCTCCTATTGGCGATCACCAATCGCCACCTTCGATCTCCGACTGCCGATCACCGGCCGCCACCTCCAATTGGCAGTCACCAGCCGTCACCTCCGAGTGGCGGTCACCAGCCGCCACCTTCGACCGATGATCACCGGCCGCTACTTCTGACCAATGGTCACCGACCGCTACCTTCGACCAACGGTCACCGGCTGCCACCTCCGATCGGCGATCACTGGCCGCCACCTCTGACTGGTGGTCACCAGTTGCCACCCCCGATGAACGGTCACCGGCCGCCATCACCGACTGGCGATCACCGGCCGCCACCTTCGACCGGCGATCACCGGCCGCCACCTTCGACCAACGGTCACCAGCTACCACCTCTGACCGGCGATCACTGGCCGTCACCTCTGACCGCTAGTCATCGACTGCCACCTCCAACGAACGGTCACCGGCCGCCACCTCCAACTAGCGGTCACCGGCCGTCACTTTCGACCAACGGTCACCTGCAGCTATCTCCGACCAGCGATTACCAACCACACCTCCAACTGGCGATCGCCAATAACCGACGGTTACTTTCAACGATCGCTACTTTCAACTAGTATTTTGGTTAAGATTTGAAACCAATGTTTTAAATTTGAAAACAAAAACAATGTTGTTTTTAAAATTTTGAAAACTTAAAACTAAAACTAGTTTTTGTTTTTAGAAATTGTAAAACTAGAAACCAAAAACCACCCCGAATGGGGCCTAAATTATTTATTTTTAGATTAAAACTATGCTTATGAGAAATAATTTAAAAAAAATTTTATTTGTAAAGTGTGAATTTTACTCTCTAAAATTCATATACTATATCCCCTTGTTTCTAATATTAATTAAAAATAAAAATTTATTAACATATTAATGAATATTAGAAGTAAATTTAAATACATTTATTTATTCATGTGTCTTTATTATATTAATTTATCCTTCACATATCTTTTATAGAAACACTCCCTCAATTTTTATTACCTTTCACATAACTTCACTTTTTTATTTTACTGCACAAATATTACTTTTAAATTTTATATATATTTAAAAATTTTTACTAACATTTTTCTCAAATCTTACATTGTAGTTAAAAAATAAGAATGTATATCTAAATATACCAGATCTAGAAAAGTATTACTTTAATTTATTCTTTTATTATAAAGTTTTACTCTATTAAAATTTATATAGTATATCCTCTTGTTTTTAATATTAATTAAAAGATTAAAAGTTCAATAACTTATTAATGAACATTAGAAATAAATTTAGATACATATTTTATCTATAAAAAATTCAAATGTACTTTTAATATCCATATATATTTAATATCAACTAAAAGGTTCGGTTACAATTTTTAACTTACGTACATCCGTTCTCTATCTGTTATCGCAAATTCTAGTATAAGCCACTAATATTTTGGAGTTAACATTACCAATCACAGAACGGTTACCCCGGCCATGTTGGTCGTTTTTACACGTATGCTAAAAGAGAAAAAGGATTATGCGCTGTCATTCAATCACGTTGCTTCATTTATGAAAAGTTTGTGAGTGAACATAAGTGTAAACGTCTATTCCACTATCAATACATACTGCTAAAAACAGTCAACAATAGCACTCTCATCATTAATCTAGTGGTAGTAAGTAGTAAATAATCAAAAGGAAACAAGATAAACGACTCCGTTAAAATAGAATACATTGATATGAAAATAAATTACTGGACAGTAAAATTTCTGTAACAGTACATCTAATAGAACAAATCATGAATCAAAATTAATAAACTAAACTCAATTTCTGAAAACTAATGTGAGAAAAATATGCAGACTGTCGTCTCTGAGCCACAAGGTCCGTAAGCACTGCTTCAAGCACCCCCTTTAAACTTAGCTTCATATATCTGAGGTTGCTGCATAACAGACAAATATTCTTAAAATACCCATTCAACAGAAAAAGGGTGCAGTAAAACCACAAGCATGCTATTTGATATCAATTTATGTGTCTCAATTTTCGCACCAACCTACTAAAAAAGCTGATACATGCGAGCATTGTTAATGAAATAATACACATCTCTATCTTAGCACAATTTACTTCTTACTTTCATACTCTTAACACCATGATGTTGGCTTAGCTGCCACACAGAAAACGGTGAAGATAAAAATAATGAGTCGAAGAGATTGATGAGTTTGGTATCAACGAATGCACAAATATGAACCATGAATCAGTAGATATATTGTCAACACTCAACAGGGTTAATGTAACTAACAAGGATCGAAGCACTTCATTTGAAAGGCTTGGGTTCAATTCCCACTACCTACCAGGTCCAACGATTTCCCAAAACCCTTCAAGAGAAGGAACACCTATTAAGCCAATTACTCTTCTACAAATACATCCCTTGTTTGTTAATCATACTAGCATCCCTTGTTTTATAAATTACATTGATATTAATCTCCCCAGTTTAAAATTTCAGTCAGACAATGCCCACTTTACAGACACAAACTCCATACAAGACAGTTGAAATTAGCACAATTCTCACTATAATTCGTGGTTTAAATATGAAAATCAGAAGAAACAAAGTTATCAGGTAACTCAAGACAATAAACACATACCATGAAGATAGCAGAAATCATTCTGCCTGCAAACCACCTTGTGTGCATCGCACGTTGAGCAGCACTTGCTGCTTCCACAGTTTCAAACTGCAAATACACAAAACCTGCACTTCTTCTGTACAGAAGATGAACCAATTATAAATGGTAAGTATGCACAAAGTATACATGTGAAAAATAACATGAAAGATCAAATGGAGCATTTATGCACAATGGGTACACATTCATAACTTACTTGTCAACATAGATATGCTTCACCCGTCCATATTTTGAACACTCTTCTTCTACATCCTCTTTAATATCTAGATCAAAATCTGGTTCCGTCTGCATCGTGTAATATATGATATTAGTACTTTGTTCAGTTTGTTGAATGAAATAGCAGAGGGCAATTGTATTCAATCATTAACCCTCACCTCAGTGTTTGGATCAAACATATTCTTCAACAGTAAACACTCACTGGGGTTTCCAACAGGTTCAGTCACTGGGGTAGGCATAATTTGGGTTGGGACAGTTGGTGCTGGTATAATACCTGGATTACCAATAGGCATAATAGCCTGTTGAGCAGGAGCTGACCCATTCACAATAGGCAAACCAATGCTGCAGTTTTTGGAATCTATTAAGAAGATGAATTAAGTTTAAAGAATATACTGAAGGAAATCTTCAAACAAACCTTGCAGCAATGCCAGAGCGGTCCAGCTTTTGCATAAGCAATGCTCTTGACTGGGCATTTAAAGCCTGTATATAGAAAAAAGCATAATACAAGAGCAAGAAACTCAGTATCAACAATAGACTAAAGTAGCATTCGACCCATTTTTTCTTAACCACCACCACCCTGCCCTAGAATCCCACACAGAAAAATGCACTTTCTGACTGCAGAATAGTGAAAGCAGAAAAACAACTAAAAATATCTGGTTTTTGATCCAGATCAGAGAAAAGAAAGAACATATGAAGCACATACTTCGAAGCCTAGTGAATATGCAAAAAAAAGTTAAAAAACAGGCACAACTAATAAGACATCATTTACTTGGGAAAAAAAAATAAAAAATGGTCAAAACTCATTAACTCAATTAAAATGATGCTTCAAAGCAAGTATCTATCAAATAGTAACAAGCCAGTAATCAATCTGCAAATAAACAAAACATCCAGCCTAACAAGCTGAACAAAAAGCCATCTTCCTAAGTAAAATTATCATTCAGCGAGAAAAGAATTCCAATGATAAACTGTCCTGAGGGAATAAATTTTTGCTTTAATTTTACACAAGGAACACCTTACCAATCCACCTTCATCATCATCAAAGTCTGCAGATTTTGCGGTTGTATCTTGGTTTCCAACATGATCTGTTACAGATGAAACCTGCATTTGATGAAGAGCATTAATTACAAACTAATGGGTAAGCAAAATGAGAAAACAAACAGACACACAAAAACATTTGTACCTTTATAGTCCTGCCAGCAATTTCCAATTTTCCATTTAAACTCTGAGCAGCCTTGGCATGCTCTAGATGAGCAAACTGTTCCAGAATGAATATAGAAAAGAGATAAGTATATAATTATTGCAAACAAGTCAACAACACTTTGGTAGTAAAGAGTTAGTAACAAACTTGAACAAACCCAAAGCCCTTGCAATGTCCTGTCTCCAAGTCAAGAGGCAGCTGTACAAGCTCCACCGGACCAAATGGCTCAAATATCTAAAGAGAAAATTTTCAAAAGCTAAAAATGAGAAATTATCAAATCATTTTACTTTAACAACTGACAGCATACTAGATTGCACTAAACAAGTTTTGAGGAAAGCTGCTTAATTGTTACTTGTTCCAAAGGGTAATATTTAAATTAAGTGCTTGATTCTCCACATTCATATTCTCAACCATGATTAGCAATAATGAAATTTTATGCAGTGTTATTAGAATCACATGTATCTCGATACAATATGTGAGATTCAATATGATTCGGAGGCAAAGCAATGCGTATCAGGGGTCGTCTTGTTTATGGGTGAGAATCGGCCATGAATTGCGTGAATCAACGACAAATCGCTTGAATCGTGATTTTAGGGAGAATCGCACGATTCATGCCTAAGTTCTCTCCATGCTTCAAACCGGGTTGGGTCAGGTGACCCAGATTCAAAAAACATTTATCCCCCCCTCCCTTTTTTTCCAAATATGGTTGTTAGGAACGTAGAAAGGTGATGAAAAACGTGTCTCTTCATTTCAAACCTGTTTCATTGATAGAAACAGTGTTCTTTCTCCTTCGACACCTCTCTCTCTCCTTAACATTCGTGCCTCTGCTCACGTCACCGTCGTCTTTCTGCTTGTGTTGAGGTCACACCAGCTCGCTTCAAGGTCGCGCTTTGCTTTTGCAAGCTCGCATTGAGGTCGCGACTCGATTTTGCCTTCGCGGCACGCTTTTGCGTGTTCACTTCTGCCTTCGCTTCTCACGGTCTTTGCTTTGCTTTAGTCTCTGCTCGCGTCACTGTAAGTCATAGCTCGCATTTATTATTCATGCCTCTCTCTTTCATTAATATGTCTCTACTATGCAATAATTTATATACTTATATCTCTATCAAATTTTGTTTTGGGTGGTGATAATTGTTGGTCAACACTTATTTTTGTGGAAAAATAAGCCAGCGGCGGGTTGTACAGAACTTTCTTTGTATACTCCAATTACATTACTTGCTTGTACTTTGGTATATATGAAGGTTGTAGGCTGATTTGGCTAGTTCAAGGACAACAGGTGCTAGAAACATGGAGAAGTTGATAATTTGGACCTCAAGTTCAGAAATAACATCCATTTTTTTAATTCTGTCGTAAAAAGTATTTATACAATTATTATAGCTAAATAAATTAATAATAATTTTTAATTTATTTTCAAAATTACATCCAAATAAAATTATTTTTATAAAAATTACTTATAAATAACTATTATATTTTAAAGTCACTTAGTTTAAACAAATCCACTCACGGTACATAACAAAATAATCTTTTCACAAGACTAATTGTGAATTGACAGCAAGGTCAAGCCATGCATGGATTAATCACTTTCATTAATTAAATCTAAATAGAATTCTTATTGTTGGCTAGTGTGTTGTTGGTTTAGGTGGAATAAGCTTATTTTTGTATGCGTGGTTGGTTTAGTTGCTAAAGAATGACTTAAACAAAGAAAAAAAATTGATATTATATGGGAATATTGTGAAAATGTCCTCCCAAATAGGCTTCAAGTAAAATGTAAATTTTGCTCTCATATTAGTTGGGGTGGGATAGCTAGAATGAAGCACCATCTTGCTGGAACAAGGGAAAAAGTTATTCCCTGCCCAAGAGTTCCAAATGATGTACAAGAAGTATTTGTGAAGTTGGTGGCAACAAGTAAAACAAAAAGGAAAGAGGAAATCAACAATTTAGAGGAATTAGCAAAACAAAAGGAAAGACAGTCTAAAGATGGCAAACAAGTGACAACGAATGAAGTGTGTAAGGTTGTTCAAGACATTTTTGTCAATGCATTTATGCCAATGCATTACCATTTAATTTGGTAAGAAGCCACTTTTTTTGTAAAAATGTTGAAATTTGCTGGAGAATATGGTAGGGGCTTGAAGCCTCCAACTTAGCATGAAGTAAGGGTATCTCACTTGAAGAAAGTTGTTAACAACATCCAACAAAGTCTAGAGAAATACAAAGGTGAATAGGAGAAATGGGTATACATTGATGTGTGATGGTTTGACAGATGGGAAGAGAAGATCCTTAATCAATTTTCTGGTTAATAGTCCTAGTAGGACTTTATTCTTAAAGTCAATTGACACAAGGAATGTCATAACAGATGGAAAACAAATGTTTGAATTGTTGGACAGCATTATGGAAGAAATTGGTGAGGAAAATGTAGTCCAAGTAGTGTCCAAGTAGTGACTAATGGAGCTTCCAATCTTGTGGCAGCTGGAAAATTGTTAATGGAGAAGAGGACCAAATTATTTTGATCCCGTTGTGCAGCCCATTGTCTTGACCGTATCCTTGAGGACAATGGAGAGCTTCTGGTATTTTATAATACCATTGCCAATGCAAAAAAACTTACCACTTACATCTATAGACATACATGGGTGCTTAATCTATATATGAATTTTTCCAAAGGTAGGGAATTGGGAAGACCAACTATTACAAGGTTTGCAACTTCCTATCTTATCTTGAATTGCATTAAGCAACAAAAGATTGTCCTTAGGTCTATATTTGCATCAGAAGAATGGGACACTAGTCCACATGCTAGTAAGAATGAGGGTAAGGAAGTGATGAACCTAGTATAGAGTGATAATAGATTTTGAAAATCAATCACATATTGCCTAAAATGTGTGATTCCACTTGTGAAATTGCCAAGGCTTAGATGGTGATTGAAAGCCAGTCATGCCATACATTTATGAAGCAATGGATAGAACTAAAGAGAACATTGCTGAAAATTTTCAAAAGGAAGAGTCAAGGTATAGAAAAGTGTGGAAAATTACCGATGCAAGGTTGAATTTGCAACTACATAGGCCTCTTCATGCAACTGCCTATTATCTCAACCCCTAGGTAAGTGACTTACATCTAATTGTCATTTAAATACAATTTATATCTTCTTTGAAGCTAAGCAATTTATATGATTGGTTTTTCAAGTATCATTATTACAAAAATTCCAATCCGGACAGTGAAGTGTTGATTGGGTTATATGATACCTTTCAAAGAATGGTTCCAGATACAAGAACAAGGATTAAATTGGATCAACAACTTGAAAAGTTCAAAGGAGCTAAGAGACTTTTTGGAATGAATATGGCAATAGATACTAGGGATAAGAAGCAACCAGGTACCTTTTTTTACTCTCTTTAGTTTACCTTATAAAATATAAATGTATGCTTTGTGAACTATTAACATTTTAATTGCAACATTTTTTATTTTATAGCTCTTTGGTGGGAGAGTTATGGTGGTGAAGGTAAAGAGTTATAAAAAGTAGCTATGAGAATTTTGAGTCTCACATGTACTGCCATAGGATGTGAGAGAGATTGCAGTACTTTTGACCAAGTGAATACTTAAGAGAAGAAATACATTAGAGCAACAAAGATTAAATGCATTGGTGTAAGTCAAATACAATCTCCAACTTGAGATGAGGAAAAAAAGTCGAGAAGAGAAAGGAAATACCTAGGATCCCATATGTTTGTCGAATATTGAATCAGATGATGAATGGATTACTGAAAAAGAAGACCTATGCTTAACTATTGATTCCTCATGGATGGATGTGCATGAGTGTTTTGGATTTGATGAGGGAGCTCCAAGCAAGAAAAGGAAGAGAGGTAATCATTTATATTTAGAAATGAGCTTAGAATAATTAGAAGTTTAGAATTATAACTTATTCTTTCTTTTTTTATCATATAGGTCCAAGAAACTTGAATGAATTTGAAGATATTGGATCAAGGGAGGAAGAACCTGTGATATTAGATGATGAAGATGACTTGAGTGATATAGATCTTGGGGATGATGAATGACTTTGGAATATGGATATTGATCATAGGAATTTTTTGAGTTTTATATTACTGAATTAGTGTACTACTAAACCTTATTTTTTGGGTGGCTATATTGCTGAATTATGATAGTAGCAAACAGCCACTGTTTTAGGGATTTATGCAGCAACAATGATAGTTTTTTGCAGGCTCTGTTGCTTAGTTATGCAGCAGCAAACAACCCTTCTTTTTACTTTACCTTATGGTTGTATTTTGTATTAATTGAAGCTTATATATATCACTATATTAGGCCCTGTTCAGGGTGGTTTTCGGTTTCGGTTTCTAGTTTTAAAATTTTTAAAAACAAAAACTAGTTTTAGTTTTAAGTTTTCAAAATTTTAAAAACAACATTGTTTTTGTTTCCAAATTTAACACATTAGTTTCAAATCTTAACCAAAACACTAATTGAAGGTAGCGATCGTTGAAGGTGACAGTCAGTCATTAGTGATCGCTAGTCGGAGGTGTGGTTGGTAACCGCCGGTTGGAGGTAGCTGCTGATGACTGTTGGTCAGAGATGACGATCGGTGACTGCTGGTAAGAGGTGTGGTTGGTGACCGCTGGTCGGAGGTAGCTGCTAGTGATCATTGGTCGGAGGTGACAGCTGGTGGCCACCGGTCAGAAACGGCGGCTAGTGATCAGCAGTCGAAGGCAGCAACCGGTTATCGCTGGTCGCGGCGGCGACCGGTGACCGATGGTCGAAGGTAGCGACCGGTGATCGTTGGCCGGAGGTGGCAGTCGGTGATCGCTGGTCGGAGGTGGTGCCCAGTGACCATTGATCAGAGGTGGCGGTCGGTGATCATCGGTCGGAGGTGGCAGCTGGTGACTGCCGATTGGAGGTGGCGATTGGTAACTGCCAATCGAAGGTGACGACCGATGACTGTTGGTCAGAGGACGGGGTTGGTGACCGTCGATCGGAGGTGATGACCGACCGTCGAAGTGGAGGTCGATGACTTTTGGTTAGAGGTGATGGGTCAGTGATGACAAATGACGTCAGGTAATGAATTTAAATAAAAACAAAAACAGAAATCTAAAAACCAAATTTTATTGTTTTTAAAATTGAGTGAAAACTGTTTAAAAAATTAGTAAAAAACCAAAACAGAACCATTTTTGCCGAACAGGTTTTTGTTTTCAAAATATATTTCAAAACCAAAAACCAAAAACTCAGAACCACCCTGAACCGGCCTTAGTTGTTTGAATTTAAATTGTCATTACATATGTCTATGTTTTAATCTTAAATATGTTTCTTGATGTTAAGATACTCCTATAATACTTTTATGTCTTCTATATATATGTGTGTTATAATTTTTTAGTAGTCATGAATCTTACTATTCATGATACAATTAGATTCACGATTCGAAAATTTGACTTTCCAATACATAATGTGTATCCTGATTCAACTACCATGATTTTATGTGAAACATATTCACCAGACCACCAAAGCCAAATACCTCTCTCAACTGAGACTCTGTCATGTTGAAGTGAAGGTTCCCTACATACAGTTTCCTGTCCACAGCTCCATATGGTCCAACTACCCCAGCAGCTCCACTAGTAGCATTAGATTGGACAAGGTTCTTTTCAGCCTCAGAAGGTTTGACCATTACAGGTTGTCCTAGAAGAAGTTGGCCAGAGAGAGCAATTGCCATTGGAACTGACATTGCATCATAGAATTCAATATACCTGCATCCTCATAGAACTCACATTAAGTTTTCGTAGCTACAAAGTGTGAAGAGTTCAATCAAAACTTACAAAGCATACAGCAAAGATGTAGGGAAACAAAAACTCTAGTTCAGACAGCTCAAGCTGAGAGTATCTTTTGATGCATCTGACTCATATAAAGAAAATGTTAGCCTGATGTATAAAAATACAAAACTAAAGTATATATTTCAGTCAAGAGAGAATAAGACCGTGTTAGAAATAGGAAACAATAGAGAATCACTAGGAAAGGGAGGATTGTCACCCACAACCAGCAACTCATTTTCGCTTATGTATGCGCATGCAAGCAAAACAAATGCTAAGAAAGGGAACAAAACTTAAGGATGGCCTAGTACTCCAACCCACTTGTCATACAACCTTAAAAGTCAAACTGCACAAAATCCATATGGACATCATTAGACACCCTCCCACCCCCACCCTGACCCTCAAAAGGAGAAAAATGAATGTAGAAGAAATATCCCTCCATATCAATCTTGTCCAGAAATATTTAATAACCAGTTCAAGAGATATAAACTTAAAAGACTCAACAACGAAAGAAAGAAATCCTCACTGTATGTGTATCACAAATGCAGAGGAAGAGAATTGGGAAAAGGACCATAAAGAAAACCGGGATTATGTCATCTACCTTGAGTACGCAGCATGAATTGATTAAACATGAGTGCAAGGTATTCCCATCATCCCTCATCATTATCGCATTGCTAGTCCATTTAAGAATACAGTTAAACATGATTCTTGAAAGTTCATATCCTAATACCACAATAGTGCATGCACATGAAGAATAAATTATTTTATAAAAAAAGTGCATACCCAACTCCTTTAGATCGTCTTGAGTTCCTATCCATAATTAGACGGACATCCCTCACCTGAAAATAAGGAACATTAGCAGTAAATAGAGGAATTTTCACATGATAGAAGCCATCAAGTACGTACAAGACATTCCTTCCAAGCATGCAAACAACCACATCCAGTGGATAAAGATACCCATATAATAACCCTTTACTAACAGAAAGTTAAGCACAATAATGTCACTGAACTGCTCAAAACCGAAGCCTTGGCCATTGTTATCTACTTAGCCTACCACTCTATATACAACATCGCAAAGGTTCCAACGGCAACACAAATCATCTCCCACTTGTAAAATAGTAAAACAAGATTAAAAAATTAAACTGTGAAAAAATCAAAGCCAACTGACCTTGCCAGCTTTTGAGAAGAACTCGTAAACATCCCTCTCTGATGCCTTTAAGGGCATCTGTAATCATCACATAGCATATTGGCAGTCATTAGAAAAGTATACCTGATGCATCAAATCTTATAATATCTATAACAAATAAAAGGGCCAATCAATCAACCTGGTAAGCAAAAACAGTTCTCTGATCCCTTTCTGGATCTGCCTCGGGCTCCGCTGCCTCTTTCTTGTCCCTAAATCTCCTGAAATTCAAATTAAAAATTGGCAATAAGAAGATATATAGAGGGTATTACATCAAAATTACACCTGATATTCAGATTGTATAATTTTTAGCATAAATGCTGTAATATTAGAGTCCAAAAACAGCACCTAATCTTGAGAAGGAATAATGTCTCAAACTCTAACTATAATCATTATCAGTTCCAAAGTATTTTGTTAATATAACGGTCCAAAGTAGCATTTAATCCTATAATATTCATCAGTGTAGTTAAATGGAATGACGAATTTTTTGCCCACCACCATAGACAATTTGTAAAGGGATGGCCTCCATAAGGCCCAATGATGTGTTTCTAAGACAGAAATTTGGCATTCCACAAAGTTCCGCCATTCACCAATTAACAGTGATATTCATTCTCACCATGCCCCTGTTCAGATTTTCTTTTACCTTATAGATTAGTAAAAATTATTGCAAGATTCCTAAGATTTTAAAAGCCAGTGGATCACTCAAGCTACCTGTGCATCTCGATAATATGTAGCGTCCTATCCCCATATTTTTTAATCTCAGGTAGCAGCACATTGCAGCCAGCTTTGAAAACGCTGTATAGATGGAAGGCTTCTATTTCTAATATTATTATAATACATACTGAATTATAGATATAAATTATACTGAACATATGAATACTCAAATAAAAAAGAACCCAAAATTAAAGAAATCAGCGATAAATAATAAGTCACAGTCAATGCACACAATCACCATCAACCTAGGAGCAATAAAAACATAGTACCAAAGTCAAACAATTAAGAGACAGTAGTGAAATTAATGGAAAAAGAACACAACAAATTAGATAAAAAATTAGCAGAATGTGAACTACGATTCTAGGAAGTATAAAGAAAGAAGAATGGAACAGGGGGAAAATAGTCCTGTGACGTATGAATAAAAAAAAACCAAAACAGAGATAAGTTTTTATGGAATGGTTAAGGAAGAAGGGTTTCAAATCTTATTATTATGTATACGAAGATATTTGTAGAGATTTACATCAAATTTACACCTGATACTCAGATGTATAATTATTAATTTGTAGTGTAAAATATAAATGCCGCTAACATTAGTGTCCAAAACAGCACCTAATCTTGAGAAGGAATAATGTTTCAAATTCTTACCCTAGGGTATTTGAAAATATTACTATAACAGTTCCATACTATTCATGCCCATATTTATGCAAGATGAAACTTAGCTTACTTGCACGCCCTTGACGTGTAATTACCGCCTCCCCTTCTCACCTCAGCCCACCCCCCTAGGTCAGGCAAATAATGCAAACTACTGGAAGTGTATCAAAAGACCCAAATCGGAGCAGAAAATGATCGACAAAGAAAGAAAAAGGAAGATGAAGTTCAGTACCTGGTATCTCTTGTTTCGAAATCCCGTTCTCTTTCTCTTTCTCTATCTCTATCTCTATCTCGCTCTCGCTCAGAACGACTCCTGCTCCTGCGAGACCTCTCTCTCTCCTCCCGTTCTTTATCCTTTCTGTCTCTTTCCTTCTCCTTCTCCTTCTCCTTCTCCTTCTCCTTCTCCCTCTTTTCCCTCTCTTTATCCCTGTCCCTCCGATCTCTCTCTTTGTCTCTGTCCTTTTCCCTGTCTCTGTCTCTGTCCCTATCCCTATCCCTATCCCTATCCCTATCTCTGCTACTTCTCTCACCATCTCTGTCTCGGTCTCTGTCTCTGCTACTCCTATGTCGGTCCCGGTCTCTATCTTCACGATCTTTATCCTTCCTGGAGCCATTCTCGTCGTCAGCGCGGGACCTCTTGGTCTTCCTCTCTTCGGCGCCATCGTCGATCTCCTCGCGCTTTCTGTAGCTTCTCTCGCTCTTGTCGCCGCTCTCCTTCTTCTTCCGACCGGTGTCTCGGTCATCTTGGTCCTCCACTGTCTTCTCCAAGTAATCGTACTCGTCGAAGTCCATTGCTCTTGATTCTCAAGATTCTAGGGTTTTGGGGTTTTCTCAGTGGAGATAGATAGATAGGAAAGGAAAACAAGACGACGGCCTTGTTTGGTTGGCTATTCCGGTCTTCCAATCTTCTATATCTTTTATATATAATGTATGTCCATATTTATTTTAAATATTACTAATTTTGATACATTTTTTCTTATTTTATGTAACTTTTTTTTCTTTATTTAAATTTTATGTTTTATTTTTTATTTAATACGGGTCTCCATAATCTATAAATCATGTACCATTAATTACTTTAAAAAATCATGTACCATGAAAAATAAAATAAAGTAGAGAAGTGAATATATATATATATATAGATATTATTATATTTTAATTTTTATTTAATTTTACAACAAATATATTTACATGGATTTTATTTTTAAAAATATGTATTATTATACAACAAATATATTTACATGGATTTTATTTTTAAAAATATGTATTATTATATTAAAAATAATCAAACTAAAATTAAGACTGGTAGTTAATTATATTTTTATTAATAAATTTTAGTTCAAAAATATAAACTTATTAAAATTTATTATGCTATACTTTCCAAATAATAACAGTGATATATTACATGTATAAAATTTATAAATTAAATAATAAATTTATATTTATATTTATTTAAATTTAATTTAGTTGTTCAGTATTTTATTGCTAATAGTTCAACATATATTTAAATTTTATGTATTTATAACTAAAATATTTATTATAAAATTAAAATTTATTTTAGAATATTATTTATAATTAAAATGTTAATTAATATAAAATTATTTTCAAACTAATATTCATTTCTTATTTTACAACTCTTCATTTATATGATTTTTAAATTATTAATGTGTAAAATCAATAAACTATAATTTAATGCAATATAAATTATTAAAGGATAGAATTTAATTAATATAGAATGATTTTTAAACTAATATTCATTTCTTATTTCACAACTTTTCGTTTATATAATTTTTAAATTATTAATGTGTAAAATCAATAAACTATAATTTAATGTAGTATAAATTTTATATATAGTGAATACATATTAATTTAACTCTTAAAATTGAAGTTTTGAATACCTATGACTTCAACATTTTTTATCACATATCTATCTATATAATAGTATTTAAATTTTTAAATTAAATCAAATTAAAAATATATTGTAATATATAATACTTTATTTATAATTTTCATTCTTACTATTAATTTGAAATTTATATAGATAGCATCGATAGTAATTATCATACACATAATTTATTTTATTATTATTTTAAAAATTTATTTGTACAATATAATTTAAAATAAAGAATATTTATATATTAATTTATTTTTAAATATTATTTTAATTTCAATTAAGTATTTAAAAATGATTTTTATTATTCATAAAATATATGTTAAAGTAATTAAATTAAATAAAAAATAAACTTATTATTTATAATATATATATACACATATTGTTGTTGTCGTATTTTTCAAATTTAATTATCGTTATAGTTATTTATCTAGTAAAATTATTAGTAATATGTGGTTATAATTTCTTAATATAATATTACTTTTTATATGTTATGGACTTTTTTTCATTTTAAGTGAAAAAGGACAATAAAACTAAAACTTTGTTGAATACTTTATAATTATTTTATATTTATTATACTTACTGAATATTTATTTTAAAGTGTGAATTTATAAGAATAAAATCATGATCTCTTATAATTAGAGGGAGCAAAATGTATCTAAACTTTGTACCACCTAAATATCCTCAGACAAGAAAGATAAATCTCCACATTTGGATTTAGATAAGGACATGTTTAGACTTACAAAAATTATGCATGTATGGGTATTATGACACTTGCCCTCACACTTTCTTTATTTATATATATATATATATATATAAAACTTCCAACATTGATATATGCAATAAAAATTACTAGTATAATCATGATTATCAAACTCTGAAGTTACAAGTTTATGAATAAATTTACTTACTTCGTGTGTAAATTTTCTTTTTAATAAACTTTGAATAAATTTGGTAAACTCAATCAAACTTTGTAAACTCTCAAATGTATTACGAAATTCAACGAGTCAATATATTAGGTTATTTTCTATACCTTTAGGATTCAATATACCTCCCTTTAATGTGTTATTCCCAAATTGAAGAATATTTGTCCATAAGAATATCAAATCTTTGTTTTCCAACAACACTCACGACAATGCTTTGTGGTTACTATCACTCTTGGAAGTTTTATCTAATAAGGATGCATTTTTAGACTTATTACTTAAGTATTGTACAATTTTGGTTTACTATTTTCACTTATTATATTGTAGAAAAAAATATGTTATTTATATATTTTTTATTATTTTTATACAAAATAAATTTTTACAAATCTATATAAAACTTCCACACAAATACTCTCAAGTTAGATAACATTATTATAGTTAATACATTTATTTTATTTAATATGTTAAATGATAAACAATCATCACTTAATGATTGATTTGATATCAAAGTTTAATTACTTTATGTTAAATAATTGATATTCCTTCATACTGAACACAAGTTTTTACTCTTGCACTAAGTTTTCCTCCCACGTCTTTCCTTTTCTTCACTCAAGTAGTCAATCCAGGCCAACACAAATGGGTACTAGAAAAAGTACTTGGATGCTCAAGTTAGAAAGGAGTTAACTAATCTCCAAAGTATAGTTTGTTAATAGGAAATATAGTAAAACAATGTACTTGATGTCTCTTATTTATAGTACTTATCTTTTTGGGTTTGGGATTAAGTTATTAGAGTTTTGATTCACCTAAAAGAGAGCAATGCAGACTTTTCACAAGGGCTAGAGATTGTGGACCCTACTCGAGTTGAACTGGTGACACTTGCTTAGTCCCCCACTGGGTCATTCAAATGCCCGACCGAGGGTAGGTTCGACCCTAGGATACCCCTAATATACATGCTCACCAGTGTTGAAGAGTAGAGTGACGATGATGGTATAAGACCCTCAGAAGATGTTTGTGAGGCTTGTTCTAACGTGGATTCGGCAGGTATGGTTCGGCCTCTTGTAGGGCAACCTAGTTTTTTGCCTTTTTTACTATAATTATTGTGTTGTCAGGGAAGGTTCGTGAAGGATTCAGTGAGATTTGAAATGGCGATGACTTAGGGTCATAGATCTTAAGCGATCTAATGGTGATGTTTCTCTTACCATTTGGGCCTCTGTGGGCTTTTGGCTTATAAATAAGGGATGAGTGGCGAGTTTTGTTTCACTACCTTTCTTCTGCCTTCGAGCTTTGAGTCTCCCTTCTTGATTCTTTTAGGTATTCCTAGTCCTTAGCTTTTCCTTTCTTTTTGTTTGATGGCTTTGTTCTCGCGTAGTCGAGATATCTCCTCCCTCAATTGTCGGGCCTAACGCTAAGGCACAAGTTGGCACCTTTGACCCTATCTAGGAGGGATCTACCGTGTCCGTGCCTGTGACACCACGAGAGTTCCTTCTCCCTAGGGGGGTGGCTAATCTAGAGAAGTCATCCACCCTTGGGGAAGCCTCCTAGATTCCTCTTGTCCCTGGACCCAACTATGAATGGGTGAATGATAAGGTTTTCACTTATACCTCTACCTTTATCAGTAAAAAAAGTCATTCCCTCTTCAATGATGCCTACTAGTTCTGTCCGTTCCCAAACCCAAAGGTATTGCCTTTTACCATGAGGCTCTACCAAAGTGATGGAACCATAGAGTTTAACTTTGTCTTCCGAAATAGTCCTTTCCTCGATGGTTGATTACTTTTACATGTATACCAGTGTCATGAATGACCTATATGTCCTAATCCTCTTCGATGAATTTACCATGGATGTGTTGAATGTGATGAATTGCACACCTACCTAGAATTATTCAAACATATGGGCTGCTATACAAGCTTTTCGGGCTAGTTGCCCGAGGGGAAACCTTTGTGTTTTCGTTAAAGGCACATCTTTACCTAGGCTAGTTTTTCGGGAGGGAAACCTTTGCATTGATGTGTTAATCAGATTGTTTGGATAGGCGAAAGTAATTGAAAACATATATTGAGGAGTGAAATGTTGGGACAATTTTATTCAAGTAGGTGTCTCGTTAAAAACATGCTTGACCAAAATCTCTTGCACATTTTTATAGAGGAAAAATATCAAGTCAAAAAAAGAGTAAACCATTGAATGTTACACTAGTCTTAACTAAAATAATGCTTTAAATGTGTCACATTCCATGTTTTGAGGATTGTGTTGCCATTTAACTCTGCCAACCTATAAGCACCATTTTGTAGGCTTCGAGATGGTTGAGATTACTTTTACATGTATACCAGTGTCTTGAAGGACCTATATGTCCTAATTCCCTTTAATGAATTTACCATAGGTGTATTGTGCATGATGAATTGTACACCCACCCAAAATCATTCAAACATATGGACTGCTATACAAGCTTTTCGGGTTGGTTGCCCGGGATGGAAACCTTTTGTTTTCATCAAAGGCACATTCTTACTAGGGCTGGTTGTTTTGGAGAGAAACCTTTGTGTTTTTTTTCAAGGCACATCCTTACCCATGCTAGTTGCTCTAGAGGGAAACCTTTGCATTAATGTGCAAATTAAATTGTTTTGATAGGTGAAAGTAATTGAAAACATATATTGAGGAGTGAAATTTCGGGACACTTTTATTAGTAGATGTGTTGTTAAAAACCCGCTCGACCAAAATCTCTTGCACATTTTTATAGGGAAAAAGACCAAGTCAGAAAAAGAGTACACCATTGTCTGTTATACTAGTCTCAACTAAAATAATGCTTTAAATGTGTCATATTCCACGTTCTGAGGATCATGTTGCCATTTAACTTTGTCAACTTATAAGTACCATTTGTAGGCTTTGGACAACCCGAAAATGACCTTCTCAATTAGCTGCTAGTTTTCTGTGTTTGTCATCTCTCTAAGCTTCCTCAGTAACCCTCAAACCAATCAACAAAGTGTCTTGGTTGAACCTTCATTTTATGCCTCATCTTCATCTGCTACTTGTATGCTTCGACTGTGATGGTAACCGTCTAACAAAGCCCTTCAATTGTTTCTAACTCTGCCATAGGTACTTCTTTGTTTGTTTCCTCATCAAAGTGTGTATGTTTGAAGGAAAGCTCTCCCACTTCAATAGACAACATGATGTCAGTACCATAAGTAAGTCTATATGGTATCTCTTGTGTGGTGGATTGAGGCGTGCATCGGTATGCCCACATAATTTCTAGGATTTTGTTTGCCTATGACCCTTTTAATTCTCCGAGAGGCTTCCTTAGTTCCTCTAGGAAACCTTGTTAGCCACACCAAGCCTTTTCTTTCATTACTATCGGTCCTCCCTAGTTAGATGCTGATCCATTCACCGTGTCCCCGGGCATCTTCAGCTTAAGGTTTTTACCATCATACAAAAACTTTAGACAAAAATATTTTAAGATTGTGTTAAAGTAAGGATGCTTGACAAATTTCTTTTATGATCGGGAAAGGCAAGCCTTGTTCCTTTTTTGCTAGCAGCGGAAGCCCTGTCGTTTGGCAACCATGCATCTCGAAATGCTTACTAAACAAGAGCAAAGGGATGTGGTTTTCATAAACACGCTTCCCCAATGCCTCTCAATGTTCTTAATGTTCTGCCTTTGGCCTTCGCTAAGACCAATCTGGGACCTGGAAGGTAACAGTCAGGTTGCCTAGGTTTTAAACTTAGTTTCTTATGTATGTTTGCTACTTTTGACTTAACATTCTTTTTTCTTATTGCATGGATAATCAAGATAATGTCAGGTGATGATGAATGCCTTCTTTTGGACTTTCACGATGCTATCTAGGAGTGTTCTTTAGTGGGGGGGTTAACTTCTAAGTTCCCTCACCCATAGTCCATGATCTAAACCCTCATCCGAAGGAAACTCTTGCAGATGTGATTTCTCCTTCATTGACCCCTCCCACAAGCAAAAGTTGGAAACACAAATCTAAGACTGGGAAAAAGTGGAACCAAGAAGACGAAGGAGACTCATCCAAAAGATATAGACATCATTTGAAGTCGTCCTCTTCCTCATTGGCTATTCCTTCCCCTTTTTGCACTACGGTTTTTTTATTGATGATTATGACCCCTCCATCAAGCTTTCTTAGGATAACATGAGCTAGGTTCACCAAGTGTTGAGCCATTTTGAAAGCTCAACCAATTGGCGACACTACTACAAGTTGACGGCTTGAGCCCAAGCATTGACATCATATGGTGCTAACTCTTTTATCTGATATGGGTAACCTAAAGCATAAGCCTAGGAGGTGAGTCTACCTTCAAGACCACAATGGAGAATACTTCTAAGTTGGCTTTTGACAACACAAACATGCAAAAAAGAATGATAAACCTTAAAAAGTAGAAATACACCGTTGAAACTAAGCTTTAAAGGGTCGATGATGATCGGGCCCTACTAGAGTTGTGCATTAAGAAGTTGACAGAGTCCGTAACTAAGGTCACGAAAGAGAAGGAAGACACTAAAGCCTAATTCAAGGAGTTTATGGAAAAGTGGAAGAAGACCATTGTGGACGAACATCATGTCGAGTTTCTCCACGCTGTTTTAGCTAGGCTGAAGAGTATTGCCACATCCCTGAGGGGTTTCATTTTGACAGATCGAAGGACTTATTTGGTGGGAAGTTCCTTTCTTTTCATGAAGTCCTTAAATCACAGCCCATGGATGAGCATGGTCTCAACTTCTATACCCGGGCTAGAGCTAGCATCGACAAGACAGAGGCGAATGAGGAGGATGACGATGATGCGAACACTGCTTATCACCATGGGGTCATCCTATACTGGTTCAGTGGCTCCAAAGTCTTAGTTAGTAAATGTTATATATGACATGTAGGGGCCACCAGACAAAGATACTGCATTGATGGCTCGAACTTGGCAAAGGTGTCTTTTGTGCGCAAAGAAAGTGTTTCCCTCTCCGACAAATCATCCTACAATAGTGTTAATCACTCTTTTGGCTCCTTTGTCCTAATGGTCATCTTAGGTGGTTTCGGCGAGCCTCTCCTGAGAATGGTTACGACTTCTTTTTTTATCATCCCTCAAGTGATCAACCTTGATCAAGTCTTCTATCTTGTTGTGCAGGGTTGCGAACTCCTTAATTAAGTGCCTTTGGTTTTAATTATACCGACATTCCTTCATCTTATCTGCCCTGGGTGGAGTATTTGCCTTCTTAAGAAATGGCAGTAATTCTATAGCTATAGCCTACTCCAAGATATTTGCTCTGCTAACGTTCGTGAAGTGTAGTACAAATACTTAGAACGAAAGGCTTTCTCGCCCGAGCCTCCTCCACGTCTTGCAGGACGGTCTCACTTTGCATTCTTATCATGATAGTTCTCTATATCCTCCATCTGTATGTACGTTACGACCCAACACTACAACTTTTCCATGGTTGGGTCGACTCTAAACATAGGCTATCAAAGAATTTCCCTGGTTGAAAGGCAACAATCATTTAGTGCAAAGCCACAATAGTTGGATTCATATCCTTGATTTGCACAACGATGTTTTCAAAGCGATCAATAAAGGTGTGAAAAGACTCTTTCTTCCCTTGCTTCATTCCTATCAGCACGAGAGATGTTAGCTGGTGGGGGCGTCAGGGGTGAACTTCATTATGAACTTGGACGAGAGCTCCTCAAAGGTTGACATTGACCTCAAAGGTAGGTTAATAAACTAACTCAAGGCCTGTCTTGTAAGGGATGTGGGAAAACCTTGTATAAAATTGCATCCTCTGAGTTGTAAAGTCTAACACATGTAACGAAGGCATCGAAATGTTGTTTCAGTTTAGTACTTTCATCCTATTCCAGTGTTAAATGTTTTGAACTATCGGGGAGATGAGGTCTCCATAATGCTTGGGGTGAAATGATGACCTTGACGAGCCAATCCCCCTAGTCGTGGCAGTAGATACGATCTTAGAGGTTCGAGTTTTCGCTACAAGGGTCGATTGTGGCTCCGAGGGCATAGTGGATCCTCAGTCTCGAGACATAGCCTCGTGATCCTCACCCTTCTTCAAACCATTGACTTGGTCACGCAACTGCTCGTTCACCTATCGAAGTTGATCCATGTCCTTCTGCATATGCTAGAAAGCAGTTAGCAACATGTCATCCCTAGTCGTTCTAGATATCTGGTCTTGGCGCAAAGGTACACGCAAGGTCCCAACAATACTCTCTGTCAACACCATATTCTTGCCTGCTCAGTCTTCTCTTCGAGACCGAGAGGTATGACTTACTAGGGCCCACGGTAGGCGCTAGAAATGCTCTTACACACTAAACACAAGCTTCTACTCCTACACCTAGTCTTCCTCCCAGATATTTTCTTCTTTTCACTCAAGTAGTTAATTCAGGTCAACATAAGTGGGTACTTGCAAAAGTACTTTGGCACTCAAGTCAAAGAGGATTTGACTAATCTCCAAAGTAGAGCACGTTAATAGGAAAAATAGTAGAATAATGTGTAGTCAAACCTGTATTTGTCTCCTATTTATAGTACTTACTTTTTTGGCTTAGGTTATTAAGGTTTTGATTTACCTAAAAGAGGGCAATGTAGACTTTTCATAAGGGGTTGAGAGTGTAGACCCTATCCAGGTTGGACTTGGGACACTTTCCTGGTCTCCTGTTGGGTCATTTGGATGCTTGGGTTGAAGGTAGGTTCAACCCAGAGGGTACCCACGGTATAATTACAAGTTAAATTTTATAACTTATCTTTTTGCATTTTTATCATTGTAACCTTTGAGCTTGGATAACATTTATATTTACGTTTACTTAATTCTATGCTAGTTGTGACTTATGAGTTTATTTTTTTCATAATATGTTTTTTATGTACATATGATGTTTTCATAATTTTTTTATACATAAGAAAAATGAAAAAATGCAAGTTGTGGATGCAAGTATGAGTATATAAATATCCAGTAAGTACGAAGAGGAGATCAAAGTTGTTACCTTATAGTTATGGGGTCAGGTACAAATCTATTTTTTAAACGAGAGTATGAAAATAGGTACTATTGAACCTTACCTAAATGCAACCCATTGTTATCCCTGCTTATAATGAATTGATATGAAAAATTATTATTATTATTATTATTATTATTTCTTCTACTAATACTATTATTTACTATTTATTTGATAGTTGCTACTTTAAAATTTATTTATCTAATAAGAAGAAAGTAATATTATGTGTTACTACTTTTTAATATTATTACTTGCTACTTTTCATATGTTAAGTTTCATAGAAAGGACATAAAAGGTGGGTAAGTTGATTAAGAAACGAGAAGAGTGGGGAAAGCTCGTTAGTCCAATCTTTACTATTAACAAAAACAAACATTATTAACATTTGACATATAAAAACTATTTCTTTATGTAAGTTTAAAATTATTAATACTAATAAATGTCATTATTCAACGTTCTAAAACTATTTCATATTTATGATACATAATGAATATTTATTATTTTTTAATGTATATTTTTAAGAATAAAAAATCATAATATACTATTTTAAAAATTATTATTATTATTATTATCATTATTGTCATCATTATCATTTTATTTTTATAATATTTATATTAAATTTAATTAGTGTTGTATGTAATGTCCGTCATTACAGTAATAACCCATAATGAAAATAGTGAAGAATTTAAAGAAAATAATAATTTTTGTATTTAAATACATAAATTCTTACATAATATTAAAATATAATCCTTAAATCTAGACCTCTAGAAAACGAAAATAATTATAAAGACATCATATTCTAAAATTGTTACAAACAAATACTACCTGATTAATGTTGTTCTCAGTGATAATAATCTCAGTGAATAAAATTGTTACACAAATACTACCTGATTAAAATTGTTACAAAAACTTCTTCATGGAGCTCTAAAAACAACACTTTCAATTAGATAATAATCTTGGTGAATAAAACACGTTTTTAAAAGAGATTCGCAAATAATGTTGTTCTCAGCCAGCGCGAAATCCATGGTACCCGCAGTAATAAAAAAGTATCTTTATTTATATATAAATAAAGATTTATCCAAATAATTTCTAGTAATAATTATAAATACGATAAAAATAGTTTTCGATGCAAATACACAATCCACAAATTATCGTGATACTTATGATCACTCACTCATATTTTACGGTTCCCAGAACCAGATTTTCAGGTCTATGAGCTCATATTTCATACAATAGCATCGCATTGCCTTCCCAGGCTATTATGGGGGTATCCAGAATCTCTTCTCCATCCCGGATGGAGGTATCTAAAACCTTTTCCCTGTATGAAACAGAGGTATCTCATACATCCATCCTAGATGGATGTATCTCAAAATTAAACTGCATTCCAAATGGAGTATTTCAAAACAATTATCAAAGTAATTACAAACATTAAACGCATTAGCAACAATTAATAAAACCATACCATGGAGGGTTAAAACCAGACGTTTTACTCACCTATTGAAGCGATATCCCACCACTTTAATTCTTCTGAGGGAACTAATTAACCCTATATATATTAGTTTAAGGTTGGTTTTCCCCTCTCTATATTTTTTATCTTTTATAAAAGATTAGTTTTTACATATTAAATTAAAAATGGTATCAAATTTTTATTTATTTTATCTTTTTCTATTTTAAAGGAAATATTATCTTATTCTTATTATTAAAAAATGCTTATAGTTTTATATTTTAATATTTTTTTTAACAACTTAATGTATCTTTTCTTAACTGAATGATTATTTGAATATTTGTATTTTAAATTTTGGGATGTTACCTTGTAAATTATATATTATTTTAAAAAATATAAAATAACTGTGAAACTTTTGCACCAATTTAATTTTCTTTAATTTTTCAAAGTGTTATATATATATATATATATTGCTAAAAAATTATAAAAAAATATATAAAGTAAAAAAATTATTATTGATTTTATATTGCTATATATTGCTTATATTAGGAAAGAGGAAAATATAAAAGCATATACAAAACATTTGAATGATAATGTTAAAAAAATAAATAAACAACATAATAATAAAATTAGGAATGAAAAGAAAAAATGTATAGAGATACATCTACAAGTAGAATAAAAGAAATAATAATAATAATAATAATAATAATAATAATAATAATAATAATAATAATAATAATAATTTATACTATTAATAAAGGAAATACTTCCTTTTGATGTCTACTTTTCAAAATACTTATTCTACCCTTACACCTATTTTAAAATTAAAAAAAAATAAACTAATCTGTCATAAAAGGGACTTGAACCAATAATCTCTTATTTCCCAAACATATACTTTACCACTAGACTAACCTTATAACTTTAAGCAAAATATTACTTTAAAATATTGATATCCAAGATACATAATTGTCCAATTATATCTATACTGTATAATATATGATATTATATTATATAATGAGAATATGATCTTTGGTATCCACATTTTATAACTATTTTACCTTTTAAATATTTATGACTGTTCTCACTTTCACAAATATAACTTCTCCCTATTAATATATGCATATATACATACATTTCATAATAAATATTTTTAATAAACATGAAAATACACAGGTGTAAAAATATTTTGAGTTCTATTCAAACTCTTCTCTTTCCATTTTTTCATATTCATTGCATATTTGACATATCCATTGATAATCTGACATGTTTTTATCATGTTATCATAAACAAAAAATATAAAATTAACAAAATATATTTCAAAACATGTCACATAACAATTTATATTTCAAAATATAAAAACTTACAAGAGATATTAAATTAAAATTCTACAAATGTTATAACAAATTAAAATAGAAATGTAAGTACACAGGTGCGACAGAGCCTGTGTTTTCGCTAGTAACAACAACAACAACAACAACAACAACAACAACAACAACAACAATAATAATAATAATAATAAACTATAGAGATTAGTTGTTATGTGATGTTTAGTTTATGTGATGTTTAGTTCTTAATCCTCATTTTGCATGTTTTTCCAAATTCAACTAAAGAGGAACTCTTATTTTATATGTAACATCTGAAATAAACACTTATATTATTTATGCTATTGTTTATAACATAACCATTTACAATATAATTAATATCTTTCTCTAAGTTAATACATTTATCTACATATAAAATTATACTCAGAATACAAAAATTTACAAGCAATCTCAAATATCATATACTAAACATGTCGTCCAGTAGGAAATTGAGGCACCTTGCCCAATGACATTGTTAAAGCATATAGATTAGCTTGGATCATCTCCTTAGTTTTAGTTTTGATTTTTCTATTTTGCAGGCCAAACACTTTTTAAATGTGTGGTTTTGTATTGATTGTTTAGTATAGACATGCATGAATGATTTTATTCAAGTCAAGATTTTTGAATGATTAATAATCTAGTTCAAAGGCAGTTTTATAGTTAGAAGCAAGTTCTATATCGAAATAATCGATTACAACTTTTAGTAATATGTTATTTGATAAAGAAGTTCAATTGAGATTGAACAAAATGTTAAGTTTTAAAAATCTGATTGTGAAAACTTATTACAACATTTTTGTAATTGATTACACATTTCATTTTGCATTTTGGCTCAAAACTAGGCTTCTCTGTTTTAGCAGGTTACAAAATTTCGCAACAGATTACAATAGTTATAAAACTTAACAAAAACTGAAGAAAAGAACGAAATAATCAATTACTATCTTCTCATAATCGATTATATAGTTTGTATTTGTTATCCCAACAACTATTTGAAACACTTTAATTGATTACCTTGTTTTTTAATTGATTAAACTTGTTAAAATCAACTTTCATTAAATAGGTGACTGCTTATTCTTGTCAGAGAACAAATAAAAAACACTTAGAAAATTATTTGAAATATTTTCTCATTCTCTGAACAAGTTCCTAAGGCAAGATAACATCTTTCTTCACAAGATTATGAGCCTTTCAATTTTTAAATGTAGAGACATTTGAGAAATGCGTAAATGTGGATTATCTACACGAATTAGGTGTAATCTAATCTATTCGTTCATTTTGATTTTTGTTAGAAGTGCATAGAGTTTGCATGTCTAGGTTGTGATCATAGAATTTGGTCATAGGATAGTCTATCTTTTCTTGTATGGTTCAAGAAAAGTGTATAGAATTTTTTTTTTTGTGTGCATAGTGTTTGTAACTCACAAAGATTTAGTGGAAGATTTATCTGAAGTGGATAAATCAAAACTAGATGTAGACCTGTTATGCCGAACTAGTTGACAGGATAATTAAGAAACCAAATTTATTAATAATGTTTTAAACTAGTATTTTAATATGTGGAATATACAAAAAAATAATATATAAATAAATATTTTTAATATATAAGATGTTAAAATTAAAGTTCACGACAGATAAATAATTTTATAAAATGCTAAAAAATTATAACAAACAACTTTGTGGGGGCATTTGTCCCTACTAAATATTTGGTTTATTTTAAAATAGTGTATAAATATTATATTATTTTAATTTTATTTTTTAATAAAAAATATTACTTCAGTACTAATAAATTTTAATATTATAAAAAAATATAAGTTATTATTACATTCACATATAATCTTATTAGTTCATGAATATGTTAACTTTTTAAATCACAATATTTTAATATAATATTATAAGATTGTATTATTTATCATGTTTTTCATTTATCTTTCTATGTCTTTTTATTTATCTTTTTTTTAACTATTTCCAACCAAATACTCATTTTTATTTTATATGTTATTTACTTTTTTCCATCTATTTTATTCCAACTAGTATATTTCTCTCATCTCTATAAAAAAATATTATAAAATAATTGTGACATATATTTATATTTTTAAAAATATTATATTTTATGGTTACAATTATGACATTATAAAACTTATTATTGTGACTTAAACATATTTTTGACCTCTAATAAATTTATGAATTTTGTTTTTCTCCTTATTAAATTTTTTATATGTTTGATTCTAAAATGTTTTTTATTTTATTTTTTGGCCATAAATCATTGTAAAAAACGCTTTAAAAATGATTTAAAACAAAAAAACAAAATTAAAATTTTATTAGAGATCAAACACAAAGAAAAGAAAAAATTTATTGAGATAAAAAACAAAATTCACTAATTTATGAAGACCAACAACTTATTTAAGCGAAAAATTATTATAATTATTACGTTCACTAAATTAAAATTCTAGACTCGTCACCGATTGGGATTGAAAATTATTTTTAACATTGATAGTTTTTGAAAAAATTAATTAAAAATTAAAATTTAATAATAAAGATAAATCTAAAGAAATTAGAAAAATTAAAAACATATTATAGAGCAGAGAAAAACTTTTAAATGCTATGAGAACGTGCTTATATAAAAGCAAATAATAAAAACCATCAGATCATCGGTCAAAAGAAAACCCATCATATCAAGATTGAAATGACTACTAGGATAAGTAGGTGATGTTAATAAACTCATTGTAGTTTCTCAATCAAAAAAAGAATAACAAAAGTAATTAAGATAACGATCCTAACTATTAGGATTTGTTGCTATTTCATGTTAATAAGATGCAGCGGGTTTTTTATTATTAGTAATATATATAGTAGGGCTTAGCGACCCAGACGAACCAAAATATACAAACTACATGCTGAACAACGTAACTGTAGCTGAATAAATAAATAAATAACATGTATCCTTTTCAACAATATTGGTAGTTCACGTGTCATAGTCAGACCTGAGGTTTGGTGGAACGGAGATGTCAGACGTGGAACAAAATGCAAGGGTATACTTGGATTACAACTACAATGTTACAGGGTATCTTACTCTCATTTGAACTTCGAACAGAAGGTGTAAAACATTAAAGAACAATTTTCGTGTACAAATACAACTCCCATCACAAGACGGCTCAGACTACTATTTTTCATCACCCACATGGTCCATCCATTCCATGGTAATTTGGTATTGGATGCACCTACAAGAAGTCGTAATCTTCAACCACAAGTCTAATCCCTTATCCAATTCTGTTCAAAGAGATTCTCTCATTCGCACGAGTAATCCTTTCCACCGGGGATATTAACTGTGGCATAGTCATTCCCCCCGAAACAATGATTTCTGCATCAGTATCAACGCAAACGTTGCTCCATTGAATTAGGCAAATCAAATTAATAATTTTAAGAATTTCAACATGCAGAGGAAGCCAAATGAATGACAAAGTTCACGTCTGCGTTCTATTAGGTACAGAGAACATGATATACCAGCATTATCTTCAACATAAACATTGTTGGACAAACATAATATGACCTAGATAACAGATGTACTTGACGGAAATATAGAAAACCTACCTATGCCTTCTCGAATGGAAAGATTTGGTCTTATAATATCTTTAGAGTTAACCAAAAATATATCGCCAATATAGAGATGGTTCGTAGGGACAAAAACACTACAAAGCTCCTCATCTTCATTATCTTTCTGGGATGAAGGAAAAAAGGATATCGTCAATAGTTAAATATATCAAGCAAAACAGAAATTAGTAGTTCCTCAGAAAAGAACACAAAATTCATTGGAGGATACACAATTAACAATATATGGTGAGATCATCACGAAACACCTTTAAAATGAAAATGAAAAGAAAATAAAAAAGTAAATTGTATTGACACTCCTGTAGTTTTTTTATGTTGCATATAACCCCTTTTTGTTTTTGAGAGGTTTACAGCAACCTCTCTTATAGAGATACATGGTGTAATATCTTTCAATCAATCAAGGAGGGGCTAGTGTAATAAGCAGGAGGTTTCAATATAATGTTCTTCAAATCATTAACAGGGTTAGCATAAAAAAATAGGTTTCAAGAGAAATTTGACAAAACCTCAAGAGACATCAGTATAATTTCCTCAAAATAAAATACAAGCGCAGAACCCCTAATAGTTTACAATAAATAATTCTGAAGATAACACACTTCAGTAAAACATTATTAACCAGGCATGTGCTAATAAATAAACTCAAGGCAAACTTGTTAGGCTTAGACTTCTTCAAATTCCACACAAAGACACACATAAATGCACTGGGTACATAGTAGAAACATGTGTGTCAGACTTATTGACTGCTTCAAATCTCAACACAGACACATATGCACGAGGTATATAACCGTGTATGTTTGTCGGCGTAGGAAGTATGGATATCAAATATTAGAACTATAATTACAAAAGTATATTTCCTTTCCTCATTTGTTACTTCATTATTATTCAACGGTGATCTAATGAAGGTGAATTCCTCAAGCTGGGGTCAAAATGGACCAGGTCATAATATACATGATACCCATGTGTGGTGCAATTCCAATTTCCTACACTAAAAATATATTACATTTAATAGCATTCAAAGCATTATAAACAATATAAACTCATAAGTTTATTTGTCATTAAAATAAAAGAGGAACCATCACATATACTCAATCAATATAAATAAGAGGAGGTTGGTAAACAAATTTATTTATAAAGACATTTCAGAATACCTGTAGAATAACAGTTGATGTAATAAAGCCAAATGCATATTCACCAACACGAGGGTGACGAATAATTGCTACTTCTTTAAAGGCAGTGGTATTTTGATCTGAAAAAACATTTAAAAAAATCACGATAAGTGATTGCATCCTTGCCAGTTGTCACTAATACTATCAAGTATCAACAATGTAGGATAATGATAAAAACCAGAGTCACCAACAATTAGAGAGTAAAAATGCCACCAGAAAGGTAAGGAATATGTATTATTCATGAGATGGACGAATTACAAGGAAGAGTATTCCTATTGCCACAGGATGAGGCTCCTACAGAGAGCTACTTTTCTCTATCCATAACTAACATCCATTTTCCTATGATATCCACCTCTCGCACCCACAGCCTATAATATATGCTAACAAAAAATCCCTAAAACAGTTACTATTCTCTCATCTGCCAACACAGCACCCACCTCACATCTTCCTGACTTTCCCATTTTTGTCTCCAAGTGTAAACCTTCCACACTTGGGTATATGCAACAAGTGTTGAACCATATGCTCTTTTGGGCCTGATGAATTGATTTGGGCTCTGGCACTGCCGTACTCTTCACTTTCAGCCTTGTCCTCAAGGCTGAAGCTAGGAAATTGGCTCTGGATTGTGAATTCTTCCTCCCAAGTCCCAAGTAGCTTCAACTTTCAGCAGTCTTTCCTTTCCTTTGTATTAGTAGTTAGCAAACACAGTCCCCATCCTTGTTAACTATTTCGCTTGCTAACACAGCAGCAGGATCCAACATTTCCGAGTAGTCTCCTTCCATCCCCAAAGGCAAATCCTTCTCAACACTTGAATTTTCCACAGCCTTCTTCAATAAGGATGCATGGAACACAGGGTGTATATTTCAGGTAGCAGGAAGTTGGAGCTTGTATGCTACTGCTCCCTAACATTCCAACACCTAAAAAGGCCCATAATATCTTGCAGACAGCTTTGTATTAATCGAGAAGCCACTGGCTGCTTCCTATGGGGTCAGAGTTTCAGAAAAAACCCACTCACAGCAAAATTCCTTCTGTCTTCTTGCTATCAACTTGGTTTTTCATTCTCCCTTGTGAAAACCTTCCAAACCTAGGGTCCATGTGACAAATGTTGGACCAGATGCTCTTTCGGGCTTGATAAGTAGATTTGGGCTCTAACAGATACTCACCGATGAGAAAGAACTTTGGCTTTCGCTTAAAAGAAAAAGGAGGTGACATGTAAAATGAAAAGGAAAAAAGTTTGAAATATGCCGTAAATCTATATATGAATAGTGTGATCAACCCTATTCATATCTTATGACTATCTCCAATTCTTCACAAAGCTAATAAGTAAATTAAATATAGGCACTCAAATTAATTTACCGTGTATTTAGATAGAAAATTTTACAAAAGTAAGGAATTTGAAATGCTATCAATTCAAATGATTTTATTTTTCGAATGCTTTGTTTGAATAAGATAATTTAAATTTATTGAATTTTAATTTTTTTATTTGGATAGAGTATTCAATTACCACTAAAAATAAAAATTTATTTTAATATTAAACAATATTTAATAATTAAAAAATATTGATCAATAATACTTTTCGGCTAACATTAGCCAAAGTTTTTTTTCGGTCGATGTTGCTCAAAAATATTTTATTTAACAAAAGTTAAGGGTATTTTTCAACCAACATTGAGCATGGATATTTTTTTACCAATGTTGGCCAAAAAATTCTTCCAATTATATATTGTAGCAGCATGGAATAGCTCACAACATTGTGACTGACAATACTAGAGTTTTGTATACCTCACACATAACTCCCACAATAAGATGGGATTGACCACAATACTATAGACCCAAATTAGTTCATTAGGGAACCTCCCAGAATATTGTGGCATAGGCCACAACCCTATGGCTAACACTCTAGAGCTTCGCATGCCTAACACACAACTCTCGCAACAAGGTTGGATCAGCCATAAGAGTGTGGACCTAAATGAGTGTGCACCTCCCACAATACTATTGTGGTATAGGTCACAATTCTAGTCTAATGCTCTCAAGCTCTACATGTAGGGATATTTGCAATGCAGTTTGGCACAATTTGAAACACCCTTATCTACATGTCATATCGAAGTTTCAAAGCATCTCCCACAAGTGTGTGGAACAGGCCACAGTATTGTAGCTGGTGTACTAGAGCTCAGTATACCTTATGTGCAATCCCACAATATGGTGTGCTTGACTATAGTAGCGTGAATCTAAATTTTGTCATCAACACAACTATCATAGTACCATGGAGTAAGACAAAGTGTTGTAGCTAAATACTTTGGAGCTGTGCATGTTACTAAATAACTTCAACCAATTTTAGCAAAAAATCTAAACAACATAGCCTAAAAAATGGAAAAAACCAGCCAAAAAATAACCCTAGTTGACGTCAAACCAAAAAATAATGCCGGTTGATGTCAATCAAAGAAAATTTAGCCAATCTCAAGTAAAAAATAACCTCAATCGATTTAAATAAATGGAAAGTAGGTTTGAAGAATTTCAAATTCTTATTTTTTTTAAGGAATTTGAAATTTTACAATTTTAACTAATCAAAATGTTTTAAAAAATTATTAGAATTTCAAATCTTTTAAAAATTTTCATTCAAACAATTGTATTTCATCAAAACGTATTTTAAATTCTCAAATGAAATGAGTTTCCTTCTTGAAATTCCTCATCCAAACACACTTAGTGAATTTGCATGCTGTATCAACATATTATCAATACTACCAATTTTTCTACAATCAACATTACTAATCTTCAGCTTAATACCAGTATAATGCTATTACCAGAACCCTACCAGTAACACACATGCAAGCCATCAACATTGCCAACTATCATCATTTTACCCTCATAGGCTATACAATTAGATAATGCTATTTTCGACCAACCTAGATTTATCAGTTCTTGCAGCACCTTTTCTTTTCCATCATTGTATCAAATTGCTTAAGGGAAATGCTATTTAGTGTGAGATGTTTGTGTTTGGAAAATTGATGAACTCAAAAGTCAACCAATGTTGTTAAATAACCGCTATGGTGGTGCAATAGCGCCATGGCATGGTGGACTTTTTGCCGACTGCTATACAGAATTTGTGAAGGAATGTCCACCACAACGGTGTCACAAGGCGCAATGACGTGTTTTTACGGTGGAATTTTGGCCTTCCACTATATTATACCATCCACACACTGGTTAAAACTGACCAAGCCCTTTGTCCCATGACCATATGTGACTAAGAAGGAACAAAAAATAATTTGCACAGTAACTCTAACAGGCCAATTTGAGTGCATTTCATACTGACATACTCTACAACAAAATTAACATAGAAACACATCTAAAGCTCAAAAACCACAAGGATATTCAGCATTTTACCATAAAAGCTACGTAAAATAAGTTATATTTTCTATTGTAGCATCCCTAGCTACCCAACCTATGTTTTGCTTACTGCTCAACTCGGTGAATTCAGACAACACTATCTAACTCTTTTATGGCTAAATTCTAGTAGGAGTATGCAGCTGTTAAGAGCATACCTGGAGATATTGCAGCACTAATCTGCTTTGAAGCAGAGTATATATGCCTAACAAGAGGCATCCGCTTTATGAACCATTCTCCAATCCAGAAAACAGTGGCCCCCATCCATGATGAAACAAAAACACCAATAAGAAACACAAAAGCTAACGATGTAACAAAACCAAGTCCTGCATCACAAACAAGGAGCTTTCACATGTTATAATTTATACATCATATTGAATAAAAATAAATCCAGATCACTCTGAGGAGAGAATAAAAAATAAAGAATGGAATATAAAATAGGTTTGCACCATTATAATATCTGTAATCCGTGAGTGTTGATAGAAAATAAATTTATCAAAGAAAACCAGAGAAGTACAAGAATAAGGACAATAAGAGTGCATAACTCAAATGATTTACTCTGGATTAGCCACTAAACTCTTATATAAGAAGCAATAATGCTTCCTGCTCAATTGGTGAATCAATAGAGTAGTTTATTACCTTCAAATTTCATGTTTGTCCACTATATTCATTTACTTCGCTTTTTTATGTTTCAGATATATGACATACAGAACAGCAAAAATTCCACTTATTTGTATCTTCTCAGGAGGAAAAATATAATTATCAAAGCTGTGTTAATTGAAGGAAAAATAAATTACTCACCAAATACGTCAATGCCAAGCCTGGAGTATATTGGACTAAAGAAACCATCAACAAACTGAATAAACCACCATGTAATGAAGAAGGTAACAGCAACTGGAAAAAGAACTACACTGCAGATTCAAAACCAAATGAATAAGCATACCAACAATGATGATATCATGATAAAAAGCAATAGTATCAATAAGTAGTTTTGTCCATTACCATCCAGTCATAAATTTCTTTGAGGCCCAACTCTGGATAACAAAGCAGCAAGCCTGAAACAAGAGCACAGAATGAGTCAATAGCAAGACAAAAATAGATTTTTCTCTTGAAAAAATATGAAACTTTGTAATCTATAAATAACACCAAACAGATGCCCATTAGGAAACCATTGAGTTCTTGTAAACTTCAGTAAAAGGAAGGTGATCATTTTTATTTGCAGAAAGGAAAACAGTAAATCAGCCTAGAATTCCAACATCCAGCAGTCACATGTCCTTTTCCTGAGGCATGTATAGTTCAGGACAATGAAGAAGTGCAGTTCAATTACGAACATGTTTCAATTTGTTATAATTTCATCATATTTTAGTGTGAATCAGTTTAACAATTTTATTCAGATACTGTAGGTAAGGACGTTTTCAGACAACAAAGCAGCAGGAGCAAATAGAAAGCAAAATCCCCAAAATCTTATAGACAAATTAGAAAATGAACTTCATGACTCTTATCAGTTAGAACTTTTCACAGAATACTGTTACTGCATTAGTTGTCACTCAAATTCGTCCGAAGAAATAGAAACCAAATTAAAAACTATATTTGATCGTTCAAATGAGAAGAGGATATTTTGAGAAACGGAGCTAATGCTCGTTAATTTAGATCACAAGCTCATATTGATATTCTTGGCAATTTCTCAAAACTAAGATTTGAACTAGTTCTCTCTCACAGAGGCACAGGCTTAGTCTTAGATAACAAAATAAGACTCATCTTAAACAAAATTCATTGCTGGTTAAATGCTGCAAATGCAGATCCCTAATATAAACAACGTGATTAATTACAAACATTTTTCTATAATCAATTCCTTATTATTACGAGTACAACCAGTAACGACCTAAACCACTGGTCCGAAGCCATGATAGCCGTAAGAAAATGACTATTTCTCAGCCCATAAAATAGGCTTCTTTCAGAATTCAAGAGACGAGGCTCTAGGTTGACTTGTCGTCTATCCATATCCACCAAAAGAAATAAATATATATATATAAGTAAAATGATAGCCAGAAGCAAGATCCAGCAACCTGGCCCTAATTTAAAGGGAAAAATATAGGAAAATTAAAAAAGAAAAAGAAAAGAATGAATTGGACCCTGCGAGTGGAGGAGTTGGGCGAGGTTGGTGGAGACTTGGCAGGGTCTTCGGGATCGTCGCGAGAAGCATTATCCCCTTGACTAAGAGGAATTGACGTTGATTCTTTTTCTTCGGCCATCTTCGGATTCTAATGGTGAAACAAACTTGGGAGATAAAAGAGAGTGGAAGCCTTGTTTGGCTTCCAATATTACTGTCCTGTCTTGGATACTAAGCAACACTCACTGTTTCCTTCGGCCTTCACCGGAACCGCATAAATGATAAATCGCACTACCTACCGGATTATCCGTTGAACCAAATTTCTAAATTTCAAATTTATTTTTAAACATAGGAGGAATAGATCCTCAACTCCTTTCTACATACATAGAACAATGAACAGTTGCTGTAATCCGTGATTATTGCATACATGAGAAAGATATACAATTTTCTCAAGAAATGATAGAAACTTCCTTAGGTGATATTGCTAGATCCGGATGAGAATCTTTTAAGAAAAACTTTACTAATGATCTAAATACTTTGGTCATCGAACCTGGTCTAAATATTTACAATTTTTGTTCTCTTATTCAAATATTGTTTACTTCACAATCTGCCAATGATGGTAATACAATTAGACAATAAATTTATCTAGGGTATCTAGAAAGATTGTCTATAGAATACTTTGGCAAAATAAAAGAATATTGTCAAGACTATCTGTTATATGCGTCTATAGCTGATTGCTTTCATGACGTAAATATAGGAGAAGGTAAAATGTTCTTAAAATTACCAGGGAAGCTAGGACAAAAAATTAGAGAAAATTGAAAAAATGAAGAGGTTACTCCCATGTTGAATAATCTCTCTATACGAATACAACACATTATGAAAATAATGGAAGACACATGTTCCCACATAACTATACAAAAACAGCTAAAGCATTCCGATGCAGGGATATGTAAACAAATATACACACCTCAACAATATTCCCAAAATAGGTTTAAAAATAGGAAAAATATATCTCGACATAAACCTAAAAATACAAGTATACAAAAATACTTAGGACCAAGAAATCCTAGGAAAACTTATACAATAAGGGCTTCTTAATGCCAGAAAACTAACTCTAAATCCCAATAGGCATGTTAGGAAATTTAGAGATAATAAAACTTACAAACAAATCCTAAAATGTTTTGCTTGTAATCAGCCGGGACATTTTTCGAGAGACTGTCCAAATATTTCAAATCTTTATACAAAAGAGGCAAATTTAATAAAATCCTGCCATATGAATCTCCTCCCTATAGATGAGGACGTCTCTACTGATTCAGAAATTTTATCTGTCATTAGTATAATAGAATATACAGATGAACCAAATGCAGATAAAATATACTAAAATTATGATTTAATAAATGAATTTACAAATAATGAATATAGTTATTTATATTCTAACAATGAAAATGACTTCCCAATGGGAGAAGAATACAATGAAATGGGAAAAATATTAGACGACTTAGGATATTGTCTAATGAAAACTATAGATACAAATCCTTGTTCGCACAAAATACAATTTTATTCAGGGACAGAATCAATCCCTTGTACATACTGTGAAAGATATTTTCACATCTAAAAAAGGGCACATTGTCCTCTTTGTTATAAAATTTTCTGTATTAAATGTGTAGAAAAACATTTAAATATACAAGAATTAGACATACCATCTTTTGAAAAGAAAGAAAATATAAATAAATTAAGTAACAAGGATTTAACTGATACTAGAATTTCAGTTTTAGAAACTCGCATAAATTATCTAGAAGAAAAAGTAATTCTTTTAGAAAAATTAATAAAAGGGAAAACTAAACTAGATATTCCTGAATCTAGTAACACACATGAACAAAATAACATGATGGGAACAATGGAATGTATCCCATTAGTTTGTAATAAACAACAACTAATAACTTTAAAGGTATTAGTTAAATTAACCTTCCCAAAGATAAATAATAAACCATCTACAGAAAAAACAATACAAGCTTTAATAGACACAGGTTGTTCAGAAACAGTTATATGTAGAACTGCAATCCCAAACCAAAACATAGTTAAGAGTAAACACATTCAAAAAACTAGGACAATGTATGGAGAAATCATGATAAATGATGAAGAAGTCAATAATGTTATTCTTCAATTCAGTACAAATTGTGAAATTTTTGGCTATAAAACTTTTATAAAAACAATGAGGGTAGAAAACTTAGTTACCTCTAAACAAAGTATGATAATTGGCCTAGATTTTATCTTAGGACAAAATAGATCAATTACTATAAATAAAAATTATGTAATGATATCTGATAAAACACAAATGACATCAATAGTTAGTGGTGATTCATTAATACAGGAAATTCTATTAGAAAACTGTAATTGTAAAAATCCAACAATTTCTGATACATGTGAATGCAATACAGAATTTTTATACATAATGGATGAAACAAAAGAAAACTACTTAATAGATAATATATTAGACAATAAAGTTGAAGCCTTTTCTTCAATAAAAATTTCGAAATCTATAAAATTTGAAAATATCCAACAAATCCTAGATCGACTAAATAAAGCAAATATAATAGGAAAAGACCCAACAAAATTTTGGGATAGAGATCCATAACATGTAAATTAGATATAATTAATCCAGATTTAATTATAAAAACAAAAGACATTTAATTTAATAACTGAGAACAGGAAGAATGTCAAAACCATATACAAAATTTATTGAAATTAAAAGTAATAACACCCAGTGTTAGCTCACACAGAAGTCCTGCTTTTATAGTTAACAAATCTTCAGAACAAAAAAGGGGTAAATCTAGGATGGTTTACAATTACAAAAGATTAAATGACAACACAGTAGAGGATGGATATACAATTCCATCTAAGGACGTACTAATCAATCGAATACAAGACGCCAAATGGTTTTCAAAATTTGATCTAAAAAGTGGATTTCATCAAGTAAAAATGGATCCAGATTCTATAAAATGGACAGCTTTTTCCTATTCAGAAGGATTATTTGAATGGAATGTTATGTCATTCGGTCTTAAAAATGCTCCGGCTGTTTTCCAAAGAAAGATGGATAATATTTTTAAAAATGACAAATCTTTCACATGTGTCTACATTGATGACATATTAGTCTTTTCTAAAACAAAAGAAGAACATTTTCTTCACCTAAAACAAGCTTTATACAAATTAGAACATTACGGACTAATAGTTTCTAAATAAAAAATGGAAATTTGTAAAAATTTCATTAAATTCTTAGGAACAGAAATCGGTAATGGAACTATAAAACTCCAACCGCATATTTCTAAAAAAATACAAGAATTTCCTGATAAAATGGAAGATATCAAAACACTTAGATCCTTTTTAGGATTATTAAATTATGCAAGAAGTTTCATTCCTAATTTAGGAAAATATACATCTTCTTTATATAACAAAACTGCATTAAAAAGAGAAAGAAAATTTAACTCCGAAGACATAAAATTAGTTCAAAAATTAAAACAAATGGTAATAAATTTACCAACTCTACAACTACCATTAGATTCAGATTATTTAGTAATTGAATGTGATGGTTGTGAACTTGGATGGGGAGCAATCCTTAAACGAAAGAAAAACAAACATTTATCAAAAACAGAAGAACAAATTTGTAGGTATGCTTCTGGAAAATACACAACAAAACCAAAAATTTATAAAACAAGCACTGATTACGAAGTCAATGCTATAATACACGCAATGGACGCCTTCAAATTATTTTTAATAAATAAAAAAGAAATAATCATTAGAACAGACTGTGAAGCCATAGTCTCCTATGGTAAAAACCAACTTAATAATGACAAAAGACCACATAAAAGGTGGTTATTTTTAAAGGATTATATAAATTTTTTTGGAAAAAATATTTGTTTTGAACATATAAAAGGTTCTGACAATACTTTTGCTGATATATTACCCAGGTATATCAAGTGACATATGAAAATCTCTACAAAGACCTATTTGGTCATTCAAAAATTCAAAAATCAGTTTGATCATTCACACAAATTTCTATGGAAATTACAAAGAAAGGAGTCATAGGCCCAAAACAAGTCAAATCACCCTTTCGGGCTGATCAATATACAAAATATGGCAAACAAGAATTGCCAATACTTACAAATGTCTACCAGTACCCTGACAGAGACTCTACAAACATCAAGCTTAATGTGTTGATGGACAATATTTGGAATATTCCAAAATATACATCCGAAAATGAAACACAAGTCACAAAAGTAAAACAAAGCATCATATGCGCCTTATACAACTTTTGTGCACAAAATAACCAAGGAGTTGTTTTAACCTCTCCGGCCTCACCTTCAGGTAAAGGTTTTACACATTTTGCTCTCATAGATGGGCCTAACAAAGGGGTATATACCTCTTTCAGAGATCTCTCTGAAGCTAAACAAGACCAATTTTGGTCTACATACAAAGGCTTCTACTCTAAGGAGGAAGCACACATGGCAGTAAGACTTCAGACAATTGATGAAGAAAAGATAAAGTCTGCCTTACAAATGGAGCCTAGAACCCAAACACAAACCTATGCAGGTGCTACTAGTAGTATCCCGCCTAGCCTTAATCCAAATATTTTTTTGAGTAAATACAACCTTATACAAGAATTTTTATTCGAAGTACATTCTGAAGCCATAAAATTCAATGGCCTATTTGTTAAAATCCAAACTTATTTCAACCACAAAACTGTTTGCCTTATCTTCTCTGACTACTGTAAAACAGTGACCAAAGATTGCATTTGCCAACTTAGGTTGTTAGTCAGAAAGGCCCAGATAAATTTAGAAAGTTTTGAACAACATCTACACAGAGATTTTCTCATTACTCCTATGTCCTTCTTAGAGGTAGGATGCTTACACTCAATAGTAATTCCCCCCACAGATAGGTTTCATTCCCTTTCTGCCCCAATAAACTCAGTTATAAATGAAGTCCAAGCAGAACATATGCAAAAGGTGGCTCTTCAAATTAGCACTTCCCCAAGAAGCATAAATTTGCAAGACAGTATTCCTACTCATGTTATAAAATTATATACAGAAACAAATCCAGAATTTCATCTTTTCACTTCATTAAAACATGATGATTTCAAGGGACTTTCACTAAACAAAAATAAGACTACCAATATAATCTTTGGAAGGCATATATAGAAGGATCCAATTGGAATTTTTCCAAACATGACTCAGAAACTTTGATCCTGTTAAAAGAAACACATGACACAAAGCTCTACTGGAAAAGGAATATGTGTTCTAAATTTCATCCTTTCCCCACCGAAGCCCATCCTTCATTGGTCTGACACTTCGAAAAAGAAAGAATCTATAAAGAAATTTATGAAGAAGCTGGCTGTTACGGCCAAAACACACCTGGAGAATCTTCACTTCCTTCTGAAGGAGATGATCAATCTCTACCTGAACAAATGGGGGAAGAATTTCAGGATTTTACAGCTTTCGTCTCACGGTTGAAATGAGTTTTTACCTGTGACACAGTAATTTTACCTATCGGTAATAGACTAAAGGGTAAAAACTTATACAGCAGGTCACTAGTCATCAGGTGACCCAGACAGCCGGTTTTCGGTCACAAATTTTGTATATAAATAGACCATAAGACTCTTATGCTGAGCAGGTCTGAGAATACACCCTCTCTCTCTCTCTAAACTCTCTCCCTTCTCTCTAAACTCTCCTCTTGTATACACCTCTTATCTGCAATAAAATTCGAAGTTCTTCTTCACCCCTTCCCTCTCCTCCCCTCTGTAAGTATATCATGTTTTATGTTTATGTAAATTAAATATGGAGTAGTCGCTTTTCTAAGGTATCTTCGGATGCCTAAAATAATAAATATTTAAAGATGTGATAATCATTTAAAGGCTTATCATATGTTTGTATATTCACCATCTTTCTCATCTTCTTCTGAAAACCTGGGTTTACCCTTGATTTTTCAAAAACCTGGGATTTGTAAGCCTTGTCGGGTTGAGAAACTCATAAGGTGTGCCTTTGATAACTGGTATTGCACGGACTACCGTCGTATAAACCCAACTAATTGTCTCTCTCTCTCTCTTTCTCCCTTTTTGGTATCAGAGCTGTGTTCTTTCCAAGGATGGTTCTTTTAATTTTTGTAAAAATTATTTTTAAGATTGAAAATAAATATCTGTCAAGAGTGGATAGTGTTTGCTAGGATACTCATGGTAGTTGAAGGGCAGAGATGGCCAGTGGAGAGCCGATGTAAGTCCCTAGTTTCCTACCTAGATGAGTTGAGAAACACGTGCAGATTGCGCCAACATGTTCAGATGTATATTTTTAATCTATTTCAGATGTAATTAAAAAAAAAAGTTATTTTCCTGATAAGCCTTATGATTTTCTATATTCTTTAATATTTATTGTTTTATAGTGTATTTCGTGGATACCTTACTTTTAATATCTGATTTTCTGCTTCTACCTTCTACTGTGATTTTTTCTGCTGCTGTCTTGCTTCTCATCATTCTTTCTTTTCTTAGACATAACCTTCATAGGAAGAATAAGTAATTATATTTCTTCTATGTACAGAATAAATACCAGACCATTAGAAGAAGCCATAAGCTCTATTGGTACACAATTTTTGCCAGCTCAGGCTTTCACTCGAAGAAATGAGGGTCATCTATGGAAAACTCATCTACAAAGGGATGAAGGAAATCCTATCACAAATCCAAACTCTGCCATTTTACACAATAGGTCTAGAGGCCTTAGTTTAAGTTTCACTGACTACAGAAACACTACAGTAGTAGATTTAGAACAAGATCGAAGGGATAATACATCCGCTATTCCCGACAATGATCATATTGCTATGATGAATATCATAGACACTGATGATGAAGAAGATGACGACATGACTGAGGAAGAATAGAACCGTCATCAAGCAAACATAGCCATGCTTAGGCAAGGAACTTTAGAAACCATGTTTAAACAAGATTCCCTAGAACAAAGCCTCCTCAGAGATTTAAACTGGGAACCCTGGGATAATTTTCCCCTAGAACATAATGAAGTTATAACACCTCAAGAAAATGATATAAATGATATAGTTAATATCTTTTTACAAATTTAAAACTTGAAGAACAAATTGAAGAAAAAGAATATTTTTATAAACTTCAAGAAAAATTTAAAGACGAAGAAGATGATGAATTGTCTACAACCTCTGAAAACACAAAAGTAGGATTAATAAATGAACATGAAGAATCCTCTGCCACAAATTATAGATTAGATCCAGCTGGTACACAAAATTACTCTCAAGGATTTCTTCCCAGAGAAACTGTACAAAATGTTATCTTTAGTGATAATAAATACATCTCACATGGTAAAAGATTACCTGTTGAACCAAATTTCCAAATTCCAAACTTACTTTTAAACATAGGAGGAATAGATCCCCAACTCCTTCCTACATACATAGAACAATGGACAGCAGCTGTAATCCGTGATTATGGCATACATCATGAGAAAGATGTACAGTCTTCTCAAGAAATGATCGCTAAAGGAGAAACTTACTTAGGTGATATTGCTAGATCCGGATGGGAATCTTTTAAGAACAATGGAAAAACTTTTAAGAAACTTACAAATCCCAGGTTTTCGAAAAATTAAGGGTAAACCTAGGTTTTCAGAAGAAGATGATAAAGATGGTGAGAAAGAGAGAGAGAAAGAGGGAGAGAGAGACAATTAGCTGGGTTTATACGGCGGTAGTCCGCGTAATACCAGTTATCAAGGGCACACCTTATGAGTTTCTCAACCCGACAAGGCTTACAAATCCCAGGTTTTCGAAAAATCAAGGGTAAACCCAGGTTTTCAGAAGAAGATGAGAAAGATGGTGAATATACAAACATATGATAAGCCTTTAAATGATTATCGCATCTTTAAATATTTATTGTTTTAGGCATCCGAAGATACCTTAGAAAAGCGACTACTCCATATTTAATTTACATAAACATAAAACATGATATATAGTCTCCACGGTTTATTATTATTTTTCCTTTTTATTTTCATTTTCTTCGTCTTCTTTTCACTTATTCTTTTTAAATATATATTATATTCTCTCTAATCTACATCAGGCCGGTTTAATACTATGCTATACAATCATTTTGTATTTCTTCTTTTTCTTATTAAAAAAAAAGTGTGAGTGACAACTATATAAATAGCTAAATTATTTATAAATTTTAAATAAATAATAAATACAATGAAAAATTAAAATATTAGAAAATATGATATAATATAAAAAAAATATTAGACAAAGATGGCATTTAAATTTCAGATATCACAATTTATAATCTTAAAGAATGGGTAATTAATAAAATGCAATGTAATTTAAAAAATAATGAATAACGGATATACAAAATTAAATAAATTTTATTGACACAAATATTTATAGCTAATCATGCTCCAAAAATAATTAAAAGAGATTAAAATAGTATGAAGTAGATAACAAAAAATATATAAAGTTTCATGTATATTTATAAGTTTAACTTAAAAAATTAAACATAATTTTGTAAAATTCAAAATTATGAATAAATATGGTAAAAATTTTAATACACGTATGAATACTCATAGAAAAAATTGTCTTTCATAAATTATAGTTATAAATAAATTAAAATTAAATTATTTAATTTATAATATTATTTAATAACTAATTTAAAATTACTTTGTTTAATTAATTCTGATGTATATAGCTTATTGAGCTTTTGAAATGCTGCAACTACATTAAATAATTGTAGAAAAATTATGATGTTCATAATAGTATCAAGTGATTATTTCTTATAAATAATATTTGTAGTTAACTACATTAAGTAAGTAATTTAAAATTATTATCATAAAAATATATTATAAAATAACTTTAATATATTTATTATATTTATTTTTTAATATATTTATTAGATAGTCTAAAACAAATAATAGACCAAAACAAATAATTAACTTTAAAAAAGTTAGTTTTTTTATCTAAGTGATGCACGATGCGATTGATCAAAATTGTTTAAATGAAATAAATATTTTAATATTTTAATAGAAAATTATAATCATTACTCATAAGATAATATTTAGTAACACGCAATTATCTAATGAAAAGAAAATTTGTTTTGAGAGCTTTGAGAGATGACCTTTGTTAGGGTTTTGACGGTGGACTTCGAGGAAAAGGAATTTGTTCATAAGGAGTAAATAAAAAAGTCAAATGTAAATCAATTTATGATGTAGATCTCCAAGTTGTAGAGAATGATGTTGACTCAAATTCCATAGGAGAGTTAGAGGTCTCATACAAATCCAAGTTGTTAAATTCAAATGGTCCAGTGCCATTTTCAAAGTTTGATGAAAGATGCTTTGGTGAACCGAAGTATGAAATTCCATCTCATTTGCTAAAGGAAGAGGTGACTGTTAGATTCAAGGAAATTCCTATATAAGAGAAAGAGTACTATGAGTCGTGTAAATCATGACGTGTGTCACTAATGATGATTGTGTTAGGGAAGACTATTGGTTTCTGTGTGCTGGGAGCAAAAGCTGAGCAGGGGGGGCTAAGAAAGGCTCTATCAAAATTATTGATTTGCCCAATGATTATTATCAAATCTTGTTTTCGAAAGAGGATTACAATAGGGCTATATTTGAAGGACCTTGGATGGTTGTTGGTCATTATATTGTGGTGCAAAGGTGACAACCCTTCTTTATGGAAACTGTGGTTGTTTCAAAAAATGTAGTTATTTGAGTTTGTATTCCTAATCTACCATTGAGTTGTATAACAATCAATTCTTGAGAAGATTTACCTGAATATTAGAGACCATGCTTAAGATTGATCGGGTCACTACAATTCAATTGAGGGGACCATATGCAAAAGTTATGTATTAAATTGGATCTTAACAAAAAAATTATTACTTGGAGTCAATTAGTCAATTGCTTCAATTATAGTATGAAGGCTTACGCAAAATATGTTTGAAGTGCGGAGGTTATGCTCACAAAGATCTTAATTGCCGAATGGAAAGATCATATCAAGTTGAAGACCAAAGTGGAAAGGTTGTCGAAGGTGAGTCCCCTAGGAAATCGTTGCCCGATCACTCGCCTGAAATGGCTAACGGCACTGCTGCCAATCAGGCCACTTTCAATGGGCCATGGCTGATTGCTAGGCTCCCTAAAATTTGGGAGTTAAAATTTTGATGACAACGTCTATATCTATAGGTCATGGCTGATTTGCTAAGCGCCCTAAAATAAGGTCCCAAAATCATAGGCTAGAGGAGAATAGAATGGTCCCAATAAATGTGTAGGGAATGAAGCCCAAAGCCTCAGTCTCCTTACGGGGGAAAATGCCTTTGACTGTTTTCAAAGCAAATAATTGAAAGCCAAGGCCATTTGTCCCTAAAGTTGTGACAAAAGGCACCACGAAATCTGCATGTGTTATATGTTGGAAATAATAGTGGATTGGTATTAATCAATTATATTTTATCATTATCTGACAATTTAAGATTTGGTGATAATCATATCTTATAATATCTTTATAATTATTTGAATGAGATTATAGTAAGATTGACTCTGTGATGGGTTGAGTCAATCATAAAAAGCCCATTTGAGGGGTCTCTGCCTACCCTGGGGGATTATAAATTTACCATCCCATTAAGCAAATTATAACAACAACAACAATACACATTCTCTAGAATAATCCCCTAGAAAGTAGGTATTAAAACCCTGAAGAGTTTTTACTGAACTCATATCTCTACCATAATCATTCATAGGGTTTTTGTTTTTAAAGATCAAGAACTTCAATTCAATATATATGAGGTATACAGATTCTCTTTCCTCTACCTTTTTATATTTAATTCTCTATACATATACTATAATATTGTATCTAATTCATATTAAGATTTCTTTTTATTTCCATCAATTGGTATCAGAGCCAGATTAGATACATATTATGGTTGTTTTCTATTAGAGAATTATGGTTGTTTTCTATTAGAAAATTAAATTTGAATTGAAGATTTTTTGTGTTATTAGTGAAATTTTATAATATAGTTCACTATTAGTTCTTTCACAATAAAAAAAATAAAAAATAAAAAAATGAGGGTTTACGCTACTTGTTATTGTTAAAATAACATGTTAAAGTTTCATTCCCTTACTCTTACATGGGTAAATTATATATTGAAACTTTTTTTTTAAGTGCTACCCCTTTAAAACCTAGTTTTCTTTTAAATAATTATGGGGTAAATTGTTTTTAAAATTACTTAATGGTTTTCCTTTTTTCATGTTTGACCAATATGAGTCATTTGTGTGGGCAACATAATATATTTGTGTTAACTTTTACTTTGGAAAGTATTAATGGGGTTGCATGGACTCATTTTTATACCCATATTTTTGTGATTTGGTCAAAGGAGAATTTTGTCGTTTTGATACGATCATGTATGATGATTCGTGTGTTAAATTCATTCTCAAAAGCATTGAATGTTGTTGCTAATTTTTTATATTCTTATTTTTTCAAAAATACCATATTTATTTAATATTTTTATATTATTGGTATTTTTGAGTATAAAAAAAAATTTGATTAATTCAAGATTAAATTCAAATTTTTTTACTATTATAATCTTGAATTTTGGACCTATTTTCGTTGTGATAATTCTTTACAGTATTTGTATTCTCCAATTATACTGTACTCTCTTTAATATTGAATTATCATTTATAAATTGATTTTAGGTTATTTTATTAATTATGCACAATCTTAATTGTCCTTCTCTTATGAGCATAATTTTCTTTATTAATTTGCATTATTATTACTTGTCTATCATGGGTATAATAATGTGAATTTTGTATGTTGGTCATATAATATATATGATTAAAATTATGCAAATTTATTGGACAATATACATAATTTCTTTTTTTATTTACATAGTTATAATTTCACTATTTTATATGCATTTAAGTGACTTTTGTGATATAATTATTTTTTTTATTGCATTGATGATAACTATACTCTATCGGTGTATTGTTATTAATGTAATTTGGTGTTATACAATGTATTTTTCTTGGCTTATGTTAATGATTTTCTTATATCCTATCGGTATTAGGATTTTATTGATATAAGTTATAGTGCATTGTAATTTCTTTAGGGATTCTCTTTTAACTGAACTTTTAGAATTACATAATGTTTCCCTATTTTTGTAATGTTCAATTTATTTCCCTCATTTGATCATGTTTAGTTATATTTATATGGAACCAAAATTTACACTCTCATTTTTTTTGTTCCATAATGACTTATAACTTTTAATTGGACATTTTTCCTTCAAAACAAAAAAAAATGTTGCATTTTTTGTGGTGCAAATTTTCTATATATATATATATATATATATATATATTGATAAAGAAATAGTTGAATTTTATTTAGCCCTCTGGGTATTTTTTTGTTATGTCAACTTATTTTTTCTTTATCAAGTGGAAGGATTTTGTATATTAGAATTTTAATTAATATCTTATAAAATAAATTGTTGTGATATAAGGTTATTTACTTTAAATGTCCAATTAATCATACATGTGCAAAAACAAATGTTCTTGATAAAATTATTTTTTTTCTTATCACATTATTTGTGATCACATTGTTGGGATCTATATTAAGGATTTTATATTGGTCTCTTGTAAAATATTTTCTTGTATAACAAACTCTCTATTGATTTGCAATATTAGTATGCAATTCTTGTAAGGACAATATAGGAATCCCAAATTTTAAGAAATTAATTTCTCCATACCATATTTTATAATATTGTTAATGGTATTCTTGTAAAAGCTAGAGGCTTTATTTTGGGATATATAAATAAACCTATGTCCATTATAAATTGGGATGAGAGTTAGAGACTATTTATTATTATATCCTTAATATATGCAAGAATATGTCTCATTCTTCTGCTGCGTGTAATCATGTTTTATTCTCAAGTGTGTGTAAATATTGTTTATTGTAGCACTTGATTTTTGTTTATGATTACTTGAGAACTTGCTTATGATCTCATATTCTACGTAAAATTATCAAGTGATCTATTTTCTCACTCATGTAATTATTTTTTCAAGATCCTCATAGGGGTCAATATTTTTGTAAAGATTGATTAATATGTGGTTAATTATGAAACCATTTGTGAGAATTATTTATTCTTATGGATGAATTTGTAGGTTTCATATTCTTGTTATTTTAACCACTTCTCTCATTAATCATTTGTTATTCTACTACTTTCTAATTCCTTAAGTAGAATAATAGTGAATTTTAATTCACTTTTATTATTATCTTATAAAGTCATCATCCCACTATCACTAGAACTTTTAATACTAGTGTACCCTAATGATAATCCTAATATTTTTTTGGTATATTAAGGATTAGTGAGAGTATATATAATCTTGTATTATCTCTCGAAACTTATATATTTTTTAGTGTCATATAATCTTGTGCACATTTAATTATGATATGACATATTCTATAGGGCTTTTCTATTTATTTTTGTCCTATTTTTATTGAGATACATAAAATCCATTGTATCTTTGTAGACATCTTTAACTGATGTTAAGGTCATTTTGTTGGGTACTGCACATTAATCCTTTTGGCATACAATTATGCATTGTGCATCTCTTTTACCCAAATTTAATATTGATAAAAATTTTAGAAGTATATAATTTTGTATCATGTCTTGAGACTTATCTATTTGTATTGTCATATATTCTTGTGCACATTTAATTGTGATATGACATACTTTATAGGACTTGACTATTTATTTTTGTCCTATTTTAATTGACATACATAATTCATTGTATCTTAATAGACATCTTTAATGGATGTTAAGAGCATTTTGTTGGGTATTGCACATTAATTCTTTTGGTATGCAATTAAGTATTGTGCATTTCCTTACCCAAAATTTCACATTTTGTTTGGTCAAAATTCTATAAGTATATTGTAGATGCAATACTCCTATCGAGTGTGATTTTCTACTTTGTAAAAAAGTGCTTATTATGATAGTACTCCTATTGAGTACAATTTTGCACTATTGAAGTACTTATGAATTTTTTTGTTTGGACCAATTATCTAAGTGTTTGCTCAATTGACATTTTGTGGCCACAATAATCTGAGTATCATTTTATATAAACTAGGTGTCTATGTGGTTTTAGTAGGGAATTTATGGATTTCCTACTTATCTTTGGATTCTTACATAGTCACTCTTTTTTGAAACTCAGATTAGTTAAATGTCAAATATTATAGAGCATTTATGTAGCCTATATGTAATTACATATGTTATTGGGCTATGATGAATAATTAGATGCATGTAAATTATGCTTTCTCACCTATATAATTTTTCGGACTCAAGTAAAAAAAAGTTTATATTAATTAAATATTTTTTTATTCACTGATCAAATACTTAACTTTGGAGTTTTATAACTCATATGGTTTGGTTAAGTTTTGATGTCTTAGATCAGTGGGAGTCTGAAAATTTTCTTATGAGATATGTGTGAAGTAATATAATTTTAGTAACATATCTCTTAGCATTTTTGGATGCTTGAGACCATGTAATATCATTTTATTGAACTACATTATTCTATATACTTTATGAGAAATATTTATGATATATATCCCTATCGGATATTATTTTGTAGCTCAAATTTCTCATTGTCTATAATTGTCATTCTAGCTTAATGATTTATCTTTGTATTATTGATTAATACCATCCAAGTGGGAGAATGTTGGAAATAATAGTGGATTGGTATTAATCAATTATATTTTATCATTATCTGGCAATTTAAGATTTGGTGATAATCATATCTTATAATATCTTTATGATTATTTGAATGGGATTATAGTAAGATTGACTCTGTGATGGGTTGAGTCAATCATAAAAAGCCCATTTGAGGGGTCTCTGCCTACCCTGGGGGATTATAAATTTGCCATCCCATTAAGCAAATTATAACAACAACAAAAATACACATTCTCTAGAATAATCCCCTAGAAAGTAGGTATTAAAACCCTCAAGAGTTCTTATTGAACTCATATCTCTACAATAATCATTCATAGGGTTTTTGTTTTTAAAGATCAAGAACTTCAATTCAATATATATGAGGTATACAGATTCTCTTTCCTCTACCTTTTTATATTTAATTCTCTATACATACTATAATGTTGTATCTAATTCATATTAAGATTTCTTTTTATTTCCATCATTATAGACCTGAAGACACATCCAAATCATGAAAAGAAGGCATCCATTCGTGTCAGCCAGCCGAATGTGCAGAAACAGACCAAGTTACATGATCAGGTAGGAGGCATGAAAAATCATGCCAAAATGGATGGAACTCCTCATGAGAATGGGGATGATTCTCCTAGGGTGAGTGTTCTTCAAGAACTAGAGTTGATACATCAGTATCAAAAGTTGGGTGAACACTTTGTCTTTGGTGGCTTGGAAAGTTTGACAAGTAGGCCAATTATGGCCACCACAGACGAGATGGAGGCAAACCCTTTTAGTAATGTAGAGTATGTTATCCTCGCTAGAGGGTCTTCTATTGTCCCTTTTTGAGTAGTGACGGGAATTCAAGAGGAAGAGGTTCCAGTCATGAGCCATATCTCAGCAAAAAGAAGTCACATAATGGACGCCTCAGACATCCTCATCATAAATCACTTCTCAACCGAAGCAATTCACAATGATGATGGTATGGCAGAAGTGGAATGGAAGAGAGTAGTTGTATGCTAAATGTAACACAAATGAATCATTTTGCGGCTCAATCAACTAATTGTTTTTAAATGAAAAGAGTTCTGGAATGTGTAGAGGTTTTAACCAAAGATCACTAGTTTTTTCATCTCAGTGTGTGTTGGAAAAAACATACTGATGAGTTGCTTATGCAAGTGCTCACGTACAAAACAAGAGAACACTATGGGTGACTTTAATTCCATTTTGCACGAGCATGACAGAGATGCTACATCTCTTTCACCGTCATGGAGAGGGATATGAGGCTTCATGGAATTCGTGCCTTCAAACCAATTACTAGATCTGGGTTTACACAGTAAAACCAATTGCATAAGTAAAAGAATATTAACATAAGTAATATTTAACGAGTGAATCAGGACCATTCCAATGAGTCACAACAATTCTGATTTGAAGTAGATAGCAAAATAAGAGAGAAATTTGGTTTTATAATGCAATGGGTTAAAGACCTAGAATTATGATTTCATTGCAATGTTTTTACTCCCTATTTACTAAGCAATTTCATTAGCGATAAAGTATCAATTTGTTGTGATAAGTTTGATTATTCACATCACACTATAATCCTAATTTGTTATGTAGTTTGATAATGCAAGATTCCAAATTAAGACAAATTTCTTTTTATCCAATCGAAAGTTTGCTCGATGAATTTGATCCATTCTACTAAGACAATAGATACTTATTTCCTAGATCAATTGTTTAAACATCAATGTCATGAATATTCAAACAATTAAAATGTAACTGATAAAATAGATAATAAATTAATCATTGAATGACATATGCAAAGTGCAAGAGGAATTACAAAGAGTTACATCATAACCCTACAAAAGAGGAGTTTAGTCAAACATGGTTAATGCAAAACGAAACATTCTTCTAAATAATAAAGTACATAAAAATAGATAAATAATTATTCTAGGGAACACTCTAAATTGCTTCATCCAAAAGCTTCCTTATCGTTCTTCCCCTTTTGAGTCACGAATTTATCTCTTCTTCTAAGTTAAAATGAATCCCTTTTTTTTTCTCGTATTTATAAGAGAGTTTTGGCTTTTTTATGTTTTTTTCTCAGGGCCCACATAGCACAGTAGTGCTGACATGAATATTTAATAATTGTTCTAAAAAAGGCCCAATTTTTCTTCCTATTTCTTAAGTACATGTTTAAAGTAAGAATAAACACTAAAAAATGAGTTTTTCCAACAAATATGCAATTCTTTTCTTACAAATAGATATTAATCATGACAAAAATATGAGTAAAAATCTGGTTTATCAACCTCCCCACACTTGGGCATTACTTGTCTTCAATTGATTTGATTTAGCTGTAGAAAACATTCATTAAATTATTTTTTTCAAAAAAGAGTATTTTCATAGAAACCTTAATTAGACTTGAGTTAGAGCAAATGTAGCTAATTGCCAAGAAAAGGTGTTTATTTCACCACACTTGGGGGTTTAGGGACAAGAGAATTTCAGCACTCAAACATCAATACAAGTAAGGCTACTTAGGACAATTGTATATCAGTCATGTCAAATAAAATTACTTCAAAATAAGCAATTATGTGGATTTTACAAGGATGTAATGGGGTCGGAATAGTTGTGTCAGGTGTGGAAAATAAAAAAGAAAGGGAAAATACAAAGGCCTAACAATATAAAAAAATTATAATTTAATTTTTTAAGGACCATAAAATTTCCAAGAAACAATCTCCTTATTTTTAGAACTTTTCAATACCTTTGATTTAACTTTATAGCCTTTTTTGCTCTCTCTTTCTTTAAAAGTTTCTTTTTCTCTCTTCTTTCCTTTTTTTTTCTTTTTCATATGCATATATGTTTTTCTGTTGATAGAGCTAGGTTTCTTCTTTTATGAGGTCAACTTTAAATTCTTTTTCACTTTTGTCATTAATTTCACCCTTTTTAATGGTTACTCCATGGTGATGATAATTGGTCACTCTTTAAATATATGGCAGGAAAACTACATCTTAAGTTTTACTAATCTAATTTTTTTTACCATAAGAATGTTTATTATCAGCTAAAGTAGTGGTAAGAACATCTTCAGGAATATTCATATCCATTGTGAGGAGACAATATTATCACATAATCTCAGATTCCCTTCCCATACTTAAAGCTAACAGTGTCCCCAATGCTTAATGTTAAAATTAAAATAAATTGAGAAAACAAAACAAACAAAATAAAAGAAAAGAGAAAAAAACAAGAGCTCAAAGAAATAAAAAAATTAACTAAAAAAGAAAACGAAACATAAGCAAAGAAAAACCATAGAATGACAGGTTAATTCTTAACAAACGCTTGTTTAACATTTTGAGCTTGACAGTTAAGATATGGTTAGGGTGGCCTATTTCTGAGCCCAAAACTGATTGCTCAATGCTTAACTTGTTGGTGTGCCTTAAATGAGACAATTTTATTATTTGTATAATTCCCACAGGTGCTCTTTGTGGAGGTCAATACCCTTTATGCCATGAATGATCCACCCAAGGGCACGATTGATGCCTTACCTTTCCCCTTCCCTGTGAGATCTGTGGAGTTGATAATTAACAAAGGAGGATTAGTAATAACAGAATTTGAATTAGATGAAGGAGATTTTTGCTTCATAAAGAAAGGTTTCTCCATTAAGGGTTTGGGTTTTGATTCACAACCCTAATCCAACTCTTTGAAATTAATTGCATCCATGTCATTTTTGGCGTGTATGAAATTGTAGGTAGTAAAGGAGACAAACTTTTTGAATATTTCAAAAGTAGCTTTTTCTTCCCCTAGATTGAGGGTAAGCATGTCCTGCCTTACTTCAATAACATCATCACGTTTGTTGAGGAAAAGACGCCCCAATGTGATCGAAACATCCTTATTTCCTTCCATATCTAACACAATAAAGTTTGTATGAAAAATAAAATTACCCACTCTGATTAAAACATCCTCTATTATAACCTTAGGATGAGTTAGAGATCTATCAGTAAGTTGTAGGGTGATGTTTGTTGGTTGTGGTTTCCTAATGCCTAATTTTTTGAAAATAGAATATGGGATTAGATTTATGCTTGCCCCTAATCACATAAGTATTTTTCAAAAAATAAGGTTCCTATGGTGTAAGGAAATGTAAACCTTGTAGGATCTTTCAGTTTAGGGGGTAACTTATTTGAAATCATAGTAGAACATTCCTTATTGAGGTTTATTGTTTCAAAATCAGCCAATTTCTTTTTATTGGAAATAATTTCTTTCAGAAATTTGTCTATTTTGGCATTTGAGCTATGACCTCTGTAAAAGGAATGTTGATATGCAGTTTTTTAAACATATGTATGAATTTACGAAACTGCTTATCATGCGGTTGACTTTTTAACCTTTGAGGGAATGGAACTCTGCTTATGAAACATATGTATGCAGTTCCTCCTTTGGCAGCATGACACACACTCTATTTTTATTTGCCAGACCACTATAAAAGATCTAACTTATTCTTTCCAATGGCAACTGGTGGTGAGGGCAACTGCCCAACATCTCTTGAAATCTATCCCAGGCTTCAATGAGAGATTTTTGTTCATACTGGGAAAATTTTGCAATATTACTTTGCAATTGATCATATTTGGTGGTAGAGAAATATTTCCTTGAGAATTTATGAGAGCATTTTTCCCAGGTGCGAATGCTGGCTCTAAAAATGACCCCAACCAATCCAAATTTCTCCCATTTAATGAGAATGAGAAAGCAGCAAGCCTTATTATGTCTTGGGTCACCCTTAAGTAGCAGACAATGTTAGTTATCCTTAGGAAGCGCTTTAGGTGAGCATTGGGTCTTCTAATGGTAAACCGTTGAAATGTCTATTCCCAATCATCTTCAATAGTTTTGATTTCAATTCAAACATTTTCTTCCCAAAGTTAGGGAGCATGATGCTATTAGTTCCCCCCACCATAGGGTGAAGAAATCTTGTAATGTTTGTTAAAAAATATCATCTTCCTCCCCCTGGATCATGTTCAAGTGTTGCCATTATTCTCTATCTGACTCTATTCCTGCGAGCAATTCTTTCAATCTCAAGGTTATATTCTAGGCCAGGCCCTTGAGATTGAGTGTGCATAAACTATTCACAGAAAAAGAGATTAAATCGCTGCGGCTAAATAGAAAAATAAAGATAGAAATATTGAATAAAAAGGCAAATAAATAAAAAGGAAAGATAGAAAACTAAAATATCAATCAACAAAGGAATAATGGAGATGATAAAAGAAAATATCAATCAATAAAGCAATAAATGAGATGAGAAAAGAAAGCAAGGACAAGTAGTAATACTAAAGGAAATAAAGAAAATAAAATAGAAAAAGATTGTTCAATCATTTAAATTAATTTAATCGAGAACTGGACACAATCTAGTCCCTGGCAACAATGCCAAAAACTGGATACGTAAAATACCACTGCTTAAGGGCAAGCGTACCATATGCAATAGTAACAATAGACCTAAATCCAGATATCATACCCAAGGGATCATATCTTGTTCTCAATTAATTCAATTTAAAAGTAAAAGAACAATTAAAGAAATAATATTTTAATGAGTGAGTTAGAACAATTTTAGTGAGTCACAATAATTTAAATTTGGAGTAAATAGTAAAATAAGAGAGAAATTTGGTTTAGAATGCAATGGGTTAAGACCTAGGATTGTGATTTCAGTACAATGCTTTTGCTCACTATTTACTAAGCAATCTCATTCTTTGTCATTCAATGATTACTAATAAAGTACCAATTTGTTGTGATGAGTTTGATCATTCACACCATACTATAATCTTAATTTGTTATCTAGTTTAAGCATGCAGGATTCCAAATTAGACTAGTTTCTTTTTACCCAATCGGATGTTTGCTCGATGAATTTGGTCGATTTACCAAGACAATAACGTACTTACTTCCCAGATCAATTGTTTAAACATCATTAATCATGAGTATTCAAACAATTAAAATGCAGCTGATAAAATAGATAAGTAAATTAATCATTGAACAACATAAAATAATCATATAAAGTGTAAGGGAGAATTACAAAGAGTTACATCATAACCATAGAAAAAAGGATTTAGCCAAACAAGGTTAATGCAAAGTCAAACATTCTTCCAATAACAAATAGGTAAATAATTACTATAGAGCATCTGAATTGCCTAAATCTCAAAGCTTCATAATCGTTCTTCGTCTCTTTGGTCACAAATTTATCTCCTCTTTTGAGTCAAAATGGGGTTGGACTTTTTTTATGTTTTTTTTCTCGAGGCCCACGTAATCGTGCTGACCTGGATCTTCAATAATTGCTTTGAAAAGACCTGATTTTGCCCTTTTCCCCCGTTTCTTAAGTACATGTCTAAAGTAAGAATAAACACTAAAAAAATGAGTTTTTCCAATAAATATGCAATTTTTTCCTTATAAATAGATATTAATCATGATAAAAATAGGTAAAAATTTGGTTTATCCGAGAGTTTGGATAGGGTGTTGGTTAACTTAAAGTGGCAACTCCAATTTCAACAAGATATTATGTTTCATCTTTCATTTTTTAAGTCTAATCATCGTCCTATTCTACTCAGATTAATAGATAAGATAAAGGCTAATAGGAGGCAACATCATTTCCATTTTGTTGCAGCTTAGCTTATACACCCTGATTTTCGCTGGTTTTTAAGTGGTTTTTGAAAAGAAAATGAGGTCTAGCAGGGTAGTTCCAAAACTTCATGAAGTCCTACGAAAATGGAATGCTAAATTATTTGACAATATTTTCAAATGGAAGCGACAACTTCTGAAACAATTGGACAAAATTAATTGTCAGTTAGCAATAAACCAATCACCTTATTGGGAGGAGAAACAACATGACACCTGGCTCTAGTATCAATAAGATATGAGATAAAAGGAATTGTTGTGGTTTATGAGATCACATGTCAAATGAATCTTGTATGGGGACAATAACTCTCGTTATTTTCATGCAGTGACTGCCATTTGAAGAAGGAAGAATCGTATTGAGGTCCTGCGAGACCTAGACAAGAATTGGGTTGGAAGTTCAAGTGAGTTAGAGCAACATGTAAACACTTTTGTTAGAAACTTGTATTCAAATGATTGCCCAAGGTTATTTCCAAGTCTCTTGGAGGATGACTTAAAATTGTTAAATAAAACCATTTCAAGAGTGGAGATTAGGAAAGTTGTTTTTTCCACGGGTAATTTCAAAGCACCGATTGAAAATGATTTGCAAGGTGTGTTCTATAAGAGTAATTGGAATATTGTAAGATAAGTTTTCTATAATCTGATTGAAAATGCATTCGATAATCCTTTAATGATAGGGGCGATAAATTCTACACTCATCACCTTTATTCCCATAGTGGAATTAGCTACCTCCATACAACTTCTGGCCTATTAGTTTATGTAATGCATCATACAAGACGATCACCAAGATCTTGTCCATGATTGCATACTGTCATGGAGAAACTAGTACACCCTTGCCAGAACAACATCATCCCTAGAGGAGTAGTAGTGACAGCATCATCATTGCATAAGAGATAGTCCACTCTATGAAGCACAAGAAAAGGCTCATGGGTTGGATGACTATTAAAATTGATTTAGACAAAAGACTATGATCGGCTCAGTTGGGATTTTGTTAAAGACATTTTGCAGGACATTAGATCAATTGGGACTATGATCGTTTATTTTAGTTGATTCCACTAGTAGCAAATCATAAAAGTTGGAAGCAATCCAATTCTTGAAAGGTGGACCACAACTTTTGTACTTGGCTTTTGCTGATGATATTCTCTTGTTTGTAGAAGCATCATTAGATCAAGTGGACATGATAAATCAAGCCCTGCAACATTTTTTGTAGAAGCTTCGGTTAGAAATAAGCCACGAGAAAACATGGGTTTTATTCTTTTCTAACTTGTCATGAAAACAACAGGATCAAATTGCAAAATAGTTAGGTTTCAAAAAACACGCAATCTATTTGGGATCCCACTGCATCATGATCGTATATCTAGACAATCCTACCAATTCCTCATTGATAAAGAGAAGCAACAATTGAGTACTTGGAAAAACAAAAGACCATCCTTTGCATGTAGGCTTACTCTTGTGAAGTTAGTGGTGAAAGCCCTACCCACCTATGTGATGTAGACAAATTTGTTACATGTTGTAGTCTACAATACAATTAACAAGTACTGTAGATATTTTGTGTGGAAGAAATCTGATTCAACAAACAAAGTTCATTAGATAAGTTGAGATCGTCTATGTAAGCTAAAACAAATGGGAGGACTGAGTCTACAAACAATGAGACACCTGAATCTGGCTCTTATGAAAAAGTTTGGATGACATTTGCTCAGTAGGAGACATGCTATATGGGTTCAAACAATTCTATCCAAATACAAGTTTGGCGAATCAACCAAGCCTATCATTGATAACCGTAGAACAGGTAGCTACTTTTGAAAAGGCATTACAGGGGCATAGGAGAGTGTAACAACAAATGTGCTCTAGCAAGTTGGGAATGATCGGGATATTGATTTTTGGTTTGATGAGTGGGTACCTAGGAGGGCCCCTTGGTGGATTGGTGTACAAACCGATTTGTCATATGAGGCAATAACAAGGTGTGATTCTTTGTGACCATAGATCTTGGGATATTTGCAAGTTGGAATATCTTCTGTTAGCGAATGTAGTGCTCGATATAAGCAAATTTGAGTCACCTAAAGTGGATATGAATACTGAAAATCCTCTTTAGGAAAGGACGGTAGACGAACAATTCTCAACTAGAGCAACGTATGAAAGTCTGTTGGGACAAGATATTAGTTAGGCTATAATCTTGTGGAAGTGGGATAGGTCAAAGCGTATTTGACTATTTCTTGAAAGTTACTTGCGATATTCTACCAACAAATTATGCTTTGTGAGATTGAATGCATAGTCATAACATCTGGAGATAGTTAAAGACATCCAATATCCAAATTTTCCTTTTAGAACAGAATTTTGAGTGTTGAGTTATTGCATATCTAAAATTAGTGAAGATCTGTGGGAATGTCATGTGGGTTTAGATCTTTGGTATCGCTCTAGATGAAATATGGTAGAGGAGGAATAAGTACCTTTTCATAACAAGAGTCACTTGTGTTACTAGGTGATATACTCTGTCCATTCTCTCTATAAAGAACTCCAACAGATCTAATAGATGTGAGTTTGTTTGAAGGGTGTTGGGGTGTAGTATACTCAATCTAGTGGCATTGTTGCTTGGACGCCCCCAAACCCAAACAACCTCAAGATTAATTGTGATGCGGTTGTTCTCAGTTCTCAAAGGAAGGCGACTATAAGAGGCATAATGAGTTCTCTCGAGACCATTCTTCAGGCTTTAACAATGGCTTATGAAAATAATTTCGTAATTTAGTTATTGAATCAGACTCTCAATAAGATCCAATTATTATACAAAGGATTCTCTATTGATCATAAATTATATCCCTAGTTGACTAGGTGTATCAAAGGAGTGGGAAAACCCAATTGTGTAGGTTTGTTTTTGTTCCCAGAGAATCCAATTTGTTAGCCAATAGCTTTGCTAAGTTAGGTTTGACAATATATCAGACCAAGATTGTGTTTCATTCTGTCCAGATTCCTTATATTTTCTGTATTTAAGTGATTTAAGTTGTAAGATATCTTCTATATCAATATAATTTTCTCTTAATGAGCGATTGCCTATTCCATTCACAAAAAAAAAAGATAATGTTTAGTGTAACTTCTTTTTTTTGGCTTCAATATTACTTTTAAGAAGATATTGTTTAATATTTTTATCATACTCCAAAACAGTAAATTATGTCCTCATCAATTAAATTTATCATTGAAATAAAAATTAAATAGCAAAAACCAATTAAAAAATTGTTATTACATAAATTAAAATAGAGAAATCCAAAAGTTGAGAAAAAAAACATCATTAAATTTTTTTATCATAACAGCTGTAATGAATAATTTTCTAAGGATTTTTAGGAACAATTCCTATGCGTTATCAATTAATTAGGAATTTACTATTATTTATTTATATATTTAATTCTTGTTTATTTATTTAAATAAATAGATACATTAGTAACTTTTACTCATTTTTAATATTTTATATAATATATCAATTTTCTATTTTGATAGTTTAAATATAGTATAATATATTTTTCATATTTTTATTAAAATAATTGTTTTATGTATTTTTTAATATGATATCTAAAATCAGTGGTATTTAAGATAAGAAAAATTCATTTATATATATATATATATATATATATATATATATATATATATATATATTACGAGAAGATAGAAAGCTTTCTTTACACTCTATCCAATAACAACCCTTTTGTATATAGTAAGTTTGTTAACTTTACTAATTAATATTAAGTCATGTAAATGAAATGTTGTGATTGGATATCAGTATGTTTGTTCTTAATTCTTAAATACTGGATTGAGGAGAGAGACATTAATTATTTTTAATATTAGGCTGATCTTGTAAAAAAATAAGAACTCCAAATGGAAATAAAATCTTTTTCTCCAAGATTTATCTTTCCAAAATCAAATCTTACATTTAAGATCGGCCTAAAAGAATATGCACTACCTATGCTCTTAGTGAATTATATGACAATTTTCGGTTAATCCTTTTCCCTCCAAAATGTCTATTCAATCACTCTCTTTTCAAATTATTGATTAAATTTTAAGTGTATATCTCTCCACTTTATTTTCCTTTGATTTAATCATTAAATGATCTTTCTCATATCTCAAACACTTTTCAAAATACAAATTTTAAATTTTAAAAATCAAATTTCAAACTTCAAAATATCTTTACTTTATTTTTATTTGATTTGGTCATTAAATGACCTTTTTTAACATTTTGAAACCTTTTCAAAATACAAACTTTGAATGCAAAATGGTATGAAAACAATTGAAAAGGAAAAAAATTGTTGAAAAAATAACAATAAACTATAAATATTTATATTATATTTGAATAGAAAACTTATTTTTTATATATTTTCTAATTTGATCTATGTTTCTCAAGCAACATTTTTTTAAATAGTTAAGATTTAGATAAAACAATTAACTTAAATAAAACCGAACAACTTGTCCCAATCATAATCAATTTTAAATAATCTTCTTAGATTTTTTTTTAGTTGAAGTCACGCACCCTATTCAACTAACTCAGGTAGACCCCTCCATTTTGAATTTAAAAAATCAAATTTTAAATATGATGCATTAAAAATATTTTGATATGAGATTTATCTTTTCTCACCATTTTAATATCTTTTAATTTAAAACTAATTTCAATTAATCTTAATCTTATTCGAGGTATATTATTTAATAAATAATAAATCAAATTGCATAGAAAGCATAAAATATATTTGTATTTTAAAAGTTTTTATTTAAATAATTTCTTTAAATATTGATTAAATTTTAAGTATATATATCTCCACTTTAATTTTCATTTAATTTGGTTATTAAATGATCTTTCTCAGATTTTGAAACTCTTCTCAGATTATAAATTTTGAAATTTAAAAATCAAATTTCAAACTTCAAAACATCTCTCCACTTTATTTTTATATGATTTGTTATCCACTTAAATAGAAAATTCCTTAAAAATATATTTATATTAGTTTTAGTATATAATTGATAATTATTGCATATATATATTATATATATATAATATAATATAATATAATATAATATAATATAATATAATATAATATAATATAATATAATATAATATAATATAATATAATATAATATAATATAATATAATATAATATAATATAATATAATATAATATAATATAATATAATATAATATAATATATGTCGTTTTATTATTTATACTTTACTTTAAATAGAGTTTTATATCTATAGCATATTTCTATTTTTTAAAAAAGTTAATTCCGTATTTATTTTTTATTATCTGTATGACCAACTTTATTATTTCAATAAATAGTACATCGATTTTATAGATAATACATTTCCAGTATGTAGAAAGTTATAGGTCTACATTAATGAATGTTATTAAACTCAAGAGTCTCCATAGACTCGTGCAAGTTTCATAAACTTGATTCGTAGACTCGTAGGAGTTTACTTTAAAAATAAAAAAATATAAATAAAATAATTAAATATTTCAACAACATAATAAATTAAAATAGTAAATAATGAATTTCACAATACTTAAATATAAAAGGCTACAATCCATTACTATCACATAATAATTACAAAGGTGATGATAATAATGGTAGAACATTCTTATAGATGTTTGATGTTGTGGGTAAAAAAAGTTTGATGCTATTAGATGCAAGTGTTCTTTGAAAAAAAAAATCCCAAATTGTTGACTGAATGACTCAATAATAAACTCGAGAGTTTACAAAATTTACATAGAGTCTATTGAGTTTACCTAATGTTTGCTAAAGAGAGAGTTTGTACACGAGTTAAAGGGTTAGTGAACTCATAAACTCATAAGAGTTAGCCAATTAATTGAGAGTTTGATAACCACGTCAATGGATAAAGTTAATGCATTCCTTTTTTTTTTAATGACCTATGATACAAGTGACACACTTTTCTACCCCAACATACTTTATTCTTTAATAAAAAAAATATAAAAATTTGTTTATTTAAATATTAGACTTGACAGTTAGGTAAAAAGATTCACATCACACAATAGACTCATCCTAATTCCAATTCCAAATTACAATTCTAAACATCATAAATATAATCAAAACAAATAAAATCATGAACAAAATGATTAACACCAGAAAGCAAAATAAATAAATAAAGCAAAAAGAAAACAAAAAAGAAAAGGGAAAAGAACCTATCACTGGCTATTCCCTCCCCCACACCTCTGCCAGCTGCAAACAACAACCTTTGTCTAGCTCCAACCACAACAACAAATAACCTTTTCAATGAAAGATTTGTTCCTAAAAGCACAAAATTATCATGATTAAAGGTTTAAAATCAAACTTATAAAAGGGGCATTGTGAATCTAAGAAAGGGGTTCTCAGGGCAGAGAAAATAATTTTACAGAATAAAAAAGAATTGCTAAGAGAATCAAAGTGAGGGAAAAGAGAAGGCACACATAATAGGTACTCACCCACATTCTCTTCTTTACTTCTAGTTTTTTAAATTCGGTAAAAAAAAATTACGAAGACAAGAAGGAAAAATTGGTTACCTCTGTTGGCCACCATCAGAAACGATCTCTAGTAACAAGGGGTGTTGCCGAAAGCTACTCGTCTGGAACTCCTTCCTTCTTGCTATTTCTTTCCCTGTGTGCACACTCCTTTGTCTTAGTTAGGCATTAGGGATTTCATCCCTTTTAGTTCAAAGTTTAGCCATATTTTGTTTAATTTTTTCTTCTTTTTTCTTTTCTTTGCCTTTTTTATCCATGTAACCACCATGAGCTAGGCCCAACCCATATTTTTAAAAAAAACCAACCCCACCTCTTTTTTCTTCGTTTTCATTTTCCTTCTTTTATTTTCTATCTTTCTCCCTTTTTCTCTTCTTTTCTTTTTTTTTTTCTTTTATTATTTTTACACATTTTGATCTAGTTAAAATATTAGTACAAATACAAGAAACAATGAGCAATGAATTAATACTTAAATTCAGTTCTCAAGAAAAGAATAATAATAATATTCATTTCTGTAAAAAGCGAAAATTCATAAATTTTTTCTCATGAAAATATTTAAATTTATCTGCTTGTAGTTTAATGTGACATTTTTTATCCTTTGAAAATTAGGAGAATATAAACTATGATAATTTTGTTTACTTAAAATTCTCCATTAATTAATTCTAATTTATAATAAAATTCTTCTATAAGTATAATTTATAATAAAAAACTTAACTTTCTTATTACTATTTTTATTTGTAATATTTCTTTAACAGAGATAAACTAATTAATTAAATATGACATCTTTTTAATCTTATGATTTTAAGACATGAGTTTGGACAACTTTTTGTCTTAAAAATTTGTATAAATTATGATATTTTTTTATACTTAAAATTCTTCATTAATTAATTCTAGTTATAATAAAATTTTTCTGTAACTATAATTTAGAATAAAAATCTTAACTTTCTTATTACAATTTTTATTTGCAATATTTCTTTAATATAGATAAAATGATTAATTAGATGTGATATCTTTTTAATCTTGTGATTTTAAGGTATAAGTTGGGATAACTTTTTGTCTTAAATCCCGTATCTAAAAATTAAATTTGTATAAATTGTGATAATTTTGTGCACTTAAAATCTCCATTAATTAATTCTAGTTATAATAAAATTCTTCTATAAGTATAATTTATAATAAAAATCTTAACTTTCTTATTACCATTTTATTTGTGATATTTCTTTAATAGAGATAAAAGGATTAACTAGATGTGACATATGTTTAATCTTGGGATTTTAAGGCATAAGTTGTGACAACTTTTTGACTTAAATCTCATCTCTAAAAAATAATTTACTGGTCAAAATTATATTTCTAAAAAACAAAAATAATCTAAAAGGATAAAAATATTCCAATAGATTGACTAAGGTGTACACTCTTGTAATTTTAAATTTTATGACGTATGCGTTGTAACAGTTCATAAATCCTAAGTTTAATAAAGTAAAATTGAAAATAAAACATGTTAACAAATACATACTTAAGAAGAACTACGTAAACTCTTATTCTCCATTGCATTTGAAGATATATAAGGAGCAGAGGAGCGCTGAGGAGCACTCTTGTCGAGCCAAATAAATTAATAATAATAATAATAATAACCTCTTTTCTAAATATAATATTAAAATATGGTTGCGAATAATAATAATAATACTTTTTTTAATAAGCAATATTTTTATTATTATAATAATAATAACAATAATAATAACAATAATAAAGTCTTATCTTTTTGTTTTACTTTAGTTATTTTAGGGTAAGATAAATATTTTAAAAAATTAATAATTTGCTTAATTAATTAGAGGTAATAGTCTTTATGACCAATATTGTAAGGTTTTGATACATTCCTTACGCGTAATTCACTCCCAAACTCAAATTTAGTTTCGTCGACCATTTTTTTTTTAAGGTTTTTCCCAATGTTTTCCTAAAATAAATATTCGTGGTGACTCCTCTGATTTTTAAATCATCTTTCGTCATCCTGTTGAAACCCACGTATTGACAGATGGCGACTCTACTTTTATCTTCAATATATCTATTGCCTTTTTTTCTTTTCTTTCCTTGTTATTTAGCATATGTTGTATGTAAAATATGGTTTTTTTAAGCCTTAGGTTAGAGAACTTTTCATATGTTATATGTTCGTTGTTTGTTTTGCACATTGGGTAGTTTTGGAATTACTCTCATCACACACTTCACCTACACGATTTTCACACACTCATGAGTGAGGTTCTCTACCTGAGCTTGAGTGTAACTTAAGATAAGTGAAAGGTTGAGTAATGGTAATCTTTTGGATGTACATCCTATGTGGTTATTTTGAAGGGCCTCACCTAGAGTTTGATCCTTTCAAGGATATTATCGCTTATAATAGTTTACCTATGCTTGTGATAAATATTCCAAGAAAGGGTCCTTGGCTTTAGACACCTCATTTTAGAACCTAAGAATCACCTATTGGGGAGGAACACATACTAGAAGGATCCGTAGGGATGTCAACTTTTAAGTATACCTTCAGTAGGACACAATGGGAGTAGTAGTGTTCTCTTGCATTGAAAATAACATAACATATGCAAAACAAAATTTACAAAAACATTGTTCACTAATTCGTTTCATCTGCATCTTATTTCATTACAAAAAAAGGAAGGATTAAATAAAAAGAATAAAGAAGTTGGAGTGGTAGTGACATGATAAAAAATATATACATTTCTCATGAAATATCATACATTCATTTTATTTTCATTGCAATAAAAATAAGAATTAGGATCATTATAGCATGTTGCATTCTTACAATGTTTTAGAGAGCCATAAGGACCTAATACTTGTCTGCAAGAATTTTTAGCATAACATGGAATCAGATTTTAGAAAGACTTTGAAGTTGAAAGTTAAGCAACCTGATGTGAAGGCCTTGAAGAACCTCGTTAGAAGGTTGAAGACCATTCAACAAAAAAAATTTGTTGGGAAATACGGTAATATTCTCGATCTACTAGAGGCAAACATTCAAGAAGGAGTTCTCACTACCCTGACCCAATTCTATGATCCTCCATTAAGGTGCTTCACATTTCGGGGCTTCCAATTAGCTCCAACGTTGGAAGATTTTGAACAAATTTAGGGTTATTCCTCAAATAATGAAATGCATTATCTTTACATGGGGTATTATCCTTCACTGTCCTTAATTGCCATATTCTTGAACATTGAAGTGAAAGAGCTAGTGGGTAAAAAAGAGATGAAATGAGCCATTGATGATTTCTCAGGAGGATATATTGAAAACTATGCACAATATCTGGCAAAAAATGGAGAATGGAATGGTTTCATGGATGTGCTTGCCCTCCTCTTCTATGGGATCATAATCTTCCCAAATCTTTAAGATTTTATAGACTTTGCAGCTATCAATGTCTTTTTAGCCTACAAGCAACAAAGAAGAAACCAGTGCCAGCAATTCTTGCAAACATATATCACACCCTTAGCTTGCGCCATGAAAAGAAAGGTGGAACCTTTCTGTGTTGCTTACCTACACTATACATATGGTTCACATCTCACATGTTCAAAGGAAATGGTTGGATAGAAAATTAAGAGCAAAAATGATTGCGCCCGTGATCTTGAAATCTTAGTGTAAGAACAATATCTTGATGCTTATGGAGCCTAGAGATAATTGATTTGATATCTCATTGTGGAGATTTTCTTAATGTACCACTCATAGGAACCAAAGGATGCATACATTACAATCTGATCCATGCTTTGAGACAATTTGGCTACCCGATAAAAAGTCAATCAGTTGAGGAATCAATAACTCTTTTTATTGTTCATGGATTGGATCAAAACTTGGAAATGATCCATAAAGTTAGACAAACTTGAAATCAAGTTGTTTGTAGAGGAAATGGATTAGAAGTTGGAAGTTGGGTGGTAGACAAAAGTTATAATTAATGGCTTGAAGAAAGGGTGCAAAAAATCAAGTTACCTTTCATGGTTTAGCTCCAGTCATTGAAAACGAGCCTACAGACCCCTCTATAAGTCCATATGAAATAGAAAAACTAAAGGAGGAATTAAAAAAGTTTGATAAAGAAAGAAAAAGGTTGAAAATAAAATTGGAAAAGGCTTGTCAAGAACACCAAATAGCACAAAAAGAAAGTGCATGATGGATAAAAGAAGCCAAGAAGAAAGCAAGGATAGAGGAAGAAAACTAGTTCAAAATGAAAAAGCTATTTAAGTGCTGCTAACACAGAGTTGGGAATGCGAAAACAGAAAGGGACGAAGCTAGTGCTGATGCTTTACAGTGGAAGAGAGTCTATGAAGAATGCAAAGTGACAGAGAGAAACACTCGCAAACAACTTGATGATTTAAACAATAGTTAAAAATGGTTGTGGTTGAATATGAAAGTAAGGTCCAAAATGAGAATAAATTGAATGAAAACCTAGTATTGGATCACAAAGTAATAATAAATGAGGAATTAACAAACCATTTAGAGCAACTAAATGAAATTATTGAAAAGTTGCAACAAAAACGTGAGGTTTGGGCGCATAATGTTTTGAATCGGGCTTTACAAATTAAACGAGTGCTTAACGAAGCCTTGTACTATTTGCGAAGGGTTGAATAGATGACTAATCCTCTTCCCACGCCTATCAAGATTTATAAGTCATTGACTATTGTAGAGGCATGATAAGGTAAATCAGAAACATGACTAATAGTGACGAATGATGATTTGTATCTTTGGTTGTATAGGGACAATATTGTTGTATTTTGTAATATGTTGTCCCTATTAATGGCATGTACTTCTTTTTATTAATAAAATTGTTATTGGTGTTTTACTCTTCAATTCTGGTTTTCTTCCAACCTAGTACTTAAAATGTGATGTTCTATAGGAAAAGTTAAAAAAAGGGAGAGAGAATTCACACATGCGATACTTTGAGGCATTGTATTTTGTAAGGCTTAATACTTAGAACACGACGATTTACAGGAAAATTCTAAAAAGAAGATGTTCGTATGTAAATCTTCACATCCTGCTGAGGCTTAGTACTTAAGACATGATGTTCCTGAAAGTCTCACGAAAGATAGTTGTGTTCCTCTAACTACATGTTGAGAAAAATAATGTTTATGCACGAGTTAAGAAACTTTGGGTCTCTAATAACCTTGTATTTCTTGGAACTAATAGAGTAACTGCATTTTCATTTCATCATATACTCGAAAAAATTCTTCAACAGAGTAAAAATAGAAGATAAAAGATTGAAGCAAAGAAATCGTCCCTACGACACCCTTACGAGACTCGTGCTAAGATTAGAATCACGAAGGAGTTGTGGAAGACTTGGGGCAACAACATGAAGCGCTAAAAGAAGAGATGCACCATATGAAACAACATATGGACAAGATCTTGGAGATGCTACAATCCATTAAATACATAAATGCGAATCATTCAAAAGAACCTCAAGTTGTGTCTTACCATCCTCCTGAATTTAATCCAGTCCTACAATTTAATGTATCAGTACCATTCCCTTCATATGGCCTTCCTCTTGGCTACATGCCACATATGACCACCAATGGTATAGAAGTTAATCACTCCATTGCTACTACAAATCCCCCATATAGCCTCCCTCTAGGTTACACCCCACTGATAGCCAATAACCCTGAAAATAATTCCCACACTTTTACCACCATACCTCCTAACCAAACACAAGCCCTACACTGAAACTTTGAGACTAACAACTGGAAAATTGCACCCTAAAATATCATCTACACACCTCTAGTTAACGCCACTTCTCCTGAGGAGCTCCAAAGTTACCAATGTATCAACCCTAAACCAACCATTGTGGTTCACTCTAAAGAAACTGAAGACAACCTATCCAATGATAAGTTGTTGTTTTTAGAAGAGCGATTAAGGGCCATTGAGGGAATTAATCATTATACTTTTGGTGTTGCTAACTTATGTTTAATCCGAGATGTCTTAATTTCACATAAGTTGAAGGTTCCTGAGTTTGATAAATACAAAGGAGACTGTTGTCCAAGAAGTCATCTAACCATGTACTGTAGAAAGATGGCTTCATGTGGCAATGATGACAAACTTCTAATCCACTTCTTCTAAGAAAGTTTAATAGGGGCAACTCTTAGTTGGTATATGAGGACAGATACATACATGGAAGGACTTGGCGGAAGCTTTGTTGAAGCAATATAAGTACAACATGGATATGGCTCCAGATTGTACATAGTTGCAAAACATGATGAAAAAAGAGAACAAAACTTTTAAGGAATATGCTCAATGATGGAGAGGTGTGGCAGCTCAAGTGAAACTTCTTGTGTTTAAAAAAGAGATGGTCACCATGTTCATTGATATGCTCCAATCACCTTTTTATGATAGGATGATTGGAAACATACCATCGAATCTTTCAGACCTGGTTATCAATGGAGAAAAAGTTGAGATAAGTGTAAGGAATGAGAAGATTTCTCATATGTCAACATGAGTGATAAGTGCAAAGAAGGAGAACGAATGCCATTATACTTGCTTCTACCATGCCCAACTATAACCCTATCCCTTTTGTGTCAATCATTGACCCCACTTCATGTATAGTCCATAAATAACAACAATTTCCCCACTACCATATTCCCAGCCTTATCCACTTGGAATGACTTATCATTTGCTCTACCACAAGCCCTACCACTTTCAACCTTTCAAATAAACTAGTTAGTAGGTCTAAACCCTAGCACAAATAACAATCCAAAAAAGGAAAACAACCAGAATAGAACATTCTCCCCAATTCCAATGATCTACGCTAAACTCCTACCACATCTTGTTCGTAACTCCCTAGTTGTCCATTTCCCCTTGAAACTCGTTCAACCACCTTACTCAAAAAGCTATGGCCCAAATTCCAAATGTGATTACATGCAGGTGCTATAGGGCATTCCATAAAAAAATGTTAGGGTTTGAAGCATAAGGTTCAAGATCTGATAGAAATGAGGATGTTGACTTTTAGGGAACAAGGGCCAAATGTTGGGAATAATCCATTCATAGGACACAACAATTCATTAGTGAACGTTATTGAGGGGGAACTTGATCAACATCTCATAAAAGAAGTAGGGAGAATTAAAACCCCCATGAGGGTTATCTTCGAGAAGCTGAGCAAATTTATAATGATTGAGGGTGAGGCCTCCAAAATGGATATTTGTTGTTTTCACTTAAAAATAAACACTTTATTGAAGACTGTCATGAGTTTAAGCAGATGTTGCAAGACTTAATGGACTCAAGTTTGGTATGTAAAGAGCGATGTTATTCCTTGCAAATCTTAATATATGTGATTCAGGTTCTCACCTTTTTTCTTGTTATGTTGTTTATTTTCTTTTGGGATTGAACCCCACAAGTCAAAAAGCAGCAGAAGAGGTAGGAATTGATATCAAGGGAGAAACTTGAGTTGTTGGGTTACTCTAATATGCATGTGACATTGGGGTAATGAGTTATTAGGATGTTTAATAATTTTAATTAGTATGAAACCTATTTATTATAAGGATTTAATTATCATTTTGGTAATCACGATTTATAAGAATTTTATTTGTGGTTTGTTTTGTTAGGAGAAATAGGATTTTATAACATTGAGTTTTCTTGAGAATTATTAAAGTGAAGTATATGTTCATATGAATTCTTTTACTTGTGGTCAATTTTAATTTCCTCTAACTTTTACTATTAATATGTTGGGGAGGAAGGGTGTCACATTAGTTGGTATAAGAGCAAGTCGTTTCATCCCACCAGTGTGTTATGTGCTCACTCTGTTTTTGTTGTGCGCTTTGCTTGATGTGTGGAGTATAGGATGAATTGATTGAGATGATTTGAGTTAGAACTTATTGCATTTGTTTTCATGATCTACTTTTTCTGTGAATAAAAAAAAGTGATGAGCTGCTTGTTTTCCAACCATGTTCTTTTGAATTGTGTTGAAAGATATATTGTCTTTGGGAAATCGGTGGAGGGGGGGGGGAATTAGGACTTTTGTCACCAACTAGGTTAAGATGTTTTTGAAAGAAGTGTCCAAGTGTACATGATGCTAGCTTCCTTGAATCTTCAAAGCGATGCTGAAATTAGTGAATTGCCCATAGTGTGTGATTTTGCCGATGTTTTCTCTGAGGATTGAATGGTTAAGTCACTAAAGGGCAAGGAAATTCCCTTGGTCAGGGTGATTTGGAGAGGAGCTATGTCCGAAAGTTCTATGTTAGAGCTTGAGAGCAAGATGAAGGAATCGTGTCCAAAGCTATTCACTTCAAGTAATTCCAGGACAGATTTCTAAAAAGGAGGGAGAGTTGTAATGGCCCAATTTTCGTAAATAAGATATTTTAGTTATTTTAAATTAATTGAATTAGTTAATAGAAATTTGGTCATTTATTATAATTAATTATTTCAAAGCGGCCAAAGTATATATATATATATATATATATATATATATATTGTTGTTAGAGAAAAAAATAAAATAAATATTTTTGTTAATAATAATAATAAGGAGAGGTATATTTATATTTTAGTAGAAATTTGCATATTATAAGTTAATGGGTTAAATGAGAAGGTAAAAGCAAGGTTATCAATATCGAGAGTTTATGTAAACTCGTAGGAGTCCTCTAAACTTGACTCGTAAACTCGTAAGAGTTTACTTCACATAAAAAAATAGTAATTAAATACCTATAAATAAAATATATAATGATATTATAAACATGATTTAAACAAGCTTGAGAACATGGAGGCTAGAATAGTAATTTGATGTTATTATAGAACGGCATTGTTTTATATTTATATTGTTAAACTCTTAAAATAGTAATTTGATGGTATTATAAATAAAATATATAATATATAATGGTATCTTTTATATATTTATATTGTTAAACTCCAACAAATAGTAATTTAATGGTATTATATAACATTATTTAGAATTGTTCCTCATCGGAGACCACAGAATTAGAATGTCGTTGATCGCTGCTCGTCGAAATCAAAATGTTGTTGCCTTGTCAGAATGAGCTTCGTCTCTCTCGCAAACGTAGCACTACAGCAGAGTTTTGGTTTAGTGGTTCACTAGTTCGCAAAAGGGCTCGCTGATCGACAGAATCAGAACGATGGCATCAGTTGTTGCCAACTTCGTCTCTCTCGCAAGTCGTAATCGCACTAGAGATCTGCTGGTTCAAGGGTTTGTGTTCCTCAATGCCAAATCTCGAATGAGCTCTATCTCTCTCTCGCAGACGGCGGTCACAGATCACAAAATTGCACCAGAGTTCAGTGTTTGCAGTTTCACACTTCACAAAATCGCAAGCAAAAACCCTAAAATGAACACTAATGTGTTACTTTCCCACAACCACACGACGCCATTTGGTATGTTAAAAGGCATGCTGGTGAACTTGTGAAATTGGGCCTGAAATTTCAATTTTATATGATTTTACCAATTTTACACAAGTTTACTCAATTTTACTCAAAAAATGAGTTTACCTATGATTTGATTTGAAAGAGGCGACTAGACTTATAAAATCGTTCTTTACCATATATGGTTCTTCATAATTCGGGATCCACTTTCCTCTATGATCTTTTTGGGTTGGTAATATTTTCTTAAGAACCAAGTCACTTTCTTGGAATTGTTAAGGATGAACCTTCTTATCATGAGCTCTTTTCAAACTTTTTTGATACAACTGACTATGACATAAGACGATTAACCTTTTTTCTTCAATGAGATTCAACTGGTTGTAACGAGCTTGAATCCATTCAGCCTCCTCAAGCTATGCTTCTGCCAACACTCTTAGTGAAGGAATTTCAACTTCAACAAGTAGCACAACCTCCATCTCGTACACTAAAGAATACGGGATGGATTCATGTTGAGTTCTATCTCGAATGAGCTCTATCATGATCTTTTTGGGTTATATAACATTATTTTTGAAGTGCATATCGTGGTACGATAACCATGTAACATGAATGAGAGCATATTGTGTCAATCCGTATAAGTCATCACCATCTTTTGTACAATCCTTTTTATATTCTTATTTGCTGCTTTTACTGCTCCATTCATCTTGGGTTGAGGCGTATAATACTACCTCAACCCATTTGGTGAAGTAATCTATAACAACAAGGATGAATCGATGCTCATTTTAAGCCTTAGGTTCAATTGGTCAAATCACATCAATTCCCCACATTAAAAATGGCCATGGTGCAGCTACAATATTCAAAGGTATTGATGGCGCATGAATATTGTCAACATATGTTTGACACTTTCTCACATGATTACAACAATCAGTTTCCATGGTTGACCAATAATAATCAGCTCTTAAAATATTTTTTGTCACTGCATGTCCATTTGCATGTGTTCCAAATGAACCTTCGTGAACCTCCTCCATTATCTTCCTGGCTTCAATAGCATCAACACATATAAGCAAAATCGTGTCGTGGTTTCTCTTGTACAACACATTACCATTTAAGAAAAATCTCATGGCTAATCTCCTTAATGTTCTTTTGTCGTTTTCAGAAGCGCCTGAAGGATTCACATAGCACTTAATATCATGAAACCAAGGTTTCTCATCCATTTCTTCTTTTATTGCTTGACAATAAATTGGCTGTTCTCAACTTTGTATTCTTATGAGTGACACATCTACTTCTTGACTTATCTTGAACATTGAGGACAAAGTAGCTAAAACATCAACCAATTAGTTATCTTCACGAGGGATGTGACGGAAAGTAATTTTATTGAATTGTTCTATCAATCCCTTGATGAAAGAGTGATAAGGTATTAATTTACCATCTCTAGTCTCTCATTTTCCCTTGAGCTGATGGAGAACTAGGACTGAGACCCCATATACATCCAAAATTTTAACCTCGAAGTCGAAGGCAGCTAAGATTCCATTGCACATGCTTTATATTCCGCCACATTATTTATGCAATCAAAACTCGATCTTGCAGTGAACGAGATAGATTGATTTTTAGGAGAGATTAATACTGCCCCAATTCCATGCCCTAATGCATTTAAAGCACCATCAAACATCCATCTATCCCCATCTGTAGATTCTTCTTCAAATAAATTCATTATGTCTTCATTTGAAAATTCGAAGTGCACTGACTAATAATCTTCAATGGGGTGATGAGACAAGTGTTACGCTAGGGTGGTACCCTTGATAGCTTTTTGTGTGACATAAAAAATACTGTATTCTGATACAAATACTTGCCACCTAGCAATTCAACCAGTAAGAGCAGACTTCTCAAATATGTACTTGATTGGATCCATTTTAGAGACCAACAAGTAGTATGACATAGTATATACTCCTTAGCCTACGAGCAGCCCATGCAAGGGCACAACATGTTCCTTCTAACAAAGAATATATCATTTCACAAGCTGTGAACTTTTTGCTCAAGTAATAAATAACATGCTGTCTTTTACCAGATTCATGTTGTTGCCCTAATACACAACCCATGTACTCCTCAAGTATTGTCAGATACATAATGAGTGGCCTTCGTGATACAGGTGGTATTAAAATTGGGGGCTCTTGCAAGTATTGCTTAACTTTTTCAAACACTTGCTGACAATCTTCATTCCATACCACCATTTGATTTTTACACAACAACCTGAAGAATATTGTATTCTTACAGTGTAGTTTAACCTCCCTAGGAACCCACACACTTCATTTTTTTTACTTAGTGTTGGCATCTCCAAGATTGCTCGCACTTTTTCAAGATCGACTTCTATGCCTCTTTCACTAACCACAAATCCCAACAATTTTCTAGATTTCACACCAAAAGTACATTTAGCAGGGTTCAATGGAAGCTTTTACTTTCTTAAGCGTTCAAACAATTTTTGCAAATTGTTAACATGTTCTTCTTCTGTTTTTGACTTAGCAATCATGTCATTCACATACACCTCTATCTCCTTATGCATCATGTCATGGAATAAGGTCACTATTGCCCCAACATTTTTCAAATCAAATGGAATCACTTTATAACAAAATGTTCCCCATATCGTGATGAATATGGTTTTCTCAATGTCCTTAGATGCCATTCTAATCTGATTATATCCAAAGAACCCATCCATGAAGGAAAAAAAGAATGTTGAGCAGTGTTATCAACTAAGACGTCAATGTGAGGTAGTGGAAAGTCATTTTTTGGACTAACTTCATTTAAGTCATCTTTGGGATTGGTTCTTAAACTTTTTCCATGATATTCAAAGATACCTTGGTTTTATTCGCCTTAAATTTTGCTTGATGGGGAAACACTCTGGTTTTAGTGGAAGTTTATGCTCAACTATGCTTGGATCTAAGCTAGCGTATCTCAGTACATTCATGCAAAGATGTCAACATAGTCTACTAAAAGTTTAAGCAGCCTATCTTGTTCTTTTCCTTTTATAGTAGTACCCACTTTGAATTCTTTTTTGTCATTTTCACTTCCCAAATTGATTAATTCAATCTCTTCTTCTTGGGGTTGATTTATTCGATCCTCTTATTCTACCAACCATTCCTAGTCGGGAGGAGTTTCCAAATCATCATTGTCCTCATCGGCATGGTAGATAAGATGCTCAAAATTACACCAAGGGATATTATCACTATTGCTTTCAAAATGAATATTTTCATATCTGCAATTTAGGTTTAAAAGAGAAATAAACAAAGAAGATACGAGGATGAAAAAAGGCATAAAGGAACAAAAAGAGATAACAAAAGGTTTCAACATGCATTTCATGAAGATAATATATTAAAACATTAACATGCAGGCCCATCCTGACAAGAAATGACACTAAGATGTGGGCATAATAAAAAAGTGCATTACAATTACTTTGAATAAAAAATCATAGGGAATTCAAAAATCTTCCAATTTTGAAGCTCCTTATGAGAGTTGCATAGGTACACCTAATTGGCATGTTTATCATCATCTTGTTCCTCTTTAACCATAGCTATTTGATCTGCATGCATCAACCCTCCATTTTGAAAGCTCTGATAGAGATTACAAATAGGAATCCTTTCGATCCTTGGCTCTCGGTTCTCTAATCGAGACAACTTCATTTCTCTCTTTTCTTCCGTCATCCTCTTTTTCTCAGCTTTAGTAGGCCTAAACCCCAGTCCACATTGATTCTTATTCTCAGGCAACTCCAATATCTTTGTGATTCCTTCTTGGTTTTTCCCTAACCTATAACCTATCTGATATCCTCTGCTCAACATGATCTTTGTTGCCTTTAAGGTAGTTCTAGAGAGTTATAGACTTTTAGGTAAAAACTCCACATAGGCAGTGCTAATTATTTCCAAATTTTGGAAAGAAGTCTCAAGGCTTTTTTCGCCTGTCTCCATGTAACAAGTAGGGTGAGGGTCACTCACTAGCACATCTTCTTCACCTAAGATAATTACCAGCTTGTCATCTACTATGAATTTCAACTTTTTATGTAAGGTAGAGAGGACCACTCCAACTGAATGGATCCACTGTCTACCCAACAAACAACTATATGCTGGCTTAATGTTTATGACTTGGAAGGTGATTTCAAAAGCGAAAGGGCCAATATGAACTATAATCTCAATTTCTCCTATCACTTCCCTACGCGATTCATCAAAAGCTCTCATTATCATGGAGCTTAGCCTTATATGAGTTCCATCATAAAGTAATCAATCCAATGTTGATTTTGGCATCACATTTAGTCAGGATCCATTGTCAATCAATACTCTAGCCATGCCATGATTTTGGTATTTCATCATTTGTAAAGGTGAGATAATTGTTAGCAGTGATATTCCCTATTATTCCCTTCATCAACAATTTTCTGTGGCTTTCTGAGTTCATCAACAAGGTTAGGAGAGATACCCTAGCTGGGGTTCAATTCAGTTGATCAATGAGTTTGTATTCACTTTGTCGCATGAACTTGAGAAACTCAGAAGCTTCATTATCCGACACTTACTTCTTCTTCTCATTTTCATTAACCACCTCATTTCCATCAATCTTATTTCCTTTAGGAATTCCCATTTCATATAGCTTCTTTTCCTTTCCTTGTAAGGTCATTTCTTTTAAAATTTTTAGGAGTGTAGACGACTACTATGTGTCATTCTGCCTCCTCTCGTAATGTTTGTGATGGAAATTCCTTCAGCACAACTTTTGTTCTTTTGTTCTTCTCTACGACTATCACTTACTTGCACTTCGGCATCATATTTTCATGGGACTGCTTTTGGATCCTTGTAAGGGAAGGAGGTGGGAACTTACATTACGATGGGTCTAGGAGTCTGGGGAGTGGATAAATTGACATTTCTTGTAAAGTGAATCACTAATGGCCTTGGAGCGGTAACAACTTTCTTTTCTTTTGTCTGCACCATTGACACAGCTTGGTCTTGTTGTAAATGACCAACTGAACAAACCATGAGTCCATTAATTTCTACAAAGTCTGCTTATATTCTTGACAATCTTCAATTGAGTGTTTGCCTTTTGAGAGAACACAACAATCTTCTTCCCCGCTAATCATTCCAAACTCACACAGTTTCTTGAAGATGACCCTCATGGAAATTTTTACATCTCATGCTTCTTTTGCATATTGTTTATTGCGCTTCTCCTCAATTGCATTTACAAATGAATTAATGTGGCCTGGGGGAGGGTTATTCTCAATGTTGGGTCCTTCTTCCTTAAAACTCAACATCCCTGCTTCTATAAGGTCTTGAACCTTATGCTTTAATTCCTAACATTTTTCAATGGAATGCCCTATAGTACCTGCACAGTAGTCACACTTTGCATTTTGGTCATAGCATTTCGGATATGGTGGATGCATAAGTTTCAAAGGGAAAGGGACCACTACGGAGTTGTGAATTAGGTTTGGCAAAAGCTCAGTGTAGGTCATAGGTAGTAGGGAAAATGTTCTTTTTTTATTGTTCCCTTTTTTTGGATTATTATCCGTATTAGGGATTGAAGCTACAAGTTGGTTTGTTTGAGACGTTGAGAGAGGCAAGGCTTGTGGTGGTGGTGGTGGTTGGTAGGTCATTCCAGATAAGTAAGGTTGTGGATATGGTAGTGAGGACATTCTACTATTTGTGGTTATACATGAAGTGGGGTCGGTAGTTAGGTATGAAAAGGATAGGATTATAATTGGGCGTGGTACATGCAGGCATTATAGCATTTATTTCTCCTCCCTTCTTCTTCTCGACTATTATTGAAGGTTTCTTCATACTTCTCACTGCTGTTGATACATAAGAAATCTTTCCATTTCTTACTCCCATTTCGACCCTCTCCCCAATAACAACCAAATCTGAAAAGTTTGAAGATAGATTTCCAATCATTCTATCATAAAAAGGTGATTGGAGTATATCAATGAACATAAAGACATCTCCTTTTAGGACAATGGAGGTTGTATTTAAGCAGCCACACCTCTCCATCATTAGGCATATTCTTTAAAGCTTTCGCTTTCTTTCTTCAACATATTTTGCAATTGAGTACGATCTGGAGCCATGTTTATATTGTACTTGTATTGTTTCAAGGAAGCCTCAACCAAGTCCTTCTAGGTATGTATTCTTCCTTGCTCTAAATTCACATACCAACTGAGAGCTACTCCCAACAAGCTTTCTTGGAAGAAGTGGACCAATAGCTTACCATCATGTGCATATGAGGTCATTTTTCTATAGTACATGGTCAAGTGACTTTTTGGGTAGGTGACTCCCTTATACTTGTCAAACTCGGGAATTTTGAATTTATGAGGAATTACAACATTTGGTACCAGACACAAATTAGCAACACTAAAATCATAGTCGTTAATCCCCTTAATGGCCCTCAAGTGTTCTTGTAAGAAGTGTAGCTTGTTATTGGATTGGATGTCCTCAGGCTGTTTAGAATGAATCACGATAGTTGGTATAGGAGTGACACTTTAGTGGTTTGGGAGGTTCTCAAAAGGAATAGTATTATTTGGAGGAGTATAAGTGGGATGTTGGATCGAAATATGGGAATTATTAGTCTCATGGTTTAATCCTGGGCTTGTGTTTGGCTTAGAGGTGTATGGAAGATGTGAGAAGATTATTTTCAGGGTTGGTAACGGTAGGTGGAGTATAACCTGGAGGAAGGCCATATAGAGGATTTGCAATAACATTGGTATTGTTAACCTCTACAGCATTAGTAATCATGGGTTGTGTGTACCTAGGAAGGAGGCCATAGAGAGGAAAGGTTGTCTGAACATTAAATTGTGGAGGTTGGTTAAATCCAGGTGAGTGAGATGGTGTAGCTTGCGAATTTTCTAGAGGATTCCCATTTACGCCTTTAATCGATTTTAGCATTTATAAGATCTCATTCATTTGTGCCTTCATCTGGTTCCCCTATTCCTTGAGTCCTTCATGTTGTTGTTCCAGATCATCTACAAAACTTTCCATGACTCTTATCTTGGCATGCGTCCCGTAAGAATGTCGTAGAGTTGTTTTCTTTGCTTAATCAATTATTTTTCTGTTGTGAGATGAATGATATGACATGAGAATTGAATGTCATGAGAATGAAAAATCATGTTTTTTTTTTATTTTTTTATTTTCTTCCGCCTTTTAGAGAATCATAAATTTCTTTGCTTGATCTTGAATATTTGAGACACAAGAAAGAAGTGGTTTCACAGGATAAAAAGTGACACATTTTTATTAATATTCAACTAGAAGTACATTGCATCCAAATTGTCACTTTTTCATCAACTACAACGAACTTTTCCAAATTCTTCATTAACTCCTTACAATATTCAAGAAAAAAATTAATCTCCCTAGGAGTCGAAAGAAGATTTGTTATCCCCTCAGCTTCTCTAAGCTTTCCAGGAATTTCTAAGATTGTCTGATACACTAACCATGCGAGCTTCAAGTAACGGTATTTCCAAAAATCTACCTCATCATTTAGTACCCCCGATGTCTTCGTTGTCGATTGACTTCCCCAATTCCCTTTTCCAAAATATGATTTTTGAATCAAGCTTTTTAATGAGGATTTTTTGCTCTTCAACATGGCTCATCAAATCAAGTATCTTTTATCCTTCCTTCTTCTATTATGCCATATTCATCCTTGCAGCTTGTTGTGCTTCTAACCTGCATTGCTTTACATCTTGGAGTCTGCTTTCAAATTCTTGCACCACCTTTTCTAGTTGTTGTTTGAGGTCTTTGAACATCCTTTATGCCTGCTTTTCAACTACTTTTGCCTTTTTTTTTCTTCTTTTAGTTGTTGATTATCTACCAATGCCTTGTCTCTCTCATGCCTTCTCAATCCAAACTCTTTGCTGGCAGCTCCTAAGCAGTCTCGAGTCTTGAGTTTGGGTTCCTCTTCCTCCCTTGTTGTTTTGTTAGCTTTGGTTAATGCCTGCATTTCTGAATGTTCTCTTCTTGCATTGTTTTCATAATTTGGTGAGACTCTTGTAGTTCTTTCTTCAACTTTCTTTTTTCTTCTTCAGATTTTGCTAAGGCTTTTTGAAGTTCTTTGAATTCCATCATCTCAATTGGTGGTGGTATTGGAATCTTTTCAATGATTAGGCTAATTTTGTAGAAAGGTAGTTTGACTTCTTTAACCCGATGGTAGCTTTCATTTACACCACTGCCTCTTCATCTTGTCTCTTTCCTTTCCCTAATAAATCGCTCCCAAGCATGGTTAATTTTTCTAAGTATCATTGGGTTCAGTTGGTTCATCTCATAGAAGAAATGTGTGATTAACTCTTCCATTGGTGCGCCTAGTATTGGATAACTGAATTGCCTTAAAGTCAATGAAGGGTTGTGATTGATACACCGTTTAGTCCTTACAAAGGGTACATTAGGGAAGCTCTCACTTTGGTAAATAACTTTTTCTATTTTTTTTTCAATTTGGGTACCAACGTATGGATTCTTCAGTGAAGTTTACCAAGAACTGAGTCCAATCATTACTTATCTTTACCTTCAGAGTGCACCACTTGAAGTCCTCTATGGGAGATGTTGCCTTGTACTTATGTGAACATACATGGACAATTAGCCAACATATACAACACTGGTAAACAACATGCTAACTTTTTCTTTCCCTTTTCATAACAAAGATTTAAAGCACAAAATGTGTCTATAAGTACTGTTGATGTTGGATTTTCTCCTCTATCCTGACGAGCTAGGAACATATCAGTAACAAAGAGATCCATGTAATCATCAAGGTGTGGAAGAGAACAAGCACATAAATGGTGAGGGTCAATACATCAATAAAACCATTCCAATTATTTGCTTTTGACAACCACTTCATCCTTTTTGCCAAATAATTTTGTGGAAAACCTTCCACTCCATTTCTATTCAGTTTCCTCTCTCTCGGTTCTTTCTCTTGCACCCTTAGAATATTTGCTATGGTATTCATCAAAGGGATATATCCTCGATAATGGTATGACTTGCTATCTTCTAATGACATCCCCAAAATTTGCTCATATTTTTCTAACATAGGTGCCATGTGGAAATCTTGAAAGGTGAAAATCTCAGGGGACGATCGTAAAATTGGGTTAATGTAGAAATGGATTTTGTTTGCACATTTAACTCTAACAGATCTAATATATTCCTATATTTTCTTGCAAAGGCTACTCGTTTAGTCCCCCTCACTAAACTACTAAACGGTTCGAGGAACTTCATTTAGGCATCTTAACCTTTACAAGCATTGTTCCTTTTGTCTCACTATTTGATCCCATGTCTCTTTTTAGGATATTCTCGATCAACGAGATTTTATGATATGTGAATAATTATGCATGGGGAACTATCATACCACTCTTTTTCTTTTAAAAGAAAGAATAAGGAAGTTACATGCTGAAACAGAAAGGCGAGTAAGAAAAAGATGCCCCAAGTGTCCTAAACTGGTATATCTAGAGGAATTTAACTACCTAATGGCTTTTTAATGAGTGAGTCTCATCGATTGATAGCTATTCGTACCCTTCTAAAGGTTTTCTAGAGCTCTATACTTATTTTAGAATACATTCACAAATTGAGAGTGCATCCAAAGTGTGGGCATTCACAAAAAGAGTCACGCTTTAGATGATACTTTTGTGATAACCAAATCAGAAGTGCATCTAAAATGGTAACACTAATCGTCTCTCACTCCTTAGGTTACTCAAAGGCCCAGGTGTAAGACACCACTCATGTGTGTGAAAAGTATATTTGTAGTGTGTGAGGGGGTAAATCTGAAATTACTCTATATAATAGAAACATATGTCATCTAACCTATAGTTCAATTAAAAAAATACACAGATAAATAAGAAAAATATGAGCAAACAACCAAACAAAATAAGATAAATAAATAAAGGGTGAAAATAACATCAATAAAAGTTATCCATTTTGCATATTTAATTATTTAGGCTTGACTTTTGAAAGTTCCCAGTGGAGTCACCATCTGTTAACACGTGGGTTTCGATGGACGACGAGAAAGTAATTTTTGAAAAAAAAGAGGAGTCACCACCAATATTTATTTAGGAAAACATTGAAAAAACCATTTAAAAAGAGGTGGTCTGCGAAATCAAATTTTAAGTTCAGAAGTCTATTACGCATAGAGAAGGTATTAGTACCCTACAAGGTTCGTCTTAAGGATAGTTACCTCTAATTAAATGTGCAAAACTAGATAACTTTAAAAATATTTATTTCATACTTAAAGTACTTAAAATATAAAAAATACTTTTATTTTATTTTTCATTTTAACATTTTAATGAGAAAATTATTATTGGAAATTTTATTTTTATAAAAATATTATTAATATTTTATTTTTTAATTGACTTATTTTATTTTTATTTTTCGGGGCTTGACAAGAGTAGACTCACGCTCCTACGTATCTCCATATAGAATGGAGATCAAAATTTACGTAGTTCTTGAAATGATTAGTATATAAGCAATTAAATTTTCAATATTCTTGAGTTTATTTTGAAATATTATTACTGTAACCAAATTAGAAGTGCATCAAAAGTAGTTACGATAATTATTTAGTGTAACTGTCAAATCATAAGTGCATCTGAAGTGACAATTACTAAATTATGATAGCTTTTATAATGAAAAGTGCAATTGAAGTAGTCATAATTAAAACTTTAGATTTTGTTTTTATATAAAAAAAATTTAAAGGATTTCACAATAATCAAATTGGAAGTGCATCCAAAGTGATAATCCTAATCTTTTTTATAATTTACAATAGTCAAATTAGAAGCACATCTAAAGTGACTACTACTAGATAAATATTTTAAGAAATATAATTACTTTTTAGTTTTAGCAAGTACTTTTTTACTTTATTACTTAAAAGGGAAGAATAACAATATAGTTATTAAATTTTAAAATAAATACCTTATTTAAATAATTCATGTTTTAAAAACTAAATGCTTAGATTATTTCAAAGCTAGACTAAAGAAAATAACTTTCTCTTCCTAAAAATTTCAAATAAAACATATTACACTTTTTTTTTTGTAAGAATAAAGTAACAAGCGTAAAAACTAGGCATCTCATTATTTTTATGACTTAAACAAAAATCTATTTTAGAAATTGCAGCAATAAACAAATGGGCAAATAGATATCCACAGTACTCCTAAGAAGGCAATGTTGCGTCATGCCGAAACTGTCAGACCCTAAAATTACGCAAATCAATGTTTGAAAAGATGTAGAAAATATATTATAAGATTCTATGCTAAATGACACGAGAACAAGGGAGAAATAAGGCTTGGGGTTCTATAGTTTGGCCACAAAACCTTTCGTTCATGGCTAGAAGGATTCGATTTCGAAAAAAAATAGTTGCCACATGGCTTTGGGTTGTTTGAATCCGCTGTTCAAAATAGGATTCTTGGCTCACCATAATTTAATTTGTGAGATTTTAGGTGGACTCAATGTTTGGTGTGGTGGCATAAATGTGAAGGTGAAGAGGAGTGAGATAAGTGAAAATGGGGTGACATGATTTTGATTTTGAAAAGGTGGAGTGCACCCATGGCTTTGGTTCTGCTCTTTAATGGTGGCATGAAGCTTTCTAATAGCGAATATGTTTCAATTTGAGAAAGAGGAAAAGGGGGAGGGGGGAGGGAGAGAAGCAACCACCGCCACCGAAATTGACTTTGATGATTGGCCACAATGGTAATTTTCTATCCTATTCTCTGTCTAAGTGTTGTTTGATTTCATTTCTAAATTAGAAATTCATTTAAGATGATTGCATTTGGGTTTTTGATTCTCTTATAGCTCTTTTCTTTGTTTCGTCCTCCTCTCCAAAGAAAAAAATTCCTCCCTCCCTACCTGAACTTCGGTTCCCTTTACATTCCTCATTTCCTCCTTTCTCTTCACCTTTCAAAATAAAAATTTTATGCATAAAACAATTCTCTGATTTGTATTGGTATGAAAACGTTGTTGGTTGTTCTGTGCAGGCCCACAATATTGGTGGTTGAGAGGAATGGAGTCGTTGTACATGGTGAGAAAAATGTGCATGATGCTGATACGGAATGCGGATAGAGAATGGAGGGCAAAATAGCATTTGAGCCAAGAAAGTGGATAGTGCAGATGGACAAAGTAGTTTCAAACGGCACAGATCAAGCTACTATGTTTTTCTTTTTTCCTCTTTGTTGTCTGTATTCCCTTTTTTATTATTATTATATTATTCTAGCATTTCCCATTTGGTTGGGGCAGAGACTACACTTTGTTTTGTAACATGGACATTGATGAAAATAGAAAGGGTATTTTGGCCTTTTCAGATCTACTATATGCACCTCCCAACATGCTAAATGTAACTCTTCTGCTTAAAGGCCCCAAAAAAATTTAACCTACTATCTATACCACATTTTTCTAGATACAGACATTTGGTTGTCTTTGTCTTTTAAATTATTCTGTTTTAGTTTTAGATGCAAAAATAAATTATACAAAGAAGCTAGACAAAATTAGGTGTCTACACCAAATTTTGTTCGACTACTCACTATAATTTCTTTCGAGACTATTTACAAACAAAATGTATATACTCATCCTAATTCCAAGTCGAAATTTCAGATTATAAATATAATCAATTAGAAATAAAATCGCCAATAGAAAACAAAATAAATAAAGCAAAAAGAAAATACAGGAGAAAAGCATAAAGAAAACAAAGAAGAATAAGGAAAAAGGGAAAATAACTTATCAATGGCTACTCCCTCCCTTACAAGTCTGCTAGCTGCAAACAACAGCCTTTGTCCAGCTCTAACCATCCCATAAATAGCCTTTTCAGCAACCACTAACAAGTCTCCATGAATCCTGGGTCTTGAAGATTTGTTCCTAAAAGCAAAAAATTGTCATAATTAAGGGTCTAAAATCAAACTTGTAAAAGGGGAATTATGAATCAAGGAAAGGGGTTCTCGAGGTAGAGAAAGGAATTTTACAAAATAGAAAAGAATTGCAAAGAGAATCATAGTGAAGGCAAAGAGAAGGTACACACAACACGTATTCACCCACATTCTTTTCTCTCCTTCTAGTATTTTAAATTTGGTAAAAAAAAAATAGGAAGAGATGAAGGAAAAATCGACTACTCCATTGGCCACCTTGAAAACGATCTCTGGCGACAAGGGTGTCACCAGAAGCTACCTGCGTGTAACTCTTTCCTTCTTGCTATTTCTTTCTCTCTATGCACACCCCTTTGTCTTAATTAGGGATTAGGGATTTCATTCCTTTTAGTTCAAAGTTTGGCCACATTTTGTTTAATTTTTCTCTTCTTTCTTTTCTTTGCCTTTTTTATCCATGTAATCACCATGGGCTAGGCTCAAGTTTTTTTTAAAAAAATGAACCCTCCCTTGTTTTTTCTTTCTTTTCATTCTCCTTTTATTTTCTTTCTTTCTCTTTTTCTCTACTTTTTCTTTTTTCTTTTGCTTTTATTATTTTTACGAATATGCGAAACAATGAGCAATGAATTAACACTTAAATTTAGTTATCACTAAAAGAATAATAATATTCATTTCCATAAAAAAGGACAATTCATAAATTTTGTCTCATGAAAATATTTAGATTTATCTACTTATAGTTTAATGTGAGATTTTTTATCCTTTTGAAAATTAGGAGAATATAAACTATGATAATTTTGTTTACTTAAACTTCTTCATTATTAATTATAGTTATAATAAAATTTTTCTGTAAGTATAATTTATAATAAAAGTCTTAACTTTCTTATTACTATTTTTATTTTGTAATATTTCTTTAATAGAGATAAAATGATTAATTAGATGTGACATCTTTTTAATCTTATGATTTTAAGGTATAAGTTGTGACAGTTTTGTATCTTAAATCTCACCTCTAAAAATTATATTTGTATAAATTGTGATAATTTTGTGTACTTAAAATTCTCCATTAATTAATTCTAGTTATAATAAAATTCTTCTGCATGTATAATTTATAGTAAAAATCTTAAGTTTCTTATTACAATTTTTATTTGTGATATTTCTTTAATAGAGATAAAAGGATTAATTAGATCTATACTTTCTTATGTGACATCTTTTTAATCTTGTGATTTTAAGACATAAATTGTGACAACTTTTTATCTTAAATTTCATCTCTAAAAATTAAATTTCTATAAATTGTAATAATTTTGTGTACTTAAAATTCTTAATTAATTAATTTTAGTTATAATAAAATTCTTCTATAAGTATAATTTATAATAAAGATCTTAACTTTCTTGTTACCATTTTATTTATAATATTTATTTAATAGAGATAAAAAAAATTAATTAGATGTGACATATTTTTAATCTTTCTATTTTAAGGTATAAGTTGTGACAACTTTTTTTTCTTAAATCTCATCTTTAAAATATAAATTACTGGTCAAAATTATATTTCTAAAAAACAAAAATAATCTAAAAAGATAAAAATGTTTCAATAGATTGGTTTGGGTGTACACTACTATCAATTTTAAATTTTAGAATGTATGAGTTGTGACAATTCATAAATCCTAAGTTTAACAAAGTAAAATTAAAAATAAATATGTCAACACATACATACGTAGGAGTAGGAGACCACTCCTGTTGAGCCAAATAAATGAATAATAATAATAACCTTTTTTCTAAATATAATATTAAGATATAGTCACTATAATAATAATAATAATATTTTAAAAAACAATATTTTTCTAATAATAGTGATAATAATATTAATGGTCATAATAAAGTCTTATGTTTTTTTTACTTTAGTTATCTTAGGGTAAGATAAATATTTTAAAAGTTATACTTTGGTTAATTAATTAGATGTAATTGTTTTTATGACAAAGGTGCTAATACATTTCTTACGCGTAATTGACTCCCGGTCTAAAATTTGGTTTCGTCGACCATTTTCCTTTTTAAGGTTTTTTCCAATGCTTTCCTAAAATAAATATTGGTGGTGACTCCTCTAATTTTTAAATCATCTTTCGTCGTCCCATCGAGACTCATGTGCCGACAATTATTATATAACAAAATGTAGACATGTAAGTAAATACATTAGGCTCTAAAAAAAAGGGCCTTTACAAGATTCTCAATTAATAAAGCTCATAAAGAAAATTTAAATAATTCATATACATGACAAAAGAATACTAACTGATCATTTCTAGTCCAATGCCACACCTAATTAGAGCATCTTAATGGAAAGAGGTAAAGAAAATTCAAAGCTTCATCACCCACAATATCATCAAGATCTTGGTCTTTTGAAAGTGGCGTTCAATCCAAACAAATGCAACAATAAGTAGAAAGGGGATGAAAATACATCTCACACATGTTAAGGGAGATATAGAAAGAATGAGCAGTCAACTGAAGCATAACTTCATTCCACACCTATGACAAAAATTTTACATGAATACACATAAATTCGTTTATGCTAATGATGCTCATGAAATGTAGGCTCATGCATGCTTTCTCGGGTACATTCTCATACAACTCATCTTCCACACCAATAACACGTAGGTACAACATACATTGCAAAATAACCTAAGAAGACTTGGTCCAAGAGCACCACACTAAGGGCAATCTTTACAAAAATTCTTCGACTGTCACACTTATGCATGCTCTCTTAGGAACATGCTTGAAGTGGTAATTTTCTACGCCAATAACAGATAGGTACAACTATTTAACCATAGGTATACCTAAAGTGAATAATTTTCTACACCAGTTAACGTGTAGGTACAATCGTGCAATGCAAAATAACCCAAGACGACTTGGTCCAGAGTACCACACAATGGGTGATCCTTACAAAACTCCTTCGATTACTATACTCATGTATCATGTCATTCATAAGATAAATCATAATATCAACATCTAGTAATGTCATTACACTCCACCCCAACCGTAGCTGGGATGACATCTTATCTAGCACACTTTGACCCTCATCATCAACATAAATCATAATGTCAAAATCTAATATTGTTATCACACTCCATCTCAACTGTAGCTAAGATGACACCTCATCAAGCTCACTTTGACCACCATCGTCAATACACTATACATCCAGTTGAAATCAACATCAATATCACATAGTGGGACAGCCCCCAATTCACGCACCTCAAACTTTCAAATATTCAATGATTCACCATATTTACAATTATAAGATACATCACATTAAATCTAATAATTTCATCATAATTCACCCTCAACCGCAACTAGAATGACACATTGTCAGACACATCCTGACCCATCATCAACACACCAACACATTAATTACTCAAAGTACAAATTCTCAATGTACATATTCTCATTCATAACATTTAATAGAATCACTTTCTCACATACAAACATAGGATTATTACATTCAGAGCTCACCACAACATTTTCCAAGTTTTGAGGATTTCCTCACTCATTTTCTAGTAAGCCTCTATGACCTTTTTAGAGTATAAATGTGATATATAGAGTTTTATTAATCATATCACATGGTTGCTTATCTAGTTTGAAAGCTAAAACATTTATCTACCACTCTCCTATTGACCTCAAGAGAGAAAACAAATGCATACTATGTCAAAAGTTGGAGAAAATATGAAACTATCACTTAATTTTGACAGTTTGACCTTTAGTCACTAATTTGATAACAACTTTAGTTATATATATATATATATATATATATATATATATATATATATATATATATATATAATATTTAAGTGATTCCAAATCCATTGAAAGATAACATCCACGAATATAACTCTAATGAAGAACACGAAATTTAATGAGGTCGTTTAGGTCACCTAACAGGTCTTATAATGCATGAACTTTGTTTCGCACACTGGATTGAAACTCAACTTCTACTCACATAACTCAATTTACTCGTAATATTTTTATATCATTCTTGAGCCTAAGTTATAGCCTCAAATATCTACTTTCTAAAGCAACAAACAAATCTCGATATGGTTAACCACACAGAAAGATATTACAGAAATACTAAGGTACGTTCATACAAAAGTTTTCAAATAACAACTATTCAACTTATATACCTTCAAACATTATAGTGCTCTATCTCTTTTGTTTATTATCATAACACCCAACAATTGCATTGATAATAATCAATTTTGCCATCAATCCCATCAATGGAAAAAACCCTAACATATAATCTTACACGTATACAAAACAACTCAAATAACATAGAAAATTATCAATCATCACATAAATTGATCATATAATTAAAGTTCTTCATTGTTTAATCACAAATAATATTCATAGAAACAAACAAACTAGTTAATCACATCAAACACATGAAATTTAATCCTCTAGGGAGGCTTAAGGTTTGCCTCCACTACTCTGTTTCTTATCTATGTCTATGTATAAATTAATCTCACTCTCTCTTACAATCCAACAATATATCAACACAATCAATAATTCAATGGATTAATACACACCCATCATTGTTGCTAGCATTTAGGGTATAAAAAGGGAAAACCTCAATTCCAACATAATTCAATTGTTCACGAGATCCCCAAAAATCCCACAAAATAAATTAATACAAACATCCATTAACTATTCAGGGACACCAAATACACGGATTCCAATTTATCAAAACTTTCCATCATTGAAATGCAAGACTCCAATTAAATAAAAAAACATATCCACACAGTCACACTTCATTTATTAGGTTTCGTTGAGGGTGCTCATAATCCTTCAATGACATAAATAAAACTTAGGCTAAATTATACTTTGTACCTCCCAATTTAGGCATTTGCGCACATTTTGCCACCTCATTTTTTTTGCACACATTTTGTGCTTCTATTTTAAAAATTGGGTACATTTTGTCCACCTGTCAAAATAACATCGTTGACTATTAAAATTTGGACGTTGACTTGCTTACTGTGTTAATTGTTGTTTGACATGACACATTTATTAACAGGTGTGCAAAATTCCCAAATTGATTTAGGGTTTCTTCTAAAAGCCCATTTGTGCAAATAGCAGAGCTAACATTTGTCCTTACTCTCATCACTAACATTCATCCTTGCTGACCTTTGTATTTATCTTGTTGCCCATCCTACATATTGCCATGGAAGCAAGTGACATTTCATACAACTCAAAGTCTCAACCTCAAAGGTGTCGAATAGTGTGAAGTTGCAGGGTGGAAGCTCCATTTGTGACATCGTGAACGCAGGACAACCCACAGAGAAGATTTGGATGAGAGAGTGGGTTTTAGGAAGAGGATGTAAATGTAACAGAGGAAAATAGAAAGGTATCTTAGCTAAGGACATTTGAGTTTGAAAAAGGAAAGGTAAGAAAAAGGATTAAGGGTCAATGTGATTTATAGGTGTGTGCAAATCAGAATGCGAGTGTGTGGTATGTAGCAGTGAGGGCGTTTGGAAGAAAACATGCATGTGATGGAACCAAGAATCATGATGAAGTGAATAGGATGATGATGTGCTACAATTTTTTTGTTAAGTCTTTTTAGTGCAATCTTTTCTCTTCCATATGGGAAAGCAACAGGAAACAAAATTTAAGCTCACGCTTACCATTTTTTCTCCTTTATCACTTACTATTCTATCTCTCTATTCTCCATTAATCCTTGTCACAATTATAGATTTCTAGTTCTCGCTCTAGCTAGTTATCAACAGTCCATAAACAATGCATTTTTTGTCTTTTCTTTATCCCAAATAGATTTAAGATTCAATTAAATAATTTAAACATGCTTAATAATCACTTTAAACAGTTCTCCAACATACTTGCTCATGATATATTAGTCTAGCACTATTATCAATTGGCAAAAACACAGACGCTATCGTATCTGTGCATTCATATTTCTATTTATGATCGAAGGTAAATATATATTAATGATGTTTAAAGTAGGTTGATTTGTGGTAAGATAAAACATGTGAAGATGTGCATTTATTATTGTGAGAGAAGTCATAAAATGTTTAGAAGGGTAAAACAATCATAAAATGTGGACATCAAAATGTCCTATTCCCATTATATATTATTAGCAAAAACACAAGCACTGTCGTACCTGTATATTCGCATTTATATTTATGATCGAAGGTAAACATATAATAATGATGTAAAGAAAGTTGATTTGTGGTAAGGTAGAACATGTGAAGATGTGCATTTATTATTGTGAGAGAAGTCATAAAATGTTTAGAAGAATAAAACAGTCATAAAAATGTGGATACCAAAATGTCCTATTCTCATTATATAATATATATATATATATATATATATATATATATATATATATATATATATATACACACACACACATATTATAGATCATAGATTATTGATAGTAGAACAATTATGGATCTTGGATGTAAAATTTTTAAAGTAATTTTATTATTAAGGTTATAAGGTTGGTCTAGTGACAAAGTTGATGTTTAAGGAGTTAGAGATTGTGGGATCAAATCCCCCTTTAACAAAGTAGTTTATTTTTTAATTTTCAAATAGGTACAAGGGTAGAATAGACATTAATAAAAGTGCAAATAAAAAGGGAGAATTGCCTTTATATATAGTAAGTATTATGGATGTTGGATATAAAGGTTTTAAAGTAATTTTATTATTAAAGTTATGAGGTTGGTTTAATGGCAAAGTTGATCTTTAAGGAGTCACATGTTGTGGGTTCAAATCCTCCTTTGAAAAAATAGTTTATTTTTTCATCCATAGATTATAAATCATAGATTATTGATAATAGTAAGTTCAAATCTTTTGACAAAGTAGTTTAAGGGTAGAATAAATATTAGAGTTAAGATTTTAAACATTGATTTTTATAAACTTTTGGCTTTTTGGTGTGTAACGTTAGTTATCTTGTTCTTAAGAATTTTATCCAGGGGGAATTTAATTAGATTGGAAGGTTAAGGGACCTTGTTTTGACTATAATAATTGGTTGAAGTCATGTAAGGAAATGCCAAGCATAACTGCTTTGAAATCACATGATAAAGTTCTTTTCAAAGTGACAGCAAATTTAGTAAGTGTTCTAGATCATGGTCATTCAAAGGAATTTGGATTCATGAGTCAAAATTCAGCATTCAAACAAAACTATTTGAATGATAGTTCCAATCAAATAGAAACATAATCATAAACTAGAGTTAGATGTTGTATTGTTGTTCTGCAGTTCAATATTTATTGGCTCTGTAGAGCTACATTGCTAGCACAAGAGGTTAAAAACACAGCATAACCCTGTTAAATTGCCACCTAAAAGTGAAATTGAAAATAAAAGTACCAATCACTTGGGCACTTTGTTTGACATGAGCACACTCTTGCTAGTACTGATAATGGCTACTGATAATGGCTAGTACGATATCAGCATCGAAATTAAAAAAAAAAAATTCTCTGTATCCTCCAAGTGATCGATGCTAAAAAGCGTGGGATATAGAAAACAATTGCTGTTCTTTAATTTTTATATATGTTGGTTACTTACTATGTCACAATAGTATGGAATAAATCTGATTCTATCAGTTTCTTTTTTATACTTTTATCGTTTTGTGCTAGACACAGATTACAAAATATAAATTCTGTTACGTTTGCCAAAAAAAAAAATTCTGAACAACCCCAATTGAATTATAATAACTCTCTTCCAATTTGGCAGGACATTAAGTTGTTAAAGGGTTTGATGGGCATGGAAGTTAAGGCAGATGTTATGGAAGAAGTGAGTAAAAGAGGGTCAAGTCCACCAAATTGCGAGTGCAAGTGTTATGGTTGCACTCCATGTGAAGCGATCCAAGTTCCCAGCACCAGCAGCAGGCGCAGTCATTTGGGCGTGCAGTATGCAAATTACGAGCCTGAGAGTTGGAAATGCAAGTGTGGTCCTTCCCTCTACAGCCCGTGAATATGTTATGTCATCCATACCCATTCAAAATTCAAAGGATTTTATCGTCTCATCCTTGCAACTTTTACTGATTAAAACAAATCACTTGCGCACAATAATCCCAATAGCAAAAACATTAAGATCTCTTCTGGCCTTCTTCAACCAAACTCACTTGTCTTGCAGTTTGAGCAAACTAAGAAAGAAAGACATGGTGATGATAATGGATGATTGTTTTCCCAGCATGCAAGCCATGTAGCACGTGATGGAAATAAAAAAATAGCCCTTGAATCAACAGATACAAGATTATAGTATATATAGAGAATAAATATAAAATATAGAGAAAAAAAAATTTGTGTACCTCATATATATTGAATTGGATTTCTTGATCTTTATGAAGAAAAACTCTATGAATGATTATTGTAGAGATATGACTTCAATAAGAACTCTTGAGGGTTTTATTACCTACTTTCTAGGGGATTATTTTAGAGAATGTGTGTTGTTATTTGCTTAATGGGATGACAAATTTATAATCCCCCAGGGTAGGTAGGGACTCCTCAAATGAGTTTTTTATGATTGACTTAACTCATCACAGAGTCAATCTTACTATAATCTCATTTAAATAATCATAAAAATATTATAAGATATGATTATCACCATATCTTAAATTGTCAGATAATGATAAAAGATAATTGATTAATATCATTCCACTATTATTTCCAGCAACACGTGTTTTTCAACTCATGCCAGTTTTCATTCTTTTCTGTTGCACTCTTTCTCCTTCCTTTCTGTTGCACTCCTTATGTTATTTTGGAGTGTAGAATCTTTCTGTTATTTTCATAATTGTTTCTCTCTCTGTAACCACCATTCATCTTCTCTTCTTTGTTTGGCCCATTCTCATTGTGTATATATATATCACACTCCTCATTGAATAAAACTAGATTGGGTCATTTTTCTGCCTCTTCTCATTTATGTCTTGTTATATTGTTTGTAATGGTATCAGAGCTCTTCTGTTGAAGAGGCTCTATTGCACTGCTCTCCCCCTTCTTTCTTTCAGTTTCATGTCCTTTTCTTCCATCATGAGTGAAGGGGCGAATTCCTTAGACAATATCCATAGTTACCTCATCTTCACCCCTAGTGAAAATCCCGCAACACCTCTCGTATCACCTTTTCTCGGGCTGAATAAATACCATACATGAACTAAATTCATGGAGACGGCCCTTAGCACCAAAAATAAGTTAGAATTCATAGATGGGACTGCTCCCGAACCGCCCTTCGATGACAGATTTCACGATGCATGGAAACGTTGCAATAACATGGTGGCTTCATGGATTGTGAACTCTATTTCCCTTCCAATCAGACAAATATGAATCGGGCAGAAGATATCTAGTGCCATCTAAAATCTAGATATGCACAGCGTGATCTCCTACGAGTTTCTGAGCTACAACACCAAGCCTCTTCCATCAAGCACGGAGATTTCTCTGTTACTGAGTATTTTACAAAGATTCATATAATGTGGGATGAGTTAGACAACTACAGACCCGAGTTGGTCTGCAAATGCTCGAACAAATGCGAATGCGACGTGATTCCCAGTATCATTCAATGAAAGACCGAAGATCAGGCCATGCAATTCCTTTGTGGCCCAAGACAACCAATATAGTAACATTCAATCCCACATTCTTCTCATGGATCGTCTTCCTTAAATCACTAAAATCTTCTCCTATGTGGTCCAACAAGAATGTTAGTTGCAGGCAAAGAATTTTGCTGGAAATGTCTCTATTGAAGGAAAAACCACATGCACGTTCTGTGGTAAAATTGGGCACATCAAGAACTCATGCTTTAAGAAGCACGACTTCCTTGATTCAAAGGTAAATAAATCCAACTATGGTAAAACCAACAAATCTTATTCTCATTATGGAAGGAATGGTCATACTGTGGATGCATGCTATCGAAAATATGGTTTTCCACCTGGCTTCAAGTCACAAGGCAAGAGTGGACACCTCAGTGTTAACAATACAGTGACTGAAGAAGGGACAAAAGTCGCTTATCAGCTCGATCTTGCTCAGAAAAGTGAGTAGCAAGAATTTCCTCTCACAGCTAACAATATCATTCCCTAATAGCCTTAATACAACAATCACAAGTTAGTACCTCTATTTCACCCCAAGCCAATCAAATAAGCTCATCCGTGTCTGCCTCAGTCTAGTCTTTGAATGGTAATTTCGTTCTTCTTAACACTAACACACACCACAAAATGACACTTTGGGTATTAGACTCTGGTGCCACATACCATATAACCTCTTCTCTTTCCCATTTCTTTACTTTTTCTCTCATTGAGCCCATTATCATTAAACTCCCAAATGGCCAACGTGTTTATGCTACATATTCGGGTGTGGTCAAGTTTATTGATAAGTTGATTTTGTCCAAAGTATTACACATACCAAATTTCACTTTCAACTTGATTTCCATTTCAAAATTAGCTTTGTCTCTTCATTGCAAGTTAATATTTCTCTCTAACTCTTGCATTATACAGGACCTGAGCACATTGGAGAAGATTGGTACAGTTGAGTTGAGCTATGGATTGTATATTTTAAATGCTACACCTGTCACCAACCTTTCTACATGTTCTACTGTTGTTCATCCTAGTTTTAGCATCACACCTATACTTTTATGGCACTATCGCTTAGGACATTCTTCTGGTAAAAGACTTGAATCCATGATGAAACAATATCCCTTTATCACTATAAATAAAGATTTCACATGTAGTATATGCCATTTTTTCAAATAGAGAAAACTCCCTTTTCCCTTGAGCATTTCTAAAACATCAAAGACTTTTGAATTAATTTATATTGATATATGGGGACCCTGTTCTATGACTTGCATGCTCGGGCATCGTTTCTTTCTTACCATAGTAGATGATTTTACACGTTATACATGGATTAACTTAATGAACAATAAGGGTGAAACAAGGAAAAATATAATGGATTTCATTTCACATATTGAAAGACAATTTGACACCAAAGTGAAGGTTATATAAACTGATAATGGGACTAATTTTTTTATGAATAAATTCTTCTAAGAAAGAGGCATTATCCATCAAACCAACTGTCTGGAAACACCAGAGAAAAATGGGATCGTGGAGAGAAAATATCAACACATTCTCAATGTTACCCGTGCTTTGTTGTTCCACATTGGGTTACCTCTTTCATTTTGGTGCTTTGCCATTCAACATGCCATCATGCTCATAAAATTCATTCCTACTCTTGTTTTACATGAATCATCATCTTTCACAATGTTGTATAACAAAGATTGTGACATCTCTTCATTCAAAATTTTTGGTTGCCTATTCTTTGAAGGCACTTTGTCTGGTAACTACAAGAAATTAGATGCTCGAGCTGACCCATGCATATTCATTGGTTTTAAGGATCACCCAAAGGGTTACCTATTGTATAATTTGAAAAAAAAATTCCATTGATGTCAATAGGAATGTATTACTTTATGAAAATCACTTTCCCTACATTCGAAAAGCTGAGAATAAAGAAGCTAATCCTTCTTCATCCACTAACAATCCTATAACTCAAAACTACTCTTACGGACACCATACAGTAGAACAAGTGCCTTTTCTTGAGTCATCTCAGATTTCTCGTAACCACATTCAACTTGTTTTGTCTCGGCCAAACACCCCTGAGCCACATGATTATTCTGATCAATCTTTTGATATTTCTGCTTCATCTCACGAGCCACTACTAACACTGATTTATCTTAGCCCATCTATTTAAGACGATCAACCAGAACTCCTTTACCACCTAGTTACTTAAGAGACTTCCATTGTAATATGGCAACAACTGCACCAACTTTCTTAAATGTTAGGTACCTTCTTATCAATTTTCTCTCTTGTAATCGACTTTCAAATTCTTTTCGTCATTTCATTTGCTCTATCTCTATCATCATTGAACCAAGATCATACATTGAGGCTACCAAGTCAGAATGTTGGGTTAAGGCTATAATGGAAGAACTTGCTGCCCTTTAGATGAACAATACCTGGGTTTTAACTAAGTTACCTCCTGACAAGGCTACAATCGATTGCAAATGGGTCTACAAAGTGAAATATAATGGTGATGGAACTATCGAGAGGTATAAAGCCCATTTGGTTGCCTAGGGATACAACCAACTTGAAGGCTTGGATTTTCTATATACTTTTTCACCTATTCTAAGATAACAACTATGAGAATGTTACTTGCCCTGGCAACCATTTTTAATTGGAATCTTAAGCAACTTGATGTAAACAATGCATTCTTACACACAGAGCTCAATGAATAAGTTTATATGCATGTTCCCCAAGGCCTTACTGCTCAAAATGATCAAGTTTGCCTTTTGAAGTGGTCTTTATACAGACTCAAAAAGGTAAGTCGTCAGTGGTATGCAAGATTATCCAATTTTCTAATTCTTCATGGCTATCACCACTCTTAGGAAGACCATTCACTATTCTTGAAGTTCACAAGTTCCTCTGTTACAACTCTTCTCATCTATGTGGAAGATATCGTTCTCGTAGGAGATGACTTGTTAGAGATATCACACATCATAAATCTTCTTAACCAAACCTTCAAGGTGAAAAACCTTGGTGATCTAAAATATTTCCTTGGTCTTGAAGTAACCCGTTCACCCAATGGTATCCACCTCTCACAGTGAAAATACATCCTTGACTTCCTGGCGGATGTTGGAATGCTAGCTTGTGCGCTTGTTTCCACACCAACCGATTACACGACCAAGCTAACTTCAGATTCAGGCAAAGAACTTGCAAATCCTTCTCCCTATAGAAGGCTAGTTGGAAGGCTGATTTATCTCATTTCCATACGTCCAGATATCGCATTTCCAATTCAAAATCTAAGTCAATTTATATCTACTCCCACTGATCTCCATCACAAAATTATGTTTCATGTGTTGAGATATCTAAAGTGGTCTCTTGGAGCTGGTATCTTCCTTTCTTCATCCAGCTCTGTTCAGTTAAAGGGTTTCAACGCCTCCGATTGGGCAAGATACTGTGAAACGAGATGATCTATCATCGACTTCTTAGTATATTTTGGGGATTTTCTAATCTTTTGGAGATCTAAAAAACAAGCAAAAGTCTCAAGGAGTTTGTCTGAGACAAAGTACTGTGCTCTTGCATCAACTTCATGTGAAATTTAATGGCTTACGTATTTACTTGATGATTTCAAAGTTCCCTACAAGAAACCAACATTGTTGTTTTATGATAACGACTGTGCAATTCAAATTGCTTTTAATCAAGTCTTTTTCATGAGAGAAATAAACACATAGAAATAGATTGCCATGTTGTTAGAGAGAAGGTCAATCTTGAAGTTCTTAAACTTTTTCCAATTCCTTCGTCATTGCAACTCGCTAACATCCTTACAAAGGGTCTTCACCCCCGAATTTTTAGAGCTTCTTACGACAAGCTGGAAATGTTTAATATCCATTCCCAACTTAAGGGGACCTCTTGCAGTTTGAGCAAACCTTAGAAAGAAAAACATGGTGAAGATAATGGATTATTGTTTTCCCTATATGCAAGCCATGCAACACGTGCTTTTCAGCTCTGATACCAGTTTTCATTATTTTCTGTTGCACTATTTCTCCTTCCTTTTTGTTGCACTCGTTGTGTTATTTTGGAGATTTGGATAGTAGAATCTTTCTTTTATTTTCATAATCATTTCTCTCTCGTAACCATCATTCATCTTTTCTTCTTTTTTTGGCCCATTCTCATTATGTATATATATATCACACTCCTCATTGAATAAAACCAGATCGGGGATGTTAATTTTTTTGCCTCTTCTCATTTATATCTTGTTATATTGTTTGTGAACCTCTTCCTTTCTTTTACCCCCAAATCTTAAATTATTCATTATTTCCCTTTCTTCCAAACCCTAACTTTCCATTTCAAAGCGAATCTTTTATTCTAAACCCCCACGAGCATGTGTAATCTCCATAATTCCTCCAATCTTCCTTAATTGTTTGACGTTATTGTGCTTTTGCAACTCTAATAGTTTTAATCAATGGTGAAGGGCACAGATTCTGACGAGTTCATGGAGCATTCTAATGTTAGCACAAGTCTCGAGTCTGGAGGGAGTTTGCGTTCGCCATGAAAGCCCAATCTAAGATCTATGACGCTTTTTGAGCTGAACTCGTGCCAACATAAATCACCCCAAGCCCATAGTTCAAACAACCTTTGCTCGCAAACGGTCGAGCAAATCCAATGAACATTCTGCTTTTTCTTCTAACTAAACTTACATGACAATGGCTAAACTTGATCAAGCATGCCGCATCTTTTATTATGTATTTTTAATGTAAACATCCAAATTTTAAGAATAAACGGTATCATTGTTAGGATAAAATGTACCCAATTTTTAAAATGAAGAGATAAAGTATGCGCAAAAAAAAAAAATTGGAGGGGTAAAATATAAGCAAGTGCTAAAATTGGAGAATACAAATTATAATTTAGCCTATTGAAGTCATGGGAGATCACTATCTATTTTTCTTACACATGTCACAGGAGAGATAATTTTTCACCCTTACCAACTATTCCTCAATCTTTTTCGATAATATTCACTTTGCAACTTTCTCCCAAATCGTTGTAGCAAAAAATGCGAAACTTAAGTGCAATACCCTAATCCCTCTAAATTACTCTAGGTTAATAGTTGGATTGAGGTTTATAATGCTAAATTCAAACTCAACCCTCACACTATCTCATTATTTTTACCGCTCACTTATTTTATTTATTTATTTTATAAAATTAATTATTAATTTATTCTAATAAACACAAATATTAAATTAATTTAATCATACTAATATAAATTAAAATTTTAATAATATTTTATTTTTCTGAAAGAAAGCAGGATGTTACATTACACTCAAAACATATAAGATAATGGGACAAAGAGCTTATATTTGATTCTATTAAAATTATCCACTTAAAATAGATTTTTTTAAAAAAAAATATTTATAATATTTTTATTATATAATTTATATTATTACATATGTACATGATAAAAATAAATATCTCTCATTTTTTACTTTGAATAGAATTTTATATCTATAGCGTACATTTTTAATTTTTTCTTTTAAATTAATTCCACATATATTGTTTATTATATCCCTAATTAACTTTATTATTTCAATGGATAGTATATTACGACTTGCAACCAAATGTCTACATCAATGAATAAAGTTAACACGTTTTTTTTTTTCTCATGACTTATATTACACTCAAAATATATAAGATAATAAGATAAAAAATTTGGCATACATCAAATTATATTAAAATTATCCGTTTAAAAAAGAATTTGTTTAAAACTATATTTATATTATTGTCTCAAAAATATATTTATATTATTATTATATCATTCATAATTAAAATTGTCAAATAATTATTGTGAAAGAACCTAATTCTTGAACTCCAATTGAAAATATTAACTATAAAAAAAATTGGCTTTGCACTAAGTCCACTTTATTCTTTTCTTATGATTCTAAGACTTTTTTACCTCTTTATATAACGGAATGAAGGGAAACATGATATTATCCTATATAGTACGAACACTAATATGGATATGGACACGACACAAATACAAAGACAAGACTAATGTCTAAAATGTAGGACATGGGGACACGACTTATATGCATATAAATAATGAGATTTTAATAAAATAAAATATGAGTAACGTAACAAATTAACTAAAGTGGTGATATATTCACCCATTTAAATCAATTTTATATGATAGCAAAGCTAAAAGATAGGTTCAACATTATTTTTTAATAATATCATTATGTATCCATCTATGTTGAGGTGTCAAATTAGGTATCTAAGTTGTATATAAATGTGAATTTAAGCTTTAAGAAAAAAAATAATTTTTCATTGAAGACCTAATTAAAAGTGTCTGACATATGTCAGACAAGTATTGGAGAGTGTCAGTATCCAAAACGTATCCAGACACATCATACAATAGAGGTGTTCGTGTTTCATAGATATTATCTTCCCAATATGGGACTAGGAGGTTTTTCATTATCAAATAGTATATTTTGGATCATTTTTGTTTGAGACGGAACCCAAACTTAGTTTGTAAGATGTAGAGATAAAATCTAAATTGTTTAGCAAACTTTCTAATGGCGCAAACAATACATGAATCATACAAGTATAATTTAAGATATGACATGATCTTTTCATGACTATTAACATAAATCTAACATTAGACATAAGCGATTTTTTCAGCATTCTTATTTTTTTATTTAAATTTTATTACTTGTTACTTTTTAAGGTATTTTATCTATAACAGTTATCATATATGTAAAAATTTTAGATATTTTAATTTAATTTTTAAATTTTTCTACTTTAAGTGAGTTAAAAAAAAACTTTATTAATAATAACTATATTATTATTGAATATTTGAAAATTATTTTATATTTATAATACACAATGATTGTTTATAGATTTTACTATCTTTTTAAAAATATATTTTGTCTAAGTAAAAAAATTAAGAGGGAATTTTCATATATTTTAAATGATAATTTTCACTTATTATATTGTTGGTGATGAAAGCTTTGAAAAGAGAAATATAAAAGCCAAAAAGAAAATTGTCATTCTCATATACCACGACCTCGTACAATATTGTGATAGAATAGTTAATTCAATATATGAAAAAAGATGTTCAGAGAACTATTTATAAGTAGCAAAACCTAATTTTTTTTCAAATTTAAATGGCAAAATATGTAGTATTCCATACTTAGAGGATTTATTCATCATGATGAGTTCTGTTGTTCTTACCATAATAATAACTCTTGGACCTCGTAGTCTTCGGGCTTCTTTTCAGTAGGTAGGAGACAGTGGATACTTGTAGAGACTCCGACATCCAAGGCAGTGAGTGTATGAGGTGAAGATGGTATTGTGAGAAGTTACTTGAGTCTTCACATGATGCTTGTATATATAGGCATTAATAGAGATAAATGATAGGGCTAAAGATAAATCTGATGGGTTTAAAGATAAATGTCATGAGGTTAAAAATGAATGTTATGATTTTGGATATATTAGATGAGGTGGTTAAGATGTGTGGCCTTCTAGATTTGAAGTGTATTCGACTGGGTAGGTTTTAGGTGAGGTGTATAAGTCCCCCAAGCTCTTAACTCAGCATTTGATGAGTTAAAAGGTTGAGAGGTAAGGTTTTAGGTGAGGTGTACAAGTCCCTCAAGCTCTTAACTCATTGTTTGATAAGTTAAAGAGCTGAGAGGTGAGGTTTGGACCGAGGTGTGCTGGGTCGATTATAGCAAAAATATGAGGGTTGATTACGACAAGTATAAAGATTGATTACAATAAAATACGAAGGCCAATTATAGCAAGTGCGAAGGCCGATTACGACAAATGTGAGAGATGATTACGAAAAAATACAAGGGTTGATTATAACAAGTGCAAACACTAATTATGATAAAAATATGAGGGTCAATTATGGCAATTGCAAGGGTTGATTACAACCAAATATGAGGGTCGATTACGGAAAGTGTGATGACCAATTACGACAAAAATACAAGGGCTGATTACAGTAAGTGTGAGGGCTGATTATGACAAGTACGATGACTGATTATGGAAAAAATAAGAGGGCTAATTATGTCATGTGTAAGGGTCGATTATGGCAAAAGTATGAGGGCCAATTACGCAAGTGTGAGATTCAATTATGAAAAAAAATACGAGGGCCAATTACGGAATTGTGAGAACTAATTACAACCAAAATACGAGGGCCAATTATGGTAAATGTGAGGGTCAATTACAATAAGTATGAGGGCTGATAACGATAAAAACAGAAGGCTGATTATGACAAAAAATACAAGGGCTGATTATGGCAAGTGCGAAGGCTGATTACGAAAAAATACAAGGGTTGATTATGTCAATTGTAAGGGCGAATTACGACAAAAGTATGAGGACTGATTTTAGCAAGTGTGAGAGCCAATTATGACAAAAATACGAGGAACAATTATGGCAAGTCTGAGGGTTGATTACGGAAAAAAATATGAGGGTTGATTATGAAAAAATACAAGGGCCAATTATGGATATTGCGATGGCCGATTACGACAAGTGTGAGGGTCAATTACAACAATTGTAGTTTTTGCCAGGTTAGTGAGACTACTTTCGACATGGCCAACCTCCTGATGGGTGGGAATGTGGTTGCCAACAGTTAGAGAATTTGAGGTGGGTAAATGGTTGTTGTTGAAGTTAGTTAAGTTTTAGAGGCGGTTTTCATGGCTTCATTCTTTCGTTGAAGGGTGTTGAGGTCCAATGCGTGTTGTTTGCAGAGTGCCTAGAGGTCATTGTGTTGTTGTTTGATAAGCTTTCCATTCTTCATTTATCAGGGTTGTTTGCCATGGCTAAACACAAAAGAAGTTCTTATGACTTCAACCATGCCTCAATGAGGTCTGTAGGATAGTTTGCTATGACCACATGGAGGGAAGGGGCGCCAATTGTTCTTACCAAAACAATAACTCTTGAAACTTTTACTTTCCAGTAGGTAGAAGCAAATGAGTACCTGCAAAGACTTTGAGGCGCAAGCCTGTGAGTGTATCAGGTGAATAATGTATGATGAGAAGTTAGTTGATTCTTCATGTGATGCCTATATATATAGAGAGGTTATTAAAGATAAACGATGAGACTAAAGATAAATATGATGGATTTAAAGATAAATGTTATGAAGTTAAAGATAAATGTGGTCAAAGATAAACATTATGATTTTTGGTATATTAGATAAGTTGGTTAAGATGTGTGCCCTATTGGGCTGAGAAGTATTAGGTTGGGCAGGTATAATGTGATTTAAAAATGATTTGTAGAACTATAATGTAAAGCAAACAAAAAATGTAATTAAGAGCCTGTTTAGATACAGGTTAAAAGCTCTACTAGGAGTTTCTCTACTCCCATGAGCTCTATTTCACTTAAAATTAGTGTTGGGATACACAACTTTTAATAATTTTTTACTTTTTTTAAATTCTCTCGGTAAAACTTATAAAAAGGTTAATTTTTTGCCCTGTTCAGGGTGGTTATGAGTTTCTAGTTTTGATTCAAGCTCATAATTGAACATTACTTACCATCATTGAGCACCACCTTTGATCGACGATCAATGGTTGTCAACTCCAACTGACGGTTACCGGTCGCCACCTCCGGCCAACAGTCACTGATTGCTAACTCTGGCCAGTTGTCACCGTTTGACTACTCTGGTTGGCGGTCACTGTTCGCCACCTTTGGTCGGCAATAACTACTGCCAAGTCCAGCTGACAGTCACGACCACCACCTTTGGTCGTTGTTCATGGCCGCCACCTCCGGTCGGCATTCACGAACGTCACTTCCGACTGACGATCACCAATTGTTGCCTTTGGTCGTCGGTCACTGACTACCATTTTTTATTAGAAGTCACTGAACGCTACCTCCGACATCAAGTGTCGGTCATCAATAATTAGTTTTCGGTTTTTAAGGAGGAAAAATTCTTTTTTGTTAAGATTTAAAATAATGTATTAAATTTGAAACTGAAAACAATGTTGTTTTGAATAATTTTATTAATATCAAAGAATTTATATAATCTTGTCCAAACATAATTTTTTTCTATAAACTCTTAGATATATGTATCATCCAACATCCAAATACTAATTAAACTTTTTTAAAAGATACTTTTTTATTAGAGTTTTTAGAAAAACTCAATTTTTATAACCTCTGCCGGCTAAGTTTAGCTAAAGAGTGTAGCTAAAGAGAAAAAAAATGCCTCGAAGTAGAAGGCACGTAGCTTGTATGGAATTAGCATTTTGCTATGTAATTTTAGTTTAAATCAAGCATAATGTAAAGTGGGTCCCACAGGCAGCTCGCCGCCTCAATTACCTGCCCCCCACCCCCAGTCCCCACGATGCAACTTTCTATTGCTCATCATACATACCGAGAAAAGGCGTTGAAAATAAATAGCGGGAAAGTTTAAAATGGAAGCGAACTTCCAACCCTAATTTTGAACCCTCTTTCAATCCCCTATATATTGACGCCATGGTCCCTTCGATTAAACGCGCCAAACCTGAACTTCAAAACCGAGCACGAGAGACAGATAAACAAAATGTACGTTGTAAAGAGGGAAGGGCGACAAGAGACGGTTCACTTTGACAAAATAACCGCGCGCCTTAAGAAGCTTAGTTATGGCCTAAGAACCGATCACTGCGACGCCGTTCTAGTCTCTCAGAAAGTCTGTGCTGGCGTCTACAAAGGCGTCACCACCAGTCAACTCGATCAGTTGGCCGCTGAAACCGCCGCCGCCATGACCACAAACCATCCCGACTATGCCTCCGTTAGTTTCCTTCTTTTCCCTTTCAACAAATTCTTGTTAATCCGTTTAAATTGCGGTCAAACGTGTCTTTCGATTATATTTTTGTTGTTGCAGTTGGCTGCTAGAATCGCCGTTTCGAATCTGCACAAGAACACCGAGAAGTCGTTCTCCGACACGTAAGCCTGCTTGTAAATGATAACTGCGTTTTTAGTTTGTTCTTGTCAGCGTGCTTTTGTGTAGTTAAATCGGAAATTGTGGTGGATTTAGGATCAAGATCATGTACGATCATTTGAATGAGAGATCTGTGCTGAAGTCTCCTCTCATTGCCGATGATGTTTATGAAATAATTATGAAGGTACGTCACTATCTTTCATTCTAGGAAGAAGTAATTTGGTTTATTATTAGTGCGTGCCTATGATTCAGATTAATTTTCACATTACAAAAAATAATTAATAAAACTCGATTGCATGTGATACGTGGATTGTATGAGATTATGGTGGTGTCAGCCCATGTAATAGTTTTTTGCATTGGAAGTATTAATTTTAGATGTGTAACATGTTTGTTAATTATAAAGGACATGTGGGAATTGAACGTAGGTCAGGACTAGTATTATGTTTTTGTGACTTATGATATGGAATACTTGAAGTTGTGTTTGGCTGCTCTTCTTTTATATGAGGTGAAATGACCTTTTGTTATTATTTTTTGTTTGGTTGTAGAATGCTACTCGTTTAGACAGTGAGATAATCTATGATAGGGACTTTGACTATGATTATTTTGGGTTCAAAACCCTTGAGAGGTCTTACCTGTTGAAGGTCCAAGGGAGGGTTGTGGAAAGGCCCCAACACATATTAATGAGGGTTGCTGTTGGGATTCACAAGGATGACATAGAATCTGCTGTCAAAACTTATCACATGATGTCTCAACGATGGTTCACCCATGCATCTCCTACTCTCTTCAATGCAGGAACTCCTAGGCCTCAAGTATGATTCTATTTTATGTTATTTTTATTAAAGTTATATGTATTTTCTTTTTTGTAATCATGCATTGGTCAATTGATAGATTGTAGACTGGGTGTGGCAGATAAGACGTCAACTAGGTATATCTTATGATGAAGGCGATAACATTATAGAGAGATTGGTAGAATTGGAGGTGAGAATAGAAATCAAGTTGGTGGTGGGGAGGTTAAGGGGTGCCTATGAAAGTTAATACTTTGAATATTAGACGGTTGATGGAAAGGTTAAAGAAGTGGAAGGTAAGAGAGATGATAAAGTCACGTAAGGCAGCAATGGTATGTCTTCAGGAGATCCAGATGGAAAAGATTGAGGATGCACTTTGTGGATTTTTATAGGAGGACTTAGATGTCGGGTGGTGCTTCAAGCAATTGAATGGTATGTCTGTTGATGTTATAGGACCTGTCAAAGTTTAAAATTTTAAAGTGTTATGGAGAAAACTATTTTGTGTGTGTGGTCGGGCAATGACAAGGAAATAATCCGGTGATGCACATGGTCAACATTTATACCTCATGTGAGTTGGGGATGAAAGTAATATTTTGGGAGAAGTTAAAAAGGAATATATAATTGAAATGAGGTGAATATTGGTGCATTATGGGAGACTTCAATACCATTAAATGCGAGGAGGAGAGGAAAGGGATGGAGAATCATAATAAGGAGACAAAGATGAATTTGTTTAATGAGTTCTTTCAAGAGTAGGATTTATTGGATATATTGATGTGCAATAGAAAATACATGTGGTATAAAAATGACGGTCGTACTATAAGTTGACTGGATAGATTTTTGTTGTTCAAAGTATTCTTAATAATATGAGAAAGAGTGCAATAATAGGGCATTCCTAGGAGTGGATTAGATCATTTCTCGATGATGTTGATGGAGGGAGAAATTAATTAGGGACCAGAGGTCTTCAGGGTTTTAAATTGCTAGTTTGAGGATAAGAAGTTTAAACCTTATGTGGGTAAGGAGTGGAAGGCTCTAAAGGTGTAGGGAAGAAAGGTGTTTACTTTAAAGGAAAAATTAAAAATGATTAAAAGCTCAAGGAATAAACAAGGAAGTGTTTGAGGATATTAATAGGCAAACTGAAAAAGAATTGGGGAACAAATTGGAGTTGGAGTTGTGAGCATAAATGGGAGGTTTACAAGTAGGGGAAGAACTACTAAGGAAGGAAAAAATTATGAATTTCAAAAAAGGGTGGAGAGGAAATGTTTGCTATTAAGTAAAAAATCAAGGATGCAATGGTTTCAGTAAAGAGATGGTAATACCAAGTACTTCCATATATCAATGGTGAAACGATAGAAACGAAATGAGATCTTAAGCTTGAATTGAAGGGGAGGAAGTGATGGAGATAGGGCATTTAAAGACTACGATTCATAAACATTTTGTGAACCATTTTAAGGAAAAAGTACGAGTTTGACCAAAGTTGGATGTGCAGTTTAAAAAGTTATCCACGATGTTAAGGGAGAATCCAAAAAAGCCATTTTCAGAAAAGTAGAGATAAAGGAGCTTGTGTGGGACTATGATAGTAGTAAAAGTCCAGGACTAGATGACATAAGTTTTCTTTCTTTGAAGGAATTTTGGCATTTGTTGAAGGATGATTTTGTTGCTTTCTTTGAGGAATTCCACAAAAAAGGAAAACTTGTTAAAGGATCAAACAACTTGTTCATAACACTGATTTCTAAGAAGAGTGATCCCCAAATGTATAGCAGAGTATTCCCTCAATCCTTTAGTTTAGTGCATGTATAAAGTCCTGCGAAAGGCATTAACAATAAGGTTGAAGGTGGTTATGCATGTTCTGATCTCTGATTCTCAATCAACCTTTGTGGCAGGGAGACGGATACTTAACGATGTTTTTGTAGTTAACGAAGTGGTGGAAGAGGCAAGGAGAATGAGAAAAGATCTAATGTGCCTAAAAGTAGATTTTGAAAAAGCTTATGATTCAATAGACATGAATTATTTATGGGAAGTGATGGAAAGGAAGAGCTTTAGGAGGAGATATATTAAGGAATGTGTGAGTTGGACAAGAATGTTAGTGTTGGTTAACAGAAACTCAACAAAAATTTGAAAGTGGAAGGGGATTTAGACAAGGAGATCCCCTCTCACCATTCATGTTTATTGTAGTAGAGGGACTTAGTCAGATGATTCAGGTAGCAATGGAAACAAATTTTTGTAAAGGGTACTAGGTAAGGAAAGACAACATGAACATGTCACACTTACAATTCGTTGATGATACAATACTCTTAGCACATAAGAATTAGGAGTCAATAGAGGTAGTCAAAGAAATTTTTCAGAATTGAGTTAGTATTGGGGCTAAAGGTGAATTTTCATAAGAGTCATATGTTAGGAGCATATGTCAGGAATGATATGTCTGCAAATTGGCTTCAAAGGGTTTTAGAGTTATGAAACTGCAAATTGGATGACTTTCCTTTTAGATATTTGAGGTTGCAATTTGAGGCTAATCCATCAGTGCACGAGACGTGGAAGCCCATAGTAGAGGTAATGTGTAAACGGTTTTTGAGATGGGAAAATAAGTTCCTTTCAATGATAGAAATGGTAATACTCATTAAGTCTGTCTAATCTGCATTGCCACTCTACTCTTTTGTTCTTCAAGGCTCCAAAAGGTACCATTTCTACACTTGAATCTATGTTAGAATTTATTCTGTAGGGTGGGAAGCAAGGTAGTAGGAAAGTGCATTGGGTTTCTTGGGATAAAGTATGCAGGACAAAAAAGGAAATATGTGTAGGGTTAAGGAATTTGCACAAGTTTAAAGTTGCTCTACTAGAAAAATGGAGGTGAAAGCTAGTAATAGAGGGAAATAGGACGTGGGAACGAATCCTAAAATCAATGTATCAGAACAATGACGGGAAATGAAAGAGGTAAGGTAGGAAGTGTTCTAGGTGGTGGAGGGATATACAATTTATAAAGGGGTCGGGGGAGGGGTAGAAGGATTGGTGGAACAAAATGTTACTTAGCTAGGGGATGAAAGTAGTATTATGTTTTGGAGGGATAAAGGGATAGGGGGTCAGAGCCTTAAAGAACAATATCCTAGACTTTTTTGAAATAGCAGTTGGAAAGAATATCTCAATGAAGGAGATGAAGGATTTAGATGGAGTGTGGTGGAAGTGGAATTGGAGGAGGAGATTATTTGCTTGAGAAGAGAGGTTGGTAGAGGAGTTAGGCAAGAAACTAGAGTCTGTTTGATTGAATGATAGGAATCAAGATGGGTGAAGGTGATTGGTAGAAGGAACAAGGCAATACTCAGTAAGACCAACATACATGATACTGACATCAGCAAGGTCCCATAAGAAGGATGATCTTTTTAAACTTATATAGACAAAAGGGGTTTCTCCAAAGGTACAATGTCTACCTTGGAAACTAGTAGTAGATAGGATGCTAACAAGGGACCGTTTATGCAAAAGAGGAATACTACGAGAAGACAATGAATATTGCATGTTTTGTGGTGAGGTTGTGAAAATAGGATAACATTTTTTTCTGAACTATTACTTGTCAAATCATATTTGGTCCAGATTATGTGCTTTGCGGGGAATATTCACGACCTTCAAAAATTTGATCCGTAACCGTTGTTATCAATTTATGGGCTTAATCAGTGGATCAACAAAAACACCCTTGATTTTTATTTGGTTTGCGATAATTTAATACATTTGAAAAGCTAAAAATGATAAAATATTTAGGTATAAATCGCAAGAGGTTGAGGATATAGTTTAAGCTATTCAATTACAAACTTGGGAACAGACTCATGCACAAAAGTTGACATTACACTCATGCAAAATGAGTTATGAATCTTATATTCTGTGTTGTTAATTGGTATTATATATGTATGCAATCCAAATACTCTTATCTAATAATTTATAATTTGTTAGGTAGACATATCTTATATGTTTGTTTAACTTTTCATTATTAATAATATTTATTAACTTATAAAAAAACTATATATAATTCATTAAAGATAAATATAGACAATTTGTTATTCATTCATATAAGTCATATCAAACTCTCCAATATTTTGATCACATAACAATTGTCATTCAATTAACAACTAACGTTATAATCATAATTTTAAAAAAAAATGTTTCTAATAATAAATAAAAATTACGTTTTATGTTCGTATTAACTAGCTACTAAGTATTAATATTTTGTCAAATTCAAAAAAGTTAATAGCCTATACAACATCATTACTAGGTGGTAGTTAAAAGTTTTAAAGTTTTGTAATCTAAAATATTTTAATTTAAAACAAGTATTTGCTATTATTTTTCAATTTTAATTTTTAGTTTAAAATAATAAAATTTAAAAATGGCTCAACTCGTATCAAGTTGTATTTGAAACAGTTCTAGTTATGTTCCTACATGGTAAGTTATATCCAAACCATATCCCAAGCAGTATCCAAATCATATCTAGTAATTTTTAAAATAATTAAACAAAAATAATTAAATATTCCTAGAATACGTATTTAGATATAATTAAATATTCCTAGAATACGTATCTAGATATATATAAACTGCCTTGTCTATACTTTTGAATTTGATATTTTGGAGTTTTCCACTAGAAGCTTACGAGTGACTCATTTGAAGAAAGAAAGCAAGAGGCTTCTTGTACTCATGACATTATGGTGGGGATGAGCATTTGTTCATCGTGCTTTTTAAACACTTGTAATTGTTTTAGATGGTGACAACTGACAAGTACCACTTGGTTACAAGTTACAACCTGCACCACCAACATAGTTGTGTATTGAGTGAAAAATATGTGGAGTATCAAATATGTGGAGTATCAAATATTTTGACTTAATTTTCTATTTTGGAATACAATTATTTTTTTTATGAAGAAAAAAAATTTATTAACTAAACATACGAAAGTACCACACTAAAAGTGTCATACCCATGTGTTCCACATGCAAACAAATAAAATTTCATACAAACTTAGGAAAATAATAAAAATACCACACTCATTCAACATAATAAGGTTCATAATTCATTCAACATGAAAATAAGAGGTTATGTTGATAACACGACTCTCCTTCCATTAGTTTCACTGTATAACTTGAATAAGTTTGTAAATATCACTTATTTGAGCTCTAAATCTGTCACATTCGTGGCTTTTCACAAGTGTCATACCTATATGGATTATACAAAGGATCATGTTACATTCGTGGCTTTTCACAAGTGTCATACCTATATGGATTATACAAAGGATCATGTTTTTCTAAGCTCTTTTGATCCCTCTATCAACCTGAAGAAAACTGGTGACAATGACTCCTTAATTACTTTTGTTGTAAATGTTGTAAATAGCCCCTACCAGCTATAAAGTGATTGTCAAACCTGGACCAATACATCACAACTGAAGAAAATATGTGCACCAATCTCCTCAATAATCCCACACAATCCACATAATTCTTCACCTTGTTGGATTATTCCTCTATACAACAAATCGCATGCAGTTGCCAAGCCAAAAGTTAAACCTTTGATGAAACTCCAACTTCCCACAATAATTTGAAAAAAGATTGTGATTGGCATGGAGAGAACCTCCCGTCAAGACCCTATATGTTGAAGAGATTGTGTACTGCTTAAAGCCATCCATATCCCACACCCACCTATCTGCAACTCCCTTTCTCACCACAACCCCTTCTAAACTCTTTATCAATCATGCCAACAATTCTTCCTGCAGAGCAAATAATCGGAACCTCCATGACCATGGCCACCTTGTCTCTATGCCTCTCATATTTTTGACAGACAAACATAACACATTTTGATTTTTTGCTAAATCATACAACCTTCCAAGAGCAGTGCTTAACTTCTAGTCTAATCTCCAACCACCAATCCTTTCAAAAACAGTATTTGACATCCTCTCCCATTCCATGTGAAATACAATTATATTATATAGAATTAGATTTTTCAAAATAAAAAAAAACCTATATTCCATATTATTTATTTTAAAATATATTTTTTATTTTGAAAAGATAATCGGAATAAGAAAAGTGTATTATGAGATTGATAATCCGATATTATTTCAGAGGTAATTTTAAATTCTTTAATATTAAAATAAAAAGGAAAACGCATCGAGCTCTTATAAATTTTTTTAAAATATAAATATAAAAACAAATACTATAATAACCATACTATACGTCCTCTATATATTTTATCTTTTTTATAGCTTGTCCTTTATTCATAAATTAATCATGAAAATTTTAAAATTAATTTTTTAGTTTTATATGAAAAATGAGTGTATTGACCTTGTCAGTTAAGTGATAAAGGAGGATGTTGATTAATACTCTCTAACTGTAATATATAATAATGTGATAGCTCAATTTGATTTAAAAATAATTTAATTAATAAATGTTAATCAACATTTATCATTTTTAAATCATATAATTAACGTTTAATATATCACCAAATTATTGTCTAATCAAGTGGAGGGATTTGAACCATGTAATCAATTACCAGCTTAATACAAATTAAATGATTTGAAAATTTAAAGTAATAATATATTTAAAAATAAAATGTAAAAATTGATAAAATAAAAAGTCATAGTGGAATCAAACTTATATAATATTTCTGCAATGTTGAAATTGGGGGTAGAAGGAAGAAAGGCGTCCCTGGATACCAAAAAAGTGCAAGTGGCATCTTCCATTTAGCACCGTCAGAAATTCTCTTTGTTTGTAACGTTACCACCGTCAGAGCTAACAAGTTGAATAATGGAGGTTGATACACAAGACCAGCACATGCATCTTTCAATTTTTAGACTCTCTATTTCAAAACACAAAACCTGTTCTATTCGAATGTTAGGTCAAAATCATAGATTGCTTTGTCAAAGAAAATGTATTGGTTATACAAAGTAAAATCTTCATACTTATTCTTGGTAGAATGCGTTATGTCAATCTACGGCATCTGATTTTTTTTTTTTTTTTAGTTTCAGCCTGGTTTTTTAATTTTACAAGACTTTGTTTTTTTAATTTCAGCCTGGTTTTTTTATTTTTACAAAACTTTACTTTGTTTCTTTACTGTGTCATTATTAGACAAAATTGGTCATTTAGCTAGATTTTACTCTAATGAGATTAATTTTGATTCCTCTCCATTACATCTTCCTTTGTTTGTTTATTAAATAGAATTTAACTAGAATTTACTGACATTCAATGACAGTTAAGTTTATTCACTTTACCTTATCAATTAATATTTTAAAATTATAAAAATAAAGAATTTTTTTTTTATATTTTCTGTACATACTAATTAAACTTTATTAAATATATCTTAGTGTGATAATTTAAAATAAAAAATCAACTTAATTATAAGCAATAAGTAGGTACAAAAAGGGGAAGAGTCTTGATCTCCTCTTCAATATCCTTTGTATATATATATAAAAAAACAATTTCATATATATATATATATATATATATTAATCAATAACAATAAAGAATTGATATTATTAAAATTTTTAAGAAATTTTATCTATAATTTTTCACAAAATAAATATTTTGATAAAATTATTATTATTAAAAATTTTATTCTTTTAATAGAATCATGAAGTCGTGGTCCTTTAATAAGGAAACTAAAGGGAAACTTTTAAAACTTCAAAATCAATGAAAACAAAAAAATTAAATAAGAGGAACCAAAATTATATTTTAACCAAAAATTAAAATACCACTTTAAATATTGATAAATGGGTTTAACCCATATATTTTTAGTTCATATTCTCCTTAAACAAAAAAGTGGGTCAAACACTTTTCATAAAATTAAAGCTCTAATAAAATAAACAACTTATTTTTTATGGAATAAAATTAGAAAAATACTACTATCTATCTATCTATATATAAAATAAATGAAATTTAGATTAATATCACTTTTGATCAAAATAAAAATTTTATTAATAATTCTTAAATCTAATCAAATTTAATAGCATTAATTGCACTGGGAAAAAATTAAACTACTCATATTAGTAATATTCATTACTAATATATTAATGTAGCACTTAATATTATTGATAAATAATTTTTTTAAATATTTAAATAAATATTTTATTTAAATGATATATAATAAATATAACATATTGATTAAAAATAATAATAATAAAATTATATTACCTGTTTAAATTTTTATTAAAATCTTATATATAAAAACGTATTAATAAAAAGTAAATTATAATAAAATTCCATACGCATATTAATAATATATTTTAATATATATATATATATATATTAATAATAAAATTCGAATTTAGTTAATTTAATTTAAATGACATAAAATATATTTCATGAAAAATTTATAAGGTAAATATTTTTGTAAGATATTTTTAAAATTATATTAAATTACAGAACATTAATAAAATTATTATGGTAACATACAACAATAAAAATTTGGATTTTAAAATTAATTATATTATAATTAATAAGTATTTAAATTTAAAAATATATAATATTTTATTTTCCTTGATAGTTTAAGATAAAAATAGAAATTATATGATGTATAAATATATTTTTTTTTAAATTTTCTTCCTTTAAAATATATTATGAATAATATTATAATAAAGATAAAGTTAAAAAATGTAAATTAAATGAAATTTAAATACCTTTCAAAAATAATTGTTGGAATTAATGTTATTTATTATTTATATTTAGCTATGTTTTGAAAATTGGACTAGACTATCCAAATTTGACTAAAAAACTAGTGACCGGTTGATAATCGATTCAGTCAATCCTGAAAACTAGTGAAGTAAAAAATCGATATTAAAACTGAAAACTCAGTAAAATTGATAAAAACTGGTAGTTCAACTAGTTCATAATTTTTTTAAAAAAAATTGCTAAATGCACCTTTATTTTTTCTAAATCAACCATTTTTTTTTAATTTTTAAAGAAAATTTTATAATTAAATTCCTCAATACATTTTTTTCTTTTATAATCTTAAACATTATAATACATTAATAATAATAATATAAATACCATTGCATTAAGACCAGTTCAATTATTGGTTTAATAACAGTTGAATTAATGAATCATGATTTTTACATTTCTTCTTTTGATATGTTTTGCAAATAATTTTAAATCAATTAATATTCTCTTAATTATTCTATAAAATGTTAAATTTTTAATGTTTAATTATTTTTTTATAAATATTTAAGAATTAAATGAAAAGAATACAAATGTTTGAAATTCAGTTTTTGTCTAGACAACATCTAACTAATTTTAGTTTCTTAAGTTCTAATTATATAAAAAAGTTCCCAGAAGAATTATAAAAAAAAGTGGGTTAAGACATATAATGACATGGTCGCAAAATAGTTTTAGTTGAGATTCAAATCCTTATATACAAAGAGCACCGATGTTCTCTCTCTGTCTTTGAATAGTTGATGTTCTGTTTTTAACTATAGAGTGGTTTTTTTTTTTTTTTGAAAAGCTAATTGTATATTCATTAGAAGAAACAAATTGTTTCTAAAATACAAAGAGGATTATTTACTCCTCGGAACCGTATTAGATCATATCATGACTATCCTCCTATCTCATATTTAGCATGCATAGTCTGGGATTGGCATACCAATCCGAGAACCTGCACCCCCTATTAAAACCAAAGGAATATGTTAGCCATTTCCACGATATTACCTTTATAGTCATGCCAATGTCGACTGATTCCACCGGTATATTATAAAAAATAATCTGGTTTCTAGTAATCCAGATACTCCAAACTCCAGCAAACCAGAAAACGTACCTACAATCCTTCCTTCGCTTCCCAGCCACCCAAGCTGACGATGAAAGAAAAAGCTGAGACACCTCCCCCGGTATCGGTCCCTGAAATCCCAGCCAGCTGATGACCTCATTCCAGACATGTTGGGCCTTAGCGCACCTTAAAAACAGATGGTTGCTGTCTTCAGTAGCCTCGCGACAGAAGACACATAGCGCCGCCTGACCTGGGATATCAATGTCTCTCTTCAATAGATTAGCCGTGGTTGGTAGCCTGTCTAACAGTAGTCTCCATGAGAAAGCAATTACCTTAGAGGGTATTCTATTTTTCCACATTCGTCGCAGATCTTTAGGCTCCACGTCAAGCATTCTAGACATCGGCAGTTGCGAACACAATAACGAATACGCCTCCGCAACTGAGAAAACTCCGTCTCCACTAGTCTTCCAGCTCCATTTATCCAGTCTGAAGTGCACAATCGTCACTTGGTGCAGCCTGCTTTGCAGAAGACGAAGCTGCTCTTCTTCCCAAACAAATAGGGCCCTCCTCCATTCCCATCTCCACCCCTCTGTTCCCTGCTTTTTGTCATTAACAGTGGTGCCCTTATCTACTGCTAACCCATATAACCTGGGAAACTCGAGACTAAAGGATGTATCTCCTATCCAGGTCTGTTCCCAAAAGAAAGTATCCTTTCCGTCCCCTACGATTTTGCTGACATTATTCCCAAACCAGTCTGGTGTGATCGCTTCCAGACCATCAATAGACCATAGATCCCTCCACCACTGAGAGGCTTTGGACAGATTCTGCTGTCTTTGGTTGAACTTGTATGTGTGGCCATATCTACATTCCAGTAAAGTTGCCCATATTGCCTTGTGCTCTGTTAATATCCTCCACCTCCACTTTGCAAGCAAACTCAGATTGAACTTCCATAGGCACTTTACCCCCAGGCCCCCTTCTTCCTTAGGCCTACACACATTTTCCCAACTCACCCAGGCAATTTTGCTCTCCTGATCATTCCCACCCCACAAAAAGGACCTTTGCAGACCCGTAATGACTCTTAGTACCTTCTTGGGCACCTTGTAAAATGAGAAGAAATACAGTGGAAGGCTAGACAAAACTGAATTTATCATAACTAACCTTCCTGCGAATGGCAGATGCTTTGCCCTCCACCCTGCCAACTTCCTGTGAACTTGTTCAATAATTGGTTTCCACGTTGCTGCCTTTCTCGGGTTGACACCCACCGGGATCCCCAAGAATTTAAAAGGCGGTGAAGATACGACGCAATTCAAAAGGTTGTTTACAACACTTACAAACGAATCTTCTGCATTTAAACTAAAGAATTGGCTCTTGCTGTAATTCACTTTTAGTCCCGATGTCAACTCAAAACCCCGAAGAATAACCTTCAGATACCACACCGATGTCAAATCCGCTTCCCCCATCATGATAACATCATCTGCATATTGCAGTAGTGAAAACTCTGCCCCAGCACCAATTTTGAGCTCTTTAAAGACCCCTTTCCCTACAGCTGACCTGAACAGTCCAGCTAAGGCTTCGGCTACCACTAGAAACAGAAAAGGAGAGAGTGGGTCCCCCTGCTTCAAACCTCTTCCCGGTCTAAATTCAGCTGTCGGGCTCCCATTGACTAGAATTGACACGTAGTTGTTCCTGACAATACTATTTATCCACTTTCGCCATAGATTTCCAAACCCCAGCCTAGCTAACATATAATCCAGAAACTCCCAATTTATCGAGTCATATGCTTTCTGGAAGTCCACCTTAAACAAGAAACACGGTCTCTTCTTCCTCTTCGCCCAATCCACTATTTCATTTGCTACCAACACCCCATCCAGGATCGATCTCCCTGGTAGAAATGTTGATTGGCACTGAGATATCAAATGCCTTATTACTTTCTTCATTCTCATTGACAGCAGTTTAGATACAATCTTTTGAATACTAGAGATTAAAAAGATGGGTCTAAACTGAGTTAACATGTCCGGTCTTGCCCCCTTGGGGAAAAGGGTAAGGAAGGATGATGTCACTCCTCTTGGCAGTACACCTGATTGATGGAATTCTTGAACTGCACTTATGACGTCATCCCCTATTATCCCCCAACATGATTTATAAAATTGGAAACCAAATCCGTCAGGGCCTGGGCTCTTTCCTACCTCACATGCCCACACCGCGTCTTTTATTTCTTCCGTCGAAAAAGGCTCCTCTAAGCTTACTCTCTGTTGATCAGTCAGCTGATTGAAGGCCACCCCATCTATCTTTGGTCTTGTCTGTTCTGCGTCATTAAAGAACGATTTAAAATGATGTAGCACATGGTCCCGGATACTCTGAGGTCCCTCCAGCCATTCGTCTTCTGATTTAACTGCCAATAAAGAGTTTGTATAGCATCTCTCCTTGAAGCATTTATGGAAGTACTTTGTATTGCTATCCCTATGTAGAGCCCATTTTACCCGAGATTTCTATAACATGGACAATTCCATTCTCCTTGCCATTCCCCAATATTCTGACAAGATGTCTTGTCTCTGATGGCCACTGTCGATCATTCCTTGGTCTAGCTGGTGATCTACCATCTCCAATTCTAACACCTTCTCTGCCAGGAACTTCTCATCGCGATTCCCGTTTTCTTCTCTCCAGTTTTTAATCTTCAGCTTCAGACCTTTCAATTTACGTGCCAACTGATACATCCTCCATCCTTGACCATGCTCTAATGACCATACCTCTTTTACTAGATCCATGAATCTTGGCTCCAACAGCCAATGATCAAAAAACTTAAACGGTTTAGGGCCCCAATTCTGCTTATTCACCTCCGTTAGGATCCAGCTATGGTCTGAGAACTCTCTAGTGCCGACTCTTTCAGCTGTCACGCCCTAGTCCTCCATCAGTTCAGGTGTAAACAGGAACCGATCCAACCTACTAGATGACTCTCCATTCGGTGCTATCCACGTTGCTCCTTTTCTGATGACTGGGATGTCCAACAAACCCATTGACTGGATAAAGAATTTAAAATCTGACATCTCAGCTGTTGAGTGGTACCTTGACCTCCCTTTAAACTCACTCCTATCCAATACAGCATTGAAATCTCCACCAAGTACCCACTTGACCTCTGGAAATCCTCGTTTTGTCATCATCAAATCCTCCCATACCTTTCTTTTCCCGTGAACCAAACATGGAGCATATACATTTACCACACAATTAACTTCAGTTGAATTGTTCCTTCTGAAGCCAATTCCTAGAAATCCCTGCCCTTGAATAACCCAGACAACCTCCAAGAGATGTTTCTTCCAGATTGTCAGGCATCCTCCACCAAGCCCTGCTGACGGTAATATTCTCCAATCGCACTCAGCCGACCCCCAAATCTCCTGTACCTCCCAATCGTTGACCGTTCTGCACTTTGTCTCCTGTAATAAACACATGTCAATGTCCTTCAGTTGCAGCATTCTCCTGATTCTTCTTCTTTTGACCCGATCCCGGAACCCCCTCACATTTAAAGAAAAGATCTTCATCTAAATATTCCAGTCGGTCCTCGTTTCCCTCCTCTCCTTTTCCCCGATATCCCTCTCCTCCATCCTTCTTAATTCCTGTATGTGCCTTCCAAATTTCTGCCGCGTCCTCCTCCTCTTGCCCATTTCCTAGGTCGGCTTGCTTTTGATCCTCCAAGGGCCCACGCAACATTAGTTCATTCCCATCAAAACTATTTCTCCTGAGTTGTTTCCATATAGACACCGCTCTCCTTTGCCCATTCCCTCCTCCGGACACCTCTTCTCCACCTACTAATACCCATTTTTTATAATAATAAGGCATTGTGGAAATAGATTCGTTTTTTCCAAAATCAGTATTCTCCGAAGTGCCCCTGTCCGGTCCATTCGGAAAGGTATTTTCCGAAAGTTTCCGTTGGTGCCAAATTGCAAATTGTGCATCGTGACCGATTTCCAAATTCCCGTCCATCTCCTGCAGGCCGATACCGGATTCTAAACAAGGCCCACATAGAACCCACTCAGCGTCGTGGTCCACAGCTTGGGCCTGAGGTCGTTGGCCCAGGAGACTCCGCGTCCCGCGTCCCACAGCTCCGCATCCGCATCCAACGCGTCCGACCCGTCGTCTGACACCTGCGCGTTCTAGTCTGTGTGTGCGCCTTGGACCGCGTGCCTAATTGATGTGTCGTCTGACACCTGCGTGTTCCAGTCTGTGCGTGCACCTTGGACCGCGTGCCTGATTGACGGGCTGCTGGGTCGCGTGGAACTGCACGCATGCGTGGACCGCGGATGGGCTGTGTCTCGAGCCGCGCGTGATAGCTTTCTAGTGCAGTGTCCCTTCCGAGGCGACATGCTGACGTGCCTCGATAGCCGCGCTCCGCGTCTCAGTCCGTGCAGATAAGCATTCGCTTCCCCTTCCTGTTCGGGCATCCTGTTTCCGTTCCTTTCTCCTGATTTTCCCGAAACGCACTGGTCAGACTCCATTTCTGAGCTACAGCTTCCTCTGGCATTCCGGCCTATGCTCTGTTTTTTCCCAAAAATGGGCGTTGACCCCGCCCACGGCAACTGAGCGGTTATCTCCCTTCCCCTGTCCACCTGCGCCTGCCCGCCTTCACCGTTCAGGTCGAAGCTGTCGGTGTTAGTGCCGCCGTCCACCACGGACCACGCCCTCCCTACCTCCGAGATTCTGCGCTCAAGGCTAGACCGGTTTGTGTCTTTGACCACCGTGTCGCCGCCTAGTCGGAGGACACACCCGCCACGGTCATCGCTTCTGACCTCCTCCTCCTCCCCGTCGTTCCAGTTTCCATTATGGAATACTTTCCGCTTCAGCTCAGCCAGCCGCCTTTCTGCTTCAGCCGATTCATCAAAATCTTCCTCCCCCTGACAAGAGCTGTTTTCCGATCCATAGCTTGAACTAACTCGACTGTTTTTTGCCTCAGTTACCTCTTCCACCTCCTTCACCCTAATGTCAAACTCCCACCCATCAATACTCGTCCTTACCACCTCGTCAAGCTTCCTTATATCCTTCCTGGACACCCCATCTGTGCTACATCGTACCTCTCATTTTTTTGGGTACTTTCTTCCACATACAGAAGCTCACCAAAGGGCGCGATTAGAGTAGAGAAAAACTTTTCCCCCCAAACATGTAATGGAATCCCGTAGCAGTGCACCTTAACCCTCCTGTCAGTGTCAACTGATCCCGGCTCCCACTTCTGTATCCCCACAAACCATTGGTTAAACCATTGCTGTTTTTTCTTCACAGTCTCTTGGAGCTTCTCCCTCCCTTCCGTTTCCAACAGGACCTTGTTTGCCCCCATTGGAGTTGCGCTCACATTGTAGATACCATGATTCATTAGGAAAATCTGCGTCCTGAAAGCCATCCATTTGTTACGTACTTCTCCCACGTAAGCCTTCCGCAGCCGAGCCACCTTTTCCACTGGTGCTGTATACACCAGCTTCATATTTACATGTTCCCTCTCTCCTGCTTGGTCTCTCCCATTGTTATGACTGGGTGCCCCATGGGTAGCTACTACCGATGCAAAGGATTTCCTCGGTTTGTCGTTGAGTTCCGCTTGTTTCCCCTTTTGCCTAGTATTTGTGTAGCAAAACTTTTTATCTTGTCTCATACTTGCTATCTTAATCTTCCCCTTATTTTGCACTATTCGCTGCTCAAACCGTGGTAGATTGACCCACAGTTTTCCGGTTCCAATGAATATATTATCCAATTTAATCACCAACATTTTTTCATCAGCTACCTCCCTGAATCTGGCGAAGCCAAAACGTTGCCCCCTTCTATTTCTTTTGGTTGGGATTACCACATCCTGGACTTTGACATATCTCCCGAATATCTTCCACATGTCCTTTGCCGTATATTCTTCCGGGAAATTTGTAAAGAACACTGATGTTATCCTCCCCTCCCCTTTCCTTTCATAAAATTCTGATTGCCGTCCACCATTTACTTCCTTTGTTCTCATGAATTCCTTCCTTCTCCTTACCTCCGTCCATCCTACGTCCGCCGCCATCATGCACTCTTGCTTATGACCTTCTGCTTGAGTTACTGCGATGACCGGAGATGCAGAAAAAAAAATTAAAAAGAAAAACTTAGGTTGACGAATATTGAATTAAATGATTTGCAGTCGCGGATTTTTTCAAAACTATCAAAGGCCAAAATAGGATGTCAAATCCAGAAAAAGTAATAAATTGTTTTCAAACTTGCTTTCGCAAGTGTGCATTGACCTAGAATCGCTTGTTATTAATGTGCCTATTTTACGTGTTGACTTTCATAATTTCAAACAGACCAAAAACTGTGCAAGTTGGGAGAAAGATACCCTAACCTATTGCACTGCTTTCCAAATTTCAACCACATTCTATTGTTTTTATGTTAGGTATTGGTTTGGTGGCATTGGCATAAACTGCGCAAACAACTTGTTGGGCTTTTCCACGACTCCATAAAAAACAAATATATGGGATTTGAATTTTATAAATATTCTATATTTCTACAAAATCTAACTCTGCATTCTTTTATTTTTTTTAATTTCTTAAAGGAGTTGTAACTTCATTAAAATTTAGACAAAAGTTGAATGTGAAAATATATCATTTATCAATTTTTAGGACCTTGGATAAGTGAGTTAAAGTATACCTATGATCTACCCTAACAGCTAATCTTTTGATTTCACTGTGAATATGTGATATTATTATGGCATGCCACCACCATTATGATGCATGTGATATGTACTATAGCATGCCGCCACCATTATGACTTTCATGTTTAACAGTGGTATTACTAATTTGATTTTAATTAGTATATGCAGTTAATAAATTATAATTTTTTTATGTATGATAAATTTATTGACTTTATTTATTATTATTTTAAAAATTAAAAATTAAAAAAATTATGTAACACTTTTAAGCATTTTTTTCAAGAGACTTTCTATATACATGATACATTATTATTTTAAAATGATTTTGAGGACGTACGACTTAAATTGTTATATCGTTTTTTATTTATTAAATAATATATTAACACATGCATTTTTATACATAATATAAGTATTTATCTTTGAGTTTTAATATTTCTACCTATTTTTTAATTCTTTAATCTGCGTAATTTTTTAAGGATAAAATATGTTATTATCTCTATAAATATGTCTTTGCCTAGTTTTTACTCTTTTACTCCTTTAATTTTTTATCTTTAGTTTTAATAATTTTCATATGAAATTTAAGAATGATATATAACACACATTTAATTATAATGCATGAGACGAGTTGTTTGTGTAAGATTTCAAAATATTTATATTATTTCTTATTATCAACCGAATACAACCATTAGTATTAATATAACTAATAAATTATCACATTTCAAATCAAATATAATTACCACTAGTATTAATACAACCACTAGTATTAATATAAAAAACACTTGTGTTGTTTTTATGGATAATATAATTATTTGTTAGTTTAATTAGTACAGAAGATCTAATGAACTCTTAACATCTCCCTTCCCCTTATTCTTTCACCATATCTTTTATTACTAAAAACTTATATAATTATATCTAAACATTACTTTTTCTATAATCAACACTTATATATATATATATATATATATATATATATATATATATATAATCGAAAAAATAAATTAGCCTGTAAACGTTTTACGTTAGAACTTTTTGTCTTTTATAAGTTTTTTTTACATAAATGTTTCATAAATTTACGTGATTTTTAAAAATTTGATAATCAAATTTATAAGCATCAAAGTATACGGATTGAGATCAAATTTGAAAAAAAAGCATAGGATACAAAAATACATATTTTTTCATTAAAAGGTTACCGTTGCTTAATTTTTTAAGGTTAGTTAAAAACTTAAAGAGGGAGAGAGTCTATCTCTGACAATTATAAAACTTCTTCTCAGCTGCGCGCTTGAATTTAAATGTAATTATTATTATTAAACGATTGCCAATAGATTATCTTATAAGATGAGAAATTCTGAACACTGAGTTCCTTTTATATTAGAAAATTATTTTGTCTTTTTTTAGAAAAATAGAAAATTATTTATTCTATAAAAAATAAAATGGACAATTCTTATGTGATATGAGATAAACAATATAAAATAAGAATACAAAGGAAAACCGAAAACGTTAAAGAATATTTTTGTTGCTTCTAGAAAATATATATTATTGAAACGTCAGAACTCAGAACCGAATGGGTAAATGTCAAGGATGGCACACACAGTGTTTAATCATCCATATCCAATTTATTCAGTATTCACTAGTAACAGTGTTTGACTACCGTCGACTATATTCTAGCACACTAGTATTCTTTTACGCTATTTATCACACTACTATTTAACTACACATATTTAACTGTTTAGTTAATATTATATATTTAGGGTTTAGATAATATTATATATTTAGGGTTTAGAGTATCTGATTACTAGAAACCAGATTGTTTTTTATAAATTACTAGATAACTCAGTTGACATAGTTATGTCCATAAAGGTAATATCGTGACAATGAACTATTATATTCCTTTAGTTTTAATAGAGGGTGCGGGTTCTCGGATTTGTATGTCAATCCCAGATTATGTTTGTTAAATATGACATAGATAGTTTGTCATATGCTCCAATAGGATATGGAGGAGTAAATAATGTACTTTGTATTCTCAGAAACAATTTATTTCTTTAATGAATATATGCTTAGCTTTAAAAAAAAAAAAAGTTAATATTATATATTTATTTATTTATTATCATGACAATTTATGATTGGAGGATGGCAAAAAACTATTTTATCTATTTCTGTCTCTGTTTAAGATTCGTTTACATCAAATGTCAAACTTAATCCACTTAGATATTCAATAACTTTATGGATAATAACCAACAAATATGGCTGTGAGGTGGTTTTATATTAGACCAGGATTCTTGATTTATAATAACCCTAAACTTTGATCATAGCAATCCTTCTTTGGCTCGAACAAGATTGTATTTGGTATCTGTGGGTTAAACAAAATGACGGAGAATGAAAATTTCACTAATGAATTTCATATTTTTATTAATAATATCAAATAAAAATTTTTATATAATTATAAAATTCTTTAGTCATAACTTAATTTTAATGTATAATATGATCTTTAAAAATGTATAAATATTCATTATAATAACATATCTAGAAAAATTTAAAATATGTGAAATTTGATAAATATAATCCAATGATTAGATGGACAAACTTTTTATTCTATATAAAATTATTAGATGTATAGTTTGATTAATTTTGATGGTGACAATGAATTCCACCCCAATAAATAAAATTATTTATTTTATTAAAAAAATCAAACAAACAACCTTATGTATAATTTGAAAAAAGTTAAAAATATGTTGTAGTCTTTTTTTTTTTATAATTGTAGTCTTTGTCTCCTATTTTAAAATACATATATTTTGTGTTCCCTATTTCCTAAATTAGTCATTTATGTTTCATCCATGATTATCAAATCTACGAGTTTACTAGTACGTTTACTTATACGAGTTAACTTGTGTGTAAACTCTCTTTTTAATAAATTCAGTAGACTCTATGCAAATTCTGTAAACTCTTGAGTTTACTACCAAGTCGTTGAGTAAACAAATCAGTTGGTTTTGTATCCATTTAAAAGTTTAATATACTTTTATTCAATGTGTCATTCTTAAATAAAAAAACAAACACCTCTAAAAATATCAAACCTTCGTTTTTTAACAATATATCAAACATCAATCAAAATGTTCTACCATTATTATTACCTTTGAAATTTATTATTTGATGATGATGCATTGCTAGACTTAGTTATTTAAGTATTATGATTTACTACTTTGATTTATTATGTTGTTCAAATATTTAGTTGTATTTTATTTATAGATACTTTATATGATTTTTATATAAAGTAAACTCTTACGAGTCTATGAGTCAAGTTCATAAGTTAAGTTTATCGAACTCTCATGAGTCACTCTCGAGTTTGATAATTTACTATTAAAAATTAAAAATATTGATTATTAAAAATTAACATTATCCATCACATATAATATTAATACTAACATTAATCACTATGTTAACAACTAATAACCTAATATGTGACGGGGAATATTATTTTTTAATGATTAACACTTTTAATTTAACAAATGTTGCAATTTTCGAATCTTATAAATAGAAGTACAAAGTATCTTGAGTTATGATTTTAAAATACGGAGTGGAGTTGGGTTGGATAAAAGACGACCCAATCCTTATAGGTCTATATTTTTTGTCTTTCGACTCTGCATTGATGGAAGTTCTCTATCCTCGCCCCACGTCTTGCTAACTCCTTGAGCACGATTCAGCTACGTGGGCGCAAAGCTACACCACCTAGAATTATCGGACTAATCGCCCTAGTCCCAGATCTATATAAGGAGGACAAAACCTTCACTCTAGGCATTCAAGAAACACACTAACTCTAGTAATCGGCAGAAATCCAACCTAACATCATTTAGCTAGAACATTTGGCGACCGTAGTGGGAGCCGATAAAACTGAAATCGACGACATTCTTTCCTTGATCGATGGTACGAATGTGACACACTGAAGCTACCACGTCAGGGCGAATCGCCCTCGATTAACTGCTAGATGAGATGCAAGAAATTTGATAGGAAGCTTAAGAGGCCTTAGCCAGGGTTGTAGAAGTCGAAGAACACAACAAAGAAGCACAGGCAGATGCCCTACAACAGGTCAAAACCGCACAACAGGAGTTCAGGGCCCAACTGGCTACTCTACGCCAGACCCAACCTGATATCCATCTTCAGCCTTAGCAAGACTTCTAGCCTTTCTCCCAGAGATAGAAGCCCAGCCCATCCCTCCGCACTTCCTGGTCCCCAAAATGGACCCGTTAGCGGAGATCCCAGTTGTCGCCTTCGAAAGTTCATCTCTCAAATTCTCATTAGCTGTGAGAATAATGCAGTCCGTTGTAAGATGTTTACCGGGACCCTAGGCGGATCAACTTTAGACTGGTTCAATGCGTTATTCGGTGGGAAGATCACTCGCTTCGAAGACTTCTCACAGTTGTTCATAGAACAATTTGTACCAAACAGGTAAAAGCCCCCGTCCGTTGCCATATCTTCGACACCAGCCAATGACCTGATGATGAGAGCTTGAAGAACATGATTTGACAACGTCACTATCAATGTTAGAGACCCCGAAAAATGAATGTTTGTAACAGCCTCCTTAAAGGGGCTCCGGGCCAACCTGTTTGGAGAATCCTTGGTGCATAGAGAGCCGAATAGCATGGAAGAAATCAGGGCTCGTGCCGTCTGTCACATTGACGCAGAGAAAGTGATGATGCAAAAGAGGGTCTGAGAAAGGGATAAGGTTCCAAGAGGATCCAAGTCCCTAAAGAAAGATAGCAAGTCAAAGCACTAGTCCGAAGAAAAAAGAAAAGACAGTAAGACAAGCAAGTAGTGGTTTGAGCATGCATCTGGCAAGCATGGTAATTCCCACAAACAGCGACAAAATTTACGCCCTCCTAAGTACGATTTCCAAAGCCCGACGTGAACACGACTTGGATGATACGCTTCCCCCTACCTCAGATCGACAACTTGGGCAGGAGTGAGGCACATGGTGTTAGTTTCATCGGACATATGGGCATGAGACAGAAAAATGTTATGCTATGATCAGATAGATTGAAATGTTGATTAGAGAAGGACACCTTCGTAAGTATCTCAAGAACCTCATCCGAGCCACAAGCAACACCCCAGGCCACCTCCACCTCTTGAAAAGACAAAACACGGTCGAACAGCTTAGAATGACCATGAACGTCTGATTAGAGTTGAATTTAATACAATAGCAAGCGATTTTGCAAGAGGAGACATGACGTCATCAGCTCAAAAGCGATATTATGTCCAATAAGTATTCAACGTTCCAACTCAGAGCACAAACACCCACCAGCCCCCACGATCTCCTTAACCGATGCTAACTTTGAGGGAGTCATGCCGCACGACCTTGACTTGATTGTGATTCCGGTGGTTATGATGGGTTACAATGTCCACTGAATCCTGGTGGACCAAGGCAGTTCCACAAACATCTTGTTTTGGGAGGCGTACGTTGGGTTAGGAATCCCATTAGACCTCCTTCGACCCCATAAAAAGAGTTCTAGTTGGGTTCATCGGTGAGCAAGTAGAAGTGTGCGACTATGTCGATCAGTGAATGACTTTCGAATCCGAAAACGACGCTAAAACAATAATTGTGTGCTATTTAGTGATAAATGCCTCATCTTCTTATAAAATGTTGCTTGAACACCCCTCTCTAAATACCTTGAGGCAGTGGTATCAACCCCTCACCTAAAAATAAAGTACCCACTCAAGAATGGCCGCATCAGGACAATTCAGGTCAATCAAGAGGCAACCTGAAAATGTTATGACGATAGCCTAAAACACAAGCATACCTACTCCGCTAGCGGACCCATCCAAATCCACTTGCTTGATCTAGACCCTTGTGTAGAACTCCTTGATGTCAGGCCTACTCTTGTCAACCCACTAAAATCAATAACAATCGAGGACATGGAGGTATACATCAGAAGCGATCTAGACGCCAAAATAGAATTAACACCATATGGCCCTATGCGTAGACATGGTGCTCAAAGGCACTGTTCCACAGAGAGTCTGAACTCGGTCTACTAGCCGCCGAGCTAGCTTCGGACGGTGTCTCCTCTTTATCCTCTACTGAAACCACTTTCCCTTTCCCCTTATCAATCTGGGGTCGTTTTTGAGAAAAAGGGTCTCTTCCTTAGCAAGTCTCGTCTGAACTGCAGAGGTCGCCACCACCACAGCCGCTGTCGGCGTTGCAGACGAAGGTTGTTGTGCCTTCTTCGCCTCCTAAAGCCTCTTTATCTCTTCCCTTGAAATGGCCATTTTCTCAAACGCACAAGGGGATCTAGACCTAATACACGAATACAAAGCAACATAATTACTAAGAGTAAAAGCGTAAAATACTTAAGTGCTTCTTTAGTTCAGCATTCTTGTGCTCCAATTTCAGCACTGTACCGATCGGGTGAAATCCCGAAGGCTCCAATTTCCTCACCACCCCTTCTCCTCTTCGGACAGCGTCTCTATCTCCACTTCATCAGCATAGGTCTGCTTCTAGACCCAGTAAAAGGGGAATTCGTCGAGAATGTCTGCATCAGGGATTAAGCTCCTAACTTTGAAATACTTGTCCTTAAAATTGTATGAAAATGTGTACAGGCCAAGCAAGCTCTTTTCAATCACACCATTGAAGGAGCGTAGCTAGATCGATTACTTTGCTTGAACTAAAAAAAATAAAAAAAGATGTTTGGGATCGCCTCCACACTAATCCCTGAACGTAGAATTTGGAAGGCCCTCATGAAAGCCCAACTATTCGGATGACGCTAGGAAGGGGTCACATTTGCCATAGTCAACATGCCTTTCTCGAAGGTCGACAACGGGAGTCGTAGGCCCAACCTTGCAAATAGAGTCTCATACAAAATCGTAAAACGCTTCTCGTTCCCCTGAGAAGTCACGCATGGAAACTCCTCGTGTAGACACGGCTCACAAACGACCTCTTCCTTACCCTTCCCCCCCCTCTCCTCCCCTTCCTTATGAATGTTTGCCTACTCCTTAGTAAGTTAATTTCCTCCTAGCTTGAATACTTCAAAACATATTCGAAAACATCAACCTTCGCCCAAGGATAGACCTTTGGCCAACCCACCAGTGGCACCTCCGGTGCCACCCTTTTAGCCGCCACACCCTCAGCCTCATGGTTTATCTCTTCCTCACATAGGGTAACAACTAAAGAAGAAGAAGCAGGGAATAGAGGCGTACCTTCGGAACAATGACGAGAACAACCACTAAACCACCGTCACACACACCATCGACTCAAAATCACTCTAGCAAGAAAACTCCAAGGAAGATGCAGAGAGAAAAGTAATGTTTCTTCCCCACAAGCCTGTCCCTCTTATATAGAGACGAAAGGTAAGAAGGCAAAATTAATGGGTGAAAGCAAAATCGCTCTACTCACGACATTTTGTTTCTCGCCCAAGGACGACCAATAAAGCAATGATACGTGGCCTATACAAGCCTCAAAGGGACACCCTGATGGGACAACGAGGAGGCACCTTGACGAGACAATGCCTTGACTAGATGGTGCGTCAACTAAAACGTTGTGTTGAATACACTGAATGACTCGACCAAGCGACACGTCAACCCAAACATCGCAATGATTACGCAAATTGACTTGACAAAAATGACTAAAGCCACGACGACCTAGGGGAGGCTATAGCCAAAGCCTCGAACCAAGAATTGTCCCCTACAAAGCTTTTTCACGTTTGGAACTCGAAGCTGAAGGGCTAGTGGACTCGGGTTGGGTAAAAAACGACCTAACTTCCTAGGCCCATATTTGTCATCTTTAACCTTGCATTGACGAAGGTGTTATCCTCACCCCATGTCCTGCAAACTCCTCAAGCACAATCCAACTACATGAGAGCAAAGCTACACCACCCAAAATTATCGAACTACTCATCCTAGTCTGAGATCTATATAAGGAGGAGAGTACCTTCACTCTAGACATTCAAAAAACACTCTAACTCTAGCGATCACCAGAAATTCGACCAAGCATCATTTTGCTAGAATAGGAGATAAAATTTATAAATTCATTAAATAAAAGAAAATTCAATTAAACCTTTTTTAAGAACAAATAAAGTGAACATTTACGAGGATTTTGAAACCCCAACTTTACGCATTGTGAAAACACTTCTGCCTTTCTTTCCATTGCAGTCTTCCCCATAGATTTCTGGATAAGGTTTTGCATGCGTATATTTAACTGTTCGATGAGAATGCTTTCTAATTAATAACACGTGTGGGGAATATTTTTAAATTGATGAAGAGAAAAGGTGATGTGAACCTAATTAGTAAGCAAACCGCATACATACATAACTTTTCATGTAACAGATGGATCCGGACACTACTGACTACTTCCGATCATGTGGGTCCCTAAAAGTTAGTTCTACACCTTTAGAATTAGAGCCTTTTCGTGCATCTAGTCCAGGAAATATCATATGCCCAATCCATGGACATAAACACCAGTTGGGTGATTGGGTCACAGTTTGATCATGCTTTTTCTTAACCATATATAGCCCCAACTGGACCATACCAATTACCTTTAGTTTTTGGATAATACATCCCTGTCAATTCATGCTATATTGGATTTTGTCAAACTTAAAAGTTTTGTTATCACTTTAGTTTTAATTATTAAATAAAATCTCATCCCAAATTTATTCAAACCAAAGGCGAACGACACTCATGGGAAGTTAATTTTATTTGATAAAATATTAAGTAATATATATTATATTTTTCTTTGACTAGATATTGCTAATTAAAATGAAAAAAAAAATGTGGTGATGTATATTTCCCAACCCCCCAAAAAAAGTCATATAAAATATCAATTACTTTACAATTTGTTTATGATGTCGGCTCTTATACATATATTTCCTTTTTTCTCCCCGTTTTGCCGACTAGCAAGAAAGAGTTGCCTAACCGCCAATGGAGGTTCTCTCCACACAACACTTTTTTCCTTTCACATTGCATTCCCTTCTATACTAAAATCTCATTAAGCTCCGTTCGTTGCTTATTCTCCCAATTTATCGTACGTACATCATTTAATTAATTATGTGACACAAAAGAAAAGAAAAGTCAGGGAAATTAATTAGAGAAAATGAAAGGAAAAATTCAACCCATTATATTATTAATTACTTTGTCTTTATTTCAGTTACTTAGTAAATAAGGAGAAGTTCTACAGCTGTGAGGTGGTCATTATTCATTAATCACCACCGACTCATTCTTATAGGCGGCGCCTGCAAATAATTTGAACCTTTCCATGGTTTCATATATATATATATATATGAACAAGTGAAAGGGTTGTGAGATTGAAGGGGTAATATTTTTGCATGCAGAAGCAGAAGCAGAAGCAAAGGGTGTGTAATGAAACAAGCTTGGATTGTGTTTCCACGTGTTTATCAAAGGTGGCAAATCCAAATCCTGAGGAGAAAGGAAACGACGTTGACAATAAGGAATTATTATGCCATGAAGGGATGAAGAACCCTGCATTGTCAAGGCTATTTCCCGGCATGAATAGGGAGCGAGAGATGTCTGCTATTGTCTCTGCTTTGACCCACGTTGTCTCCGGAGACATTCCAACCCCTCATTCTTCACTTCATCATGGTGTTACATCAACCAACACCGCTCCTTTGCCTTCTTCATCTCTCAAGCGAAATAGAGAACATGATACTCATACATACACCATGCCAACAAGTACCCCACCATATTCTCTTTTTTATTTTCCACCATCATATTTTAATTATATTACAAATAGATGATTTGTTGAACTCTACAGGTACAGAATGTTCAAATAGAGAGACAAGTGAAAGAAGGGAAATGGTAAATGCAGTCTATGAATACAGAAAAGTAGAGAATGCAACAAGAGATGATGGAAGGAGGAAATACAGAGGGGTGAGGCAAAGGCCGTGGGGGAAATGGGCGGCGGAGATAAGAGACCCGTTCAAGGCGGCGAGGGTGTGGTTAGGAACATTCGACACCGCAGAGGCCGCCGCCAGAGCCTACGATGAAGCCGCGCTTCGGTTCAGAGGGAACAAGGCCAAACTCAACTTTCCTGAGAATGTCACTCTTCGCCAACCTCACTTCACCATTACAAACTCCACCCATCCTGTTCTTCACACACCACCTTCTCAATCTCAATCTCAATCTCAGCCTTCAACCTCAACCAATTTCTACGACTATTTTCAACTCTTGGGCTTCCCCACTGACACTTATGACAATACCGTGTTTCTTACCACCTCCTCTTCTTCTTCGCTGCCACCACCAACCTCCTTCTCTTCTTCCACTTCTTTAACTTCCACTTCACTTTCTTCTTCCTCCTCCTTCTATTCAACCCAGCCACCGCCCTGGTCAGCCTCTGCTCATACCTCTTCTTCCTCCGGATGATCCTTTTTCTTTATCATTATCCCACTCTGTATTTTCTTCTTATATCATATACTTCATTGTTCCTTCTCATCAAAATAATATATACTCACATACTTATTCATTTCTTTTATTTAACCACCTCTCTTATCTGTAATTGCATTCCCATTCGGTTAGTGATTCTTGATTTTTGATTTTACATGTTCATCAGCAAAGGTAGTTCGCAATCTTTATGCTTTAAATCCTCCCCTCCCATTCCGCTGTTCCTAAGAGTTATGCATCGTTTATGAATCGTGGATGAGGAGATAGTTTTTTATATATATACTTCCGGGTCTCACCTCTCTTAATCTGTTGAGCTGCTTTTATGGGCAAATTTGTAACATCTCATGTCAACATCAAAGCAGACCAATGATCATCATATGCTGCTGCAAATTTAAGATAAGATTGGAACATTGATTCATTCTAGAATACTGGCTTATCCCACGTGCAAGGGCTGACAAACCTTCCAGCCATTAAGCCTGGACTTGGAGACTACTTCTCCTGTGTGCCTGAAAATTTCATATATCCAAACATTTTTTAAGGATCAATTCCGAAGAACCTCAAATTAAAAATAATATATCACAAGAACTTACGATAACACTACATCTTGAGAATGGTGACTCGACGCTGCTTCAGAACTAATGTCCCAACACCTTCATAATCCATAAACTATTACCGTGTTTTGGATGGACATTTTTTACGCACCTTTTAGTATTGAGAAAAAGGCTTATGACAGTGTAAAACATTCAGTTACAACCCATGTCAACAAACTTTTAGTATTTATCATGTTAAATTCTCTGCAGATATAGAAGCTATTAAAGAGTAGTTTTTCATTTAACCTGGAGAGAGGTTATAAAATCAAACACACACATGGCACATGGCTTAATACTTTTAAGAAAAGACAACAAAATTAAATCCGTTTGTGTTACTTGGGAAAGTTAAACGAGGAAGTTCACAAACTTCTGGATTCATTTTATTTTATTATTCTGTAGATGCTAGTTGAAACATTCGTATGTTGAACAAACTGATATTTTGTTTTCTACGCTGGATTTTAAGAAAAGTTAATTTTTTACCACTAGAAGTCATATGCATCGAAAAATCTGTACTCTAATTTTGAAATTATAAATGTGTCCTTTTGATTCGTAATTTTATCAATTTTGTTTGGGCTCCTTTTTCAACTTTTCCACTAAAACTGGGGATTATGGTCAATGGTGTTTTACTTAAAAAGGAATAAAGCAAATAATATTTTTCAAATGCAAAATATAGGTGAATATTTTATGAAATTAAGACCTAAAACACACCTGAGATCTTACTAAAAGTAAATTCTAATTTACAGACATACCCGATGGCTACAACGCGTTTGTTCTACAGCTCTTGTAATTATAAAGCTCCTGTGACACTGCATGTTAGTAACGTGGCCAGAGAAAATGCCTTTTGACAAATTGTCCACCGGAACGGTTTAATGGTTTAGTATTTAATTTCTATTAAAAAGGCACATCTTGCTCTTGCAAATTCTTTTCTTCCATTTTATTATCCAAAAGTCCTTATCACAATTGGAAATTCAAACATTTATTCGGCGCATTATTATATTGAATTGCATCTTGTTGAACTTGGAATCCTCATTCAATTAGGTTCAAATGCCTCCTTTAAACACTCATGTATAACAAATATACATGGAGAAAGGTAAACGATGTACCAAAAATTTAAAGGATCAACACATGAATTTGACTGCAATGATTCTAAGGTTGACCACCATGGATATTCAACGTTGCTCGACTACGTAAGCAACAATTTGTTCGCAAGGGATTCACGAAGTGAATAAATTGAGCCACAGCATACGAACACACACTACACACGTTAAGATCATTATAAAACATTGAAAAAAAATGAAGTGTGGGCCAAGGTTCGTAGAGCCTTACAATATAATTCGTCATTGCGTTTGAGGAAAGTAACTCTAAAAAGAAACATTTTAATTTTTAAAGCTTCCATTTCATCTTTACACGTCCTCTCAATGGAGGGAGAGAAAATATTCTGCACACTGAAGCCACACATTCACACGTAAGAGCTAAGTGGCGTGTAAAACACTGAAAACAATTATAATGTTGTGCAAGTAAGTAACACAGTCGATCAAGCAATAATAACTTCTATACAGGACCATTGACTCAATCGTTTATTAAGAAGTTTAAATATTATTTGAAAAAAATTACACTTGCATTTACTATGAGTAATTGCGTACTCGTATTTTGACCTTTTAAAGTTATTTTCCTTAATGACAATAACATTTAAGATAAAATTCCATTATAGTCTAACTCCGGCAGTACACGTTGCATTAATCACCCTCTGCACCATTATTAAGGTCATGCATGGCAGTACAGTAAGGGTCCCCTTCGTCCAGAACCAGAAGCCAGGAGCCGTGTCCCTTCTCAAACAAAGTAAAAAGGGAAAGCTCATCTAAAATAAACTTCATAAAATTTAAGTAATTTTATATAAATATTGCTTGATCCAACGAGAAAAATAGTTAATCATTAACTGGACCAACCAATACCTAAAAGTGAATTTGGTGAGAAATTGAAATGAGAGGATGGATATAGAGAAAATATTAAAAACAAGTTATTTAATTGGGATGAAATAAAAAAAAAAATTTAATGAATCCCATATTAAAAAGCTTCCCGTGCTTTAAGTGGTGAGAAATACGGGGAAATTGCTCTCCCGTCTATTTGTTTAAAGACCCGTTGTGTTACAAGGGAAAATAACTTGTATCAAGTGGAGATCTCTAACTCAATTAGTTAGACAGAATATGAATTACTGCAAAATCTCTGACACGGTCTTGAACTTCTATCAAGACCTATTTAAAAAAAAAAAAACTAGCAACAAGTACTAGTGTTTTATATTCCACGCTACAAAGATATGTTTAAACGATGAAAAGTATAAGGAACAATTTGTTGCTTCACCTTCACCTTTAAATTTTGATTTATTTTTTTTCCCTATGAATCTATTCCAAACACACTACACATGGAGAAAAATAATAAAATTTATTTTCAACACGTTACAGTGTTATGTTAAAAAAAAACAATTTTCTAAAAAACAAATCAATATTTTAGGAAAATAATTGATTATCATAATTTTTTTTATTGTATTTCCTACTTTTCTTAAACCACACCCTATATTTTTACTCTATTTCGTCTACTCTTTCTTTCCTTCTTACTGAACAACATCTTTTAACTCCAACTATCGGTACTCAATCCACAGAAAACGCTGCTAAAATGTAATGGAGGAAAATAACGAAACACCCGCTTCCAAAATGCACAACAATCTGGAAAGTGAGCCTAAGGAAGACGAGAAAATTAAACAGACAAAGAATATCAGCACTCGATTTCTTCCCACTGAGCTACAAACAAGACCGTTTAGGATTCTGTCATAAGTCGGTGGTAAGGTATGCACCATTAGTATACAACGCTAAGAAGCATATATCATCTGTACCCTAATTGCATCACTGACTATATAAAATGGAAAAACAAAGCATCGTTGTTAAGTCACCAACCTGCAGCATCGTTGGAAAAACAAACCATATATCATCGTTTAATCCAATACCTCACCAACCTAATCAGCAACAATTCAAATCAACACCTTTGTTAAGTCACCTTCAGCCCAAAATCACAATCTATAATGGAGTTCACCTGCAGTTACCAGATAGAAGCATCCTGATCAATCATAAAGGGAGAAGTTAAAAAATGAACCATCGTGATCGTGATATTTCCATATATTACAAGATTTACTTCCCATCAGCTATCCCCTCTTTAAAAAATGATTTATAAGGAAATTTGAGATAAAGGAAAAGCTGTACCTGTAACTTTTAAGCTTGAAAAGGACCTTCTTAAACCTTCAAGATAACTTTATGAACCATGGTTTCCTTGTGTATTTGATGGCAGCTCTTTTCCACAAGATCAAGCAACTTCTCCAAGCTTGCTGCCCATGAGTTAAGAACGTCATTGCTATCCCTTGCTCTTTGGAAACAAACTATTCCCATGGGTCTATCAATCTTTGCTACCAACGCCTTAGAGACAACCATATCTGAAAGATGCTTCTCAGCTTCCTGAAAATTTGCGACAATTAGTTAGGATTTTCATATTAAATAAAAGATAAACATTTGAATATTTTGCTACATCTATATTCATATTTAGCTCATTAAGAAATAACACAATGAGCGGTCTAAGGTGGCAAATGAACTAAATCCACTGACAGAACCAAAAATAAACTGTCGGGCAATATATGACAGAAATCTGCGGAGGCAATTTCCCTGAAAAGCTTATACATAAGCCCATTCCCGACTAAAGCAGGCATATAACATGGACCGATCAAACCAGGCTCACTTTTTGCCCATTGGTTATTGTGAAAGAACATGCCTATTTATCTGAAATAAAGGCTTGCCAAAATACATTAAAAATAATTATTTACCACAGAAACATTCCACACATAATCATAACTAGCATTACAAACCTGAACACTGAGACACAACAGCTCTGCGAGTCTCTTCAAAGAAATCCTTGCATAGTATTTTGATATAACAAGAATATTCTGACAAGGTAAATAGAATACACCACATTAACGCTCTCATCCTAAATCAAGAATAGTGTAAAATGAAAGATACATCCACAAAATACCTCCCAAGTAAATAGGAGGCAAGGGGCAATAGAAATATAACAATGTGAGGGAATTACATGTTCAATTACTCTTTCCCTCAGATCTTCTGCTGCTTTTTCACCCAAATTCTTTCCTAAGTTTTTCTCATTCTCAAACTCATCCTTGTATGAATTCCAAAGAGTTGTCCACTGGATAACCTCCATAGTAAGCAACTGCTTCAACAGTAACCTATGGCATGATCACAGGTGCATCAAATGAGAAGGAAAGCATAATTAAAACATCTAAAAATCCATAACCCAAAATTAGGAAGACATACTTAAAGTTTGAAATTTCAGACAGATTCTTATCCCCTAAGGTTGAATTGAGAAGGCTTGACTGCATTGGATCATACGGTGATAGAACCAAATACCAACATATTTTCCTCAGAATCTACATATAAGGAAAATATTCAGAGAAAAACAATACACAATCTGACAATAACGGATAAACAATAAAGAGAAGGGAAAGCCTACTGGAATCCACTCGGCAGGATTTTCTTTGACAGATGGAATCTCATATATTGCCTTGTAGCATCGGCAAATTTCAAGATAATCATTTTTATGGGAATAATACCTTCAAGGATAAACAGTAGCCATCGTAAAACAACAAAAAAATTATGATCAGCAAGTGAGCATGCAACCGGCAACCATCAACAAGAAGTAGGCATCAAAAGAATGCAGCACCAAAGCAAATTAAACAACTATTAGTAAAAATCTTTGCAGATTACTGGAACTGATTTTGAAAAATAGCACCAAATTATGATATTGTAGTTTAAAAGAATTGAAAAGAGTATCCAGTTGGATAATGTCAAAAACAAAATAAAAGTCATTTGATAACACTCACTAAATGAAAATTACATGGAGTTTGAAAAGGGTATCAACTTCAGACTAGGGTTGACAGCATAACATATTTACAGAGTGATAATCATTCTCAAAACTAAAAAAATAAAAATAAAAATACATCTACTAGATTAGTTAGAAAGAAATAACTGATTATAGATGATTGGTAAGTTGGTTTAAAGATGATCAACAAATGGGATATATTTTTATAACACCAGACCCCGTAAAAAATGTAATAGATTAGTTAGAAAGAAATAAGTGATTATAATAAATTATGCCTGTGAAATAATTAGAAGAATTTGATATCAACTGTAAAGTGATCGACTAGATATGAGATCAGGTGTTTCATTGCAAGAGTTCTCATTGAAATTAAAAATTGTGCTTCCTACAAAAGTAAAAGAACTGTAAAGATTCATATAATTATATGAAAAATTGTCCAATCTAAAATTATCCACCTCCCATCTTTTCAAAGTTATGTTATGGCAATTCATGCTAAAACTAAAGCAATCATGAAGCTCATTGAAGTTTGGCCCTATATTTGATGTAATCTTAGAAATTTTACCTTTGACTGTACACTTAATTACACACCTCAACAGTGCTTCGATATTTCATCTTTTAAACCATATAATATAAAAAATGACACGGTTTCCAGCAAAGAAGCAGGTGAACACTCGTGACTTGTCATCTCCAAGTCTACCTACCCATAATGGAGTTTAACTTAGGTAATGTTTAACCAAACTTCTTTTGAGTTTCTCTTCTCCTTAGAGAAGTTGTGTCAACCAAACAGTTTTGGAAAAAAACTTAATACAAGCAGCTTTTTACCCCAAAAATAGAGCTTATACCTAATTAGAGCTTTCTACTTTTGTGCTCTATTTGGATCATAAACAAAAATAGAGAGGAAAGAAAAGGGTAGAACTGTAGAAGTAAAAGAGAAACAAAGTAGAAAAAACACGTTATTCAGATAGATAGAATTATAGAAATAAGAAAAGCAAGTGGAGAAACAGTGGAAGAGAAAATGGAAATAATATGTAAATTGTATAAAAATTATAAAAAATTTAAAATAAACATTTTACTGTATTATTTTTCTTAGGATAATATTATTTATTATTTTTAAATAATAAAAATTTATATTGGTTTTTAAAAGTAAAGAAATTGCAACACTTCTTTCCTCCCCCCCCCCCCAAAAAAAATTTTATGGCTTATATTAGTGGGAGTGATTTTATACAAGGGAGCCACAAAAAAATCCTTTCAAACAAATAGTGGAAATTTGATATTTCCATCCTATCTTCCACCTCTCCATTTGCTTCCTCTACATAAAACATAGTGTTGAGGAACAGAGAAGCCCCAAAATGGGTCCAAACATTTAGTGTCCCACGAAAAATGAAGAGCTTAAATATACTCTGTACCCTCCACAGTGGGATGGATATCTAGAAAGAGGAACTGTTCCCTGCTTCAGCAAATTCCTTTCATATCTAGACCATCAAACCAAGTACAAGAAAGAAATAAACACTTCGTAAAAGCAAAGATAACCAAGATTCCAATTTGCTTTTTTTTTTTCATCTAAAATAAAGAATTTAGATCACCAGAACAACCAATGAATTATAGTTCTCTAGATCTAGTTAAAAAGATTGATAAAGAAAGATTAAACATCCACTTATTCCAAATATGTGGAAGAAAAACTGAAAAAATGAGCAAGCATGATGGAAAATGCTCTTCTAAAGTGAGTTATATATTTGTAACAGAACAATAGCCATATTCTAGCACCCCCTGTCAGGCAGAAGATTGAACAAGCAAAACCAGGCAACAAGTAGGGAGTAAGTTACCGAATCATTAGTTCATAATAGATCCGCTTCAACTCTGGTAGAGATGGTATATCTGCAGGAGCTTCTTCAACAATATTATCACCTTCTTTAGGCTTTTTTTTCTCCTTTGAAACATCAGCGTCAAATACTCTCGTACTAATCTTTCTTGAGAGTATTTGTGCACGAACATAATCCTGGCGGTCTAGACACAAACGAACCTGTACATTAAATGAAGAGATTTCTAAATCAGCAATTAAATTGTAATATAAAGAAATTAGTGGCCAATAATTAATGTCATTGCTTAAAGAAAAAGTAGAAAGTCCTGTACTTGTTCAAGAATGAATGCAATTTTTTCAGTTTTTGCCATGGCGCCAAAAGTTTCCACCTGTTAAGGAAATGAATCACATAAGTCAAATGACAGCTAATTGCACTAACTAGTGACATACAAATAACAACAGTTCATTATAAAATTCATCCCAACATTTAAATTCACACTGACCGCAATTTCTTGCATCAAATCTGCAGCTTCAGCTATATGTCCTTGTTCTTCCTTAATTTTTGCAAGTTTCTTGATCAACCGAGCTCTCTCAATCTCAACATATATCTAACAAATGATACAATACAACATATTACTTCTTAAAAGATATGCTACATTGGAGGATAATAAAAAGGACTGAAGAGTAAAAGCATCATATATCACCTTTCCTGCAGATACATTGTTCAAGGTTTTGATGAGTTCTATTCGAGTTTCAAGATCTGGTGTCTCATCAATATATTGCATAGCCTGCTGGACCATCGCTGTCACAGCCTGTGTACAAAGAGTAGGCTTATGAATGTAATAGCAAAAATCTCAACTCTCAGAAGTTAGATTATAACTTGTTTAATGCAAAAGCTATGACTATGAGGATGTCCTAAACTCTACTAAAATAAATGTGTTCAAGGGTAAAAACAAGTGTGGAAAATTCATTGAAAAGTTTATAACTGATACGGGTAACAATGTGGCTAAAACAATTACTGGATCAATTTTATTAGCACCATTTCCTTACAAACTGTACCAACAACTTTTTTTACCATATGAATCAATCTCTAAAGATAAGGAAATAATACGCGTATGCTCTGGCAGGCCAGTCTAACATTTTATTTTCCAAACAACTCATAAGAAATGAAAATGACACATCTTCTACAGAATGTCTTCTCTAAAAGGGTCTAACATAAATCTACAAGGTCCTGGCATGTAGAGTTATTGCCAAAGATACGTCCCGTTGATTTTCAAAGTTTCCATAGACATTGGTTAAAACGCAATACCTAGCTAGTAATAAAACACTGTAAACGCTGAAGTCGACGATAACTAATTTTAAAGCAAACCAAGAAAATCTTGGCCGCAGCAACTAAAGCCCTAACATATCTAACACAAAATACAACTAGATATTTTATACATAAAAAAAAAAAAACAAAAAAACTAGATAGGTTATTGGTGAGCATGAAAAAAGAGAGGCATTACCTGCTTAAGCTGACCACGTCGTTTGGACAAGAGAACAATGTGGTCATTGAGGGTTTTCCAGGCACGCGCTTGGAAGCATAGGCGTAGAATTTCGGTGACAGCGTTTCTGGTGGCGGCGACGTCGCCGGCGAGCCTCGCATGCTTCTCTGCATTTAACAATTGCTCTATGGAGGCGTCTAAAGTCCCCTTGTCACCCTGAAAGTCCAGAGTAATCGTTAACCGTGCAAAGAAGAATAAAAATTGAAGCATTTTATTTGTTTTTAAAAAACCTACGGCATGCAGCTTCATTGGGAGGTATAAATAAAAGTAAAAACAGAAAATGACATCGAGTAGTAACAATGGAAGCATATGAAGAAGTGTTGAGATCTGGAGCAGGAATAACATTAGAGAAATTCAGTACAGAAAAGCGAGGGCGTACCATAGCCATAAGCAGGGAAGCGTGCGACTTTGCGTGCAAGAGGGGGAGAAGAGAGGAGCTTCACTAGTACTACACTCTATTCACAACCAAAAACGCATACCATTCAACTACTATCATGGGCCTTACACTGGCTCATTCCTTCCTGCACATCCGTAATTTCTTTTCCACCCCTTCTATTTTTTAAGGAACCAATTATAATTATTTTTTCATAGTCTTTTAGCTCTTCCACCCCACGTAAAATTGGATTCTTTTATCCATATATATAATTTTATTATTTTAAAATACTTATTTAAATTTTTTATTATAATTTAATATTAAAATAATTTAATTTTCACATTTATTCAAACACACTCTAAACGTGTATATTATGGTCGTGATTTTGTGTAGACATACAAAGAAAAAAATAAAAACAAGTTATTGGTAGAGATTGTTTATACAAAATAGTAATAATGTTTGTCATCATTGAATAATCAACTATTCAATTCAAGTAAGTTGTTTTATATCGATGTATTCATGATTTTGACAAATATAATCGAATAAATTTATTTTCTTCTAACTTTACTCTATTTTTACCTATTTTCCTAATAGACCTTAACATTGTATAATAATGTATAATTATATATTAAGAGTTGTTTGGAGGTGGTTGTGAGTTTTTCTTCTTTAATTTTGAATACAATTTTTCGAAACAAAAGTATTTGGTATAATATGTATAGATCTAGTGATTTAATTTTCGAAAATATATAAATTCAATCTCTCATGATATATAAACTTAAGATTCAGTAATGACCTTATATCATTATAAAGTTGAAAGAATGATTAAATTTACATTTTTTTTTAATATTTAGATGGTTAGTCTTTTTCACAATTGATTGTTGTTATTCGATCATTAATGACTTTTTGATAAAATTTCTAGTAAAACTATCATAAGCGAAAAGTAATTTTATTAAGGTAGTTCAATTTCACAGCTATTGCTTTACATGTTGAATGACAATCTTCTTTTATTTTCAAGAATAATATTTTTGGATATCTTAAAAAACTGTTTGGTTAGTGTATTTCTGAATTTTTTTAAAATTCAAATAATTAATATAAAAATAAAAAATAAATTATAATGGGTTAAAAAATAATTTTCCAAAATTTTATGAAAATATAACTTTCTTACCTTAACATGCAAATAAAATATGGAAAGATATGAAAATATAATATTTCTAAAAATAATAAATACTAAAAATTATTTTAATAATTTGTTAACAAATATAAAACAAACAAATTATATTTTTTTCTGAACATATTATATTAACTAACATAAAACATATATTGTCATCTTTTTAATGGAAACATTTTTATTATATAACAATATTATAAGATTTGTTTTGTTGTCACATATTAATTGAATAATGATTATATTTTTTATTTATGTCTTATTTTTATTTTATTATATTGCACTGATTTTTCTTCATTGTACAGCATGAAGAAGTATAGTGTGTTTGGTTGTGTGTTTAGGTTGACTTAAACTTATTTATGTCTTATTTTTATTTTATTATATTGCACTGATTTTTCTTCATTGTACAGCATGAAGAAGTATAGTGTGTTTGGTTGTGTGTTTAGGTTGACTTAAACTAAAATTTTGGATAAAAAAGAAGCAACTCTTCTCTTCTACTACTTTGGATTGAATCATTGAACGGAGGTTTGAATTCTGCCAAACACTTTTACAAATATTTTATTACTCTTCTAGCAAATGTTAAAATATTTTAAAAGTTAAAATAAAAAAGTCTACATCAATAATTATTTGTGTTATAAAAATTGGATTGAACCGGCCATTTAGATTAGAAAACCAGTGAACAGGGCTGGTAACGAATTTGGTAAACCCTCAAACCAGTGGAACCAAAAATTGGTATTAAGATCGGAAAACCGATCAAGAACCGGTGAAAATCGATGGTTTATTGGTTCAACCGGTTTGTATTTTATTTTTTTTAAAAAAATTTTTATTTTACTAAATATACTCCTCATTTTTCTAAATCAACTAATTTTTAATTAAAAATAAAAATTAATAAAATAAAGTTTAACTTATTAATATAAAAGTATATTTAGTAAAAATATTTTTATCTTTCTATAATTATAATCTTAATATATATTTTTTAATAATTTTAATTATTATAGTATATTAATAATAAAAAAATATTATTTTATTAAAACTATTTTAACCATTAATTCAATAACCGTTAAACCAACCAATCATTAACCAGTTAAACTAATAAATGATTATATTTCAATGCTATTTATAAATAATAAAATACCGCTATATATTATTTTCAATTTTGATGTGATATGCTACCAGAGATATGATTGTACATTGTTTGATGATTGCTTGACTCTTTGTCGTTGAGCAGGTTGAGAACAATTGCTGCAGCCATTATTGGAATAATAAGTATTATTATTTAATTTAAATTCGACTTTTCAGAATTTATGTTATTTTTAATAAAAATACTTATTATTTAACATTATGAAGATAAAGCTTCAATTTTAATAAGAAAGACCCGTTAATAAGAAAGACCCGTAAATATAAAAAAAAAAAAACATAACCAATACTATAGAAACTATATTTAATTTTTCTTGGCATAAAATTGCAATTATCTTAAAGAAGAACAAACTCTTTATATATTTGAATTATGTTAAAATATTGTACACGAGTTATAAGCTTGTTTTAATAATAAAGAATTTTATATATAAAGAGATAAAAAAATAGATTTGAGTTTAAATCTCTCAAATAATAAAATTACTATATTAATATTTATCTATATAAAAAATGTTATATATATATTTTAATATAAACCTTAAAAAGCTAACATGGCCAAATAAGTTTCCCATACTCAGTATGTAATAATGTTTTTGTTATGTTCACCTATGATCTATGATATCGTATCTTTTTTGTGATTGAAACAAAATAAATATATATATATATATATATATATATATATATATTCTTTATTAGTTTTACTTGCTTGTTCTTCTCATTTCATTACTGGTAAATGTTTGTTAATATCATATTCATCTATAATGATTCTTCCAATAATGTCACTGGGAAGGGGAATTTTTTTATTTTTTATTTTTATATATATATTGATGGTTTGATAGATAACAACCTTAAGTTAGAATAACATAGTGTTTGTTTGATAACCGTTTTATAAAATTGTTTTTAGTATTTTAATATTTAAAAATTAAAAAACTTATTTGGATAGTGTTTTCTAAAAATAGTTTTTGAAATAATTCTGGTTTTTTAGTTTTTAAAACTAAAAAATAGAAACAACTGAAAGTAGTTTTGTTTTTCAATTTTTGTTTTTGTTTTAAAAACTCAAAATACAATAAAATATGTTGTTTTTTGCTTTTCATTAATGAAATTTTAATAAATATGATAAATTTTTCCATTTTTACATATTCAATACAGTTTTCAAATAACACTTACCAAACAAGTTTTTTTTTCTTTTCTTCCCGAAAATATTTTTTGAAAATTATTCTTGAAAACTCTTTTCAAAAACCAAAAAACAAAACCAAATCAATCAAACCCTTAAATTCTCGATGCTTTGCTTGGAATTTAGGCACACTGTGAGTTCTAGCATTTGTCATTTTTCTCAAAAGTAAGCACTCTTGTAGTTCAGTACTAAAATGTTTGTTTGATTTCCCGCATGTAGATTTAGGGTTTAGAGCAACTCCTATGGATCTATCTATTTGGAGACAAATCTTGAGTTGAAAATTTGATCTTACAAGAATTAATTATTAGAGCAAAATGGCATATCTTGAGATGTGTTCTACAAAATCAACAAATATTAACATAATTTTTTTAAAAAAAAGAGCATTTTTATTCTTTTTTCTCATCAATAGAGATATAAGAGATATAAGTTGTTTTAGTTGATTAAAGAAAGAGGGAAGTGAGAAAAGGTTGTGAATTCAATTTTCATTGCTAACAAAACTAACATTATTATACAAAATTAACATTTGATCTGTAAAAAATACAAAGTTGTGTAATAACAAAAGCGAATAACAAAAAAAATGAAAAAGAAAGAGAGGAGAATAAGCCCAACTGATTTACACCATCCAAATACATCAATAATATGTATTCTTAATCAAATACAACACGTTAATAATGGAAAAAAATCAACTCTATCTTAGATTGAAGTGTGAACTCGTGGAAAAGATGATTGAACACAAAGGGAAAGCAAGTCAAAGCAAATATGTGATGCAGCAGGGGGGGAGAAATGAGGAAGTCGTAGATAAGAGGAAGAAGGGTGCATGGGAGAATGGGGAAGGGTGCGATGAGGAAGAAAGAGAAGGGAAGGTTTATGGTAGAGGGAGAAGGGAGAGGGAGAACATAGGGGGTTGGTTTGGGATAAGAATGCAAGAACAAAAAATTTGGGAGAGGAGGGGGGGAAGGGTTTTTGGGGGATTGGACAAGCAAAAATGAAAATAATAATAATTTAATCAAATTTTTACATTGATTTGAAAAACAACCATTGCAATGAACAATTTCAAGCATACTTGTGAATCATATTCAAGATCATCTTGAATTTTTTTAAAAAGATGTGTGTATTTTTTTCTATCAATGTTATAAGTTTAAAATATTTTCATGCATAAATATTTTAATTATTCATATATTTACATTTTTATGTTAAGTTTTTTTCATAATTAAAATACATAATTAATTAATTTTAATATTTTAAAATAAATTATAAATAAATATTAAAAATGTGGATCTATTATGGGACCTACAAAAGTATTTTTTAAGATTATAAAGTTTAATCTTTTATTAGTAGAAAAAAAAGAATAAATATTAGATTGATGTAAGATTATGGGATCCACAAAAAAGTTAGCTAAGTTCACAAAGTGTGATATTCTATTAGAAATGCTCTTAGGAATCTAGTTGAAAAGAGTTTATATAAGCCAACTTTGGAGAAATATTCAAAATCTTTTACTAATGAGTCTCCCCTTTTGATGACTAATTATGACCCCAATATCTTTGTAGAAATTTAGAATGTGACTTCAATTAAACAATATATCAACTATGATAAGTTTGTTGACTTTTATAATATATTATTTTAAAAGCCATATACGAAAGACTTAAATAATATTTTGATCTTTGAAAAATAGTGTTCTCTTATCCTTTAAATATATTTTTTTAATTTGGTGTTTAAAATATTTTTGTTTAGTTTAAGTATTGATATAATTTTTAATGGAATCGATCCCCTTTTTAACTATACAAGAATATGTGGAGTTTAATATGTTTGAAAACATGTGCAAACGTTCTTTTGTTGATATAATTGTAAGTATCCAATATTGGATTATTCCTAGTATTATTATACCATCTCTATTCATTGCAAGTTATTTGTCATCACCAGTTTAGCTTACGATGTATTTAGAGTTCTGTTAAAGGAAATATTGCAAATATATATATATATATATATATATATATATATATATATATATATTGATTGATTACAATTGAGTCGTCTCCACATGGAACTCTACAATAATCAAATTAACTTTAGTAAAAATCTTAGACTATGGATTTTGGTGTAAAAGTGTTAAAAAAAATACTTGGTCAAATAGTTGGCATACAAAACGTAAATTAGCGAATTCTTCAGAATATTACCAAGGTTTCATTTTACAATTCCCAATGCTATGTTCTAGAAATTTTAAACAAATAATTTGATTAATTTCTACTACAAGAATGATTTGTACCCTTAAGTCTATCCCTAGAACAAAAGGATTAATCCTCCCAATTCTACTCTCAATTCCTTGACTTGTAAAATTAGGAGAATTGCATTGCTCACAATTACATACTCAAAAGTGGCTAATAGATTATACCTTATTCCTAGGCAAACAAACTCATTAGTTATTCTTAACAAATTTGAATTTAACAGTGTTATATTGTCATCTAATCCACCAGTAACAGACTCATGTAATAATGTTATAAATCCCAAAAACAGATAATGAAAATTGAAAGGAATCTTAGAAAATATATAATAATAAAAAAATCTTTCATTACATTAAATGGTCATTGTTACATCAAACCTAACAATAGGGTTAGTTCCTCATAGAAACATGAAGGAATGCCTTAGGTCGAATATAATACTTTGTTTCCAGAGCATTTAATCTAGTCTCTCCATCTTTCTCAACCCTTATAATATTGCAATGCAAAACCCAAAGGTGAGATACATACTTCTCAAATTAAAGTTCTATTTAGGTGATGTGTTAGGATAAGTTGGGTTGAGCTCGTTCAAGCATTATAAATATTCGATTGAGTGCATACAAGGCTAAAAAGGTTAAATTTACATTTAATTGCTTAAGCTCGCTTAGGATTCCTGCTTAAGCGGACATAGTCAAATGTGTTTCTTTTCATCCTTCCGTTTTTGTTGATCTTCTCATCACCCAACTTGTTCTTGTGTGAAAATTCTTTAAAAAATAAACACATTATTCTATAAAAAATCATAACCTAAGATGAATTTTAAAGAAAATAAGAGGTAATATCAAATTTCGTAAGCATAAAAAGTGTAAATGATTACAAAATTTGTATATTAAAATACAAATATTCAACCATCGTCAATCCCCCTCCCAAATGACTATTTTACATATAGTCCACATGAAGTTTCTGATGGAGTAATAAGATAAGTTTGCAATAAATGTAAACAAAGTAGCGGAAATAAATCCTCCTATCTTGCAAGAATCTATGAGGAACAATAACAAAATATAACACTAACTAATCACCAATTTTTTTAGAATAAGATACCAAGATTTTAACGTGAAAAACTCTTCAAAAGAAGGGTAAAAACCACGGGTCGTCCAGACAAAAGAAATAGCTCCATTATCATTAATAAAGAGTACAAAAGAGTCTCAATCAAGTGTCAACAATAATATCAATGTCAACAACAATAAAGCAATAAGCTTATAAATAGAGAACAGGGAAGCTGAAGACCCCCAAACACATTGCTGCCATACAAATAAATATTTCCCAACATAGAAGTCTTTCAATGATTCGAACGGTCAGAATGAAGAAACATACATTCTGAATCTGCAGTGGAAAATTTACAATTGCAGAGTGTCATGTCTCTTTTTCTCTTTTCAACTCTCTTGTTTCAAAGCACCTTCTCCACTTAACTTAAATAAGATATCAAGTGAGCTTCTCAATTTGGGTGTTTTCTTCACATAGGAAGGAAATCCAATACTCAACAGTTTTATTAATAAATAGTCGTTTTAATTCTTTGGAACAACTTGATGAATTTAGTAGATTTTTTTGAAAAGCTCCAATTACTATAAATAGGACCAATCCAATTTTTACAATACGATAAAATTGACTATTCATGAACTAACACTATCAACTTTTGTTTGAGTTAATACATTACAAAAGATGATGATCTATATAATTTTTTAGAAAAAAACTGTTTTTTATATCAAAAGATTTTATAACACTACAAAAATTATAATTAATTAAAAACATAATTTATTTAAAAAGATCACACAAATTATCTAACTAGACTTTCTCTAATGATGTGATAACATATTGGTTTCCTAAAAGTAGGAAGTAAACACAAAAAAATAAAAATAAAAATAAAGGATCAAATAAAAAAACCCACTTTTTTGGGTATAAAAAACTCATAATGGGTTGCAGAGCTTGAATATTATATTAAGTCTGCTGGAACATTTACCATTTATTTTAGATGTTTTACCATTCATGATAACTAAGGTGGGAGTGGACAAACAAAAACCTGACAATAAAGCAACAATAGGGCAGAATAAAAGGTAAATGTTCCTGCAGCAATATAATAATAATCTACAAATACAAAAGAGATTGAGGAGTATTGAAATTGAGTGGCATTTATGGAATGGCAGAGCAGACCAATTCAGAAGATGATGGATTTGATTCCTCTACTGATAGGCATTCCTTGCAGCATAAAGCAACATTCAGTCAAAAGCACTTGCAGTGCAATCCATTCACAAGGTTGGGATTATTTTTTTTATAAACAGTTGCATGCGCTATGGGTTCAGTACATCCTTTGACTTTAATTTGTGTTTCGGTTTCAAGTGCAGAGGAAGCTTGTTTTTCTGAGATAAATAGAAAATTAAAACCAAAAACTTGTGTTGTTTTCGGGAAGTTGTGGGTTCAGGAAGTTCAGGGCTTTATCGGATCTGAGTCGGTAGCTCAGAAAAGGCAATTCAATGATCCAAGGAGTTTTATGGTATAGCATTCAACATTTCAACTTCACCTTCAGTGGTATAAGGACACAGGAATGTTGTTCCAAAACGCTAGACACGATAACAATATCTTCACAAAAGTTGAAGATATCAGCAACATAAAACATTAAACTTATGTTGGAAATTGAATATGGAATTCAGATTGGCTAAAGGAATATGTTTTTCTGTATTGCAGTTATATATATATGGCTATTTGCTGCTTCTTTAAGGAGTTGTTCTCACAATTCTTAAGATAAATTCAATCTTCATGCAGTGGCGGAACTTGAATGAAAATTTTGGAGATACCAAATTAATTTTTTATATATAAATTATTTTTTAGTTGAAAAAACAGAAATTTGAGGAAACGTAGCTCCCTGTAATGTACAATGTCCGCCAGTGCAATTATGGGTTATGCCTTAATGGTTGATGAGAAATTGAATTGTGATATATGACTTAATTGGTGTGTTATTTTCTATTTTAATTAATAAATGTTATATCTTTAATAAGTTATATAAAATATAAAAAGAAATTTATAAAAAAATTTTATTAAATAAAATGACGTTTAGTAATTAATTGGACTATGAGATATAAATTTGGGATGGAAAATTTGATCTCAAATGTTTAATAATATTTTAATAATATAAAAGTAAAACGGGAGTAATTAAAAAAGATAAAGGAAAGAGTAGATTCTTTTTTATAGAAGGGAAGTTCACATAGTGAATTTAAATCTTCTCATTAACATATTAATAAAATTAATTAAAAGATAGAATAATAAAAACATATTAATAATAATACTTACGAATTTTTATCAAACTACATATAATTTTTCTTTTTTATTTTCTTAAACTAATATTATTTTAAATGTAAGATATTACAATATTAATATTTCTTATATATTTAAAAGAAATATACTCATATCTCTTTCAAGTGTGTGAAAGTAATAAAAAAAAAAATACACATATAATCACACAAATTTTTAAGAGATATTTTTGTAATTCTCTCAAAAATTAATAAAGTAAAATTGATATATCGTTTGAACCACATTCCTAATTTATAATATTTAAGTAACTTTTATAAATAGTTATTTTTAGAACTTAGTTACCATTTTTTTATAAACAAAATTAGTTTTTAGTATGTTAGTGAAGAAATTTAAACTCACCAACCTCTTCTTCTCACTTCTCTTGACATATGAATTTTCTCATTCCATTGTTTTTTAATTTCGATAATTTAGTACCTAAAAAATATCTTTAAACTAAAAAATAAAGATAAAATATGATTTTATATTAATAAAGATGACAAAAGGGTAACATATAAAATTTTGACGATGGCCGGAGATAAAAAAAAATTGAGAAAGATAATCATTCATTAATTTTTACATTCATCTCTTAAAAATCGGAAGGTAAGTGATAGATATAAAGAACTAATAAGAAAAATTACAATGTAAATATATTAAAAAAAATAACTTTTTTTTATTTTACACACATGTATACAAGTCAGGAATTAATAATTATGATTTTGCAGCCTGCAAAATTATGACTTTACTTATTTAAACAACTGAGTCCAATTTTCAGCCTCGATAATTTGATAGTTAAATGACTTACATAATGAAGTTTGATTAAACATTTAATAAACCAAATTCAAATAATATTCATAATAACTTAGTCTAGTTATCTATGCTTAGATAGTATCTGTACTTTTTTATTTTAATATTATGCGGGAAGTGATATCAAATTCCACAGTAAAATTTCATGTTATACATGAGTTGCATTAAGTTTTGACAGATTTCAAAATGAATGTTATAATCTATTCATAATAAAACTTTATAGTTTTGGAATTGAATAAGAGATGAAGGCATGATCTAAGGGGGTGAAGAAGGAAAGGTAGAGGGAGAACAACTAATACACATGCAGACATTAACCTATACTAAGCAACAACCATATAGGACTCAAAATAATAAACACAGTATAATTAAAGTGCATGGCGAACAGGATTGCGGAGTTAAAACAAACTTCCAACTTATTATTAAAGTATATAAAGGACGTCACTCGTCAACATAATATTAAAAAAGTTTAATGAACTGTTGTTTCAGATTATAAATTTTGGCCTCTTCACAAACTGTCGTGTGTCAAGTGATACTTTTTTTTTTTTTTCACTCAGAGTTTAGTTCATTAATGATTGTTAGCACACTTTATTCATTTTGTATTAAAAAAATTCACATTTTATTAAAAATCAAATCTTGAATGCGATACATGGAAGATTATAGTATAGCATGTGGATTTGATATATATACTTTTAATCATTATTAATATTATAAATATAAATATAAATACGTGTTACAATTTCTTGTCCTGATATCAAGTGTGTTTAAGCTGAATTTTTGTATCCCTATAAACTCTGAATACGTTTTAACTGATACGCAAAATCATTAATTGAAGTTTATCATGGATGTGGGTGTGTGTAAAATCTTGTTGGGTATCTATGAAAGTTATTCATGGATAAAAATTTTACCTGTACGATTTTGTTTTCCATAAATTATGTCTAACAATTGTTGCCAACAAAGAAATATGACATATGGACAGAAGATAAAAGTAAGGTTGTAATAGCTATCTTGTGTAGTACACTGTACACATGCATATGTCTGAAGAGACGAGTTAATAATGATTATATAGTTTTCACGAGGGTTTGATGTTTTCAAGGACTACAATATAGCAATAAATATTTCACGTAGTTTAATTTTTTTTTGACAGATCATGTAGTTTAATTAATCATAAACATTACTCTTATTTTTTTTGTAGTTTTAACTTTTCAAGAGGATCTCAATTTAACTTTTCAATCGCGTATAGTAGTTACGATTTTGGCAAAAAAAACTGATATACTTTTATTACCTTATGTTCTAGATCTAGGTAAATAACCTTTTTACAAAAAAAAAAACAGTTTTTAATATTTAGTACATTTTTCTATACTATATACTTTGTTTTACCAAAAATTGCGAACTATTTAATTGTGAATCGGTGGTTTCCTTGAGGCTGGAGTGTAATCCATCGAGAAGACGTCACCAGCAACGTTAACATCCTCATCTTTAGGCTTAAATACCTCAGCATGCGCTTCCTTATTACGTTGAACTGTGTTGACATTCTCGGAAGTTTGGTTGTTTTTTTCTTTCAATGTTCGTGCTGCTGCATATACAAAAATTGCAAAAGCATATTAGTAAAACATTGTGAGAAACAGGATATTGAAATTAAAGTGTAAGAATATTTAATTAAACATCCATGTGTTGTAGCTATTTGAGCAATTGGTGACAAAAGAAGTACCTATAGTTTGGGAGGAGAAGAGGCAGAGGATGAGGAAAGCTACAAGTAGAATGCGCTTGTTTTGTGAAGCAGCCATTTTTAAAAAACAATTAGATTTGTGGAGTGCTACTGTGCTCTATAATTTCTTAATTCCCTCTTTATCTGAGTATGCCATACCTGTGCTCATTTCACTCCTATATATAGATGCAGGACATGCTAGTTAACTGTCACATGCCACTTAGATTGTTAGGTGCGTATCCATAGACAACAGTGGTAATTTTGTACATGAGCCCAATGGTCTACGAGGGTGTCACATCAACACTGTCTGGCTTGAAATAGATGGCTATCTGTGCTTTGTGGGAAAATATTTAAACGAGAAAAACAGAATTCCATCATCTCCATATGAAACTCATACTATACTGTATACGTGTATTTGGGCCGTCTTGGTTTTCTTTTCATGCCCATTTGATTCCTATACATCTTATATTAATATTGTTCCCCAACTGTTCCATGCATATTAGTTAGTGATAGCTTTTGTCCCTAAATCTAGAACAAAACCTAAGGATTTTATCTTTTCAACCCGTGTTCTGTCACATGCGAGAAAATTCCATATAGGGCTCTTGTCTCTGTCTTCGGATTTAATGGTATAGCATCACTGATATATATAGATAGTTTAGTTTGTTAAACTTGTGGTGAAAGATTTTATTCTTATCGGTATATATGAAAAATAATATTTATTGATAGAGATTAATCGTTTAATTGGATCTAATACATTGAAAGATTAATTTTTAACTTTCTGTCAAGGAAAAAAATTGTAAACAAACAGACCCAAAACAACTATTCCAAGCTTCTAGTTGAAAACTCAAGTTCTTTGTCACTTATAATCTATGGATGATGTGTGACAGAATAAATAATAGCCATATATTGATTTTATTGCATAGTATAATTGTAGAGCAAATAACAGATTATGAAACTCTAGATGCAGAGTCGTTGATTTCTGGAACTAGAATGTTAACTAGTTCTTGGAATGTTTTAGTTAGGTTTAATAACTACTAGTTGAAAATATGACATACTTTTTGGCATTAGAAAATGACATTCATGATTCATGCCGATAGCTTGCTACAGTTTAGGAGAAAATATATGAAGTTTTGAGTTGGGCCATTGGTTCTATGTGCCAGAATATGCAGACAAGATAACACCTTCAAGCCTGCAACATTGATGCGGGTCCATGTGTCAGGCCTGCAACCTGTTTACCCTGCCAGTGTGAAGCATCGTACCTCAGCTTGTCAATCCCTTTAATTTACAATGTGAAAAGATTTTAGTGAAAACATTTTAGAGTTATTCTACCACCCGCCAACATTTTGGCGTTCCTAATCAACAATTTCCCCCCTTTTATTGATTAATAATTGAATGATTTACATTTATATATCTGTCGTCTGTCAATCAATCTCCAAAATAAGGGCCCTTGAGGAAATTATAGTTAATTAATTCTAAGTAATCATTCAAATGATTAATATCACACATAGTTGGAACTGGGGCATGTATTTTCTTGCTAATAATTCTAGCCCTTGATAAAGTCACGAGAAAAAGCATTAAATGTTTTAAAATATGTAATTTCCCCTGTAGAAGTTAGTTAATTAACAAATAAAGTTTTCAAGATCGTGCATTATTTGGGAGCTAGTAGCAATCATTCAAAATTTCCTTGGGTGATGAAGGCGATGCCAATTGCGAAATTTGATTTACTTTAACGTATATAACACTATTGCTTAGTCACAGATAATGGTGGTTTTGTTTGTTGTGTGTGTTTTCTTCCTCTCGAGTTAGATTGCGTGAACATGAGATTTGATTAATTAATGATGGAAGATGCAAAGCATTAATGGATGGAGGGAAAAAAAGAGACATTGGTGAGACTAAGATCACTTTCGGATAAGACATTGGACAATGTTTTTCTTCATTGGAAGAGTAAGACAATAGACAGTGTTCGTATATATCACATGGGACGAGTTCAGCGATTATCTACTTGGTAGGCCTGGCTTGTCGCTTGCAAATTGCTCATGATTTAGAGGGCTAATAAAAACTATGTAATAGAGAATAAAGCCACCAAGTAGCCACGCTATAGCGATGTACAAGTTTCACCATCCAGTTTATTTGCCCAAACCAATACGGAAATAAAAGACGCCACCTTTGGTTAATAATTTCGCTCTTCAATTTCAAACTAATGCCATTCCATATTTCTAAATTCCAGTCCCATATTCATCCATCAATAAATACTGTGAATTTAATAAACTATATAAAATATATAGAAAATTATAAAAGAAAATTTATTAACCGACTTGATATTTATTGTTGGATGTGATAGAGAATAAAACAAGAATTTGGTAAAAGATTTCCATCCATATGATTATTATAAATATGATGACGTAATAGTCCACAATATCAATAAACCCTTATTAACTTGTTATAAGCTAAGAAGCATGAACATCTCTATTATCTGAAGTGTTTTTGTCATGACACTCTCCGATACTTATGATGTGTTGGTCACTTCTAGTTAGGTTTCTAATTAAAACAAATATTATTTTTTGCTTAGAAACTTAAACTCATATTTATATTTAGTTACTTAAATCAATACTTTAACATAGATGGATACAGTAATATTATTAAAAGAAATAATGTTGAACCTATCTTTTAGCCTTATCATAGAAAATTGTTTTAAACAGGTAAATATACCACTATTTTAGCTAATTTGTTGTTACTAATCTCATTATTTATATGTATATAAATGTGTTTCTATATCTTATATTTCAGACACTAGTCATGTCAACGTATCTGTATCATGTTGTATTAGTATCTCTATCTAGTGTTAGTGTTCTTGCTACTTAGACTGTAATACTTAGTAATTTATCTATAATTCTTATTGTATTATGAAAAAAATGTTTAAATATGAAAATAAAGTAAATTAATATAAAACAATACAAAATTAAAACAAAAGAAATTATATCAAACAATTGGAATGCGAGAAGTTAATACAGTAAATATTTAAGATAAGAGAGTATCATTTAGGTTAATTATACAAAATCTTACTACATAAATAATTTACCAATTAATTCAATTATTTATTATTATGTATTTATCAATTTATAAAAGTATTTGAATCTTAATTCCTTAGATGAAACAAGTCTAAATTTATCAATTAAAACATGAATATAAATAATGGTTAATGAACTTTTCTCTATTCCTAGTATCAAGGTTCATTAACGGTTTCATCTCAATTTTGGATATAAAATTATCTTTTAAGTAATTCATATCCCAGGAATATAGATTATATGAATTAAAAGATTAAAGAGTACATCTGATTAATATGGTAATAAATTGTAACTTTTTAAATTATATTGGGATTTGAAGTATATCCTGCTAATTTGTTATAATTTTTTTATCATTGTCATGTCTTGTAACATGTGACTGTTTCGATCTTAAATAATATTTACCTTTTACAAAAACAAAATGTGACGATAAATTAATATAGCTAACCCAAAGTATATAATCTCAAAATTGATAGCATGGGAGAGCCACCTACAGATCCATATGAATATCATACTAAGTTCTTATATGTTTGATGCCAAGTATCTTTGAGCATATTTATCTGATATCTAGCTAGGAGGATTGCATATTGTATAGCATTCATTAGTTTTAACATATTTTAATTATAGTTTTGCATCTTAATTTTTCCAGTTACACTTTGTTTTGTTTTAAATGTAAGAGGATATTTTTAGCGTAGATTAAGACATCCAAGGATCATGGTAAATGGTTGGATTTCAAGGAGGAAATTTAAGTCTTGATAGTATCTTCAATAGGTAATAGAAATATATAATTTCAGCAAGTGGTCAACTTGTGCAGAATTTTGGCACACCCGTGTTCGCTACTACGATGCAAGATAGCAAGTGGCATATTGGAGTACTAACACAATACTAATTTAAATTCAAACTTCATGTAGTGTTGTTATTGTTATTTGTTCGTATAGATTTATTGGTTGTTGCTATTCTATTCTCTTGTACTTTATAAATATTACAGTTATACTTGAGAATTGAATCCAATATATTTCTATACTATCAGGTAAACCATCAATTTGATCCTAATTTGTTTCCATGGGTACCATAACCAAGCCTTTCTTTGAAAACTCTCCATGCCCTACACTCTTATCAAACTTACATATACCAACTACCATACCTGATACAAACAAATGACTCACTTATTCGTAGCTAATGAATTGCTTGTTCTTGCCATTGGTGTTAAACTCAGAAAATTGTAGGTCAAAATTGAGTGTCCTCCTACCGGAGAATTCTCTTGTGTATACTATTTTAATACAAGCCGATTTTTAGGCTCATATATATGCTGTTTAATACAAGCTGATTTTTAGGCTAATAATTAGCTAAATTGCTATATTTACATTTATCCTAATAAAGGACAAAATAATAGTTACAAAGTTACAGCTAATACAATCGCATAGACTTCATTGACTTTAAATGTCCAACTCATCAATTCCATTAACACCTCCCCTCAAATTGATGCTTGTAAGTCTACAGGCCTAAATTTTCCAACTAGGAGATTATGTTGCTAACGTGTCAACGTTTTAGTGAAAATGTCGGCAATCTGCACAGATGTTGAGACATGAGATAGAGTGATGATTCTGCAATCATAACCTTCTTGTAGCCTTGCTCAAACATCAAAGACTAAACCTTCTTATACCACTGTTTGGAGCTTGCTTTAAACTGTATAAACTCTTTCTCAGTCTACACACATAGCCTTCCCCGCCTTCAACCTAAAAACCATTATTAGGTTGCTTCATATAGATCTCTTCCAACAAATCACCATGAAGGAAACGATTTTTACATCCATTTACTCTACCTCTAAATCAAGATTAGCAACCAAACTCAAAATTGCTCTAATGGATGAAATCTTCCTCACAGGTAAGAAAATCTCATTGAAATCAACACCTTTTCTCTATCTAAAGCCTTTCAACACTAATTTGACTTTATATCTTGGAGAGATAGAATTACTCTCATGTTTCACCCTGAATATCCACCTGTTTTCTAATGCCTTCTTGCCCTTGGGCAATCTCACCAAGTCATAAGTGTAATTATCATGCAAGGATTTCATCTCATCTTGCATTGCATCCAACCATTATTGTTTTTCTTCACTCTCCAAAGTCTCTTCAAAACACTCAGGTTCTCCACCATCAGTCATAATCACATATTCATAAGAAGAATAACTGATAGATAGTTGTCTTTGTTTGCTAGACCTCCTAATTGGACTTGAGAGGATTCATGTACATCATCAAGATTCTTATAAGGTGACCTCTCATGCTCCTCCTGGTCATCATCAATAGGAACATCTAATTCACCTCTAAGCTGCTAATCATCACCAAGATCTAGTTGTTCACCATGTTCAACACTACCTTCAAACATTATCCAGATCGTGAATAGGCGATCACATAGGATTAACATATGTCATATTTCTATCTTTTTCGAGCGTAGTCTTCTCCACCTTATCAATATCCTCAATGGTTTGATCTTCCATAAACTTTACATCACGACTTCTTACAAGCTTCTTCTCAACAGGATCATAAAACTTGTAGCCAAATTCATCCTCACCATAACAATGAAGATGCACTGGTTTGTCTTCGCATCCAACTTGGATCTTTCATCCCTTGGAATATGAATAAACGCCTTGCAGCCGAGGACACGCAAATGATCATAGCTCACATTCTTGCTAAACCAAATTTTATTTAGCACTTCACTGTCCAGAATAATAATAGGAATAAGATTAATAACATGCACCGCTGTGTACAATGCCTTGCCCAAAATATGCATAGGTGATTTAGCATTTGAGAGCATACATCTCACTCTCTTAAGCAATGTCTTGTCCATCCTCTCTGCTAAACCATTCAGTTGAGGAGTTTTAGGAGGAGTCTTCTCATGTGCAATATCATGTTGCTTGCAATAAACATCAAATAGCTCACAATACTCAACACCATTGTCAGTGCAAATGCATTTTGGCTTCTTACCTAACTCTCTTTCAACTGAAGCATGAAATTTTTTAAATTTATCTAGCATCTAGTTTTTTTTCTGCAAAGCATAGTTTCCTAGAACAAAATGCATCATTTTACCTTGAATGGACCACAAACATCAGGATGCACCAATTGTAACAACTCTAACTTCCTTAAGGAGGATACTTTTTGAAGGATACTCTAATTTGCTTGTCAGCCATGCAATAAGAACGTCTTTGGAATTCTACATGTTTAGCCCTTGAAAAACATCCTTTTTAGCTAAGCAATTCAACCTTTTTTCACTAATATGACTATGCCTTCGGTGCCATAAAAATGCCTCCATATCTACAACATTCACATTATCTTTAGCAACCAAAGCTTTTGTTTAATAAAATTTAGAAACCTTCTCACCTTTGGCCACAACCAAGTTACCTTTGGTGAGTTTCTACTTTATAGAACCAAAGTGATTATCATAACCACCATCGCCAAGAGCATGTTTGAATCCTTTAAGCAACAAATGCACTCCTATGTTGGTTTGTAGGCAAAGATCATCAACAGGATAACCTTAGACACACCATCATGACCCATCTTCAACACTCCAAAATCTCTAGAAGTGTAAGAGGTGAAGAACTCCTTCTTGGGTGTAACATGTAGTGTAACACTACTATCAACAATCCACACGCTCTTATCTGATACAAGATTAGCTAACTCATTGTCACGAAAATTAATAAGATCATCACAAGTAGCTGTAGCAACACCATTATCATCATCATGATCCTTCTCTTTCTGCTTACCCTTTTTATCTTTGTTCTTCCTTTTCCACACAAAACAATATTTTTTTATGTGTCTTGTCTTATACAATAATGACATTGCACATTCTTGTATCTGGACTTGAATTTACTTCTGCTTTTCTTTCTACCACCCTTTGGGTCCTTTCTCCGACTTCTTCCCCTATTTTTAGTGACAAGTGCTTCAGGCTGAGATAAGCAATCTTGTGCTTGCCTTCTCATCTCTTCATTAAGAGCACCACTCTTTGTCGCTTGCAAAGAAACAACATTATTAGGGGCTGAGTTTGTAATAGAAACCCGAAATGTCTCTTAAGAATCAGGTAAAGTATTCAGTAACCATAGTCCCAAAACTTCATCATTAAATTAGATACCCATTCCAAATAATTGATCTAGGAGCCATTCAAATTCATTTATGTGATATGAAATAGAAGAACTCTCCCTATACCTCAAATTCATCAAATAGTTTAACAAATACAATTTATTATTCCTTGATTTAGAAGCATACAAAGACTCAATCTTTCCTCACAAGGTTCTCACATGTGTCTCATTATCAATGTGATTATAAACACTGTCTTCTAGAAATTGCCGAATAAAACCACATACCTGTTGGTGTTCAAAATCGTAGTCTTCTTCAGACATAGAATTTGACTTTCGAGTAGCAAAAACAAAAATATGCATTTTGTTCACAAATAGCAAGTCTTTCATTTTTCCCTTCCACAAGTGATAATTAGTGTCTTTCAAAGCAACCAATTTTGTATTTGCCTCCATCATTCAAGCAAGTCAAATAATCCCGAAACCCAAAGTCAAAGAGCTCTAGTACCACTCTGATGGGGGAAAAACATTGGATAGAAACAAAGGTGTGAACAAAGCAGCAGAATTTGTGAGGAGAAACAATAAATGCACAACAATAGAAAATCACCAATATCACAACATAAGACACCAAGATTTTAACGTGGAAAATCCCTCAAAGCAAGGGTAAAAACCACAGGTTGTCCAGACCAAAGAAATAGCTTCACTATTATCAATAAAGAGTACAAAACAGTCTCAGTCAAGTGAAATAATCAATGCCAACATTAACATCAAACAATAAAGCAATAAAGCTTACAATTAAAGAATAAGGAATATAAAAAACCCCAAAAATATTATTGTTTTGAGAACCAAATATCACCCAACTCAGGCATGATTACAACGATTCGAACGGTCAAAATGAAGAACCATATATTTTGAACATGCTATCCAAAAATCAGCCTGATCTAACGGTTAAAAAATCTGAAGTTGTGAATTTACGGTTGTAACTTTATGTAAAAATGAGAATAATTTTCTCTCTTCTTTTCTCTCAAACTACTGGTGTATTTCTTTGATTAATGAGCTTCTCGCTATCTATCCTTCTTCAAAAGCACCTTCTGCATTTAGATTAAATGAGATATCAAGTGACTTTTTTCAATTTGGGTCTTTTCTCCACATAGGAAGGAAGTTCACTACCCATCATAAATTACCTGCAAAATTTAAAATTCGCAAGAAACTTTGGAAAAGAATTGCCCAAAAACTAACGTGTGAATTGGCAAAATTTTTCATAGGTTTCCTGCAGATTTAATTTACGTAGGAAATCTTGCAAGTGATTTTTTATCGATTTTGAATCCGCAAGAAATTAATATCTACGAAGGTATTTACATGTGGATTAAAATCTACAAAATATCTGCAGGAACCTTGTTTCTTGAGAATTTTTAAGTAAAATCCATAGAAAAATCTCCATATCAGGTGAAGATTCTTGTAATGTAACACAGCCATTTATTTTAGAATTTCTTCTAGAATTTACTCGGTAACTTCTTTCATGATTCCTCAACAATGATTTCATTAGCAACCTCATGTGAAACTTCATTAGTGAGACTTAATAGAATGACAGTAGTAGAAAAATTATAATTCATGATGAAACTTATTGATGGAGCAAAATCCCTTTCAAGTGACCTAAATAATAAAAATTCTTTCAGCAATTAAGGATTTTATGAGAGAATTCTTCCTTTTTACACATTCCATCTCAAAGTAAATTCAATTATTTTAGCAAGGACTTTTATGACCAAATGATAAAATATAATACAAAACTTTTAGCGATAAATTAAACAATGATTTTTCACTTACAAAGTTAATTCATCACAAAATCAATACGAAACTTTTAGCAAGGGCTTTGAAGATGTATTACATGTTGAACATTCAAGGAAATTCTTTCCATTTTTTTTGTCTCCATTTTTTTTTATTACTAACCTTTTGAGTATATAATTGTTATATTGTATAAAATTTATATAATTTTTATTTACTTAATTTTTTTAAAAGTATATAAAGTAGTAGGAAATAGACAAAAAGAAGATGGAAAGATCCATTTTCGCAAAAATAAATAATTGAAGTTTGCAAATAATTGGAAAGATCATCGTTTAAGTTGAAATATTTTCATTTTTGTTGATCTACATTTTCTATTTTTTAGTACGTCTTAGACATTTATTTAAAATTTTTATAAAAACTGAATTCAATAAATTTATTTGTCTTTTTTGCGGCCCAATAAATTTATTTGTTAAATTTATGCTATATTATATATTTTAATAATTGAACATATAAAATTTAAAATCAGCCAACATTTATATATTGGTATTTTATTTTTTTATAAGGCAAAGAAATTTTAATAAACAACTTTAAGCATAAAGCACAAGGAGGAGTGTCTGCTTAACATAGTACACGTCAAAAACACATTACATTAATTTCAATTAAATACTTAAGTGCAAAGTTTAGGGTTTATAACCCATTCTACAAAAGATCATCTTGTTATAGTTGTTGCATAACATCATTCTCATGAATCTAATGATACATATAAACAATGTTATGAAACTTGGCCCGTCTTTGACTCAATTAAAGTAAGGAGTCATGGGGTCAACCCAGAATGTCGACAATTGACCCACAAGACTCAAATTACATTAAAAAATACAAATATTTTATAATCTACATAATTTTATATTATAAAAAATTAAAAAATAATTAAATTATATAAAAAATCAAGAACACAAATTAAAGAAGATAGTGCTGGCCAACAACAAATAAGCTACAAATAAGCAATCGCAAAAAGGCAAAGGCACGAAGATTGGAGCAAAACACAAACACATTGAGTTGTAGAGAGTGAAAACTGATAGTGCCAACACTAGAGAGTAAAACACAAGCACAAATTAAAGAAGATAGTGCCAGAATCAAATTTGTAACTTATTTGATGCTAATTTTCAGTGCAAGTCCTAATCACAAAAGGCAAAGCCATAGAGATTGTAGCAAAACACAAATACATTGAGCTATTGAAAGTGAAAACTAAACGCAGAGAAGACTATTAGGGTTTTTTTTTCATTCAAAATGACGTCATTTTACCCATTAAGGAAAATACAAAGAAAATGACCCCTAGAGTCGTTGGGTCACTAGTTCTAAGCTGAGTCTGATCGAATCCTCAAAGTCAATCTAATTTTGATGCATTTCCGATCTGAAGGGCAACTCAAACCAATTATATGACTGGTTCTCGGTCAAATCAGTTGAACCGACTGGTCCAAACCAAGTTTTAAAACATTATATATAAGAGAATACTCTTAGTATCAATCATGTGTATTTTAAAGATCAACAAATTCTCCACCTTCCATATGTGCTCAATATTAGCAAACTAAACAAAAAAAAAAAAAATCATGCCCGAGTCAAACCTTTGATCCCACTAATTAGACCCTAGAATTGATAAAAAAAACAACCTCGAGCCAAACATTAAATCTTAAGTGGAATCTCATTGATCGAGACCCGAGCATAAAACACATCCTTTTAGGGGAGGAGATCGTAATTTTTTTATAGGTATTTCACTATCTTATACTTTATTTGTTTATATATATATATATATATATATATTAATGCGAACTACATACTACTTTTATTGCTATATACAGAAAATAGATAAGTATTTTTTTTCTTCAAAATATAAGAAACATGTAATACTTTCAAATGTGATAGTTACTAATTCTTTTATATTTTTAATTTATTACGAAGTCAATACATGAGATATATTATGTAGATACTCATTTTCAAAATGTATATATATTTATTAGACTAATTAGAATACAAGTTATATTTATTTGACGAAAAATTATCTTTTGAATTATGGGTAGTATCATTAAATAAAGCCATACTTAATCATTTTATTTTAGGGATATTTTTTAAATAAAATTTAAATCTATGATAATTAATTAAAAATAACTAACTGAACTAATTTATTTATCTTTGATGAATTAGTTATTTATTTCTCATATATAGAAACAAAAGTAAGGTTTATTAAAATGGGTTTGATAAAAGAATTGCTCGTATTCTTGTTTGTAAACAACAAAATGTGAAATTAAGTAGATTTTAACTAATTTGTTCTTATTTAATGATATTATATTACAAAACATTTATTTTGTTAAGGTATTAATTCTATGAGTTTAATTAGTATACACTATTATTGTAAAAAACTTTATACTGACATTCAAATACAACCCTTTTACAGTAACTTTTTTTACTTTACTTTAAAAACTTATATAAATAATAAGTTGCGATTGAATGTCAGTATATTAAGTTGCTTTGAATGTCTTCCTCGTGTTTGTTGGGTTAGGGGAGTTAGTGAGTAGGGGGTGTCATCTAGATGAAGTGGGCTTCTAGTTGTGGGACGAGCTTTAGGTGTACGAGTTCTGAGTTGTATTAACAAGGCGAGCTAGGAATAGATGAGCTCTAAGCTCTATATGTGTACATAAGCCTCCCGAGCTCCAAGCCTCGTGAACAACGAGGTGATGGAGCTGAAAGACAAGAGTAGTACAATTTAAGTATGTGTACATAAGCCCCCCAAGCTCCAAACCTCGTGAGCAACGAGGTACCGAGGTTAAAGGCATAATTCGTGGGATATCTGACATGGTTGGTGCCATGGGCGAGTAGGAATGTGACGCGTGATCACTATTTCCGTCAAGTGACATGTGATGTGACACGTGGTGGTTTGCTGCCGTTGGATTGTAAGGAGTGGGAGAGATTGGGTGTCGTTGGATCATTGGAGAGTGTGGACCATTGGATATGATTGTGTGTTTGTGTGGGAGCTGTTTGATTTTGTTGGTGTGGGCGGGAGTCGTTATAAAACTATTCGACTTCTAGCTTTTGGGACATGCTTTCTCTGCTCTTACTATTAGTCTCGTGGGCTTGTCATTCATTTTTACTTATGAGGGGTTGTCTTCGGCAAAAGTGTTGCCTTCCATTAAGGTACGTCCCTTTGGTGTTCCTTATTTTCCTTTGTGTGGCATTGCTGTTTGTGTTTGTTCCTTAGGTTTAGGGACTTTCTTGCTGGGTTTGTGAATTGTGATCGTAAGGAGAGATGTCGTCTGATTTCGGGGAGGAGTTTAGGTGGAGGAAGGGGAAATGGTCTATGCTTGCGAGAGAGGTAGTTGGAATAGGGGAGGATGTAAAGTCATCCGATTCTTTGTCCTAATCAATGGCATTGGAGGCGTTGTCTTCGGGGTCTGATGATGGAGTTAGTATAACCGTGGCTAGGGGTTTGGGAATGTAGTCTCTTTCGGGGTTAAGGTAGTGAAGGAAAAGGGTGGTCATGGAAGGGGAAGGTTGGTGAGAAAAAGGTTAAGGGTGAAGGGTGGAGAAGAAGAAAAAAGAAGTGGTGGTTGTTGGAAGTCCGAAGAGGAGAGGGGGAAACCGTAAGGTCGGGGTGATGTAGCCGAGTTTAGAAGTAAGGTCGGGGAATCGAAAATTAATGCCATAGTGCAAAGTGGGTTCGTGTTTGTTCTCGATAAAGCGGACTTGTTCTTGTCGTAGTCTTACGCAATGGACGAGTTCATTTACAAGGGAGACTCCTTAGATGTGCCTTTTACATATGTGTATAAGACCTTGTTCTTAAACCTTGGCATTACACTACCATTTTCTAACTTCGAGTATGAGATACTGCGTAACTAAATGTGGTGCCATGCCAATTGCATCCAAGTAGTTGGGTGTTCGTTAGGACATTTTAGGTTTTGTGTGGGTGTTTAGGGGGTTGACATCTCTTTGAACAAGTTTCTGTAGTTTTATCAATTAAAGTTAGGGACTCTCATCGGTTGGGTGTCGTTGAGTAGGCTTAATAGAGGATTGTTTTTGTTGTATTCGGGCTCGTACAAATTTAAGAACGAGTTTGTGAGGATGGACTTGGTAGATTGGAGATCGAAGTTCAACAACGTGTTCTTCGGGGTGGATGGGAAGTTGAAGTTCTCCTTTTATTGGCATAGAAAAACCGCGTAAGTTCAAAGGGACTAGAAGGAGGTGGTTACTACTGAGGAAGAGGTTGACATTGCTAATTTACCATCTCTTTCTCGACCTATGACTATTCAGACTGTCTTGCACCTTGGTTATGCTCAGAATATGGAGTACGAGATGGAGAGTGTGAATTTGTTTTTTATTTTCACGCAGCATGATTTTGCTAATTGTTTATGGATCTTTGATGTTGCTTTTTAACTTTGTATTGTAGACCTCATGGGCAAGAATAATTGGAAATCGTTGGTGTTGTACCAACTCGGGTGGGTGGTTGCGATTTGGAGCAACCCAACCTTCTATTGAACTTGGCTAGCGTGTTCTCGCACACTACATTGGAGAAAACTATGTACCTGCATTTCTCTAGAGGAAGTGATTTCAATGAGATGGAGAGGTTGGAGCATGTTTGAGCCTTTAAGGATATTAGCTCGCTATGGAGTATGGGAATTGAAGCCTCTAAGTGCTTCAAGGTTGAGGAGATGTCTGTTGTTGACACTTTTCTTCTGGAGCAAGTCGGTCTTGTTCATAGCTTCAATTCAGCAATGATTATGCTTCAAAGATCCCAATGTGTGTTGAGCTATTGGGGTCATAAATGAGAGGTTGTTGAGGAGAAGGCGAATGTGTTGGACACTTCACATAAGAGGATGAAGTCTGAGATGACCGATCTAAAGGCAGAGTTTGAGGAGTTGAAGAGCCACTTTCAAGTAGTTGTGGTAGTGTTTGCACAAGGAATGGTTACTTATCAAGCTATGTGTGATCACTCGAGCGAGTTCATTGTTCAAGCTACCGAGAAGAGGAAGTTGGCGACTACACACCTTTCTAACTTGGAGGAGAGGTCGGCCACTTTGCGACAACAGTTGGAGGAGGCTTTAAAGCAATTGGTGAAGTCCAATGAGAAAAGAGAGAGTTGAAGGAGGAGTTGACGGATGCCCAACAACAGGTGTGTTTGGAGCACACCAATGGGTTCAATAAGGTTGTGAAGCAGGCCATGTTGTTCATAATGTGGATGAAGCCTTCTTCAATATCAATAAAGAGGTGAAAGATGGGGTATTGGTAGAGGAGAAGAGGAGGAAAAGGAGAAAGAAAGTGTAGAGGTCGAGGTTGGGGGGTGAAGTAGAGTGTAGGGGCTTGCCTTTCTAATAGATATGTTTTTGTAATAGACTTACTTCTTGTTGTACTTATTTTCGCAATTGTTCCTTTCCATTTAATAAATTGTGTCTTGGCTTTGTTGTTGGCGAGTTGTCAAACTTGGCATTTTTAACTCTTTGCGTGGTGTTTTTTGACTCTGACGAATTCGTTTGCTGTGCGTTTTTTCGAATTTCAATTCCTTGTGATTTTGTGCTTTGATGAGTTCATTTAGTTGTGTATTTTTGTAAATTGGTAGGCTTGGTATTTTGCTTTGTTTTGACGAGTTTTTCGTTCGACTTGTTAGGAAGAAGCTCGCATTTGACCTTGACAAATTTGTATTTGACTTGTTATAAGGAGGCTCGTGTTCAACCTTGACGAGTTTGCGTTTGACTTGTTATGAGGAAGTTCGTGTTTGGCTTGAAGAGTTCACATTTGACTTGTTATGAGGAGGTTTGTGTTTGGCCTTGGCGAGTTTGTGTTCGACTCATTATGAGAAGGCTCGCGTTCAGCCTTGGCAAGTCCATGTTCGACTCGTTATGAGGAGGCTCATGTTCAGCCTTGGCGAGTTCGTGTTCGGCCTTGACGAGTTCACATTTGACTTGTTATGAGGAGGCTCGCGTTCAGCCTTCACGAATTTGCAACTTATTCATTTGAAATAATCAAAACACATATATGGAGAAACAAAAGAACTATATTTTATTAATGGAGTGGACCTTGTTAAAACTTCTCCAGTTCAAAACCCCTTTTTCTTTTTGTGCGAAAAAAGAACTGGAGTAGGAAGTACCCTATATAATGCTTTAGCTAAAATAGAACTTCAGGTGGAAGGCATTTCAAGTGCGGGGGATGTTTTTTCCACCGAGCTCTTATAATTTGTAAGCGTCATTGTGCAAGCTTTCTCTGATTCAAAATGATCTAGGGTTCTTTCTCGCTTCTCCAGTCATTTTCCAAACCAGATCACCGGGTTGGAAGGATCTAGGGTTTTACCTATTGTCATATCTTCTTTTTGCTCTGGCCTTGCATGTGGTTTCCTTGATTTTGGCTATTTCTCATACTTCTTCAATGGAGTGGGTTCTCCGACTTCAACTAGATCATGACATCGAAACTGTAGACTAGCTTTTAGGGCGTTTCTTGCGTGGCAGACTAAGGAGAGCAGTGATAGGCCCACAAGATACTTGGGAGTTTGTCTACCCATAGCGTTTTTGCAACTCCAAGTCTTCTTTTGAGTTCGTTGAGTATGACCTTGTTTGCTGCTTCTACTTAACCATTGGTTTGTGGGTGTTCTACAAATGTCGTAAGGTGTTTGACTCCGAGCTCGTGAAGGAATGACTAAACGTGGGAGTCTACAAATTGCCTACTGTTGTCCAAGATTATCGTGTTTGGGATCCTGTACCTATAGATTAGTTGTATCCAAATGAAGCTTTTTAATACATTGACCTGTTATGCAAGCTACCGCTTTTGCTTTAATCCACTTAGTGAAGTAGTCTATGGTGACTACAAGGAATTTTTCTCGTCCTTTAGCCCAAGGGAGGGGTCCTAAGATATCGATTCCTCATACTGCAAAAGCCCATGGAGAGGTCATGGAGTGGAGGGCCTGTGCAGGCTAGTGAGGTCAGTTGCCAAATTCCTGGCATTTGTTGCATTTTCTAATGAGGCTCCTATAATCGCTAAGTATAGTCGGCTAGTAAAAGCCTGCTCTAAGTACTCGGGTTGCCATGGTTCAGGCCCCGTTGTGGAATCTACATATTCCTTCATGTAGTTCTCGGAAAACGTAGTTGGATTCTGTTGGATTGAGACACTTTAAAAGCGGTCGAGTAACGCTACTTCTAAAGAGCTAATCTACAATCAGTATGAAGCAACTTTCATTTCTTCGTAATTTCTTGGCTTTAGCAGGGTCATTAGAGAGGGTGTCCTTAAATAGATAGTTTCGGATGGGGGCATCCATGCAAGGTCACATTGCAGGATAGGTATGATTTTAGAGCATGGTTGGCGGAGGGTTTCTTGTATGATGGTTCGATGTTGCCTTAACTTTTTAGTGATGGCGAGCTTTGACAAGAGGTCAACTCGCACATTATCCTCTCCAAGAACATGGGTGATTTCGAACTCGTGGAATTTATCGATTAAGTTCTTTACCAAATGATAGTACCTTAGGAGTTGGTCGTCTTTGGCTTGGTGATCTCCCTTTACTAGCTCTGTGACCAGTTACGAGTAACTTTTTCATTTTAGCCTTGTTGCTCCAACTTTGAGGGCTAGCTTTATAGCTGCAATAAGGGCTTCATACTTGACCTACTTGTTCGATGCAGAGAATTCAAACCTCATTGATTGCTCTATGGTGAGGTTGTCTGGTCCTTCCAAAAGGATTTCTGCTCCTCCTTCCCTCTTGTTGGATGAGCCATCTAAAAATAGAGTCCACTCATTTATTCTTGAGTTCTCAAGCTGTGGGGTGAGTTCAACGATGAAGTCACTGAGGTATTGTGACTTCATTGGGCTATGGGGTTCGTATCGCAACCCATATTCTGATAGCTCTACTAACCATGCTATCATTCTCCCAGCAAGCTCTAACTTCCTTTGAATCTTTTGGATGGGGTGGTCAATTTTGACGATCACTTGATTGTTCTGGAAATAGGGTCGTAGTCGACGAACAGTGGTGACGAATGCCATGGAAGGTTTTTCGATAAGTTGGTATCGTTTTTCCGCCCCTTGTAGTACCCTATTTATAAAATAACTAGGTTCTTGTGCTCCCTTTTTTTGTGTTAGGGTTGAACTCATTAGCTCTTGGGAGAGGTCGAGATAAGATTAATGGTGTCGCCAGGAAGGTTTTGAACTCTTGGAAACAGCCTTCACGTTCTTTAGTCCACGTGAAGTCCTTCATCTTTTTTACGAGCTAGAAGAAAGGTCTGACCTTGCTTGTCATGCAGGGTTTGTCATGCAAGGTAGGAATCTGACAAGGATGCTAGCGTCCTGTCAATCTTTGTGCCTCCTTTTTTGAATTTGGACTATGCATTTCGATTACGACCTTGCATTTGTCTGGGTTGATTGCTATACCTCTGTTAGAAAGCATAAAGCCAAAAAACTTGCCCCCCCAACTCCAAACACACATTTCTCAAGGTTTGCGCAGTTGCCCGAAGACTTTGGCCAGGTCCTCTACGTGGCATGATGGTTCTTCCGACCTCATGACCATATCACTGACATATACCTCTATTATGTGACCTATTTGATCCTTGAAGACGTTATCCATAAGTCTTTGGTAGGTCGCCCCTGCGTTTTTCAGTTTGAAAGGCATAATTTTGTAGTAGTAATTTGCATCGTCTATTATAAAAGTCGTTTTGTCTTGGTCTGAAGGGTACATCATTATTTGGTTGTACCCCAAATAAGCATCTAGGAAATTGAGTGTCCTATGCCCCGAGGTGCTATCAACAAGTCAGTTTGTGCTAGGAAAGGGTAGACCTCCTTGGGCAGACTTTATTTAGATCAATGTAGTCTACATATATTCACCATTTGCCCGACGACTTTCATACCAAGATGACGTTTGTCAACCAATTTGTATAACCTACTTCTCGGATGAAGTTGGCTACTTTGAGTTTTTCAGCCTCTTGTTTGGCTGCTAGTCTTTTTTCTTCTCCGAGGTTCCTTTGCTTTTGCACTAAAGGCCTTGTGTGGAAGTACACTACCAACTTGTGGTAGATAAAAGCCGGATCTATATTGAGCATGTCCGAGCTACTCCAAGCAAATAAATTAGCGGTACTGGTGATTATAGTTTTAACCTAACATTGCACGTCTTGGTCAAGCTGACTTCCCATCTTGGTTATCTGATTTGGGTAGGGACTGAGCTGGCAGTTTACCAGGTCCTCTACAGGTATCGGATGTGAGTCTTCGAAGTTGGTTCTGGGGTTTAGGTCAACATGTTCTATGATATTCATGTTAGCTCCCTTGATGGATGACTTTTGCTTAATGACTTTGTCTCGGGAAGCTGTAGTCCTCCTTAAACTATGGATGTAACATTGTCTGGCTTCTTGTTGGTTGGCCTTTATCGTGACAATGTTTCCACTAAATGATGAGAATTTCATGGCTAAGTGTGGTGTCAAAACACTTTCCCTAGGTTATTGAACATAGGCTGCCCTATGAGGATGTTGTATGAGGAGGGGGCATCTACTAGTCGATAGTGTACTGTGACCGACTTGCTTTGATCAACTTTTCAGAATTTGGTTCAGAGGTCGATATACCCCTTTGCTGGCACACTACTTCCTGGAAATTCGTACATGGGCTCGTCATACGGGTGTATATGAAAGACTCATATAGTCTTAGTTGTTTAAAGGTGGACTAGAATAAGACATCAGCTGAGATTCCTTGATCGATCAATATTTTATTGATCTTCTAGTTCGCCACTACCATTGAGATGACCATGGGGTCATCTTGGTTCGAATGGATGCCCTCGAAATCTTCCTTAGAGAAAGTGATTTTTGGATGGGGAATAGGCTTACTGTCCTTCATCGAGTCCAAGTTGTATAACTTCTCGGAGGTGTCATTTCCGAGCAGAATGCGTGTCTTTCACCCGCAAAACCGCTAGCTATGGTATTTATTACTCCTTTGATGTCATCTTCATCCTCTGACCTCTACCTTAGGCATTTCTCAAGAGATCGTCGCCCATGGTACCTAGATTGGTATCCTCTTCAAGGGCGGGACGAGCTATGGTATTTACCATCCCTTTCCTGTCTTCGGTTAGTGGTAGACGATTTATCCTATATGAATTTTGAGAGGTATCCTACTCATATAAGTTCTTCTATCTTGTTTTTTTGGGTTTGACATTTCTTGGTGTCGTGTCCCATCGATCTATGGTAGTGACAATGTTTGTTGGGATCAGGTTTGGCGAATGATTGTCCTGGTAGGGGTAGCATGAAGAGGTCAACTCCTCTAGCTTCCTCCATGATGTGCACCCCCGCAACATTCAAAGGGGTGTACTGATCATATCGAGGTTCTCTTTCGTGCTTTATTTTGAAAATTTTGTCTTGCTGATGACGAGGTTTGAACTTTTGAGGAGGACTGTTGGCGACCTGTCTGGAGGTTGCCAGTACTTTTGTTCTATACGAGGTATATTCCTCCATGTGTATGTATGTTGCCGCTTTGGACTCAAGCCTGTTCATATCACAGGGAGCTCTCTTACAGAGATTGTTCATGAGAGGTCCAAGTCGTAGTCCATTGAGCAAATAGTGAAGGGAGACTTCGAGATGGAGTCACTTGATCTTTACTTAAGCTGCAAAGAACTTGTCAATGAACTCATGTAGGGGTTTTCTCTCTTTGTTGCAGGCTAGCTAGAGAGGTTGGACTGATGTTGTAAGGTCGACTAGTAGCGTAGTGGGCTATGAATTTTCTGAGTTTGATGGGAGTTGGGTGAATTAGTCTAGAACGACTCCTTTTAGAGTAGTTGGTAATACTCAACATTGAACAACATCACTAGTAGAGTTGAGATTGAGTTGGGACAAATACTCGTCGATGTTGGTGCTGGGGTCAGTTGTTCCGTCATATCTATCCCGAGTCAATGACTTTTCGTTGTTTGGTAAGTCTCTTTCCATAATTTCTGGGATAAAAGGATAACGTTAAAAGTCATTATCGTCATAATTGTGGTACTGTTTGCGCTTGTTTGAGGGGCGTTCGGATGGGGTGAAACATATGTTGGTATTGGTGTGGGATGGTGTGATGGTGTGATTGTCACACTTCTTGAAGGTGTAACAATATGGTGATAGTGGCAAGGGGAGGAAGCTATTCGACTTCAACTTTGATATGAAGCGGTGTGACCGACTTCTACTTGACTGTTGTTGTTTTTTCGCAGCTCTGAGATGGTGCAGCACAATTCTTAATTTTTCTTTTGGAGCTCTGAGATGGTAGATGCTTTTGCTGCCGCCATTGTTATCAGGTGAGGTGGTAGCCACGGAAAATTTTTACTAGCGGCGCCAAATGTACTTACCAAAAAGAAGAGGATAGGCCTTTCTGATAAGTCCACTAGATTGATCCTTGAGTTAACGGCGCCAAGGAACCTGCAAGGGACACTTTGACGCTCAAGTCAATCAAGGTTATTAGTGAGAGTGTTTAAGATCGATCTACTAGTATCTTACTGTCATCTTATATCCTTAAAACATGGTTAACATGACAGCTAATGCCGTTTATTGCTCATTTAAGTTGTCTGGTAATTGTCAATTTGTGGTGAATGTATTAAATGACTTTAAATGTCTTGCTTGTGTCTGTTGGTTTTCTCAAAAGGAGTTAATGAGTAGGGGGTGTCATATGGATGGGGTCGGGCTTCCATTTGTGTGATGAGTTGTGAGCTTTACGTGCGTGACGAGTTGTGGTGTACAAGTTCAGAATTGTATTGATGAGGCAAGCTTGGAGTGGACGAGCTCCGAGTTCTATATGTGTATTGTAAAACATTTGACTTAAAAAAAAACAGATAAAATGGAGAAAACTCGATTCCAAAATCTTAAAATTATTTAATTTACTTCAATTAAAGTAGATTTAAGGTGAATTGAGATAAATAGTTTTATCAAGTTTTTATTTAATGAGATAATTCTTTTATAAATTTAAATTTGCACTTTATTGAATTAAATAACTTAAATAAATGATTATTTCGATAAGATTATGTTTAATATTTATATAAATACAGTTAAAATTAATTTAAAAAAAACTAAGTGAAAATAGGCGTTTTCAAATGCCCATTAGTTAATTATTTGCTTAGGACTAATGGTAGGATAAATAGTATTATTTTAGTTTCACAATATTGTTTTTTTTTGGGTAAGTAAATAGATTTTTATAAAAGGTAAGGAAAACACAAGAAATGTTTCTCTATAACAGAATATAATGTCAATCAACCAAGAGTAATGGATAACCAACCTAACTTAGTTGAACTATCCAATTATTCAATACAAAAACATGGATTCATTATCATTATGCCAATGAATAAGATGATAAATAAGTTGTTTTACACCATTCCCATGAACTCACTTGTGTGGTGAGAACAATTTGTTGAATCTTGAGTTCTGTTACTCTAAATGTCGAAGCGCTCCTTGCCTTCCACAAATGTCAAACTGCTAGATACCCCACAAAGCATCATGCTGTATTTATCTCTATTATCCCCAGAATTGCTCTAAATGATTTCGAATTGTTATAGGGAGCATTGCACGGACCCCCCCACTCATATATAGGGATGACAACAGGGCAGGGCAGGTGCGGGTTTGACCCTCCCCGCCCTCGTCCTTGCAAAGTGCAGGGTGGGTTCGGATATAAAAAGAGCGGGTATGAAATTTTAATCTCCATTCCCGTTCCCGTAAGATATTTTTGGGTTTGGATATATTCGCAGGTACTTGTCGTATAACTTTTTACAAGTTAAATTTACTTATTTATCATTAAATAAATTATATATTAGGTTATTAATTATATTTTAATTTAAAAAGTATATAAAGAATAATTAATAACAACAAAGTATAAATTAAAATTTAAGAATTAAAATTTTTAATTGAATATATAAATTTAAACTTATTATATAATCATTAAAGTTATAACGGGGTAGGTACGAGTTCGGATATGGGACGGGTAGTCACATACCCATACCCGGTTTAACACATCGGGTAATACCTATACCCGTACCTATATCCGATCAAACCGGAGTAATACCCATCAAAATTGGGGCGAGTTTGGGCGAGTACCATAGGTATGAGTATTTTTGTCATTGCTACTCATATAATGCACCCCAAACTCTACCAACCACCTTACAGTCTAAAAATACATGAGGTGTTATTTCTATCATCTCTCTACACCATTCACACCTAGCCTCTTCCCGTTGAAGTATCTCATACTTTGCTAAATTATCTTTTGTAAGGTGTCTATTAGCATCTATTTACCAAACCAACATTTGTATCTTTGGGAGAATTCCTTTCCGCCACAATGTTTTAAAAAATGCGTCATGGAATTGTCCCATCTCTGTATATTGGTATGGCTAATCCGTCTTCCATACCCATCCATCCTGCACATGGCTGTTAGATCTATTGTACCTATTGGTCACAGTAAATCAGCCAGTTGATCAATCTCTCGCACAAATAACTTCCTATGCCATCCCCATCTCCAACATTTCCCCTCCTGGTTCCACATATCTTTTATTGAAGCATTTTGGTTCACCAAAACTCTAAAGAGTCTTTGATATTCCTCTTGAAAGCTTCAATTTCCCACCTACAATTCCTTACAAAACGAAACATTTCGTCCATCTCCAATACTATGCCTAGAGTTGTTATCCCACAAACTTGAATTCTCCGTTCTCCATCCCACTACAGACGAAAGATCTGTATCTAGAACAATGAGTTCTTTTGTATTTCCAAGTCTCATCTGTTAGTTTTGTAGTTTGATTAAGTTTTGTAGTTTGATTTTTAGTCCCACATTGCTTAGTATTGTGAGATGGTGTTCTTCACTTTGCTATATAAGCAAGCTTATGTAAGGTTTACAAATGCACCAAAACAAATACTTCTTGGTGTTGTTTATTTCTCTCTTCTCGCCTTTAGTGCCTTGTTCCCAACAAGTGGTATCAGAGCCATTATCTTAGTATGCTCTGCAGTTGCAGCAGTGTCTGATCTTCCGCATCAGAAAAGATTTGGTTAGAGTAAATTTTCTTAGTATGCTCTGTGACTGCAGCTGTGTCTGATCTTCCACATCAGAAAATATTTTTTCTCTTGTTCTTGGGGATCTCAGTCTAGAGAACCAGTGGGGGCTTTTCTTCAAAAAGCAGTAGGAGCGATGGCAATAGATGAAGGCAAGATGAAGATTGAAAAGTTTGATGGTGCGGACTTTGGCTTTTGGAAGATGCAAATAGAGGACTATCTGTATCAGAAAGGGTTGCAAGAACCTCTCACAGGCCTGAAACCAGAAGCTATGAAGGAGGATGGGTGGAGCTTTCTAGACAGAAAAGTTCTCGAAGCCATCCGATTGACGTTATCTCGTAATGTTGCTTTCAACATTGCAAAAGAAAGGACGACAGTAGGTCTCATGAAGGCTCTTTCCAACATGTACGAGAAACCATCAGCCTCAAACAAAGTTCACTTGATGAGGTGATTGTTCAATCTGCGGATGTTTGAAGGTGCAGCAGTGTCTGATCTTCCGCATCAGAAAAGATTTGGTTAGAGTAAATTTTCTTAGTATGCTCTGTGGCTGCAGCTGTGTCTGATCTTCCACATCAGAATATTTTTTCTCTTGTTCTTGGGGATCTCAGTCTAGAGAACAAGTGGGGGCTTTTCTTCAAAAAAGAAGTAGGAGCAATGGCAATAGACGAAGGCAAGATGAAGATTGAAAAGTTTGATGGTGCGGACTTTGGCTTTTGGAAGATGCAAATAGAGGACTATCTGTATCAGAAAGGGTTGCAAGAACCTCTCACAGGCCTGAAACCAGAAGCTATGAAGGAGGATGAGTGGAGCTTTCTAGACAGAAAAGTTCTCGGAGCCATCCGATTGACGTTATCTCGTAATGTTGCTTTCAACATTGCAAAAGAAAGGACGACAGTAGGTCTCATGAAGGCTCTTTCCAACATGTACGAGAAACCATCAGCCTCAAACAAAGTTCACTTGATGAGGCGATTGTTCAATCTGCGGATGTTTGAAGGTGCTTCGGTGGCACATCATCTCAATGAACTAAACACTGTTACAACCCAGTTGAGTTCAGTTGAGATTGAGTTCGATGAGGAAGTACGGGCTTTAATACTTTTGTCTTCCCTGCCAGAAAGTTGGAATGCTACGGTCACAGATGTGAGTAGCTCATCGGGAAGCAATAAGTTAAGATTTGATGATGTTCAAAATTTGGTTCTCAGTGAAGAGATCCGGCAGAGAGAGTCAGGTGAACCATCAACCTCTTCAGTATTGCATACAGAGTCAAGAGGAAGAAGTTCAACCAAAGAAAGTGGACGCGACAAATCAAAGGAGAGACGATCCAAGTCCAGAAATCATCGTAGTTCCCAAAACTCGAAGACGATCGAGTGTTGGAATTGTGGGAAAACCGGGCACTACAAAAAACAGTGTAGGAGTGTACGGAAGAGTCAAGAAGCAAAGGGCGAAGCAAACGTTGCCTCCACCTCAAGAGAAGATGAGGTGTTGATATGCTCTCTTGAATTATGTTGGAGTCTTGGGTATTAGACTCTGGAGCATCTTTTCATGCTACCTCACAAAAGGAACTATTCGAGAATTATGTTCCTGGAAACCTTGGTAAGGTTTACCTTGGTAATGAGCAGTCATGTGAGATTGTAGGTAAAGGTGAAATAAAGATTAAGTTAAACGGGTCTGTATGGGAATTGAAAAATGTCAGACATATTCCCGACCTGACTAAGAACTTAATCTCAGTGGGCCAATTAGCCAGTGAAGGCTACACGACAATCTTCCACGGTGATGATTGGAAGATTTCAAAAGGTGCGATGATAATTGCTCGAGGCAAAAAGAGTGGTACTCTTTACAAGACAGCAGGAACATGTTATTTGATTGCAGTTGCAACAAATGAAAGTCTCAATCTATGGCATCAAAGACTTGGGCATATGAGTGAGAAAGGGATGAAGGTCATGCACTCAAAAGGAAAATTACCATGTCTTCAGTTAGTAGAAATTGACATGTGTGAAGACTGTATACTTGGAAAACAGAAGAGAGTCAGCTTTCAAACAAGTAGAAAAACCCCAAAGAAAGAGAGGCTTGAGCTCATCCACTTTGATGTTTGGGGACCAACGACTGTCCTTTCCATTGGTGGGAAGCAATACTTCGTAACTTTCATTGATGATCACTCCAGAAAGGTATGGGTTTACTTTCTGAAACACAAGTCTGAAGTATTTGAAGCTTTCAAGATTTGGAAAGCTATGGTAGAAAATGAGACAGAATTGAAGATTAAAAAGCTCAGATCCGACAATGGTGGTGAATATGTAGACACCAGATTCAAGAAGTTTTGCTATGAGCACGAAATCATAATGGAGAGAACCGTGCTAGGTACGCCTCAACACAATGGTGTAGCAGAGCGTATGAATCGAACGTTGACTGAAAGAGCCAGAAGCATGTGTGTGCAGTCAGGCTTACCAAAACAGTTTTGGGCAGAAGCAGTCAACACAGCAGCTTACTTGATCAACCGAAGTCCATCGGTACCATTGGAGCACAAGATACCAGAAGAGGTATGGAGCAGAAAAGAGGTAAAACTATCACATCTTAGAGTTTTCGGCTGTGTAGCATATGTGCACATCACTGATCAAGGCAGAAACAAACTTGACCCAAAATCAAAGAAGTGTACTTTCTTTGGTTATGGTGAAGATGAGTTTGGCTACCGCATATGGGATGATGAAAACAAAAAGATGATCCGCAGTAGAGATGTAATCTTAAATGAAAAAGTGATGTACAAGAACATGCATAATACTGGCACCAGCAACCCAGAAACAAGTGGACCAGTTTGTGTAGAGGTGGAAGATATCCCAGAAAGTCCTAAATTGAGGAGTCCTCAACCAGAGGAATCAAATAAAGAGAACAATGAGCAATCAGAACCTCCTACTCCAACTCCTGTATTGAGAAGATCCTCTCGGCCCCATGTGCCTAATAGGAGATATATAGACTACATGTTGCTGACTGATGGAGGGGAACCTAAAGATTATATGGAAGCTTGTCAAACCATGGACGCCGACAAGTGGGAGCTTGCTATGAAAGATGAGATGAAGTCTTTGATCTCCAATCAGACATGGGAACTAGTTGAGTTACCTATGGGAAAGAAAGCACTTCGCAATAAATGGGTGTATCGGGTGAAGGAAGACCATGATAGTTCCAAGCGATACAAGGCCCGACTAGTTGTCAAAGGATTTCAGCAGAACGAAGGAGTTGACTACACTGAAATCTTTGCTCCAGTTGTCAAGCTCAATACTATCAGGACTGTGTTTAAGTATTGTGGCTAGTGAGAAGCTCTACCTAGAGGAATTAAATGTGAAGACTCCATTTTTTCATGGAGATCTAGATGAGGCGATCTACATGCACCAGCCTGAAGACTATTCAGAAGCATGTCAAACCACAGATGTGAGCAAGTGGGAGCTTGTTGACAAAGGTTGTCACAACATAGAAGTTGAGGCTTTGTAGTGTCTCAACTGGCCTTCAAGAATGATTGATGATGAATGCAACTACAATAAGTGATAATCAAACTCCAAGTGGGAGAATTGTTAGTTTTGTAGTTTGATTAAGTTTTGTAGTTTGATTTTTAGTCCCACATTGCTTAGTATTGTGAGATGATGTTCTTTACTTTGCTATATAAGCAAGCTTATGTAAGGTTTACAAATGCACCAAAACAAATACTTCTTAGTGTTGTTTATTTCTCTCTTATCGTCTTTAGTGCCTTGTTCCCAACACCATCTTTCTACCGATACTTGGTTTTCAATAGTTGGATCGAGAGCCTTTCTTTTTCTAGTTTTAAACACCACTTCCATTTTAGTTTTACAATATTGGTATGCAGTATGTACAATATTTTAGTTTCAAATATTGGTATTGGAATGATAAAAACGGCCCATTTCAGGATAAATAGTATTTCTGGTTTTAGCAGTGATAAGGAAGTATAAACTAGCTTGTAATCCTTCTGCTGCTAAAGAATCGAAAATGTGAACCTTCCGACGCCACGCAAATTCAAATTTAGCCTCGAATTCTTTTGCAATTTAATTTGCAGACAAGAGTGACAACCAACATAAATCTATTCACAGTACCCTTGTTTTATTCTCAATCTCTCGCCCTACTATTTGGCAATGATAGTGAATCAACAAAGCAGATAGGTTTCTTCTAAGTCGTACAAAATCTCACGCAAATTAACCCACCATTAAAGTTAACTCTGTCAAAATCAATTTTTGACACAGCTTTAAAATGAACAAACATGTAATCTGGCCTGTAAAAAAAAAGAAGAAAAAAACAGACATGTAATCTGGTCATGAGTTGAGTTTAAGTGAGTGAATTTGAACAATTATTATTTATCAAATTTCCGGTTTTAAGGCTAATTGATAAGCCGTAGTATATACTGATAGTTTTTAACGATGAAATTATAATAGATCAATAAATACAAATTATAACAGAATAAATATATAAAGAAAAAAATATTAGAATTTATGCAACTCAGAGTTGAAATGACTTATTATTAGTAAAATTCAAATAAATCACCACACATGGAGGATTAGAATGAGAGAAGAATTTACTAAATAATAATATAAGTTGTTTAATTTATCGTAATCTCATTCAAACATTTGTCTAAATAATAATTATCATATGATAATATTTTTAAGAGTTAAGTGAAGCATGACAGTGACTGCACATACGCCTACTTTAAAGAAGATTATGGCAGATCAAATCTTTTGTTATCGGTTAAAGGATTAATTACTTAACATTATCCATTTACTATGTAAAAAAAATTAAAAAAAAATAATTTTCGTTTACTTTATCTTAATTTAATCAATGGAATTTAATATTATATACGCTACTCTGGTAGGTTGTTATTTTTTCATTCTTATCAGCACACATCAAGAATAGTTGTCTGGAATTAATTAATGATTCAATAATAAGTGATGAAATAAACCGGTGATATGTTTGGAATGTTGGCATGCTCCGTAATATGATATTTGTTTCTCGGTACTTTATATATAATATTCTCTAATTATTTCCCTCACAATATTGAATTATGGGCTTACATAGCTAGCTAGCTTCTTCGCCAATCACATCTCGATGATGTAAATAGTTATTTTTCATCTATATTAATTTTTACTTTTACCAATAATTAAGCATACAAATTAAAAAGTTTGGCTGGAGGTTTCTTGTGAATGATTATTGATTAAACTTCCCACTTCTTTTTGCTCCTATTTAACAGATATAGATATCTAAGCGTTCTTCTAAGATTTTATGATTAAGTAAATGATTGAAGATTTGCAGCTTTAAAAAGCACGTTCTCGGGTGTAGTGTAGCATGAAACTATGGGAACCTATAACTTTAAATCTATAAATGCCACATGGAGTACAAAATTATTACATCTGATGATATTTCTTTGTCTTCATGTCTATTACTAATTGGCTACATGCATATATAATTTAACTATAACTATTTCATCTACCCTCATGCATTTCTACAGCATTTTATAAGTTCTAAAGGAGTTGACTTCAACCATTCCCAGATGCTAATTACCACTACAAGAAACATATGTTTATTAAAGGTTCAAGTTGATTAATTCTCGACCCTGGCTAGTCTTTAAAATTGTCTATATTAGAAATTGATTATATATATATATATATATATATATATATATATATATATATATATATATATATATATATATATATATATATCTTCTTTGATTAATTACATATGCTTCAAGAATAACTGTTCCATGCATGCATGAGAAAATATAATGCGATTCTGGGGAAGAAATATATAGGTGTGTTTGAGAAAGGATAAGATAGGGCCGGGTGAACATTTATTCATCTTTTTCTGTGACTGGCACGCCTACAAATTAATTAATTCTATAAACTCTTTGGGTAATAATAATATGCCCCCTTAACATTCTCTTAGCTCAAAAACTATTTACATATAAGTTCTAACTTCTAAATTTATATATGATTACTAAGAATCTAGACCGGTGTGCTAGCTTGCTCAACAGCTAGCCATTTAAGTGTGGAAATTCCTAGCTTCAAATTATAGTTTAGAAATCCTGGAAAAGCACTGTCTAAGCCTCTAAGGTGCTTTTCCTAACAAAAATGAAAATTAAAAAGCTAAAAGATAATTAATTATGAATTGGAGGATTCTTTTTTGCAGGAGTGTAGTCCATAGTAGCCAAGTCACCAATATCTTGTTCCCCTCCATGGTTTGGCTTAAATTGATTTTCATGGCTCTTCTCGGTCGAAACTGGAGCTAATTCATCCTTTGTCTCTTTTAAATTTCTGGCTGTAGGAAACACAAAGAACACATAGTTGTACACCTGGATTAATTATAACTTAAAGAATAGAATATGTTGTTAGTCCTATAGATATGATTTCGTGTAGTTTCAGTTTTTTTTATTTATCCGGTTACCCGTTATATATGTTAATGATACCACTAAATGGGTCAGATTTTTTTTTTTTTTTTTTAATTTAGAAGCAAGGATTAAAATTAACAAGAATATATTTTGAAAAATCCAAACGTACTAGATGGAGTTAAATTTATAACCATAAAAAAAGATAAAGTTAATTTGGAAAGACACTGAGACAGGGAAAGTAAGCTGTGAAGCTGACCTGTAGCATTAACAGAAAGGAAGCAAAACAAGAGAAAAGCAACAAGAAGGCAGCGTTTGCTTGGTAGCATAGCCATTTTACTTGAATCTATGGTATTAATGAGAAACCTTGAACTTGCTTCAAATCTTGCAGTTGCCCTCTTTTTATAGACAGAAAGAGAAGTAGTAGCTGCCAATAGGATATTAAGACATGTGGTGCACTGCGCTCTTCCAGGACAAGAAAAACAATGGCTACAATTTTGGTTCAAATCAATGTCTCCTGCTCTGTCCTGCCTGAAAATGACACCCTTTTGCTTGGAAAAGAGGATCCAAGCTAAGACCATGAAGGCCTTCATTCCCTTCATGTTATTTAGTTGGCACCTTCTGTCCCCAAACACTTCGCACTCTTTCATTCGTGAATCAACAAAATCTGCAACCAAAAATATATGGTGCCCGGATAAAAGGATGTAATAAAATAATAATAAAGCTGGTATTAAGAGTTATAAGGTTACTCCAAGATTTTAAATTGTGGTTGTGGCCATTATGGCTGTTGTCATGCGGATTGTAGCTGTTGCGATTTAAAATTATTATATCTTTATATAAAATGTAAAAAAGAATTTTACAATTATACTAATTATTGTTATATATATTTTTTATTGGTTAGATAGCATACAAACATTTTATTCTTTAAGATTTAAGATTTAGTATTTCAATTCTCTTATGACTATGCACCATAAGAAGTTTAAAATAGAATATTATAATTTAGATTTAATATATTTTTGACAAAAAAGTGGAATTGAATAGTGTTAAGGTTATATTACAGCTTTATTGTAGACAAACTACTGAATTTGGTGTGATTCAAAATACACAGCAATTGCAGGTCAACGCGGTTGCATAGAGAACCACAATAGTAATACTATTGTCGCAATTGTGGACAGCAATTTAAAACTTTGATGGATTAGGTGATAAAGTGAATAGATGAAACAAAAATGTGGTAAGATTAAACTCTTTTACTAATACATTAACAATTAGTATTTATTATTATTTTTTAATTTTTACAAATAAAAATAAAATAATAAAAGAAATATTTTATAAAGAAGAGGGGACTCAATCCCACTTTTCTACGTACATACAAGTACAAGGGGCTTGTAATTAAAGCTGTATATTTATAATAACCAAATTAAAAGAGAATTAATAAGGTTTGGAGCTGTTAGAATGAAAGAGTTAAATCTTCAATGTCACCAATTAAGGTTTGAATTTTTGTTGAACAAAATCTATAGAGTGATGAAGTCTGGGACAAAATTGATTGAAAAAAAATAAAAAAAAACAATGAAAAGAGGACTAGTATGATCAAGCTATCACCACCTGTTTACTTTTCTACGGTTCCAAAATATAATATGGGAATTTCAATATTTGCCTACATATATATCTTGTCAGGCTGACGCAAAATTTATGAAATATACACAAAGATACTTTTTATATCTATCTTATTTTAGTGCTAAAATTTAAAGTTAGTTAAGAAGTTTGAAAGAAATATTTAATTTAGATTCGACCAAGCTTTTGACCATTCATTTACATTGAATTCTAAGATAAATATTAAATAATGTAGAAAAAGGTAACTTGTTATTTCTGTGCCTTCACTTAGAGATCACAAAAATACTAATACTCGTACTCATTTGAATTCACTGATTTTAATAGGTATATTTACTTTAAATATAAGTATAAATATTATTCGAGATGTTGAACCGGATATGAATACGAGTATGTAACTACTCCTTTTATATCTTTTCTATTATAATTTTAATAATTATATAATAAGTTTACATTTATATATTTAATTAAAAATTTAATTTTTAAACTTTAATTATAATTTCTTGTTATTAATTATTCTTTATGTATTTTTTAATTAAAATATAATTAATAACTTAATATATATAATTTATTTAATAATAAATAAACTTAAATTGTAAAAAAAAAAACAACAAGTACTTACAGATCAATTTGAATCCAAAAATATCTAAAGAAAACCAGGGTGAAGTTTTTAAATTTTATACTTTTTATATCCAAACTCGAACTCGTTGTAAACAGAAAGCATCAAACCTCCATCGGTTCCCTACTTCCATGAATCCGGATTTAAATCACCTATTTGAACTTATCCAATTAAAAAACATCTTCCTCACACTCACATATATATGACGACAGTAATTATATATGTGTTTTTCCTTATCAAAATTAAAATTAAATTTAATTGTCATTGCGTTCATGATTCAATATACGTTGCAGTTTTCTATCGTCAATTCAATCACGTGTCGTGCGTTTCTGCAAAATACACATGACGTCGCGTTCATAGTTCTGCAAAATTAAAATTCAATTCAGGTTATGCAAAATACACAGTGTTCATAAGTCTCGCTTGATTGATCAATCCAGGTTGCATAGCGTTCATAATTGGCTTTTAGAAGTGTAACCTACAGCGTGTGGAAGTGGCTAGGTAGCAATTGGAAAGGGCCATTCAAATGGCTTCATGTGTTAGTGTGTGAGCAAGGGGTACTTAATTGAATTAGGTGAGAGGAATATTTTATGAATTACAGAGAAATACACATGAAAATGGTGGGACAGGAAGTGAGATTCTAAAGTCAGACAGGAAATTTAAATTCCATGAATACACCTCACACATGCAAGTTTTTCTTTTTTAATCCATAAATATTAATAATTTTTGTTAGCTTAAGAAATTTAACCCCCCACTTTTTTTTGTTTCCTCCTTCATTCTCTAGCCACCTTTTTTTTCCTAGTGGAAATCTTGTGTAGTATGTAAGTCACTTTATATGCAACGGATGAATTTAATTTTAAATTTTAATTCTAACATTTGTAGTTTGACAAATTCACTGACTTAATTTCCCCAGGTATTTGATGTATATTTTCATCTCATGATTCTACTACACCTGAAATTGAGAGTCTCCATTCAACTTTATATACTTATGATTGCATATACAAGAGCACCAATACTAGCAAGTTCCTAGATGTAGACTGTATATGCTGGTGCTTAATATACCTTGCCCTTAAGTCTTGTATTATTTTATTTCATAATTCCTCCTATAAATGGCTAATGACACTACGTTTGCCCTTGCCTAAATGAAATTAATAAGTTTAAATAACGTATCACGAAGATTCTTCTTCTTCTCTCTCGTGTGCGAGTGTAAAATTCTCTTCATAGTAAACTGTTAAATTTAATTTTCACAAAATATGTGTGTATAAATACACGTACAATATGGAGTTGATACGTAGACACATATATAAGCTAATTTACATTTAATTTGGAGATATTAGTATGATCCCCATTACTATGTAAGTAACTACATAAAATTTCTGAATTTCACACTGAGGATAAAATCAGATATTAAGCATTTTGCCCTGATTATAAGCAGAGCAAATCTTTCTTCCAAGCACACGGCCCTTTCCCGACACATACTATAAAATTCACATGTACAGAAAGAAATTGTGCATTCAAATTCTTCTCTTGACAAAAACTAACATATCAACCATTGATCTTGACTATAAAAAAAATGCATTGAACGGTTGATATGCTTCCATGCAAACCCCAAGGAATAAAGGATAGAAAATTAGGAAGAGCTGCATCGATCCTGTGTAGGCACCCTCTTATTTAATTATGTCCTTTTACAATATCATTTCCATTAATCATGCGTTGTTCTTGAATGAACAAGAAAGGAAACCACATAACGAACCACTATAGATAACCGACATCAATTGATGGGGCTATTCCTTCATTTTCAAATAAGGCGACCAACAATGCTATGTGTAGAAAAATCACGTGGGAAGGAGTGCTCATATATCTAATTGTGGGGCTGCATTGTCCCTTAATTGCTATAAATTAAACATCAATTTATGTTGATGACAAGTATCAAAGACAAATATTGATTAGGAATAAATAAATGATCAAGGAGGAGAGAGATATGCCTTTATCTAAGCAACTATATTAAGAAACTAAATCATACCGTAGTTTTGAAACAGAAAGTAACTCTTATGAAACAAAAACATATCCATAGCTATTCTCTAAAACAACTTTAAGTTGGAAATCTAACATCAAAATCAAAATAATTTATATAATTAAGAGATAATTCTTATTTTTTCAAGTGGGTTTTATAAAACTTACCAAGTCATCAACTATCGGATTATCAATAGATATCCACTAATACAAAAAAAAAAAAAATGTCCAACAATTTTTAACACAAGGAACATAATGGATTGTCAAAATCGTAAAAGTAGGTGAAGAGAAGTTATGAAGTTTGATAACTCTCTAATTGGTTTCAAAATTGGTTTAAGGTTAATATTAAAAGAAAAGTAGGTGATGAGCAAGATACTTAGTTCTAAGGATATATCATATATAGTTGGTGTGAATAATTTTCGTTGAAGTTATCTTTTTTGAGATTGTATCACATTTATTTCAAAAAAGATGCTAGCTTAAATGGGCTCATGGAAGAGGGTGCATGGATCTGGTCATTAAATCGGAAGAGATCCTTTTTCTAGTGAGAGGAAGTAATTTTGCTAGATTTTCTCATATTGCTGGATGATTAAATTATTGTGCATGGTATGCAAGACAAATAGATTTGGTTAGTTAATAATTCACCTTTTTTCTCATTGTCTTTCTCATATAGGTATATTCTTAACCTAAATTGTGTGAATCATCTCTTATTCTTAATAGGAGAGCTAAAATCATTTGGAAGTTTCTCTCTAGTAACAAATTATAAACAAATGTTAATTGTTATTTAATTAGTTTTGATAATGAAGAGATTTAATCCCACTATCTCTCATTCATTTTTCACATGAATTTTGTTACTAGAAAACCTTTACAACTCCTGCATAGTATGCTAGTAACCAAATTATTTTCAAGAATAAAACTGCAACTGATTTGACTTTACGTCTTCTAGTAAGATTCTCATTTGGCAATAATTTTATAGAAGAGAGTAAAATCAGATGTTTTTTATTTCTCATGTTGCATCAACCCGTTAATTTTAGGGGAGTATTTGTTGCGGTAATTGCAGGAATGTTTTGTTTATGTAATAATGTACATCTTATCCAGCTTTGTTATCTCCATTTATATATAACATTCACTTATTGGTCTTTGAAAAAAATAATAAAAAAATAGGATAGCTAATTGGTGATCGAGTTCTTTTTCTTATACTATTTGTTTCATATAATAATAATAATAATAATAATAATAATTTAGAATTATTTAGGTATAAAAAGCAAAATATATTGGATGTACAAGAGGCGCAAGAGAGATGTGTACAAATGCAAATTTCTTGTATATCCCTCTAGCATGCGGGGCACTTAACTACGACTAAAATCCAAATTTTACTAAATTCAGCACACATTCTGATCAGCATCTGCAGACTCATCTAGGCAGTTGGCTAGCTAGCTATATTTGTACGTAACCCAATTGATATTTTTAATTTATATATATGTCAACCTAGAGGAATATAATTAATATATAATTCTTTCCCATGTAGCATCAATTTGGTAGAAATTCTGGCATTGGATATTGATATGCCCCATTGATCAATCTAAATAATATTCATATTGTTTTGCCAAAATGTTAACAGACCCACCTAATTCCCTTTAATTAAACAAGAAAAAACAAATGTATTTCAACTATTTTTTTTCTTATCTACTTGAGTTGTGTCTGGTAGATAAAGCTAGCTTCTCACTGTATGGTGAGTTAATGTTTGAATTCTCGTTGGAAGAAATACTCACATTCAATATCTAACAATACATCAGAGTAAAAGAATGAAGCCTGTATATATAGTTTCCCTTATTTTAAGTTTCTGCTCTTAACTGTATTCAGTTTTTTCGAACATTCGTCACCATTTTTTATACATATATTTATATAATAGTAAACAAAAGAAAAATGACTATTTTCAAAATATTAGTAAAAATGAAAATGACGTACTCAATCCAAACTAATTAAGCTCTTTATCAATTAAGCCCTTAGGATTGATCATCAAGTAATGATAGGTTAGAATAATTTTCACGAAGAAGTTTAAACCTCATGATCATGAAGAAGGTTAAACTACTATAATTGTTGTATCAAGGGGAAATTATTAAAGAAAAAAACTAAGCATTACTCTTTAATCTGCCCTTTAAGTGAACAGACATGTTGTTCATGGATTCCAGAATGAAACATGTTGAATAATATACATCGAGATCGATCGGAACCTTGATATACACTTCAATCTTTGAATTTTGGGTTAATCAATATTCAAAAAGTCGTATAACCAAAAAACTTTAACCATTAGAGTATATAAGACGCCATAATAATAATAAGACGCCATAATCTGGCAATGAAATTTTTGTTGGATTTTTTAGCTCTCTCTCGAGAAAAGACTCAAATATTTGTTATTTATTGTGTTTCACTAAATCTAATGAAAAAGAGTTAACACTTGAGTGATTTGATTTTGTTTTTAATTTTTTAAAATTATTTGGTAAGTGTTATTTGAAAATTGTTTTGAAAATGTAAAAATGAAAAAAACTTGTTCATATTTACAAAAATGTCATTGATGAAAAACAAAAAATAACACATTCTTATTTGAGTTTTCAAAACAAAAATGGAAAACTGAAAAGTAAAACTACTTAGTACTTGTTTGGCAATAGTTTTATATAACTGTTTTCAGTATTTTAGTTTTTAAAAACTAAAAAACTTGCTTGGGTAGTGTTTTGTGAAAACAGTTCTGATTTTTTAGTTTTTAAAAACTGAAAGACTGGAACAGCAGAAAGTAGTTTTGCTTTTCAGTTTTCTATTTTTGTTTTGAAAACTCAAAATACAATCAGAATATGTTGTTTTTTGCTTTTCATTAATGAAATTCTAATAAACATTAACAAATTTTTCCATTTTTACATCTTCAAAACAGTTTTCAAATATCACTTGCCAAACAAGTTTTTTCTTTTCTTTTATTCCCGAAAACAGTTTTTGAAAACTCTTTTAAAAAACTAAAAAATAAAACCAAACCAATCAGACCCTTATAGTTGTTCCTGTCTTTTAGTTTTTAGAAACTATAATACCATAATTGTTTTCGAAAACTGTTTAAGAAAAATAGTAATCAAACGAGTTTTTCAATTTTTAAATACTAAATTATTAAAAGTTTTATAAAACTGTTGTCAAATAAAAACTTAGATTAAGGTGTGAGAAAATCTCATTAGAGTGAGAAATACAACAAATCACTTAGAGAAAAGAGAGAAACAAAACTCATCCCTTTTTTCATATTACAACTATGGATTATGTTAGATTGGGTTTCTATTTGGACAACAGATTCATGATTGGTTTAATTTCATTTTGTTCAGTTGGATCGTCACGGCAAGGTATGTGGAGGGAGAAGTATTGTTCTCAAGTTTCTACTTTGCAATTCAGGTTCTTTTGATCTCCTTATTCTTGTTTGTGAACATTATTGCTTTGACTTATTGCAAGCACTATTTATGTACTTCAAATTTTTCATCTCCTTTATTGATTATATATAATGAATTATTTCTTTGGTACAGAGACGCCAATGATCTTTTACCTTTGCATCAAAATATTTTTCACATTAAAATTGTGCTTTAGTTAATTCTTAAGATTTTGGGAATATTTTATAGCTATTTATTAATCTCTTGTTTGGTTATTGTATTGACTCTTTTCATCATTTAAGTTACCTTAAATTAAATTTTTTATGGTCTTTCATGTAGTTTATATTAACGGTTCATTTGACTAAGAAAGGGGCAAGGAGTTAAAACTTAAAAGTAAGATTTTTAAAACCGGATCGGTCATTGAATTTCTAAAATTGTAGAAACAGATGACATTTTTTTAGCAGACATAAGTTTTCTAATTTGGCTATAACTTGATCTAGAGATCGAATTTTCATGAGATATTTTGTAGACATGCTAAGAAAAATGCAAGGATGAGTTTTGGAAAGTATAAAAATTTTTTGCCCAGCAAATTATTTTTTATTATTTTTTAATTGGTGAAACTTGGAAAATTAAAAGAAATAGCTAAAGGACGAATTTTGATTTGATTTTTTGTATACAATCCCATAATAATATAGAGAATATGTGTCCAAAGTATCGTTAAATTTAGACAAGTTTTGCTTCAGTCTGTCAATCCTTACTATGTCTGGACCTGATAAATTTCTCCGTGTTAAGTCAAATTAAGCCAAACATGAGCTTAGGATTCAAAGATTCAACTGGGTTTGAACTAAGGTTCAACCAGATTCAATAAAATATTTTTTTTTTTATGTTTTACTACTAGTAATATATATTAAGCAAAAAAATAAGCTATATATAATTTATAGAATATAAATATAGTACATCTTATTAAGTTTTAAATATTTTTTTTGCTAAATATGCTTTTAATTATTTTTTTACAGACTTAAGTACTTTTCCAAAAAATTTCTTATAAATATTTTTTTATGTTATAATACCTTATTAGAATACTTCTCATTTGTGTGCCTAAAATTTTAAGAATCATTTGTTTTTCAATTTTTTTAAAAAAAAAAAGTCAACTTGTGAACCGGCTGGTTGTAACCGGTTTTTCTAATTTTGTGTCAGTTTAGTGGTTTTGAAAACCTTCAATTATTAAGAAACAATTAACTAAATATTGATTCATTCTTGATTTAATTGGTTGAAACGATCGATCTAATACTATTTCTAAACCTGATTTAAAAGCACTCTTTATACACTCATAAATAAATAATAGGACTATTTGTGAAAAAATTGCCAAAAATAATTTCCCGTGGTCTGAAAAGTTGCGACCCTAAAATATTCAAGGAAATAAAGCTCTAAGACAAGTAACAATTAAAAAATCATTTACCTACACGGCTACACTCCTTTATTAGTCCCACAATAGATTACATATTCAAATTATTGATGCTTCAAAACATGTAGGAGAGATATCAAGTTATTGGTCCAAAGATTTATGAGATGACCAATTTAGTAATTCAATGTTTAAAATGAATTTTAAATTGAATCACTGAGTTGAACAAATGATGTTCAATATTTTTGGAAAATTATTATCCTACTTATCTTTAAAAATCTATTTGAATAATATATTATTATGATAATGCTATACTATCTTATTAGAACAATTTTAATGCTAATTACTTAAAAGAAACTTACATTCTTAATTTACTTGATTCCACACACCACATCACTCACAAGCATTTCACAATTTTTTTAGAAATTTATTCTAATGGTAAATTTTTTAAACAATATAAACTTCTATAATTTTTTTCATTCCAATTAATTTATTTTGACAACTTAAAACTTTAAATTAATTATTATAAAAAATATTACTTTAATTCAAAGTACTACAAATATTAGTTTTTCAAACTATAACTATTATGGTTATACAAGAATCGATGACCGTGAATGTCATGTCAACTTTTTTCATATGCCAGATTCTTACAATAAGCAACGTTTATTAAGGTAATTTGCATCGAGTTGCTCTTAATCTTCTTGATACCTTATAACTAAAGTATATAAAAAAACTAAAGTAAATATCAGATAAAAAAATGAATATTATCTTCATCCATAATTATAAGATAAAATGTTAATATTTGTTTGTCTGTTTTTATAAGGAATTCTATATTAATTATTCTTTTACTAAAATACCTTATAGTATTCTTATAAAAAGTATTTTCTCTCTCTAATTATTAATGAATATCTTCTCTCTCCAATTTTGTGAAGGATAAATTAAAAAAAATATTACAAATTTAATATTAATACTTAAAATATACTCATAAACATAATCCATAGAAAATATTTTACTAAAACTTATATGTTAGATTTGACAAAAAAATAGTTATCAACAAAGTCAATGAATATATAAAATTGTTAGGTTCACAAACTTCCTATGTCTGGACCTATAACACCCTAATTAAGTTTTGATGATAATAAATAAGATTAAAGTTGATTATCTAATGCTTTAATTAATTATTGATAATAAATAAGATTAAGGTTGATTAAGCTTTATCAACGAAGAAACAAGGCATTATAAATAGAAGTAATTTACAGGAAACTACTAAGGCACCATAATAACATTAAGAAGATTAAAAGGCAAAGTAAAGAAGAAATGTGCTTATAAGTGATAGAAGATTGTAAGACCTTTTGATCTATCTTCCATACGGAAAAACGTCATATATGATGTTGTGCATAAACCATCAAACACTTTGTTTTACTAGAAAATTTTGTATAAAGCTTCCAATGGTAAAAAAACCATTCTTATTCTTATAAAATAACTATCAAAATATACCGAATGCATTAATTTCAATGCAGATAATCGCTGCCATCGGACAATTTGAAAAGGAAAATGTTGTATCAAGCTTATAGGATGCCAAAGACAATCTTGTCATTTGGAATATACCATGAAAAGAAAATGTTCAAATCTTTTATTCATACAAAGTGTGAGCATATAGCTGATCTAGTATGTGAGAAGAGATGACAAAGCAACCTAAATAATGATTCAGTCTAACGCTCAACGTACTTTAAGGAAAATCGGACAACGAGAAAAGTAATAATTTGAGCTTAGTCTCAACAACTACATGCATTCCACATCTATATAAAGGAAACTATGCATGAAGAGAAGAACAATGAAGTGTGCATAGTCTCTCACTGCTAACCTTCTGATGTGTTATGAGAGAAAAATCTTGTTGTTTTCATTTGTAAAATTCTTCACTTTTGTAAACTTATTTCTTAAACTTTATTTGTAAATCTCTCATCTTAGAATTATCTTATTTCAACTCTTTTATTTGTATTGAGAATCAAAAGTGCCTTAGTGATAAAGAATACTTATGTATTGAACCCACGGGGAGTTTAAGAGTAGGCCAAACATGGTGTATAATACTTGTTGGAAGCCAGAAGTGGCCATAAGAATATTTGTTGTATTCCATTTGAAATATTGAAAACTTCCAAGAGGTGTTGGGAGAGAATTGGATGTAGCTTAATTAAGAATGAACTAGTATGAGAACTATTGTTTTTACTACCTTCTATTACTTTGAGTTTATGCTGTGTATCGTTGCTTTTATTGGACTTATAAGAAGGTCTTTGTTTTCAAACATTTTCTTAAAGTTGTTTTATTAAGTTTATTAAAGAAGTGTTTTTGAAATATCTGTGAAAATTTTCTTATATAGCTTTATTCAACCTTTCTTCTAGGACTAACTTGTTATTTTAAAAATACTTCCTTAGTTCTTATATTTCTTACGTATAAAAAACAAATACTTTCTTTGTCGCAAAATTAATAAGTTTTGTATTTGATAATTTCATGGTGATAAAAGCGTGTTGAATATATGAAATACTACCTTTGTTCTTATATCTTACATATAAAAACAATACTATCTGTTATAGAATTAATAAGTTTGTATTTGACAAAAATATTTCTTTAAAAATAAGTGTCATATTTGACTTTTCAAGTTAATATTAATTACATTTTTACTAATATATAGCTTTGATAATGTCATTTTAGTTTTTTAATATAATATTAATATTGAGGTTAGTTTTGTAAAATTACCATTCTTTTTCATCTATTTATTCCTTTTTATCAGTATATGTAAAATCATTTAATTAAGATGTGGTGCGTAAAATATGATCGCTTAAGGGCAAACATATAGTAACAATGGACTTAAGTCGAGATATCATACCCAAAGAATCTAGTTTTCAAATAACTCAACTAATAGAATAAAAGAAACGGAGTGATAGCCATTATGCAGTGTTTGTGTGCTCAATAGTTCAGACTTAGAGTAGTAAAAAATAAGAAGAAAATAATAAGTTTGGAATTTAATGAAATAAGCCTAGGGTTGTGATTTCCACTACAATGTTTTTACCCCTATGTCCTAAGCAATCTTATTCTTTGTTATTCATTTATCACCAATATTTTACCAAAACTGTTGTTATGAATTTAGTCATTCCACCACACTATAACTCTAATTTGTCATCCAGTTTGGTCATGCAAGACTCCAAATTAGGACGAGTTTCTTTACTAATCAATAGGTACATCCTATCAATATGGTTAATCCTATAGGAGCAATGACCTACTTGATCTTAGATAAACTATTCAAGTATCAATAGTAATGACTATTCAAATAATTAGCATGCACAAGTGTAATATAGAGAAGTAAATTAATTACTGAATAACATTGAATGATAATGCAAAGTATCAGGAGGAATCACAAAGAGTTTACATCACAATCCTAGAAAAAAAACATGATTAGCCAAACATGGTACTATATAGCCAAACACCTTAATAAATCAATGATAAAAGAAAGAATTACTATATAGAACACTATAAATCAACTTAATATGACATTTCCTCATCGTTCTTCGCTCCAAGTCACATATCTAACTCTTTGTTCGAGCCAAAGCAAGTTATTTTTTGTCTCTCATCTTCTGGTATTTATAGAAAGGATTTGAACTTTTTAGCATGGTTGTGCTTCTTCAATAATTGTTCTAAAAAAGTATGATTTTGTCCCTTTTGCTTCCTATTTCTTAAGTACCTATCTAAAGTGAGAATAAACACTAAAAAGTGAGTTTTGCCAATAAATATGCAATGCTTTTCTTACAAACAGGTGTTAAACATGATAAAAATATGAGTTATAAATTGGTTTACTAAACCTCCCCACACTTGGATATTACTTGCTCTCAAGTAATTATTTCAAATGAAGAGAATAATCGTTTGGTAAAGAATCTCAATGATAAAACAAAGTTATCCTTTTTCAAAAAGAGTCTTCTTATAAAAACACTAAGTAGACTTTATGTCAAAGAAAATGCAGTTAATCACCAAGAGAAAGGTGTTCATCTCACCATACTGTAGTGTTTAGGGACAAGAGAAATTCAACACTCAGAGATAATCCACCCAAGGTTACTCAGGACAATTGTATGTCAGCCATGTCAAATAAATTCACTTCAAAACAAGCAATCATGGGGCCTCACAAAGATGTAATGAAGCCAGGGTAGTTGTGTTAGGTGTGAAAAATAGAAGGAAAGCGACATTGGAAAGGTTAAAAATATAAAAAAAATATTATAAGTTAAATTCTCAAGGACCCTAAGATTTTCAAGAAACAACCTCTTTATTTTTAGAACTTTTCAATGACCCTTGATTTGAACACATACTCTTTTTGTGCTTTGTCTCTCCCTTCTTTTTCTCTCTCTCTTTAATATATATATTGAAAAAGAGAGAGTTGGTTCCTTTTTTTTGTGAGGTCATCTTTAAATTTCCTTTCATTTTTTTCATTAATTATTCCCTTTTATAGGTTGCTCCATGATGATGACAATGGGTCACTCATAAATATATGTAAGAGAAAATTAGGTAACAAATAAATACTTTCATAGAATCAACTAGGGCAACTAACCACAATTATATTCAATTAGGTAGTAGCTCAAAAGAGGACCTACAAAATACCCCAAAAATTAGCAAGCAAATAAGTGAATTTATAAGACACGAATTTCAACACAATAATCAAACATTGCCAGACTTAAATATATTTAAACTTAGAAAAATAAATCAAGAGGTTGTATATAACATAACCTCACTGGCTCAAACCTTGCTATTTTTGTGGTTAGTAAACAGAAAACTATACCTTGAACTATGCTAATTACCTAACTCCTTTATAAGAAAAACTCCTAATTTACTTATAATTTTTTTAAAAATGTGATTCTAAAACCATGAGAATATTGGTTATTAGCTAAAGGAAGTGGAAAGACAGTTCAGGCATATCATATTCAATGTGGGAACATAAAATATTGTACATCATATAATCATTGGATTTCCTCCCCACACTTAAAAACTAGTAATGTCCCTACTGCATGAAAAATAACATAACTGACAAAGGATGTAAGGAAACAAATGCATAATGCACTAAAAATAAAATAAAGGATTGCAACTAGAATTAAAAGAAAAACAATAAACTAAATGAAATGAAAGAAAAACTATAAAATGGATAAAATGATAAATTTCCTCCTAACAAGCCCTTGTTTAATGTCTCAAGCTTAACTGTTAAGATGAAGGTTGCAAAGGTGCCTGTCTCTAAGGCTAGGACTGTTTTCCCAAAGCTTCACTTATAGGTGTGCCTTAAGTGGACCAAATTTATTCTTTTTATAATGCCCATGGGTGCTCATTGTGGGGTCAATGCTCTTCATATCATGGGTGGTCCACCCAAGAGCTTCTTTATTTGTCATCGCCATAATTCATGCCTTATCCCTCTCATTCCCAGTAAGACCTATGGAACTGATAATTGACAAAGGGAGAGAGGGTTAAAAATAGCAGAGTTCAAGTTGGATAAAAAAGGTTTCATCTTTATAATGAGATTTTTTCCTCCTTTGAGGATTTGTGAAACACACCATTTTATCATTTAAAAAAAAAAGTTAAAATTTTTCCCATCTCTTTTCTTTTCTTCAAGACCCAAGACCCTCCCTTTCCTTTATCCCTCATCTTCTTCCTTCCTAGCTTTTGCAATTTCACTCTCATCTTTCCCATTTTATTTCTCTCAAATAATCAAAACTCCAACAGATTTCTACATCATTGGGACTAAATAATCATGGGGAAAGTGATTTAAGGTGGAGAAAACCCTTTCCATTCCTTTTAGAGTTTTCTCTTTGATCTCTTTGAGGTAAATCTTTAATCTTTTGAGGTAAATAAGTAATTTTACATTGTAGATTAGTTATGGGTTATGAATTAGATGTAAGGAATTCAATTATTGAGATTATAATGCTTCTCTCACAAACCGTAAAATTTCAATTTGGGGTTTTTATCTAACTCATCCATGTCTTGCTTTTAATGTTTAGATTCCTTGGAAAATATCGTGGTTGCTTCCACTGATAGTGTTTGAAGGCTTGATTGAGTTCTCTTTTTGTGTGAGTAACTATTTTACCTGTGGCATCTTTTGAATTTTTTTTTTGGATAAGCAAGTAATTATTAAATAAGTTATTCTGATGATTTTGCTTCTACTAATAGTTAAGAATGATGAATAATATTTAAATGTATGTAATTCGACTTAGTATTTATTACTTTTGGTGATTTGATGAATATTTTAGTAGCTTTAATAATTATATATAATTTTTCCATTCACCACAACAAAGAGATAATGTGGTATATTTTTGTTCACCACAACAAAGAGACAATGTGGTATATTTCCTTTCACCACAACGAAAAGATAATGTGGTATAAATCTGTTTGCTACAACGAAGAGATAATGTGACATTGTTAGTTATTTGAAATTTAAAGTTATTTCTATATTTATTATATTTTTAGACTTTAAGAGAGTAAATTTTAGTTTTTGTAAAATGAGATGTGCTATGTATTTTTTTTCTATTTATTATCATTGTAATCCTTTTTTAATGAAAAAATATATGTGCTATATGTGTTTTTTTTTATTGTCCACTTTGTATTATGCTCTCTCTAAGTCCTTGTGACTTACCTCTCCTTTCTCTCTTTTCCACAGATATAGAAGTGCCTGAGTAGTAGAGTTCTTGGGATTTGCCATCTTATCCAGGAATTTATACATCCTTTTGGTAGGCTTTCATTGACATAATGGAGAGTGTATTTTGGTAACTCTAGTTATGCAGCTACAGTGGTATTAGATGTAAAGTCAAAGCTAGTGACAGGGATAGAGATAGATGATGAAATCTCTATCTTTTGTTATAGATAATGAATATTAGTTTATAGTTTTTACATGTTGTAAATTTTTATATTTTGGGAATTTATGAATGATATCTATGTTATGATGGGAGATCTTATAATCTGTTGTTGAACTGAATCTATAATTAAATGAGTTTTTTTTTCTTTTATAGGTTACCTGAATTGTAGTATATCTCATTTTTAGGGGAAACTTTGTCAATTTTTTTTTAAAATTTTGGCCTAATGATGTATTTAGTAAGGTTTAAATCTCAAGCTAGTCAGACTATAGAGAGATAGTATGTTTGTCGGTCACAACTTAAGGTGGGTCGTGAAAGTTTGAGTTTTGATTCTTGAAGAAACATCAACATTCCTCCTACCTCATTACTCAAACCCTTATTTGAGTACTTATTGGCAAGTATTCTTTTAAGTGAATTATTTGTCCCCTCAGTGGGGGATGGGGTTTCAATTAAGCAATCAAATTTACATTTTGCATGTAGGAACTTATAGGTAGCAAAGAGGGTAGACTTTTTGTTTTAGTTGAATATTACAAAAGTGGTTTTTTCTTCCCCCAAACTAATGGTAAGTCTACCCCACCTCACTTCATTAACAACATCACAAGTGTTTAGGAAAAGACATTCTAATATGATCTAGACCTCCTTATATTTTTCCATATCCATTACCACAAAATCAGCTGAAAAAATAAAATTACCCATTTTAACTAAAACATCATCTATTATGCCTTTAGAATGAGATAACGATCTATCAGCAGTTGTAGGGTGATATTTGTGTGTTGTGGTTCCCTCATGCTTAATTTTTTAAAAATAGAGCATGACATCAAATTTATGCTTATCCCTCAGATCACATAAGCATTTTTCGAAAAACAAGGTTCCTATAGTGCAAGGAAGCGTAAAACTTTCAGGATCATTCAGTTTAGGGGAAAAATTTTGGGAATTATAGCAGAACATTTCTTACTAAGATCTATTGTTCAAAATCATCTAATTTATTCTTATTAAAGAGAATCTCTTTTAAGAATTTTGCATATTTTGACATTTGAGCTATGACCTCTACAAAAGGAATGTTGATATACAATTTCTTAAATATCTCTAAGAATTTAAGAAATTGTTTATCCTGACTTTTTAACTGTGATCACTTCTTAGGCTACAGTTGGTGATTTTTTCATTATGGTCCCTCCACTAGTGGCATCAAAACATGCTCTATTGGAATCTGACAACCCATTGTAGAACATCTGAATTACTCTTCCCAAAGGCAACCATGGTGAGGGAAACTGCTCAAAATCTCTTGGAATCTGTCTCATGCTTCATAAAGGGATTCTTGTTCATATTGGGTGAAGTTAGCAATATCTATCTGCAGTATATCATATTTGGTGGCAGAGAAATATTTCCTCAAGAATTTGTGTGTGCACTTCTCCCAAGTCTATGCTCTGGCAATTACCTCAACTAATCAATGCTTTCCTATTTAATTAGAATGAGAAAGTTGCAAGTGTTGCATTATCTTTGGTCACCTTCAGGTAACGAACAATATTAGTTATCCTCAACAAGTGCTTTAGATGGACAATAATATCTTCTAAAGGCAAACTACCGAACAATTTATTCTCAATCATTTGCAACAATGCTAGTTTCAGTTCAAAAGTGTTATGCCCAAAGTTAAGGAGTAAGATGTTGCTGCTACCTCCACCATAGGGGTAAAGTAATCTTATAGTGTTTGCTAAAATGCAGTATCTTCTCTCATTTTATGAACATGGTCAGTACGTCCCACCATTCTTCTCTATCTAGATTTGTTCTTGCAAGTAGTTATTTCAATCTTAGGGTTATGTTCTAGGATAGGCTTTTGAGATCGAGTTTGCATAAACTATTCACACAGCAAGAAAGGTTAAACCATAACAGCTCAATAAGATAATATAAGATAAAATAAAATAAAAAAACTAAATAGAAAAGGGCAAAACAAAAACCCAATAGGATAAAGAAAATATGGACAGTGAAACGGAGACAAGATAGACACAAAAAGTTAGAAAAATAAAATAAAATATAGAAACAATATAGATAGAAACAAAAGGGTAAAAAAATAAAATATTAGTAAAGTATTAAAAAGAATTGTTCAATTATTCTAAATTAATTTATTCGACAATTGGACACAATCTACTCCCCGACAACAGTGTCAGAAACTTGATGCGCATAATATGACTATTTAAGGACAAGCGTACCCTATGCAGTAGTAACAATAGACCTAAGTCTAGATATCGTACCCAAAGAATTAGATCTAGTTCTCAAATAAATCAATTATTGAAATAAAAAAAAAACAGTGGTAACAATTATGTAGTCTTTGTGTGCTCAATAGTTTAGACTTAAAATAGTAGAAAATAGGAAGAAAATAATAAGTTTGGAATTCAGCCTTAGAGTTGTGATTTCCACTAAAGGTTTTTAGCCCTTATTTTCTAAGCAATCTCATTCTTTGTTATTCATTGATCACCAATGTTTTACCAAAAGTGTTGTGATTTGTTTTGTCATTTACACCACATTATAACCCTAACTTGTTATCCAATTTGGTCATGCAAGACTGCAAATTAGAATTAGTTTCCTTACTAATCAATTAGAGGTACGTTCGATGAATATGGTCAATTCTATTGGAGCGATAACCTACTTGCTTCCTAGATCAACTATTCAAATAATTAGGATGTACAACTATAATATAGAGAAGTAAATTAATAACTGAATAATATTGAATAATAATGCAAAGTACAAAAGGGAATTACAAAGAATTTACATCACAACCTAGAAACAGGGGTTTAGCCAAACATGGTACTGTATAGCCAAACACCTTAATAATTATACAGTACATACATGATAAAAGAAAGAATTACTATAGGGAACATTGTGAATCGACTTAATCTGACGCTTCCTCATCATTCTTCGTCTCCAGATCACAAATCTAACTCTTCGTTTAAGCCAAAGCAAGTTCCTTTTCATCTTTAATCTTTTGGTCTTTATAGAAAGAGTTTTGGCTTTTTAGCACGACTGTGCTTCTTCAATAATTTCTCTAAAAAGGTTATCCCTTTTTCTTTTCATTTCTTAAATACATGTTTAAAGTAAAAATAAACACTGATTTTTGCCAATAAATATGTAATTCTTTCATACAAACAAATATTAAACATGATAAAATAGGGTAAAAAATCGATTTATCAATAAAACTTCATATTAATATCAGTTTTAATTCATCAATATAAATAAAAATAATTAAGTTAGTTAGTTTTAATTTATATATAATATCACCAATTTTTAGTTTAAAAATGTCCAACAAATTAAATTGTTTAAGTCATTGTAGTATTACTATTTAATGATCATATTAATATTTTGAGAGCTAATCTTTTCGACCAATAAATATGACTTAGAATATGTTTGGTAAAACTAAATTGAAGTTAGAAGCTTATAAGTTAACTGAAATGTTTGATAAAATTAGCTAACAAATATAAAATTATATAAAAGGAAAAAACTCAAGTAAATTTATGAAAATAAGAAAGAAAAAGGAAAAAATTTGTAGCTTATAAAAATAAGCTATAAACTAAACTAAAATAAACTTATGAACTAGAAAAATTTATTTTGATCTACAAAGCTTAATTATAAGTTACTAGATTTTTTGTGCTTACAAAATACACCTACGAGGCAAATATATCCTACGCAATAGTAACAATAGATCTTAAGCCTGAATATCATATCCAAAAGACTAGAATATGAGATTCAAGAATTAAATATTCTTGTATTTTCATAGGGAGTTAATCAGATAACGTCTGAATTGAATAAAAAGAAATTAAAATAAAGAAAGGAAAATAATTGGTTGGAACATGGTCTTGAATTTGGAATGTTAAGATCATATGTTTGCCTCGTAATTACTACCATCATGTTCAATTTCAATTAATTAATAGATTACCAATTACCTCCTCTAAGATAACCAATCTGTTGGAAATAATAGTGGATTGATATTAATCAATTATATTTTATCATTATCTGGCAATTTAAGATTTGGTGATAATCATATCTTATAATATCTTTATGATTATTTGAATGGGATTATAGTAAGATTGACTCTGTGATGGGTTGAGTCAATAAAAAAAAGCCCATTTGAGGGGTCTCTGCCTACCCTGGGGGATTATAAATTTGCCATCCCATTAAGCAAATTATAACAACAACAACAATACACATTCTCTAGAATAATCCCCTAGAAAGTAGGTAGTAAAACCCTCAAGAGTTCTTATTGAACTCATATCCCTACAATAATCATTCCTAGGGTTTTTTTGTTCTTGAAAATCAAGAACTTCAATTCAATATATTTGAGGTACACAAATTCTCTTTCCTCTATCCTTTTATATTTAACTCTCTATACATACTATAATCTTGTATCTACTGATTTAAGGTTCCCTTTTATTTCCATCAATTGGTATCAGAGCCAAATTAGATACATATTATGGTTGCTTTCTATTAGAGAATTATGGTTGTTTTCTATTATAAAATTAAATTTGAATTGAAGATTTTTTGTGTTATTAGTGAAATTTTATAATATAGTTCACTATTAGTTTTTCACAAAAAAAAAATGAGGGTTTACGCTACTTGTTATTGTTAAAATAACATGTTAAAGTTTCATTCCCTTACTCTTACATGGGTAAATTATATATTGAAACTTTTTTTTAAGTGCTACCCCTTTAAAACCTAGTTTTCTTTTAAATAATTATGGGGTAAATTGTTTTTAAAATTACTTAATGGTTTTCCTTTTTTTTTATGTTTGACCAATATGAGTCATTTGTGTGGGCAACATAATATATTTGTATTAACTTTTACTTTGGAAAGTATTAATGGGGTTGCATGGACTCATTTTTATACCCATATTTGTGTGATTTGGTCAAGGGAGAACTTTGTCGTTTTGATACGATCATGTATGATGATTCGTGTGTTAAATTCATTCTCAAAAGCATTGAATGTTGTTGCTAATTTTTTATATTCTTATTTTTTCAAAAATACCATATTTATTTAATATTTTTATATTATTGGTATTTTTTAGTATAAAAAAAAATTTGATTAATTCAAGATTAAATTCAAATTTTTTTACTATTATAATCTTGAATTTTGGACCTATTTTCGTTGTGATAATTCTTTACAGTATTTGTATTCTCCAATTATACTGTACTCTCTTTAATATTGAATTATCATTTATAAATTGATTTTAGGTTATTTTATTAATTATGCACAATCTTAATTGTCCTTCTCTTATGAGCATAATTTTCTTTATTAATTTGCATTATTATTACTTGTCTATCATGGGTATAATAATGTGAATTTTGTATGTTGGTCATATAATATATATGATTAAAATTATGCAAATTTATTGGACAATATGCATAATTTCTTTTTTTATTTACATAATTATAATTTCACTATTTTATATGCATTTAAGTGACTTTTGTGATATAATTATTTTTTTTATTGCATTGATGATAACTATACTCTATCGGTGTATTGTTATTAATGTAATTTGGTGTTATACAATGTATTTTTCTTGGCTTATGTTAATGATTTTCTTATATCCTATCGGTATTAGGATTTTATTGATATAAGTTATAGTACATTGTAATTTCTTTAGGGATTCTCTTTTAACTGAACTTTTAGAATTACATAATGTTTCCCTATTTTTGTAATGTTCAGTTTATTTCCCTCATTTGATCATGTTTAGTTATATTTATATGGAACCAAAATTTACACTCTCATTTCCTTTTGTTCCATATTGACTTATAACCTTTAATTGGACATTTTTTCCTTAAAAAAAAAAAAACAAATGTTCTTGATAAAATTATTTTTTTTTCTTATCACATTATTTGTGATTACATTGTTGGGATCTATATTAAGGATTTTATATTGGTCTCTTGTAAAATATTTTCTTGTATAACAAACTCTCTGTTGATTTGCAATATTAGTATGCAATTCTTGTAAGGACAATATAGGAATCCCAAATTTTAAGAGATTAATTTCTCCATACCATATTTTATAATATTGTTAATGGTATTCTTGTAAAAGCTAGATGCTTTATTTTGGGATATATATAAATAAACCTATGTCCATTATAAATTGTGATGAGAGTTAGAGACTACTTATTATTATATCCTTAATATATGCAAGAATAGGTCTCATTCTTCCGCTGCGTGTAATCATGTTTTATTCTCAAGTGTGCGTAAATATTGTTTATTGTAACACTTGATTTTTGTTTATGATTACTTGAGAACTTGCTTATGATCTCATATTCTACGTAAAATTATCAAGTGATCCATTTTCTCACTCATGTAATTATTTTTTCAAGATCCTCATATGGGTCAATATTTTTGTAAAGATTGATTAATATGTGGTTAATTATGAAACCATTTGTGAGAATTATTTATTCTTATGGATGAATTTGTAGGTTTCATATTCTTGTTATTTTAACCACTTCTCTCATTAATCATTTGTTATTCTACTACTTTCTAATTCCTTAAGTAGAATAATAGTGAATTTTAATTCACTTTTATTATTATCTTATAAAGCAATCATCCCACTATCACTAAAACTTTTAATACTAGTGTACCCTAATGATAACCCTAATATTTTTTGGTATATTAAGGATTAGTGGGAGTATATATAATCTTGTATTATCTCTCGAAACTTATATATTTTTATTGTCATATAATCGTGTGCACATGATATGACATATTCTATAGGACTTCTCTATTTATTTTTGTCCTATTTTTATTGAGATACATAAAATCTATTGTATCTTTGTAGACATCTTTAACTGATGTTAAGGTCATTCTGTTGGGTAGTGCACATTAATCCTTTTAGCATACAATTATGCATTGTGCATCTCTTTTACCCAAATTTAATATTGATCAAAATTTTAGAAGTATATAATTTTGTATCATGTCTCGAGACTTATCTATCTGTATTGTCATATATTCTTGTGCACATTTAATTGTGATATGACATACTTTATAGGACTTGGCTATTTATTTTGTCCTATTTTAATTGAGATATATAATTTATTGTATCTTAATAGACATCTTTAATGGATGTTAAAAGCATTTTGTTGGGCATTGCATATTAATTCTTTTGGTATGCAATTAAGTATTGTGTTTTTCTTTACCCAAAATTTCACATTTTGTTTGGTCAAAATTCTATAAGTATATTGTAGATGCAATACTCCTATCGAGTATGATTTTCTACTTTGTAAAAAAGTGCTTATTATGATAGTACTCCTATTGAGTACAATTTTGCACTTTTGAAGTACTTATGAATTTTTTTGTTTGGACCAATTATCTAAGTGTTTGCTCAATTGACATTTTGTGGCCACAATAATCTGAGTATCATTTTATATAAACTAGGTGTCTATGTGGTTTTAGTAGGGAATTTATGGATTTCCTACTTATCTTTGGATTCTTACATAGTCACTTATTTTTGAAACTCAGATTAGTTAAATGTCAAATATTATAGAGCATTTATGTAGCCTATATGTAATTACATATGTTATTGGGCTATGATGAATAATTAGATGCATGTAAATTATGCTTTCTCACCTATATAATTTTTCGGACTCAAGTAAAAAAAAATTATATTAATTAAACATTTTTTTATTCACTGATCAAATACTTAACTTTGGAGTTTTATAACTCATATGGTTTGGTTAAGTTTTAATGTCTTAGATCAGTGGGAGTCTGAAAACTTTCTTATGAGATATGTGTGAAGTAATATCATTTTAGTAACATATCTCTTAGCATTTTTGGATGCTTGAGACCATGTAGTATCATTTTATTGAACTACATTATTCTATATACTTTATGAGAAATATCTATGATATATATCCCTATCGGATATTATTTTGTAGCTCAAATTTCTCATTGTCTAATATAAGATTTGTCTATAATTGTCATTCTAGCTTAATGATTTATCTTTGTATTATTGATTAATACCATCCAAGTGGGAGAATGTTGGAAATAATAGTGGATTGATATTAATCAATTATATTTTATCATTATCTGGCAATTTAAGATTTGGTGATAATCATATCTTATAATATCTTTATGATTATTTGAATGAGATTATAGTAAGATTGACTCTGTGATGGGTTGAGTCAATAAAAAAAAGCCCATTTGAGGGGTCTCTGCCTACCCTGGGAGATTATAAATTTGCCATCCCATTAAGCAAATTATAACAACAACAACAATACACATTCTCTAGAATAATCCCCTAGAAAGTAGGTAGTAAAACCCTCAAGAGTTCTTATTGAACTCATATCCCTACAATAATCATTCCTAGGGTTTTTTTGTTCTTGAAAATCAAGAACTTCAATTCAATATATTTGAGGTACACAAATTCTCTTTCCTCTATCCTTTTATATTTAATTCTCTATACATACTATAATCTTGTATCTACTGATTTAAGGTTCCCTTTTATTTCCATCACAATCATCATGCTCGAGCAAGACTGGTTAAGCTTCCTAATGGAGATCCTTATTATTTGGTTGTGTAGAAATCTAACACCAGTTAATGTTAGGAGCATGCAAAAAGGTCAGAAATGTAGTTTTGATACAACAAATTTTAACCTTATCCTTTTACAATATGCATGCTAACCAATCAATGGTAGTCACACTCTAATGAATACACACTAATTAACACATCATTATACATCTAATGTACCATTAAAATAATAAAACAATATAATCTTAAAAGAAACAACATGTAACAATTAATTAAAGATCAAACTAAAAGAAAAATATAAATAATAGCAAAAGGCCTCATAGACAATGCCCCTATATGACTAACGTCTACACAATCTTGCTCCTTATCCTTGAATTTGCTCCTAAGTTAGGGGTTAAACCTTCCGAGACTAACACATAAACAAAACCTAAAACTAAAGAAAAAAAATCTTAATAAGAAAAAATTCTCTAAAAAACCTAATTTTTTATTTATATATAATTACAGTGCAATTGGATTCCTCTTTACGCCCAGAGGCCATAATATGAATTAAGAATATGACCATACTTAAATAACCGTGTTCATGCTAATTTTCCAAAAACAAAAAAAATATGCTAATTTTGTTTATTTTTTACATTATTTAAATATAAAAACATTAACCTATAAAAAAGTACAAAATTAAATAATTTTAACATTAAAACATAACCAAAGACACAAAACTCAACTTAATATATTCGACGAAAATAATTAATTTGGAGTTTATCAATTTTTTTCTAAACACAATCTTATATTACTAATAATTTAATAAATTTATCCACTTCCAATAAAAAAAAATGCATTATTCTATCAATAAAGTAAAGGGTAAAAAGGAGATCTGCAAGAAAAGATCATACTGGCAAGAATTTAGAATTATTCATTGATTATATCACAATTAAGTGCTGAGTGACACACATATCTAAGACTAGTTAATATTGCCTAAAAGAGTGACAACCAAGTGACATAAAGTACGTGCTTTGAACTTTGAAGAAAATCCAATTAAATGAAACCCAACATATAAATTATTTCTTTAATTGCTTAAAAGATAAGAACTGAATACTTAAAGTCAACTTTTCCTTTGGGCTTGCCCCTTGTTAGAATCAAGAAGATTTCCTCATCATTTCCGTCTTTTTACATGTCGTGATTATTAGCATGCTGGCCCTTACAATTGATTTGTTTAGTTATTTCGTTCACTTAAATGATGTTTAATAAAGTAGAGAACAGCACCCAAACTGTGGTGCAATTCAACTTGTACATGTCCAATCGAAAAGGTTGGCATCTTAAGAGGCACAAATACATAGCTATCTAAGGAAGGTGCTGTAGAAAACCCAAGAAAGGGAAGGGGTAGCTTAATTGAAAAACAACTAGTTGGGGTAGAGTGTGACCATGTCTCAAACCATTGTGTGTCAATATTTTGGGGTAGGGGCCGGTGGGTCACATATTTGGTTCAATCGAAACGCGTCGCCTCGAGCCACGTCGTGACCGTCACATGCAAACAAAAGTTATTGGTTTTGTTTGAAAAAAGTGGTCCCAACTCTTATTTGGGACCTATGGCCCCGCATGAGCCTCGGTTTTAGTCCATCACGTGATGGCATGCAATGGAACTTTGCATTGCATGTTAGTATGTGGCTTAGAGAATTAGAAAAATTATTATTCAAGCTTCGGTTGCGGATTTTGCTTGACTCATGAATGGTGAATGAGACTAATAGCTTTAACTTGTCTTTGCGTAGTAGGACAAAGGAGTAGGGATCGAGGGCACAAACTCACGTGCTTTTGTTGCTCCTCTACGTTACTACGTGATTAATTTGTACTAACTTTTTTTAGCACTGTCCCTTCGCTTATAATATAACTCACAAGTCACAAGTATTAGCCTCGTCCTTTCGTCCCTCCCTTCTACTTTCCGACATGCATGCTTCCTTTCAACAACATATTATACGATTGACGGATGCACAATATCTTAATAATATCCAATTTGATTCAATTTCAAAAGTCATTTAAATTTCCCTCAATTGTTGCCCACAAAAAAAAAATCCTTCAATTGTTAGTTTACTAACCGAACTACATATAGAAGAGGGCTGATTATACGTCACTAGTTCTCATCGGAGTGGTAAAAGTGGTCTAGAGGGAGGAAAAAAAAAACTAACTAAACATTGGATTAAAAAAAGATATATACCTCATTAGTTCTCATATCAAATACCCTGTTTTTATTGGGATTTTTCTGTGGGTTGATGTTGTAAGAATACTTTGTACTAGCTACAGTATAGTACACCCTGTGTAGGGTTTGGCTTTGATTATTCTATATTAATATATTTTTGCTTATTACAACAAAAATATATAAGTAGAGGAAAAGGTTCAAATAATAGGATTAGGAGGTGTCAATTTGTTTTTTTGAAAGAAGGTGTCAATTTGTTATTTACACCAAATCCTATCACTGAATTTTATTTCAATCGAAGACTAAGACTGATTGATTAACTCAGATCAATCGCATTAAACTTATAATAATTTATTTTTTTTCTTCCAACTTCAGCGAACGTACAACCACACCTCCCAGAAATGTCACTATGCTACATATTGTCGAGAAATGCAATCTATACTTGCTAAGGAATTATAATTTCTTCCATCATGAGAGTAGCACCGGGGAAAATAATGAATTCTGGACAATTACCTAAGATTTGTATTTTTGGTAGTGCAACAACTTTCTAGCTGGTAAGCGAGGTTGTAAAATAATTTATATATAGGTCATGTGATATAATTGAGGTTGATAATTAAATTAATCTCAACATTTGAGTTAAAATAAAATATTGAGACGTCAACAAAAAGAAAAGAAAGAGTTTGATAAGATATATTGGATAAAAGAGGTAGAGTATAGTAAATTAAATAAAAGGAGTAGGTAAGCATATAGGATAACGGTATAATAATGTTTATATTATTTAATGTGTTATAATCATTAAATAATTTGTTATATATATAGTATATGGGTTTGTTTGTTTTAAAAAAACAATTTCTAACAAAATATATAAGTAGTTTTCTACTTTTTAAGAAGTCAATTCTATTAGCATCTTAAAAAATTAGAAATACTTTTTTAAATTAAAAAAAAAAAGAAGTACAGGCCTATATGTTATGATATCCTATGTTTATGGAATATTAGGTAAAGTAACTTTATGGACGTGTTTGCGTGTGTGGTGGGAAATGATTAATTAATTTAATTTAAGGGTGATTTTTTGTCAAGTCACTTTTTACAATAACCTCATATATACATTAAATTTCAATCATTCTTGAATTAAAATCTTTTATTGCATAAATCTTGTACACAATTTCTTACAAAATTTTAAAACTCTTTAATAATTCATTAAATGTATGCTTGTCAAAACTAATAGAAAGTTGAAAAGTTAGTTGAAAGTTAAAACTTAGATGAAAAATGAAAAGGTGACTAAAAATTAAAAAGTTAGTTGTAAGTATTTGATAAAACTAGCTGAAAATCATAAAATGACAAATAAGGGTATCACTAATAATTAGATTAACAATGAGGTATTTAAACAATTATAATATATTTTAAAAATATAAATTGTTGTAATATATTTTAATTATAAATTTTTATAATTACATATTTAAATTATAAATTACTATAATTATATATCTAAATTATAATTTTCTATAATTATATATTTAAATTATAATTTTCTATAATTATATATTTAAATTATAAATTACTATAATTACATTGATGAAAGAAGGAGAGAGAAATGAATAAGACACATTGTATCATGTGAGCAAAGAGAATTAGTGGAGGACAATTCTTTAACTAATTAAGGGTAAAGTCGTAATAAAAATTAATAGTAGCTGAAAATAGGAAATCTTTTGAAAGTCTAATTAGAGTAGTTTTTCAGAAAAAAAATTAGTAGCTACCTAATAAAGTTCATAGCTTTGGTCTTACCAAATGGAGCTAAAACCTTCTAGTTATTTTTTTAACTTTCAGCTAGTTGAAATGGTAAATCAAACATACCCTAAATAAATTTAATTTAACGTATTCTATATTTCTAAATATGAGTAACGTTTTTTATAAAGTATATGCATTTGTTACATGAGATAATCATGTTTAAATGAGGTAAGACTACTATAAGAAATTATCTATTTAAATATTTAATGCACTTGCATAATCAATATTCAACCTCAAAGCTATATGATAAATAAATGTTGATTACAAAATTATCTATCTAGCAATAAACATTTGATTTATAAAAAAAATTGATGATAAATCAAATAACATCATTTATATAACATATGTAGTATTTTTATATGAGATAATCATGTTTAAATAGGATTAAACCAATGTTATGAAACTAGTCTCAGATCGGCCAGTTTTGATAGGAATCAACCATATAATTCATTTAAGGTATCATTTAGAATGAATTGACGTAGACTAGGTGACTTGGAGAGTCTCACTGACTTAGAAAGTCATTTATTTTATTTGAACAAAAACGACGTCACTTTTGAAGAGGAAAAAAACAAAATGGGTTTGTGTTGTACAGTGCGAGTTTCACTTTCACATTTTCATTTGCCTTTGTGATTTTGGGTTTCACTCTTCAATGTTCCTCTTCGTTTTCATTTCATTTGTGCCATGTTCATTTGTTGTTTTGAAAACTTTGGTTGGATTTTTTTTTTAAGTGGAAAGTTTGTCTATGGTATAAAATACATATATTCTTAATGTAATATAAATTATGTGGGTCAAGTATCAATCCCTTGATTTGACCTTTAACCTCTTGCCCTGACCAAGTTAGAGATTAAATCAAACCTAATAACATTGGATTTGACTACTATGAACTATATATCATCTAAATATTTTATTTGTGTAATTTCATAATTAATATCAAATTCAAAAGTTATATGTAGATGATGATTATAAGATATTAAAGGTAAAAACATTTGATTTGTCAAAAAGATTTGATGATCTCAATAAAATAATATTAAAATATTTAACAATTGAATTATCGAAATCTAACTAATATAGAGAGAGAAAAAAGACGCTAAAACCAAACTAAAATTAAGATTAGCTCTTTTTACACTCTAACATATATACATATCCTTTCATTCTCTTTATCCCATGGATGTATACATATCTTTATGATGAAATTCGTAATTTATTAAAAACTAAAAAATTATTTTCACCTTAGTTATCTAAAAAGCAAACAACTTATTTTATTTGACAAACTTTTAGAATTGTGAAAGTATGTTCTTTTTATTTGAACCAATAACACTAAGTACTTTCAACTAAAAATGATGTCTTTATGGTCTTCATGAGATTGATTGTCATCATTTGTAGACAATCCTTTTAATAAATTCGGTATAAAATTGATGTACGAAGTGTGTTTTAGTAATTTTTTTTAATAAAGTTTAAGTAATAAAGGATAATTTTAATAGGATTTTCATGAAGAAAATAAAATAAGTAAAAAGAGAGAAAGAAATGAACAACTAGACTAAAATGTAAATGAAATCAAATTGCAAAAAATTTAAGAGTGCATTAAAAATAAGGGTATAAACATACACAAAAATCTTGTTAGTTTGCTATTGTCCATTTTAGGTGTCTTAGGTATTGTTGTGTGAACATTGTAATGAATGAAAAAATGTCATAAGAGATGACTATTTTTAGAAAAAACATACAATAGCTAGATGTCTTAACAACTTATATGTATTGAATAACCTTTTAAAATAACTTAAAATGGTGAATAACCTTTTGGTATTTTTAATCTTTTGAAGTATTGATATTCATGCATTGATATTCATACAAGAAAGGGAGGTAAATTATGTTTTTTATATGAAATTTTTTTAAATTTATGATTTTGGTACATAAATTTTTTGTTAATTGGTTAAGGTATAGAAACATTTTTTCCATCCAACATTTTAATCTTTCCATTTATTTTAGTTGTTAATTAGTAACGTTACCAAAAAAAATAATTAATAAAATAAGATTAATTATGTTTTTTGGTACATGAACTTTTTAAATTTATTATTTTGGTACATAAACTTTTTGTTGACTGTCAAGATATACAAATATTTTTCTGTCCAACATTTTAGTTCTTTTATTTATTTTAGAGTATGTGTCACTCTATTGTTATTTTATTAATTAATTTTTTGGTAGTTTTTATTATATTTTGTGACAACTTTTATTGCCACTGATGAAAAAAAAAACTATTCTTTTTCTTTCCTGCACACACTATCCCCTCCTCTCCTACTTACCTATCCCTATTATTACATTCCCACATGTCCTCTTATCCTCACCCCATGTGTTCCCACCTTCACGTGTCACTCACTCACGTAAAGCCTCCCTTCATCACTAGTACCCCCTCCCTATTCTTCTCCGGTGCCCCTCCCTTTGTCCCCATTTTTGTTTCATAATATTTTTTAGAGAATGAATAGAATTGTACTACAAGAAAAATGGCATATGCCTACGAACAATTACTGCAGGTAAAAGTCCAAAATCTGTGGGTAAAAATATAATAGACTTTGACCTCCAGATACTTTACCCGTCAACTTTAAGGGGGTGTACAATAATGGTTAATTGCCTATCACTATAAGATTTACCTACAAATAAAGTGTCTATAAGTAAAAGACATGAATATATGCCTATATTCTTCAACTTAGATAAAGACCACTGACCTATAGCTATAGTCACAAACCATAGGTAAAAGTCATAAATTTATACCTACTTATATTAATCATAGGTAAAAGCCATAAAATTATACCTACTACGTCAAATGTAGGTAAAAATTTATTTATAAAATTATTCAACATGTAAACAATAAAGATCCTTCCATAACTGCATCCTTAACTAATCATTATACTATATTAACAAGTACATGCTTAAAAGTGAAATTGTATTCCTTAAAAAAGACATAATTTAGGTGCACTAAACATTGCCATGAAAACAAAACCAAACTTGTCATGTATTGGCCTTAATCTTACCATTATGCTACAAAATACTCAAAAGAAGGCTTCAAAATTGGAAAAAAAACATGTTATTTCACAAGTTATAATAACAAAAGTAAAGAAAGATAGCATTATGTGTGAATACTGTATCATTTGCTAGCGACTCTTTCAGCAGATCCGACATTTACAATAATAGGTGACATGCTAGTATAAAACTAGTAATCTGCATACAAGTTTTATAAAGTTGTAAATAAATGATAAAAGGGGCAAAAGTTTAGGAAGAAACACCATCGTTGAGATCATTATTGTTAGGGTAAAAAATGCTGCAGTTATTCAGGATATTTAAGTACAAAATACATTAGTAACTATGTGTGACATTTTATAAAATTGATGAAAAGGATAAAATTATAATGATGTGAGACATTAATTAGCACAAACACATAGAGATAGAAAATCCATAGTGTACATAACAGAGAATGACCCTATAACATATACATTAATGTGTGCTAAATAAAACAAGAGAAAAACATACAAATATAAGGAAAAAAAATTCACCAGTTAAAACCCAACCCTATCTACAGAGGAGAATTCTGAAGTGAATGAAAACACATTTATTATTTCCATAAAATAAACACCAATAATTCATACTTCACGCTTAGATTATCATTAGCCACCTTTTGTCAGCAACTACCAAAAGTACCAGAACATTGATGGCATTTAAGGGTAAAGGTACATAATAGAATTTAGAAATATAAAACCAATGTTGAACAAAGCTTAAGCTAAACTAAGAGAGTTGGCATCAGATTTATTCACATGGCATACTAGAGTGCAACAAATTTAATAACAATTGCAATAATTAAAGACTAATAATTAAATTGCATTTTAATGATAAGAACAAAATTTATGATCATTCAATAATACCTCATTTTGTATTCCAATCAATTTGAGTTATTGCTATTAAAATCTTTGTTATTTACTATTACAGCTTAAAAAAACCTAGCTAAAAACAAAATCGATCAAATCAAACCCTAAACAAAAATAAATAAAATACAAATAAAAATTAGAAATAGAAAATGAGCAATACATGTGAGAATACACACCAAGCAAGAGAGAGCACACACTTAGCAAGAAAATCCAAACTTGCAAGAGAGAGAATGCGAACCCACGCAAGAAAGAACATGAACCTGTGAAAGTTGAATTAGTACTCTACGAAATATCATACTTGAGCATCTCGATGATCGAACCGATAATCTTGGCTTCATCCTTCGATGTAAATTGATACCAAAAGATAGAGGAGATTTAAAGATAGAGGAGATTTAAGGAAAAAAAAGAGATTTAAGGAAAAAAAGATTATAAGATATTGAATCTGGCAAAGCCGGTTAGACATTTTCTTATAATCTCGAAGGAAAAGTAAAACTATACAACCTAAAGATAGAGGAAAAAAGATAGAGGTGATTTATGAAAAAAAAAATTATAAGATACTGAATCTAACAAAGCCGGTTAGACATCTTCTTATAATCTTGAAGGAAAAATAAAACTATACAACTCATATATGATAAACCTTTAAATGATCATCGCATCTCTAATAAATATTACTTAAGGCATGCGAAGATACCTTATATGAAAACTACTCCATGCCTAAAGTAAATATCAATCATTTAAAGAAAGAAAACTTACGAAAGGGGAGATATAGAGGAAAAAAAAGGGGATGCATAACAACTTCTGATTTATTGATACTGAGAAATTTTTAAAAGAGATTTAGAGTGTGAGGAAGAAGCTTTTAGAGAGGAAGGTGTGTGGTTTTTCAACCTGCTCCGCATAAGAGTCTTATGGCCCTTTTTATAGACATATGTGTAACCGGAAACTGGTTGAGAGGGTAACCTTATGACTGGTAACCTGCTGCGAAGGTTACTTTGTAACTGATAACCTATTTTGTCAGTCATTTTACCCTTCAGTCTATTACTTAAATAAAGAAGTAAAATTACTTTGTTACAGGTAAAATTTAGTTGGCTCGTCTAACTCGAGCTATTGCAGACAAATCATCAATCTCTTCTTCCATTTGTTCTGGAAGACTTTGGTCTTCATTATCATCACAGTCGGAAGGGAAAGTTGTTTGTCCAGGAGTGTTTTGGCCATAGAAGTCAGTCTCTTCATAAATTTCTTTGCATAACCTTTCCTTTTGAAAATGTTTAACAAGAGAAAGATTCAATTCTATTGGAAAGGGGTGAAATTTGTTCCCCATTATTTTTTTTCAATATAACTTTGTGTTTTTTGTTTCTTTTAGAAGAGTAAAATCTTGGGTATCCCTTTTTGAGAAATTCCAATTTGACCCTTTTATAAATGCTTTCCAGAGATTGTATTGATACAATTTGTTTTTGTTGAGAGACAGTCCTTTTAATGGATCATGCTCAAATGAAGTATGATACTCTGGATTTGTTTCAGTGAAAAGTTTTATGACATATGTAGCTATATTGTCAGGATTTGTGGCACTTCTGGGGGAAGTGGTGATTTGTAAAGCCACATTTGTCATATGTTCAGCTTGGATGTCATTAATAACAGAATTTAGAATAGGGTACAGTGAGGAAAATCTATCTGTGGGAGGTATTGTTATCGAATGAAGGCATCCTGCTTCTAGTAGAATCATGGGAGTAATTAATACATCCCTGTATAATTGAGGTTTAAAGGAACACAAATCAATTTGAGCTCTTCTGATAATGAACTTGATCTAGCAAGTACAATCTTTTTCTACTGTCTTACAATACTCAGATGACTCTAAGCAAGGGTTTCTGGTATTGAAGTAGGTTTGGGTTTTAACAAATAACCCATTATAATTTGTGTTTTCAGAGTAGACTTCAAACAAAAAATCCTGTAGTAGTCCAAATTTTTCCAGAAGAATATTTGGATTTATTTGTGGAGAGATACTGCAAGCAGTAGTTACATAAGTTTGGCTCTGAGCAGGAGGCTCAAATTGTAGGGCAGTCTTGATTTTTTTCTTCATCGATTGTTTCTAGTCTGACTGCCATTTCTGCTTCTTCTTTTGAATAGAAACTTTTGTATGTATACCAGAACTGATCTTGTTTGCCCTCAGTGAGGTCTTTGAATGAAGTATAAACACCTTTGTTTTTGCTTGTTATTAGTGCAAAATATGTAAATCCTTTCCCAAAAGGAGAGGCAGGAGATGCTAAAGCTACTCCTTTATTGTCTTGACTGCAAAAACTGTATAATGCACTAATAATACTTTGTTTCACCCTTGTAACTTGGTGTTCATTTTGTGTGGTATATTTGGGAATATTCCAAATATTGTCAATTAAAACATTTAATTTTGACATTTGTGTGATCTCTTCCCGGATATTGGAAGATATTTGTAAGTATTGGTAATTCCTGTTTGCCAAATTTTGTATATTGTTCCGCCATAAAAAGGGACTTTACTTGTTAGGTCCAACGACCCCTTTCTTTGTAGCTTCCATCATGCTGACCTAAAAAAAATTGTGTCTTGGTGAATATTCACCTGATGTACCTGAAAAGAATGTTAGCACATGTATTTTCAGATCCTTTAATATGTTCGAAATGTATATCTTTTCCAGAGAAATTTATATAATCTTTGAAAAGTAACCACCTTTTATGGGGCTTTTTGTCATTGTTAATTTGGTTTTTCCCATAAGATACTATGACTTCACAATCTGTTCTGATTGTTATTTCTTGTTTATCTATCAAAAATAATTTGAATGCATCCAGTGCATGTATAATGGCATTGACCTCATAGTCGGTGCTAGTTTTATAAATTTTGGGTTTTGTTGTGTATTTATCAGAAGCGTATCTACATATATGTTCTTCTATTTTTGGTAAATGTTTATTTTTCTTTCGTTTAAGGATTGCCCCCATCCAAGTTCACATCCATCACATTCAATTATTAAATAATCTGAATCCAATGGTAATTGTAAAATTGGTAAATTTGTTACCATTTGTTTTATTTTCTGGACTAATTTTATGTCTTTAGAATTAAATTTTCTTTCTTTTTTTAATGAAGTTTTATTATATAAAGGAGATGTGTATTTTCCTAAATTAGGAATAAAGCTTCTTACATAATTTAAAAGTCCTAAAAAGGATCTAAGTGTTTTTATGCCTTCCATTTTATCTGGAAAATCCTGTATTTTCTTTGAAATATGAGGCTGGAGTTTTATAGTTCCATTACCGATTTCTGTTCCAAGAAATTCAATGAAATTTTTACAAATTTCCATTTTTTATTTTGAAACTATTAATCCGTAATGTTCCAATTTATACAAAACTTGTTTTAAATGATGAAAATGATCATTTTTTGTTTTTGAGAATACTAGTATATCATCGATGTAAACACATGTAAAAGATTTAACGTCTTTAAAAATGTTATCCATTTTCCTCTGAAAAATAGCAGTAACATTTTTTAAACCGAACAGCATAACATTCCATTCAAATAATCCTTCTGAACAGGAGAATGTTGTCCATTTTATTGATTTTGGGTCCATTTTTACTTGATGGAATCCACTTTTAAGGTCGAATTTTGAAAACTACTTAGCATCTTGAATTCAGTTTATTAAAACGTCTTTAGATGGAATTGAATATCCATCTTCTACCGTGTTATCATTTAATCTTTTGTAGTTGTAAACCATTCTAGACTTACCCTTTTTTTGTTCAGAAGATTTGTTAACTATGAAAGTTGGGCTTCTGTGTGGGCTAACACTTGGTGCTATTAATTTTAGTTTTAAAAGATTTTGTATATGATTTTGACATTCTTCTTGTTCCCAATTGTTGAACTGAATGTCTTTTGTTTTAATAATTAAATCTGGATTAGTTATTTCTAGTTTACAAATTATGGGATCTCTATCCAAAAATTTTGTAGGATCTTCTCCTATTATATTTGTTTTATTTAACCTATCAAGAATTTGTTGTATGTTTTAAAATTTTATAGATTTTAAGATTTTTATTGAGGAAAAGGTCTCCACTGTATCATCTAATATGTATGGTAAATCTATAGTACAATCACATGTACCAGGAAGATTTGGATTTTCACAAGGACACTCATTATGAAGAGTATCTTGTTTTGATGAATCACCGCTAACTATTGGTGTCATTTAGGTTTTATCACTAATCATTACATAATCTTTGTTTATAGTGACAGATCTGTTTTGTCCTAGAATAAAATGTAAGCCAATAATCATATTTTGTTTTGAGAGAACTAGGTTTTGTACCCTCATTGTTTTTATAAAGGTTTTATAACCAAACAATTCACAATTTGTGCTAAATTGAAGAGTAACATTGTTGACTTCTTCATTATTTATCATAATTTCTCCAGTCATGGTTCTAGTTTTTCGTATGTGTTTGCTCTTTGTTATATTGTGTTGTGGAACTATAGTCTTGCATATGACTGTTTCAAAGCATCCTGTATCTAATAATGCTTGTATTATTTTTTCTGTTAGTGGTATATTATTTGTTTTTGGAAATGTTAATTTAACTAATACTTTTAGAGTTATTAGTTGTTGTTTATTACATACTAATGGGATACATTCCATAGTTCCCATCATATTATTTTGTATATAAGACTAGGTAGACTCTGGGAAATCTATTTTAGTTTTCCCTTTTATAGTTTTTTCTAAAAGAATATTTTTTTCTTCTAGATGATTTATGCGAGTTTCTAATACAAAAACTCTAATATCTGTTAAATCTTTATTGCGTAATTTATTTGCGTTCTCTTGTTTTTCGAAACGAGGTACTTCCTGTATATTCATGTGTTCTTTAACACATTTAATACAAAAATTTTTGTAACAAAGTGGACAATGAGCTCTTTGAGATATGTGAAAATACCTATCACAATATTTACACGGAATTGATTCTAAGCCAGAATAAAATTGTATTTTGTGTATACAAGGATTTGTTTCTATGGTTTTCATTAGACAATATCCTAAATTGTCTAATACTTTTCCCATTTCATTGTATTCATCACCCATTAGGAAGTCATTATCATTATTGGGATATAAATGAATATATTCATTATTTGTGAATTCATTTATTATGTCATAATTTTTATGGGCCTTTTCTTGATTCATTTCTTCTGTATATTCTGTTAAACTGATAACAGATAAAATTTCAAAATCAGTAGAAACCTCTTCATCAATGGGAAGAAGGTTCATGTGGCATGATTTTATTAATTCAGCCTCTTTTGTATAAAGATTAGCAATGTTTGGAGAATCTCTTGAGAAATGTCCAGGTTGACTGCAAGCAAAACATTTTAATGTTTGTTTGTAAGTTTTGTTATCTCTAAACTTCCTAACATGTCTATTAGGATTTAGAGTAGGTTTTCTAGCATTAGAAGCTCTTATTGTATAAGTCTTCTTTGGACAAGAAACTTTTGTGTGTTATTATATCTAGGTTTGGTCCTAGATATTTTTTTCTATTTTTGATTCTATTTTGGGAATATTTTTGGGGTGTGTATATTTGTTTGCAAATTCCAGCATTAGAATGCTTAAGTTGTTTTTGTATAGCTATATGAGAACAAGTGTCTTTCATTATTTTCATAATGTGTTGAATTCTGATTGAGAGGTTGTTTAACATAGGTGTTACCTCATCATTTTTCCAAGTTTCTCTAATTTTTTGTCCTAATTTTCCTGGAAGTTTGAGAAACATTTTTTCTCCTATGTTTGTATCATGAAAGAAACTAGCTATCGATGCATACAAGAGATAGTCTTGACAATATTCTTTTATTTTACCGAAATATTCTATAGATAATATTTCCAGATGACCTAGATAAATCTGTTATCTAATTGTGTTTCCATCATTAGCAGATTGTGAAGTAAACAATCTCTGTATAATGGAACAAAAATTGTAAATGTTTGGTACTGGTTCAATGACTAATGTATATAGGTCATTGGGGAAATTTTTCTTAAAAGATTCTCATCCAGATCTAACAATATTACCTAGATATGTTTCTCCTTTAGCAACCATTTCTTGAGAAGATTGTACATCTTTCTCATGATGTATGCCATAATCTCGGATTATAGCAGTTGTCTATTGTTCAATGTATGTTGGAAGAAGTTGAGGATCTACACCTCCTATGTTTAAAAGTAAATTTGGGATTTGGAAATTAGGTTCAATTGGTAATCTTTTACCGTGTGACATGTATTTATTGTCACTAAATACAATATTTTGTATAGTTTCTCGAGGAACAAATCCCGGAGAATAAATTTGTGTACCGGCAGGATCTAATCGATCATTGGTAGATGTAGATCCTTCATATTCATTTATTAGACCTACTTTTGTATTATCAGATGTTGTGGATAAGACATCTTCATCTTCATTTTTGTTTATAAATTGATGAAGAAAATCTTCTTCTTCAATCTGTAATTTATTCAAAAATGTATTTATTACATCAGTAATTTCATCATTTTCTTGAAGCCGTATAACCTCATTTGTTTCAGGGAGAAAATTTTCTCAGGGTTCTCAGTTTAGGTTGTCTAAAGTACCTTGCCTAAACATGGCTATATTTTGTTGATGATAATTCTACTCTTCTTCAATAATATCATCTTCTTCATCATAAACGGTAAAATATTATATTCATAACCTAGGGCTAGGATAATGATTTTTAAAACAAAGAAAATAAAAAAGAGGATTATGGAGAAGGGTATAAGGGAATCGCAAGGAGGATTTCATTAGGATGTCTGAAGGAAGTGAAGAATGAAAGAGAAACGTTATTCGTATGTAGAGAAGCCATTTTGTGGTCTAATGTCAAAAGAAGGTAGAAAATAGGAAATGAATTGTAACGTGAAAAAAAGGTAGAAGTGTTTCTCATTTACGATTGCATAAAACATAGTTGTTTTTTCCCATTTTAACCACAAACAAAATTGCAACAAAATGGGAACCTGCATTCATAAATCATAATCTCTGATTTTTAAAATATTACAAAATTACATCATTTGGGTTTGGACCTTTAATGTGTTAGAGTAAACTAATGTGATAACCAACTATACACCACAACACCTTATTGACCTTCACTAATATAAGATTAATTAAACATTTAAATACTAAAATATTTTAAAGTCTAATTTTATTTATTTTAAGTATCTTTTTTATATTTTACTTGTTATTATTAATTAATTAGTTTCCTAATGATTATGACAATTATATATTTTTAATTACTTATACCTATACTAAACATGTATAAGTATAAGACTTTTCGAGTTTTACTTACACTTAATCATATCTATAGGTAAAAGTATGTGTATGTATATGTCAAATTTTTTTGTAGTGACAACTTAAATTTTTATTTGTAATATTTTTAAAAATTTTCTTTCATAATATTTTTTTAAACACGTTATTTTTTAATTGTCTTTAAAACATATGTTTGAAGATTATTACCAAATATATCTTTTTTCCTAAAATGTTTTCAAACAAAAAATGTTTGTATACCAAAACGATAAATTTGAAAAAGTTCATATACCAAAAATATAATTTACTCAAAAATAAATATGAGATGTAAAGATGCAAAGATGCTATAGATAGAGAAAATAATAAAAAAAACAAATGGAGTGCACATTTATTCTTATTACTGAGATTATAAACAGAAAAAATTAAATCATACTTAAATGGTTAAAAAATAGAAAAATACTCATCACAATAAAATATGATTTCATCTTATGTCATTGTAATCAATGTATATCAAAGTATACTTAAAATACACCTCTTCAAAAGTAAGTTTAAAGGAATTACTCTTCATTGGTATAATTTATTTTCTTGAAATCTAATGGTGGTAATGAGTAAGTAATCTTAGCCATATTTAGATTTCAATAAAATGAATTGTATCCTACTAGAGCTTGGTCTCTACCCCTCTCAAGGCCTCCATCATTAGAACCACCAGCCTGCAACACCTTAGTACTCTACTCAACACCCTGAGCTTAGTGCCTTACTACCTTGGCATTGAAATCCCTAAATAGGGTAACTAGAAACAAATCTTAAAGAGAATGGTAAAAAGGGTAACTAGAGACAATCTTAAGGAGAACTGTAAAACAGGTAACTAGAGACAAATATGAAGGAAAACGGTAAAAAAGGTAACTTGGAACCATATACCTCCTTAGAAGGAAGGCACTAGGCCCCCCTCAGCTATCTAATCTCTCACACTCTAATCTCTATCCTCTTACTCCCTCATTGACTTGGGCATCAGAGTCCCTTTTGCAGGTACACATCTGTCCCCTGGAGCTCCAAGGCCCGAAGGATTGAGAGAATAAAAGTTCTACCAAACTCCGATAAGAACATGAAAAGTAAGTGAATCACTCCTATATATATATATATATATATATATTATTCTAGGACTACCTTTAGTTTATGTGAGGTGAAAACCTCACCTTATAAGCCAATTTTGTAAGGTTGAGTTACACTGAAATTTATCATTTCTAGTATGGTATCAAAGTCAATCTTAAATCCATTGAACGGACATCCATCATATTATCTATGTACCAAACCCAATATTCTCAGGCGACAAGGAGTGTATTAAAAAAAACTCAAGTCTCATATTGGTAGAGATATTAATAAAATACAATATATAAGTGAGGGGCAACTCCCATCTCTTAGGATAACTTTTAAGGTTGAATTAGTTCTAAGTGCGCATTTCTAAAAAAAAAATGTATAAGTCTTTCTTAAAGCTATCCATAAACACAAAGTTTAATAGTCAATTTCTCATCAACAAAATCCCTTATAAGAACCACAATAAGATTTAATTGATAATTTTCCTACATTTTGTTGTCTTAAATGGTTTTAAGTATGTGTATTTCACAATTCCACATGCAGTTTTATATGATACTTCTAATATTTTATTAATATATTTTTTACTTAAAAAATAAAACATATATATATATATATATATATATATATATATATATATATATATATATATATATCATGTCTCTTACACATTTCACGATAAAAATGACTCTTTTTTAGTACAAGAATTTCTTCTTTCAATCGGGTATATAGGTTACAATGATAGAACATTAGATGATACATACAAAAATCATTGTGTAGTGCCATTGTTGTCCCCTGCCAAGTGCATAATCTGTTCTGAACCTGATATGGTAATTAAGGTACAATTCCTGAACAAATGGTACCCCGTTTCAAGTGACATAGAGCACAAAGCACACGCTACATCTTTCACCATAGATAAAATCAGTCTCCAATGTAAATTATCATGAATTGATGACAATTTATTTGTAGTCAGTTGCCATACCAGTTGCCATACCAAGCATTGAACATTTTGTGGGATCCCATTAGCCCAAACAACTTAATAAAATTCATCTTAAGGTGACCCAAGTCAAATGAAAGGACCTTGTACGTCGAACCTACAAAATACACCCTTGGCTTGTTTGCTGTCTAGATCCACCCATTTAAAACCCCCTTCATGAGACTAATACTTGTCAGTGTGGATTGCAGCTCTTTTAACATGTTCTCCTCCCATTCGAATAATGATTGCTTCCAACTTGATCCCTTATCCAACTCCAACTATTAAATATATTATAACTACTCCTTATTGTTAATCCCCATCAAAATATTACGAGATGTGTTATTCATTTTTTTTATACGTAGATGTTGTATAGGTAAGACCTAGCCAAATTCCCCAAACAAAATTTGAGCCACGGGCACACCAACAAGGTTATTCGGTCTGTAGCAAAATTTGAAAATCAAATACTATGTAAACACACATCAGCAACAGAGGGAAAACAAGAGAGATATTAGTGATCAATTAATTACAAGCAACGTTATCAAAGAAAACTATATTACAGTTATATTACCTAATTCCTAATCATCTGGATAAAGCTCAATAGGTATAAGTCCAATACCTCAATGTAAATAGGCAAGAGGTATGTATCAAGATAACAATGTTCATTAATTGTACATTGACACTATTTTATTGTCAAATGAACTTTCATTTGACTTGAGCATTGAAGTTTCTTATCTAGACATCTACCATCTGAAGATTAACCACAATGTTAAAGGTTTCACATAAATTGCTAAAGAATGTGGTTAGTTATCTTGTCACACGTACATATGTTTTATTCTTCTAATAATTTATTCACCTACATTTTCTATTTCTCTCCAACTCTGTGTCACATCATTCATTATATTTTATATTTTTCTTTTCTTTCGTTTTAATTATAAAATTTGTTATACTGATAACGGTTCTCAAATATTACTGAAATATTTGAAATATAATTGGAAAAATATTAACTACTCCTTGTCATAACTATATTATAACTGCTCCTTATTCTCAATCCCCATCAAAATATTACGAGAATCCGAGATGTGTTATTCATTTTTTTATGTGTAGACGTTTTATTCATCTAATAACGAATAACAGTTCTCAAGTATTACTGAAATATTTGGAATATAATTGGGAAAATATTAACCATTTATCTAATTCGCGAAATTCTGTTTTGAATCCGCATGATAATACAGGACATTGCTTGTGGAGGGTTTCAATCTCAGCATTCAAAAAATGTGGAACTTTGTTGTTGTTGTTTTTAATGTTTAATGTATCTAATCAATGTTCAGGCAATGAGGCTGTGACACTGATGGGCTCTTAATTTGGTCCTTAATACATATTTTCAGCTTTTTATATACATGCCTCCTTTAAAGAATAAATATACCTACCTTTCTTTTTTCATATTTTTATCACTAAAATGTAATTTTTTTAACATAAAATGTGATTTTTTTAAATCTAAAATGCAATTTTTATCTTCCTACTTTTAACAATCTATGGTTTTGGTCTCTCTATCTTAAAATAGAGATATTTAGGACATTCACAATGTACAATCTTAAACTCTAAAGTTATGTTACCAAAGTTGTTAAAATGGATTGTCCATTCTAATCCAACTAGTCAAGCCAAACATAAAAGTGATCTGGATTGAGCTTGACCAAATTATATATTTCTACTTATTCCTAATTTAGTTAGATTTTATGGCCTACGCTAAATTGACCCTTTTTTCCTATCTTTTCTAAATTTATCTAATTTTATGAAAAAAATAAAGTCTTTGAATTATTAACTAAATAGGCATTATTCTATAGAAATTTATCTTTTTTTAGCCCATGCTAGTCATTAAACCCATTGAACTAACCTAGTTAAACTCATTTTTATATAAACCTAAATTTTTTAAGTCCGTTTTACTCAATCTATTAGACCTTATGAAGTAGCGATGATCCTTAATAGTATTTTACCATGAAGCTGCTTCTTTCCAAAGATTGAGTACATCTACAAGTACTGGTTGCTATTCTGAATTTGTGGATAAGAAGGATAAGGTTATAATAAATAAAATTGAACCATAGAAAAAATAAACAAATTTCTGATGAAATAAAAAAAATGTGAGATTATCAGTTGATCTCATTTAGTAGATTTTTTGGAAGAACTAGATTATTAATGATGTGAGATTTTTATTTAATTGTTTAAATTGAAAACAAAAAAAGTAAACCTGTAAAAGAGAGTGATATATAAAAATTGAACCTATCTTAGAACCTATCTTGAAATATTAGTAATTTTGATCCATTCATATTCAAATCAATATATTTATTGTTAAAAAATGAATATTAACCGTTATGATATTTCTTGGTAAGCAAAGGGAAAAGAAGGAGATGTCATGACATTAATTTTTTGGGTCAATGTGTTGATTTGAATGACTGAACAAAATTACTAATCTTTTAAATTTTAAAAGAAAAAGAGTAAATATTTTTATCGTAAAACAAGAGGACCAGACTTGCAAAATGACAATTATAGGAGCCAAAATTATATTTTAACATTTAATTTATTTTATATACTAAAACTTATCAATCTAATTACTGTTACATTAAAAGTTTTTCAGCTTTCATGGATTTTCTTGGCGGAGTATCCACTATTTTGAATGGTGAGTTACAAGCTATTTATAAGGAAATGAAGCTAGCGTTAACTCAAGATTTGGTGAAGCTGGTTTGTGAGAATTACTCAAAAGTGACACTAGATCTCATTAGCTAAAGTTGAAGGAGTTTCTTAGTTCCGGTTTTGTATTTTTTTTTTTCATAGATAAAAAGAATTATAAGTTTTCATTGAGTATTTTTTTATAACCATTGTTGTAAAATTTTTATTTTAATAATATGTTTCAAGCTTAAGCATTTGAAATAGATAAAAGAGATAACTAAGTTTAATTTAAGCATAATTAATAAATTAAGTACGGAATATTTGGTTGAGATATTTTTATTTATGTTTTATTGTTATGAATGTGATTGAATTTAAGTAAATTATAAATTATAAAATATGGATGAGTGAGTTCAGCAAGTTAAAAAATGAGAGAAGTATTTATTCTTTTGAATTGAGGTGTTTGTGTTGGTTTTGCGAAAGCTGATTGGAAAGGAAAAGTGTAGTTGACAAATCGGAATTACTAAATACAATCTTTGGCATATATATATATATAGAGAGAGAGGAAACTTAAGTGAGAAAAAAGGTTATAGTGGGAAATAAGAAAATTTAATAATAACCTTAGGATTTTAATAAATGGTTCAGATTGAGTTATTCATTAAACAAGCTCACATGATTCTCTCACACAGATACCTCTCCTACATACCAAACTCTTGTTTAACGTATTGTCTCTCGTCACGCCCGGATCCTCTGCAACGATGGTGGGGGGTGGCAACAATGTTGGGGGAGGGGGGCACCAGTGGTGGCGACACCCCAAATCACCACTACCATCCTCACTGCAACAACTCTTACCATCATCGTCATCACCACCATCGTCAATACCACCACACTCATCGCCGATGTTGCCACCATTTTCGATGGTGGTAATCTTGCAGAGGATCCGCGAGACTAACAAAAGAGAGTAGCGCCTCAGACAAAGATTTGGTTTGTGAGAAACGACTTTGTGTGAGAGAACCACGTGAGCTTGTTTAATTAACAACTCAATTTGAACAATTTATTAAAATTTTATGGTTATTATTATATTTTCTTATTTCTCACCGTAAATTTTTGTCTCTCCTGAGGTGTCCTCTCTGTCTCTCTATCTATCTATATATATACACCCTCTTTTCTTCTTCCTCCACTGAACTTTTCTTTCTTTCTCTGCACCACTTTCTCCTTCTATTTGCATGCATTTGGCTTTAGCCATGGAATTCTAGAAATTTTCTTCCATTTCTAACCTTAAATTCAAGTTTCTAGGTGATTGTTCTTATTCCTTAAGCCATTTTTCTTCTCTTTTTTTGCATATCTTCAATTCCTACTTGGAAAGTTAAGGAATTTCTTTTATTTCTCCTCATCTCAACAGTGGGTTCTTGTGAGTAAGTTTTGTTTTACTTCTTTGGACCAATTTCTTTTTTTTTGGGGTACATGCATTTTCATTCTAGGGGATCAACCTTGAAATCCCAATTTCATAAGGTTCTCTTTGCTTGAGGGTTTTGTTAAGTTTTGAGTAATGTCTCCAATTGAGAAACTAAGGTGTGGTTTTCGGTTTTTCTTCCTTTTTAATTCAGCTGAAAGGAAAAATAGGTAAAAGAAACTCGATCCTTGAATTTAATTTAGAAAACTTTGATTTTATGGTGTGTGAAGTTAATTAACTGTGATTGATTGAGACTCTAGATATTGCATTGAGTTTTTATCTTGATTTGCATGTTAAATGAATTTAGGTGTTATTGATATTTGAGATTATGCATGTTTTAAAATTGATAATTTATTGAGTTGATGATTAATGGAATGTGACATGGGTTGCTACAAGGAGGCAATATAACCTTGTTTACGGTACTTCGAATTAGAGATACATATAAGGTCATTATGATCTTGGTACTAAGATTGATGAGAACGAGAAAGTACCTAAGGGATGTACTCAAATAACAATTGTCATGCAAAAGAAGTTTGCTGCCCTTGATCTTCCTCAAAGAGGATCCAAAGCTCCCAAGAAATGGATTAATGGAGGAGGGAAAAAATGAAAAAAATGGGGCACCACTCTCAAAGAGAGATAAGCCAAAATGTTTTAGGTTTGCCACAAGGGAAGGAACCCTTGATAAAAACCAACTAGGAAAAGGTTTCTCGAGAGAGAGGATCCCCAAGACCTTTTACTATGAATAAGCTAAAAAAGAGACTAATTTCATTCAATTCAAAGGTGTGATTTACAATGAGGATGGATGATTATATATAGCCCAATGGGAGAGCTTGGGCACACTTTTCTAGGTAATATGGGACTTGGGCTTAATTATGATTAAAGACTAATTAACCCAAGTCTTTAGGCCCTAAAAGTGGCACCTAATACTAATCCCAAGGGGTGCAAATAGCTCATCCAAACAAGTGAAAATAAGCTAGCCCATCATGCCTAAAAATACCCCTCTAATATATCTAAAAACACTTGTACCTTCTAAACTAAATGAAGTAGGCCGAAAATACATGGCTTGAAGGGAAATAAAAATACATTCCTATTTAGCTAATTAAAATAAAATATTTACAAGCTAAAAATAATGAAAACTATGACTTCAAATCTTCAATGAACTTATATCTATGTCATGTCTTCCTTGAATCCTCCTAGCCATAATGCATGCTAGGTGGGATTGTATCATCTCCTCCCTCTTGAAGAGGATGTGACCTCAAATCCTGATGTCTTTCTTCCTCTTTTTCAAAGTCTGCAAAAAAATAAGGAAAGCAATAAATATATGCAGACAAATTATTTTCGGAGAAATGAGAGGTCTATAAGGAGACCTTTTAGGAATGGGGTAATGGAGTTTGGCACTAAGGTTTGAAAAGGATTTAGTGTGCATGTGCCTCCACACAACATCTCCACATCCTTCTCCTATTGCATTAGATGCTAGCCTTAAAGGTTTTGAAATAATAGGCGAAACTAGTCTAGGTGCAATGGAGTACGTAACAAGTGGTATTTGAGGCTGTGGATCAAAGTGCTCAAACAGTATGGGCATATCCTCAAATTCAACTTGTCCTTTTTGTAAGGTTTGGCGGGAAGATTTTTCTATGTAGAGAACCAACTTTGAAGGAAAAGATGGATCTTCCGAGACTCGGTCTTCCTACTAACAACCTTATTTTTATTTTTTTCCTTCTTTATCTGAAGCTGTATGATCCTTCTATCCTCTATAACCTCAGTAAGGGTAAAAGGAAGTAAGGTAAATTTTTCCCCTTATGAGAGAGTGATTTTATTAGTGAGGCCATTGTGCAAAGTTGTCATATCATGTTGTCATGATCTTCCTAACAACATGTGACTAGCTTCCATAGGGACCACATAACATAAAACTTTATCTTGATATTTCCCCATGGAGAAGCTAATCTCCACTTGCTCTCTTACTATTACACTTTCTTCATGTGACACTATCTTGATTTTATTAGTAATAAGTGCTAACTTTTCAGCTACCTTTTTTCTACAACAATTGCAACATGAACCACCATCCACAATGAGCGAACAAGTTTTCCCTAAAACTTTCCATCTTGTTTGAAAAACATTTTATCTTTGTGTTTGAGTGTCTATACAAGGATGGCTTCCAAGAAGCCTTTTAACTTTGAAGAGATCATCACCTGAATAAGTACCCTTTTCATTTGATGTTCCCCTTAAAGTCCTTTTTCTTTTGGTACAAAATAAGACAATGTGCCCTTTTTCTAAACATTTAGGACTTCTAGAACGAGTGCTCGAACTAGTGGAAGGGGTGTCACTTTCACTCAAGGGCTTTTTATCTATTTTTCTTTTAGGTGAGTCTCTTTTATTTTTAGAAGGGATGATCTTATTCCAAAGATGTCTCTTAGGTTCATCTATGTCACTAGAAGAAATTTTAAGGTTAAGGTTTGTGCTAGGCTTTTCTAAGTCCTTAATGGAGGTAGACATTTCATTAAGGGAACCTTCAAAGGCATCACTTTCCTTTTCTTTCTTCTCTTTTTCCCTTCTTTTTCTCTCTAACTCTTTTTTTTATTTTTCTATCTTTTCACTTTCTTTTTCTTATCTTTCTCTTTCTCTTTCTTTTTCCTTTTTTTCTCTTTTTTGTCTCTTGCTCTTTCTCTTTCTTTTTCTTTTTCTCTTTTCTCTTCATTTCTCTCTTTGTTCTCTTTCTCTTTTCTCTTTTCTCTTTTTCTTTTCTTTCCTCTCATTCTCTTCTCTCTCCATCTCTCTTTTCTTCCATTCTTTTCTCTCATTTTCTCTTCTTTCCTTCCATTCCTTTAGCTTTTTTCCCCTTCTTTCTTCTATTTGTTTTCTTTCTTTTTCTCTTCTTTCTTGTCTCTCTTTTTCTTTTTGTTCCTTCTCTCTTCTTTGCTCTCTATCTAGTTCGTCTTGTTCTCTTTTTCTCCTCTCTTTTTGTTTTCTCTCATTTTCCCAAAATTCCCTACATTGTTTTTCTACTATTTCTCAATAAAAAAAGTATGGATATATGAGCAAGGTTGGTTTATCACTCTTCTCACACTCTTCTTTTATTTTCTTCTCACATTCTTCTCCTTTATTTTTCCTAGTTTTATTATTACTCATAACACTCTTAGATGTGTGTGAAAACATTTCAAAGTGCAAAGCCTAGGGACTAAGATGCAAAATACTCCTCTCTTTTTAAGTTTTCTCAAATAAAAGTGACTTAAGCCTTTGGAACTTAAGCACTTATCTAAAATGCGAAATCAATTAAAGGAAAATTAATAAAAAGATTGAGGTTCTAAGCTAGCTCCTAAGTATGAATAAGGAGTACCAAGTTCTTATCCACACTAAACGAGAAACTACACTATTAAAAATAAAGAAGTATGGGAATCCAACACCTCAATTAAAAAGACCTTTATTCAAAATTAAAACCAATGAAAGCAAAAAATAAAAGAAACTTTGGATAATGATCCTTCTTCAGGTGTTTGTCTCACAAGCGTATCACTCTAATCTTGGACTCTTTTTCAAGTCTCCTCTTCCTTGGTTTAAATCAATACTTTCTAAGGATGCTACCCTTGTGAAAATTTCAACAATTTGGCTACCTACCAAGAGAAAACAAGCGCCCAAGCAAGAGACCAAGGGAAGTAGAATTTGAAAGCAAAAAGCAAGAAAAACACTTAACAAGAATAAGCACACATCCAAGTGAAAATAATTTTATGTAGACAAACTTAATGAATTTAAAAGGAAACAAGCAAATAACAAATGTGTTAAAAGAAAGTTAAGACACAAAATAAATTCCTAGAATGTGCCTAGAATAGTATGGACTAGAAATAAAAATGACTCCCATGATTTACACCAATATAAATTCAAGTTGGTTGAACCTTAAACATGCATATTCAAAAAAATTGTAACAAATTTAAACACTCTTTTTATAAATTTAAACAATTTGAGGTGCACTACAAATTTTATGTTCTTTTTACTTTTTTTTTTAATACCTTTTTTCTAACACTTTTTTTCTTGATTTATTTTACTCTTTTGATTCTACTTTTTCAAATTTCTTTTATAAATGATTTTGCTACACCTTTTTAACAATTTTGAAATCAAATTGAATGAGGAGTGCAAGGGTGAAAATCGCTTGAAATAACTAGAAAAAGGAGCACCCACAAAATTGAAAGCAAGTGCAAATCAAAGAAAGGCAACTTAAAATGTACTAGAATTAAGGTGACTAAAAATAAGGCACAAAGAGGAGCTTTAGAGGTGCCTAAGGTAAGCTTAAATTCTTAGAACTTTAGCCCAATTAACATACCAAAATGGGTCTCCAAATAAGTCAAAGAAAAATCACCAAAAAGACTAGTACAAAATTTTATTAAGACAATATGAAAGAAATGGACTCTAGGAAAAGAATTGAGTAATTATTGGGATTTTTTTTTTTGGAAACATGTTATGATCTAAAGCATGTGGGACTTCTTGAACATGACCTCACAAGAGGTTACTCCTTTTGACTACTCAATTCCTCAAGAAGAAGACACACTTTGGAAGAAGCACAACACATTTTTTTGTGTGAAAATTAAAAGGCAAAACAACATGAAATTAGAAGACAATTAAAAGACTACACATGACCAACTAAGACACAACTTTATAAGATTAAAAACTGAAATAAAGTGACCCACAAACAGCCACAAACTCACACCCAAAACAGAGAATAGGTGCAGAAAAAAAAAACAGAATAAAAGTGAAAGAACTCAAAATAAAATAGGCAAAGTGCATCCAAAGATCCAAACCACAATGTGTGGCTTCCTTCACAAATTTTGTGAAGTCATTACAATGACCTTCTTAGGATTTATAAATGAAAAAATAAAATAAATAAAAGGCTGCACAGAAAATTAAAGAAACAATCCTAAAGAAGACATACAAAGATTCAATGGAAAAGAACAAGATAAATTGAATCTAGAAAGCAATAAAGACTAGGAAATAAATTGCATAAAATGAAAATTACTAAAACATAAACTAACAAGACATAAAAGGAATTAAATGACAAGAATAAAGGCTGGAAAAAATAAAGAAAATAGCAAGAACACTAAGAAGAAAAGTTGGAAAAAATTAAAGAAAAATACAACTAGAAAAGAACTTCATGGAGTGGACTCTTGATACCACTTGATGCAAAACAAGTTTGCTCCCCTTGATCTTCCTCCAAGATGCTCCAAAGCTCCCAAGAAATGGATTAATAAAGGAGGAAATAAATGGAAAATTGGGGTGCGACTCTCAAAGAGAGATAAGGCAAAATGTTTTAGGTTTGCCACAAGGGAAGGAACCCTTGATAAAAACCAACTAGGAAGAGGTTTCTCAAGAGAAAGGATCCGTAAGACCTTTTACTATGAATAATCTCAAAAATAGATTAATTTAATTCAATTCAAATATGTGATTTACAATGAGGGGATAAGTATATATAGCCCAATGAAAGAGCTTGGACACACTTTTCTTGGCAATATGGGATTTGAGCTTAATTAGGATTAAGACTAATTAACCCAAGTCTTTAGGCCCTAAAAGTGGCACCTAATACTAATCCCAAGGGGTGCAAATAGCTCATCCAAACAAGCGAAAATAAGTGAGTACATCATGCCTAAGATGATTTCACTCTAAGCCTATCTCTCTAAAATATATAAAGACACATATACCTTCTAAACTAAATGAAGTTGGTCGAAAATACATGGTCTTAAGGCAAATAAAAATACACTCTTATTTAGCTAATTAAAATAAAATATTTACAAGCTAAAAATAATAAAGACTATGGCTTCAAATCTTCAATGAACTTTTATTCATGTCATGAATTCCTTGAATCCTCCTAGCCATGATGCATGCTAGGTGGGATTGCATCAAATTGGGTGTTAGATGGGTTAGGTAGACACTAGACAATAGTTAAGTATCATATGAGTATGCCTAGACTTCAACTGGATATCAAATGGATTAAGTGAACGCCAAACACCAATTTGGTAAATTCGAATAGGTCACCTAGTATCTGAATTCAATGAATTTTTCGAAAAACATTGAGTTTTGTGATTATGTTGCTCTAATTGCTTATGTTCATAGGAAGCATAAGTGTGTGTGAGAGAGAGACTATTGATAATTTTATTGTTTGAAAATTGTATTAACTGATATGTGCTTTCTTTTAATTGAATTATTATTTAGTATGTTTACCCTTGCATTGTGTATGCATTTTTATGTATGACTATGATGATTGTGTTTAATACAAGAACCGAGATCAATGGTGATGTTGAGAGGGAGGATAACCAGGAGTGAAATAGAGATGTGTGGCTATAAGAGTTTATGAGTTTTTGGTTTTATGAAATTCATATAATTTTGATATATATATGTATATGTGAAGTAAATCTTAGGATTTTATTACTTGAATATGTATTTGTATAATGAGAATGGAACTCTATAGGATATTATGTACTTGTTAATTTTGGATGTTAGGATCTATGTATGTAGATTGAAAAACTTGTTTTCTTGTATTTGGAATAGTTGAGATTTTATGTAGCAAATAGTTTAGTATTTTGTAGGGTCTCCTTGAGCGACAATTCTCACCTAGCGTAAAATTGCTTTTGTTAGGAAATTTTATGATTTTGTGCCAACAATAGGTCTCGTTCAACGTGAAGTTTTCTTTGCTAAGTATTTTATATTTATACAGCGTTGCATATTGAAACATATAAAAAGGCAAATTTCATCTTTAGACAGGGGTTACACAACTTGTTGGCATAGAACATGCTCCAAACCCATTTTCGTTCATCTTTCACGTTCATCCATCCTAATGATTAGTTAGGTTGTTATTTTGTTGGGATTTGGTGTAACTAAGTTTGAACTCTTGTATATTTTTCTTCTCTTTAATATAAGTTTATTATTCAATGTTGATGTTCTTCTTTACCTTTTGTGTTATTTTCTTTATCCTTTATGGATTTTACTTGTTGAATGAGTTTGAGAGAGAATTTTGAATTGAAAATTGAGAAGATTTCCTAATGGGCTTTATTGCTCGAGAGATAGTAAAACACATTGGCCATCTTAAGCTCTTTTTCTTAATGTAAGTTGTTTGACTTTAGATTATACAAGGGATCAATAGATAATACTCAAATAGCTTAATTCCTTCCTTGCAAGGGATCAAGGTTAAGTGTAACAATATATATATATATATATATATATATATATATATATATATATATATATATATCAAAATGACAATTTTTTTTTCATTTTAATAAATAATTTCTTTTCTTTAATTATTTATTTACCTAAAAAATCATAAATAAAACCTTATTTATTTATATACACAAGTCATATTTACAATATTACATATTTCCAATATATATACATATATATATATATATGGAAGATTTTTTTTTATGTGTAGTTCTCCCCTTTTTTTTTTCCTACTCCTATATGTTCATGATCGGTGGAAAAATATTTAACAATAGATTTATATAGTTAGTCGGTGGTAAATAGAATGTCACAACTATTGGTCCTTCAATCATTATGGGTCCCCTTTGATCATTCACAAATACTAAAGTGGAAACATCATCCTTCTAAATGTGACTGAGTTCTCAATCACATTTGTAATCCATCATGTTCATGGAAACATTGTTGTAATTACCCCAGAAAAAGGGTTCATATAATTTGTTGTGTCCATCTTTTAAATTTTTCATTTCCATTTTTTTTACAAGAAAGTAAAGGAGTGAGAATAATTATCATGTAAATACTTTACATAATAACAATTTAAATAACAAAAATTTAAATAAAAAATATAAATATCTATATATATATATATATATATATATATATATATTTGTTTATAATAATTACATATATATATATATATATTTCCTTCTAGAAATTTGAATTATTTGTATAGTGACTAGTGAAGATAAATGAGCTTTCTTACCATGGTTTTTTTTTTAAAGAGATACGAGTATACTTCAACTTAAATATTTACTCATTTAAATCATCAAAGTCAAACCTCCAACTACAACTTAATTCAATTTTTTATTAAAGATTAAAAATTTTACTAAATTTTTGTTATACATTTATATACAGAAAAAAATATAACCATTATATTTAAAATAAAATGGTAAAAAAACTAATTTAATAAATCAAATAAGATTATGAACAATAAATTAAATAATTATAACTAAAAGTAGCATAAAATAATAAATAAAATGAGGTTAGTGACACCTCACTAAATAATTATAGTTAAAAGTAACATAAAATAATAAATAGAACGAGGTTAAAAATACCTCACTAAATAATTATAGTTCAAAGTAATATGAAATAATAAATAAAATGAGGTTAGGGACACCTCACTAAATAATTATAGTTAAAAGTGACATGAAATAAACAAGTATAATATTTAAAAAATGATAAATGTCTCCTCCCCTTACCTTAATAATTGGAATAATACAAGAGTTTTGAATTTTTCTTCAAATAAACCCCCTGCTACAGCATTAAGAGTTTTCTTGTAAGTGTCTTCTTTCCTTCTCTTCTAGTAAGTGTCGTCAAGTCTCTCTTCTTGGGATATCTTGATCACCAAAAAAGATAAAGATCTTAAGTAGACATGCTTTAGGCATCGATCATCTTTCTAACTACAAGGTACTCCCCCTCTCATTACTGGAACCGACGAAAAGGGGTGGAATAAAGAAAATGAGGAAGTGTCCTTTAGAGAAAGAGAGTCTACTCTCTCATTGTCTGATTACATCGTAGAGCGTCTACACCAATTGCTTGGTTGCAGTAGCAGTCCCCTTTCTCCTTGTTTCATATGATAAATCAGAAAGATTTTAAATATAGTAAGTGTAACAACGACTTCAATCTTTATTCGCTAAAAAAGAGAAAATGGGTTCCAAGAATAGTAGTTTCATCTGGATTGGGTTAGTATTTAGTGTACCTATGCTTCTTTTGATCTGCTTTCTAGTTATGAATAAGACTCATCTTCAAGTTCTAGATAAAGATCAGAAGTGAAGAAACACATAACGAATATATATATATATATATATATATATATATATATATATATATATATATATATATATATATATATATATATATATATATATATATATATATATATATATATCCTAAATCATAACTTCGTAACATTTTATTTAAAGTTACTTTTTTTTAGGATATCATAAAAACTAAATCCAATTAAAATTGGAATTCTGCAAATATATCATCCTATAGCTTGAAAATTATTCATGAAAAATTTCAACTTAAGTATAACTAAAATTAATTGAAAACATATCATATACTATATATTTAATAGGTGGTTTTAAAGTATTTACTTATATAATTTTAAAGATTATAGATGTATTTCTATTATTTTACTTATACAATATTTCTAAAAATTCAAATTATATATATAATAATAATGTAATATTGTATTAAAAATTTAAAATATGATATATTGTAACTGAAGAGTTTAAGATATCATAATAATTAAATATTATTTAGATTTATTCAATTTACTAAATATATAAAATTTAAAAATTATATATATATGATTGAGAATTTGGGAATATTACAACTCTCCCCTACTATAGAAATTTTGTCCTCAAAATTTTTATTAATTAAACAAATAAGGATATTTTTCTCTAATTTTCTCCTCAAATTTCCACATAGCATCTCCTGTGACATCATACCAGATGACTTTTACCAATGAAATTTATCTGCCTCTCAAATTCTTGATTTTTTTGTCTATGATCTGTACATACATTGTTTCAAATGTAAGGTTATCCTTTAATTGTACTGTATCAAACATTATTATATGGGAAAGGTCATACATACATACATATATATATATATATATATATATATATATATATATATTCTTAATTGAGACACATGAAAGACATTGTGAAGATTAGAAAGAAAAAAAAGGCAAAGAAATTTGGTAAGCAACAGGACCTATTTTTTTCAGAATTTGATAAGGAACTATAAATCGAGGGGTGGGTTTCTTTTATTTCACTACCCTACCAATAGCAGTTTTTGGTCTAACTTTCAAGAATACATGATCACCTTCTTGAAACTCAAGTGGTCTCCTTTTCTTATCAGTATAACTTTTCTGTCTGCTTTGAGTCATTCTCAATTTTTCTTGAATCATTTTTATTTTCTCAATGGTTTGTTGCACCATTTCGAGACCTAAGATCAAATTTTCCCAAGTCTCAAACCAACATAGAGGTGTTCTGCATTTTCTTCCATATAAAGCCTCATAGGGTGTCATACCTATGCTAGAATGCAAATTGTTGTTGGAAGTAAATTCAATCAAAGGTAAGTATCAATCCCAACTACCTAAATCTTCTAGCACACAGACTCTAAACAAATCCTCTAATGATTATATGTTCTTTCTGACTGTCCATCTGTTTGATGATGATAGGATGAGCTAAGTCAAAGCTTGGTTCCTAAGGCTTGATGTAAACTTCCCTAAAATCTGGAAGTAAATCTAGGATCTCTGTTAGATATTATGCTAGATGGAACACCATGTAATCTTACAATTTCTTTTATGTACTAGTCTGTAAGCTTTTCTAATGAATACTTAATGTTAATGGTAAGAAGTGAGAAGATTTTGTTAGTCTAACCATGATAATACACATGGAATCAAATTTGTGCATTGTTCGTGGTAATCCAAATACAAAATCATTATTATATTATTCCATTTCCATTTAGGTATGTCTAAAGATTGTAACATTCTGGCTGGTTTTTGATGTTCTATCGTAGCCTTCTGACAAGTCAAACACATGGCCACATATTAAGCTATTTACTTCTTCATCTTGGGCCACCAAAACATTTTCTTAAGATCTTGATACATTTTTGTAGTACCTGGATGTATGCTCAATTTGCTCTTATGTGTCTCTTCTAAGATCATTTTCTTAATTTCTATATCATTAAGCACACATACTCTATTGTTGAATCTCTAGACTCCCTCTTTATCTAAACTAAACCTTTCACCATTCTTTTCTCCCAACAATTTCTTTTTCTTTTGAATAAATTCACCAATCATCTAAGCTTCATAGATTTGTCTTTGTAAGTTACTAGTAATTTGAACTGAATTCAAATGTATTCTATCATGACTTACTTTAAATTATAAACTCATGTCTCTAAACTCCTCAATCAAATTCATCTCATGCACCATTAATGAAAAAAAAAATGTAATGATTTTCTACTTAATTCATCAGCCACCATATTTGCTTTTCCTGATGATAATTTAATTCAAAATCATAGTCTTTCAAGAATTCCATCCATCTTCTTTGTCTTATATTTATTTCCTTCTTATCAAACAAGTATTTTAAACTTTTATGATCACTGAAAACCTCAAATCTACTATCATACACATAATGTCTCCATATTTTAAGTGCAAAAACAATAGTAACTAATCTAAATTATTAGTTGGATAATTTTTCTCATGTGCTCTCAGTTGCCTAGAAGCATATGTCATTACTCTCCTTTCTTGCATAAGAACACACCCTAATCCCATTTTAGAGGCATCACAAAATATTACAAATTGTTCATTGGCATTGGGTACAGCTAAAACAGGTGAAATGGTTAACATATTCTTGAGTTGTTGAAAACTATTTTCATATTTATCTGTCTACTCAAAAGCTTGTCCTTTCTTGGTGAGTTGGGTTAAAGGCATGGCTATCTTAAAAAATCCTTCAATGAATCGCCTATAATACTCAACCAAACCCAGAAAACTATGAATTTTTGTCACTGTTTTTTGTGTATCCCATTTTAAAACTGCTTCCACCTTGGTTAGGTCCACAAATATTCCATCTTTGGAAATCATGTGTCCCAAGAATTTAACTTCATTTGACCAAAATTCACACTTATAAAGTTTAGCATACAATTGTTTATCTTTCAAAATCTGAAGAATAATCTGAAGATGTTTTTCATGTTCTTCATGAGTCCTAGAATAAATAAGAATATCATTTACAAATACCACCACAAAATGATCCAAAAATGGACGAAAAATCTTATTCATATAATCCATGAACACTGCAGGAGCATTAGTCACACCAAAAGGCATTACTTGATATTCATAATAACCATACCTTGTCCTAAAAATAGTTTTTTGAATGTCTTCTGCTTTCACTTTAATTTGATGATATCCTGATCTTAAATCTATCTTTGAAAATACAATTGCTCCTCCCAGTTGATCTATCAAATCATCTATACTAAGAAAGGATATTTATTTTTTATAGTGAATTTATTTAACTGACGATAATCTATGCACAACTTAAAAATTTCATCCTTCTTTTTAACTAACAAAACAGGAGCTCCCTAAGGTGATACATTGGGACGAATGAATTATTTTTCAAGCAAATCTTCCAATTGTTTATTTAGTTCGACAAATTCAAAAGGTGACATCCTATAAGGTGCTATTGAAATTAGTCTTGTGTCCGGCAGCAAATCAATTGAAAATTTAATTTCTCTGTCAGGTGGAAAACTAAAATTATCATTGGGAAAAACTTTAGGAAAATTTTGAACAACAGCTATGTTTTCCAAGTCTACTTGTTCTTTTTCTATTTCTTCTTTGGAAGGTAATAGAAAATATCCCTGAACTTCATTCCCTAAATACTTATTTATTGGTTTAATAGACGAAATCAACAGATCCTCAGAGTTAGAAAATATTACAGACTTTTGTGCACAATTAAGGAGGACGTGATTGGAAGATAACCAGTTCATCCCTAAAATCACATCTAATTGTAATAAGGGTAAATAGATCAATTTTACAAAAAAAATTATTTTTAATGAAAATAGGACAATGTAGACAAACTTTATTGGTAATGACATATTTATTTGTAGGTGTAGAAACAATTAGACTGGTTTCTAAAGAAGAAACTAATAGTTCAAGATTTTGAACACAATCATTAGAGATAAAAGAATGAGTTGCGCCTGAATCATACAGTACATTTAAATTTTTACCTTTAATGAAACATGTACCTTGAATTAGATCATTGTTTTCAGTAGGTTCGGCTCCAATCTTGGTGTAAACTCTTCCAGTTGTATTAGACTTTGACTTGGGTGCAAAAGAGTTAGAATACATTTTTGGTTGTCCATACTCAGAAAACACATGACCAGGTTTTCTACACTTGAAACAAACAGACATTTTGAGATGACAATCTTTAGCATAATGCCCATGTCCACACTTAAGACACCTAACCTGATTAGTCATTGGTCTACTGAAATTTTCTAAGGAAAATTGGAAAGTTTGAGATTTCCTTGGAGAATGGTTATATAGTTTTCCTTCATGATTTCTCTTTTTATTTAGCCAAGGCCCGAAGTAGTTTGGTATATTATTTTGATTATTTTCAAAACCTTCCAGAAAACAACACTTATGAATAAGTGTAGGAAAATTTCTAGTATTCCTACTGCCTTTCTTAGTTCAGGCCTAAGTTCATCTTCAAACTTAATACACTTCATTCTCTCATCTAGGTGATAGAAAAAAATAGAGTATTTACCTAATTCTTCAAATTTAGAAGCATATTCTCCTATTATCATGTTTCCTTGTTTTAATTGTGTAAGTTCTATTTCTTTTGCTCTTTTCACATCATTAGGAAAATACTTTTCTAAAAATTTAGCGATAAATACTTCCCATGTAATATCTATTCCTCCTCCTTCTAATAACCTTATAGTACTATCCCACCAATATCCAACCTCTCTTACTAGCATAGACACAACATAATTTACTTTTTGATTATCAGGACAATTCATTGCTCGAAATATTTTTTCTATTTCCTTAATCCATATTTCAACTTTCTCCGGATTATAACCTCCATGAAATTGTGAAGGTTCGTTCCTTCTAAATTCAATTAATCCTTGTGATTCAAGAGTTCCTTCTGCCCTTTGATTTCTTATTAAAGTTGCAGTCATGTCTCTAATAGCTTGTACTGCCCCCATTAATTCAGTATTTCTTCTTCTTCCTACCATATGAAATTATTCAAGTTAAAACTTAGTGATATGGTTAGCTCACTTCCAAAGTCTCATATGGAATGTTGCTCTGATACCCTCGAAGTGTAACAATATTATATATATCTCAATGATAATTTTTTTTCATTTTGATAAATAATTTCTTTTATTTAATTATTTATTTAACTAAAAAAATCATAAACAAAACCTTATTTATTTATATACACAAGTCATATTTACAATATTACATATTTCCAATATATATATAAAGAGAGAGGGAAGATTTTTTTTTATGTGCAGTTCTCCCCTTTTCTTTTCTTTTTTCCTACTTCGATATTTAAATGGTTGGTGGAAAAATATTTAACAATGGATTTATATAGTTAGTTGATGGTAAGTAGAATGTAATAACTATTGGTCTTTCAATCCCTATGGGTCCCTCATGATCATTCACAAATACTAAAGTGGAAACACCAGTTCCCCTAAATATGATTGAGTTCTTAATAACATTTGTAATTCATCATATTCGTAGAAACATTGTTGTAATTACACCAGAGAAAGGGGTCGGATAATTTACCACGTCCATCTTTTAAATTTACATTTCCATTTTTTTTTAGAAGAAACTAAAGGAGTGAGAACAATTATCATGTAAATACTTTACATAATAACAATTTAAATAAAAAAATATAAATATATATATATATATATATATTTGTTTATAATAATTACATATATATATATATATATATTCCTTCTAAAAATTTGAATTATTTTTATAGTGACTAGTCGAGATAAATAAACTCCTTTATCATGGTTTTCTTTTTTAAAAAAAAGATACAAGGATATTTTAACTTAAATATTTACTCATTTAAATCTCCAAGATCAAACCTCAAACTACAAGTTAATTCAATTTTTTTTAAGGATTAAAACTTTTACTAACATTTTTGTTATATATTTTTATATGGAAAAAAAATATAATCATTGTATTTAAAATAAAATGATAAGAAAAACTAATTTAATAAATCAAATAAGATTATGAACAATAAATTAAATAATTATAACTAAAAGTAACATAAAATAATAAATAGAACGAGGTTAGTGATACCTTACTAAATAATTATAATTAAAAATAATATAAAATAATAAATAAAATAAAGTTACAGATACCTCACTAAATAATTATAGTTAAAAATAATATTGAATTTTTTTTTTTAATAAACTCGTAGCTTCACTATGTGTTAAACCAAGTTGATGGTTTTTTTTTTTTTTTCTTCCCCACTACAGCATTTAGAGGTCCTAGTTATAAGAATTTTTGCAATCATTCAATTTTTTGTTAGCTAGTCTGATATGTGTTAGATAAGGGTAATCGTACAATTGATCTTATCTTTTCTTTTTTCTTTTTTTTTTTCTTTCTTTCTCGTTGACGTTGCAGTTTATATATATATATATATATATATATATATATATATATATATATATATATATATTCTAAATCATAGCTTCCTAAAAAATTTTTAACGTTACCTTTTTTTAGGATATTATAAAAAATAAATCTAATTAAAATTGAAATTCTGCAAATATATCATCCTATAACTTAAAAATTATTCATGAAAAATTTTCAACTTAAGTATAACTAAATTAATTAAAAATATATCATATACTATATATTTAATAGGTAGTTTTAAAGTATTTACTTATATAATTTTAAAGATTATAGATGTATTTCTATTATTTTATTTATCAATATATTCAAAAAATTCAAATTATATATATATATATATATTTAATAATAATGTAATACTGTATTAAAAATTTAAAATATGATATATTGTAACTGAAGAGTTTAATATATCATAATAATTAAATATTATTTAGATTTATTCAATTTACTAAATATATAAATTTAAAAATTATATATATATAACAAGTGTTTTGAGTTCATTTATACACTTGAAGGGATGATTTAGTAAAATTAAACTCAATTGAATCTCATACATGTAAGTGTCTCTTCTATTTTATTTATTTTTGCATTTATTTATTTTATGTTTGTTAGTGTTAGTTAAATTTCTATCTTTTGCTCGTTCAAGCAAAAAGTCTTGAGATTTATGAGTTATCATCCAAGTCTCCATGAGATCGACTCAATATTTAATAATTACTATATAGACTAATGCACTTTCTAGTAATAGTGCAGAAAATTTGCATTCACGATTTAATTATTATTTACTTTTTCTTAAAATACACTCATGTTTTAGACTACTAAAATACTCATAAAAAAATAGATAGGTCTTAATATTGTCTTATTATTTTAGAAAAGGTGGTTTAGTAAATTATAATTTTTATTTTCTTGAAACAAAATCAAGATATAAATTTTAAAATACTTATTTTCAAAAATAAATATTAATTTACGTTAGCAAAATTTTATCTCCAAGTAAATAAATAATAGATAATTTTATTTTTCATAGCAAATACTTCTGTTCCTTTTTAATTAGATTTTTGAAATAAATTTATTTTATTTCATCCTTCATTTTAAAAATTCTAAACAACATTAAAGTTAAATTTTAATTTTGGTCCCGATTTTAGTTCCCCTATTTTTGCTATAATTTATGTCATTCTATTTTTTTTTCACAATTGTAGCAAACACAAATAATTTAAAAGTGACACTAAAATGATAATTTTTTTTCAAAAAAATAGAAGAGTAATATCACGACAAAAAATATAGAGAAACTAAAATTATAGATTTTTTCAATGAAAAGACAAAATTTTCAATTTAGCGTATCATTAATTATTATTTTCTCAATTAGACCTTAAATAAGTGTTTTAATAAATTATAATTTTTATTTTCTTATAATAAAATTAAGATATTAATTTTAAAAATACTCATTTTAAAAAAGATAAATCTAAATTTGCATTATGAATATTTAGGGTCTGTTTGACTCAATTTATTTTTTTATTTTAAAATAAAATTTGAAATAAAAAATATTTATACTTAAATTTTAAGAATATATTTTATAATGTAATTTTTATTTATAAATATATTTTTATTAAAATAAAAAAATTCATCTAACAACTTTAAATTTAAATGAGTTTTTAATCTAAAAAGTAAAATTTACTTTTAACTTCATAGTAGCTTTTAAAATAAATTTAATTGGGCCAAATGCAATTTTCCTTGAAGCTTATTGTGGCGGGTTAAATATGTCTTCAGATCTAATATTCCGGTTATACATTTAATACACTTAATAAACTATATTTATAAATTTATAAATTAAATACAAGAAGTTAAATACTTATTTTCGTCCCACCTTGCCTGAAATGGACGAACAATTAGAGTGGATTAATTAAATTTTAGAAAAAACACTTTTTTTAAGTACATGTGGTTAATTTACTCAATACACACACCCATTATTTTGAATAGATTTTTTTTTTTTGGGTGAAATTATTTTGAATAGATTGTCATCAGGTCAAAATATTTTTTTTATTTTAGAACAATTGAAAAACATTCAATGTTAACTGACTAATGAGTTCCTACAAAATAATTACTTTAATACATGGCTTTAAACATAACGTAATGTTAACAATATTCAATTCATTATCAAATACTAATACAAAATAATTCAACATTAAGTAGTAAAAATAAGTTATTAATATAAAAATAAAACCATTAGTTTAATCTTAAATAGCCTTAATTATATTACTAAACAATTATTTCAATAAAAGAATATTTTTATTTGTTATTTGCATATGCATATTTTTATTATAAGTACGGATTAGATGAAAATTTTGATTGCATGAGCTATTATCCCACTTTATAGTTGAAATGGGATTGGACCAAATATGACTAATTATTTTTTAAACTCAACCCAAATATTATTTGAGTTAAATAGAATTTACGGATTGTTGTAAACACCCTTATTAGGTAATCATGGTCTTTATAAAGGGAGTTGTATAGGAAAGGGTGACATAGTATTATAATTGTATGATTATTTTCATTTGATCATTTTTATTATAATTTAATTTTTGAAGTTTTTTATCGAAACACACAATAAATTCGTTTTTTCTCTAATTTTTTTCTCTTGGATTTTCTGTTTTTCTAAATTGTTTCTGTAGCCTCAATACTTAGAGAAGTTCTCGTTGAATCTTTATCAGACTCACAAGACTACCTTCAGATATCATTGCACCTCAAGAAATCAGTCACCACATCTAAAGAATAGCATGAGAATCTTTAATTTGACCAGACATGAGTACATTTGCAAGTAGTACTCAATTTATTAAGTAGAAAATGGAGACAAAGATGTAGATATTTACCCCGCTCCAGTTTTATTTTAATGATTAAAATATTACAAACTCTTAGTCTTGATTTATTAGACTTAAGTTTCAAACAAAATGATACCTTAAATTTATGCTTTGCTTCACAAATTACAATCTCCTACTTGAATATCAAGAATGAAAGGGGGTGAGAATGAGTTAGAGGAGCATGAGAATCGGAATGTCATACTTTTTTTCGTCCATTTGACACCCACACAAATAGATGGAAGTATTGTTAGTGGCTGCTGTTTCCAAATCTTGCTACCTTTCTTTTCTAAGTGACCTCTCACTCATACTCTATTGTTCTCCTCTATCTACATTTTAGTAATAGAAATTAGCAATAGTTATTTAACATTAAAACTATTCATTTTTCATGATTGAAAACTACAGCACTCTTATAATTATCATTATATATGCTTTCATTAATTGCTATTGCCTTTGCCATCTAGTCACCATTATCATCTCATACAATCACCACTATTATGTCTATCACTATTGCTATGTCACTATCATCCCATCAATTTAATCGTTGTCAATACTGCTATCATGTTGTTATCACCATTTTTGTTGTTATAATTGTTCTAACCATCATATCCTCGTTCTCAACCAACATTATAGAGACAATTATGAATATAAGGCTATTGACACTTTTAATTGTCTATTCATACTTATCATTAATCATTTATTATTTTCATTTTAAATTATCTAAATAGAAATTTTAAATAATTGTCTATAAAAAACAATCTTTTTTAATGATAGCTATTATAAACAAAAGTTCTTAATTTATATATAAAAATTAAATAAACACAAAATTATATTGTATTATGACAATATAATTAAAGGACGATTTTGCTTTTCTAAAAGTTATAAAGAATTTAGGTGGATTTTTTTATCTAAAAAAATATAAATAAAATATATGTAATTATACTTTTAGGACCTATGATGCTTTAGTAAGTTGTTTAATGTGTCAATACGATATAATTAATTACCTGTATACAACTGTAATGGAATCTGGAGGGTTAATTAGAAAAGCTATTTAGGATGTAAAAAAAGTTATTTAATGAACATATAACTAAAAAAAACCCAGATGTCTTTTATTATTTTATCATTTTATCCTTTGACTAAGATTTGCCCTCTCATAGTAAATGTTCATTCACTTGATACGCGTACATACGTATATTTTCACTTGCTCCACCCCACACATAAGTGAACAAATATGATGGATTCTAAAATTTTTGTAATCTCAATCCATTCATATATAATTATGTAGTCCATATTTATTTTACTAAGTTTCTGACTAACAAGGCAATGAAATATATATACTCTAAAATATCCACTTACAAAATTTTTAGCAAATAGAAAATAAATAATAAAATGAGTATTCATAAATAATTTAAATGAATATTTTTATTACGTATTTTTTTTATGAGTCAGAAGTCTAAGACTAATTGTTTAACATGAAACTCATTTAAAGAGTGACTCCTCTTATAACTATTTCCATATGCACAAATAAAAAAGTATCGAATGTTTACTATTTATTTAATTATTTATTAATAAGGTAAAGGTGGATATCAATATATTCTACCATCAAGCACTCGACGTTATACATTATATTAAAATATAATCCTATCTATTAACTTATTTTCACTTATTATTATTTTACAATCTTTTTCAGCCTTTAAAGTTTAAACTATTTTTATGAGATATGAAAATAATTAAAAATTATGGTTAAAGTAATTTTTTACTAGATTGTTAAAATATTTTTTAAATTATTTTTAAGTTGTTTTTATTTTTAGTAGATATTTTAGAAAAGCTTATAAATATTTTTCGGCCTTTAAAGTTTTCATCTATATATTTTTAGTAAGTATTTATAAATAGAATTTAATTGGTATAAACTGTCAGTGTAAAGTCATGACCCTTCATTCATAATAAATTTATTGACTTTATTAATTATTATTTTAAAAGTCTCATAAATGAAAAGTTATTACTGACTGTCAGTATATAAAAATCTTTTACACTGACAGTGTATACTAATTAAACTCTTATAAATATTTATGGATATATATTTTTTACAGGATTTATGGATATCTGTAAATAAATATTAATAAAGTCTTCATGTATTCATTTAAATGAGTATTTGCATAATTATAAGATGGACATGAAAGACTTTTTATTCAACAAATTAAATGGATAACTAGAGACTATTGTCCACGTTTAATTATTTATCCCTCTCTTTTTATTTTATGTTGTTCCATAATAAGGATAACAGTAGGTATGGGTACGTGCAAAAATATGCTCCACGTTACTCTTGTACTTGTGAGAGAAATTTGTATTCACGCTCGTCCTATACTACAGGAGTATCCACTATCTACGAGTATCATGATTCATGAGTCATGCCTCAAAATTTTATTAAAAAATATTTTTGCAGTTAAAAAACATCACTTCTATCATAAAGTCGAGACAACCCTAATTTTTTTAATAGTTAATCATATTCTTTTATTAAAACTAACATGAAACGATGAAGTTACATAAATAAAATTTTACTAAAAACAAAACTTATTTTTTAAATAAGAATAAGTATGTGACTTTTTTTTTTTAATTTCTTGCGAGTATTTAATGACTATACGCAAAGGAATATCTTAATTTTACATCTACATCCATTTAATAATACCTACTACTATCCAACTTAATACATATTAATTTACTATTGTGGATTTTATTCGGTGGGATCATTTTGTCATCCTACTTAATTCCTAGCGTATTAAAATCCTTTTTTTTTTTTTAAGATATTAACTTCAATTCTTATTTACGAAATATGTTTTTTAGTTATTTTAAAACTACAATTGAGACACTTATAAATTTCATTGTCTTTTCTTGACAAGTAAAATATATCTAAATTTGGATAATTATTTTTTTGTACTTTAAAATTATTTTTATTAGTCCCTTAATATTATTAACCTACTTTTGTTGCTCTTTTCATTATTCTCATTATTTTATAATTTGTGATAGTTTTTTTAATCACCATTTCTTTTAGTATATTTGTTCAAAAAGGATTTATAAAAGTTTAAAAAACAAACTTCATGAACTTCTCAAGACACAACATGAGAGTCACAAAGTTGAGTGTGAAAACCACCACGAGAGAATCCAAGGTGGTAGATTCGTGCAACGACGTCGATTACCATTGTTACTGCAGTTTTGAGAGCTTAGGATACTATGACAAACATGATAGTTCTAATGGAAGGAGGTGACTACGCCATTGCCAAGTGCTGCAAGGTAAGGAGCCCAATGATGCACAATTTAACGATGATGTCATCATCAACAGGTTCAAGTAGCAGCAACAAACCAGTTCATGGTCACGACTTAAAACTATTACAATTTTTTTCTCTAGATAATAATTTTGATAATTAAAATATATGTTTGACAAGCTAGCTAAAAAGTTAGTGAAAAACTAAAAAATTAGTCGTAATTATTTGTTAAAACTAGCTTATCAATTAGTTGAAAGTTCTAAAATGACAAATAAGAGTATAATTATTATTATATCAACAATGAAGTATTTAAAATAATATAATATATTTTAATAATATAAATGAGTACATATTTAAATATATAAATTTTAAATTACATATTTAAATTAAGTTTCTATAATTATGTATTTAAAAATTATTTTAATTACATTAATAAAGAAGAGAAAAATGAAAAAGATAGATTGTGTATGTGAAACGAGAGAATTTAGTGAGAAACAATATACTAATTAATAAAGAGTAAAGTTGTAAAAGAAAATAGACTAGTATTTAAAAACAAAAGATCTTTTGAAAAAATTACTTGATCCTATTTGGATAAGCTTATAATATTAGTACTTATTCAACAAAAGTTTATACTATAAGCTTTTGAATTCAATAAGTTATTTGTGTTTAGATATATGAAATTAAAAACACTTATATGAAATAAAGTGCTTGAACACACACATATATATATATATATATATATAGAGAGAGAGAGAGAGACAAAAGTGAGAGCTAGGAGTCAAAGGGAGTGGAGATTATTAGATGTATTAATAAGTTATCTTAAGTTTATTTGAATAAGTTATGTAAAGTAACTTTATATAAACACTTATATCAAGATTTGATGGTTAGATGAAATTTTAATTTGATTTAAGTATTTGAATCTTAACAATTTTATTATTTTCAATCTTGATATGACAATTGTTTTGAACCATTTTAGTTAGAGTTCAAATATGATAGTGATGGTGACAACATCAATAGTCATTGAAGTGATGATGACCTTTAAAAATATTACAATTAATAGTCTCTTGTGTGTTTAAAAATATTATATTTTTTTTTAAAATCTTACACTAACACTTTAATAAGTAAGGTGAATGTAATAATTAAAAATGAGATTTTTAAAATTGAAACAGTTACTAACTGAAGGTTCAAAGGTTAAATGGATATTGAATCGGAGTTCAATAAAATACTATTATTTTATGTTTTTCACTGATATAGTAATAAATTAAGTTTAAAAAATAAGTCACATATAACACATAAATCTAATACATCATATTATCTTTTGTTTGAAATTTTTTTCTCCTCTTAACTTATTGAAAAAGCACTTTTTCGTAGACCAAGAATACTTTTTTTATTTGTTATTAAAAAACTATTTTTTAGCAATCATATTCTAGCTGGTTCTGATCAATTTTCCCATTTTTTAGTCGGTTCTACATATGGTTGGTTATTTGGAATCAATGAACCAAAAACCTGATCAATTTCTAGTTCAATCATCCGGTCTGGTTCTAATAACATTGATTAAAAAATAGTAAATGTTTGTATAATCACACAAAATCTCATAGATATTGTTATAATTTGCTCTCACATTTATTTATAATACATTTTCATTTTATTTTTTTTAAAAGGTAAAGTAATTTTATTCCACAGAATCTACAAACATAGATTACAAGAGCAATACACAATTACTAATTCAGAGGTATGTCAGACTTTTAATACAATATTTGACCGCATAGTCGACTCATAGAATGAGAAAGATTTTTTATAATAGTCTCCTACCCATAACCAAGATTTTTGCAGAGAGTCTTACTAAACTGATGCCTCACAAAATGGACTTTCATTGATACTAGAGCATTTCTTGCTAGCTAGATGGACCATAAGGTAGCCAACCATACAACGCATAAGATGTAGGCACCCAATTTTTTCTGCATTTTTTACTTATTTTTAGCCCAATTTTTAGTCTATAAAAAAAGGAAAAAAGAGAGCAAAATTAGTCGGCATTCATTGCTAGGAGGTGCATTAAGCAAACCTATAGGTATATTGGAAATAAATTCCTTTGATGGTGTGTTTAATAATGTAACAAATATAAAAGGTGCAAAAACTGATTCACAATCTAAAAGAGTGATGGGTTGTAGTTAGCGAAGTTTAGCGGTATAAATAATAGAAACATGAATTAAGATTTGTTGGGCCAACAAATAATATTGAATGGTGTGTTTAATAACGTAAGGGGTGTAGAAGGCAAAAAAAATAAAACTATAGTTAGTCTTAGCTTATTCCAGATTTACCAATAAATAAAAAGAGAAAATAAACACACATAAGAATGAGAAAAAATATATAATAATAAAAGCAACAAAAATAAAAAAGAGGAATGAAAATAAAATTAAATAAAATAATAATTTTAAAATAAAAAGGAAGGACACAGGGACAGATCAAGTGGCTCTAACACCTACTTTGTCGTCGCCCAGTCTGCTACCATCTACTCTACCACCACCCCAGCCTCAGTCAAGTGGAATGCAATTTTCCTTCACCACGAAGTAAAGGAATGTCTATAAAAGAAAAAAGTAAAAATGACAAAGGTTCAAGGTTTCAAACAGAATCACAGATAGAAGAGATCAAATTGCATAGAGAAATAGTTCAGAAAGGATCACAGTCAGAAGGATCATCCAACAATAAAGTGAAGATAGGCACAAAGAGGTAATTATCTCTCATTGCTTCTACGTTAATGATCGTATTAGGCTTAATCAAGTTTCAAAAAAACAAACATAATTAGGTTTTGTTCAAAATGAATTTAACGAGGAAATCAAAATTAAAACAAAAAACACTACTGACATTTCTAGTTTCTAAGAGTAATGACTTGCTAGTAATGGTGCCATGACTTGCTAGTAATGGTGCCGTCGTCTGTGGAGTCGTCACCATAACTTCCTTGTTCTTCTTCACCCTTGAAGATCACCATTGCCAGAACCATCCCTGAAAGCGGTTTCCAAGAGGGTATTCTTCCTCCTTACCTCCGTCCGTTTTTCTTCCCCAAATTGTAACTTTTCACCAATTACAAGAGCATTAATGTCGTTTAAGTTCCTCTTGCTAGCCATTTCTCAAACCGACACATTTCTTCCTCTTTCTCGTAGCTTTTTCCCTTTTCTCGTAACCTTTGACCGTGAAATATGAAATTCACTCCTATTCTCTTATGGCTTATGCTAAAAATGGCTTAGGTTAAATTGTTTTCTTTAAGTTGGGCGTTGGTATAGAGTTAAGCTTGGGCCGTTATTTTTCTTCAACATCATTTTGACTTTGAAAGTCAATTGACATTGCCAACACAGTTCAACAATTTGGATTACGCTTTCCATCAGGATTCATCATTTTATTTTATTCTTTTCTCACCTATTTGTCTATCTATGTAATAAATAAAAGTTAAATTCTATACTAAAGTACAGTAATGACTTAGTTTAACTATATTAATAATAAAATAAATAAATGTAATAATAGCGATAATGGTAAATAATGAAATTCACTAATAATCCTTAATATTTTACTGAAAAGTATTTGATTTAAAAGTATTAGACTTGAATAATTTCAATCTTACTAGTGCATGTATTGTGACGATTTAATGTACTAAAATTTATTTAATTCTCATGCTTGATAATATTCTCTTCTTATAGGTAATTTATAATAATTAAGTGACATCTAAAGTCTCCCCTTTCTAGCGCTTTTATTTGTAATATTTTTTTATAGAGATCAAAGGATTAATCAAACGTGACATCTTTTTATCTCTGAGATTTTGAAATATGAGTTGTGACGACTTTAATTTTAAAATCTTATTTTGAAAATGTATAATGTAATAATAAAATAGATGACATCTAAACTCTCCCCTTTTTATCACTTTTATTTGTAATATTTTTTAGAGATCAATGAAATAATTAGATGTGACATCTTTTTATTCCCGAGATTTTGAAATATAAGTTGTGATAACTTTTATTTTAAAATCTCATCTCCAAAATATATGATAAACAATAATAGAAAAGATTTCAAAAATCCTAAATTTTAATAAAATTAAAAAAAAAGTTATAAAAAACACCAATACACAAATTTAGTAAATAACTATGTAAACTTTGGTTCTCTATTGTACCTGGAGATACGTAAGAGCAAGAGTCATCTCCTGTCGAGCCCAAAAAATGAAAAACATAATTTATTAATAATCTTTTAATAAATACAAACATTTCAATAATAAAAATCCTTATTAAAAATATTTAAAAAAAATTGTGTCTTAAGGGATGAAATAAATATTTATCTAATTTTGCACGTTTAATTAGAGATAAATATCTTTATAACGGACGTTGTGAGGTGCTAATACTTTTTTCACACGTAATCGACTCTCAAACTCAAAATATGGTTTTTTTTTGTTTTAAAGGTTTTTTTCAATATTTTCCTTAATAAATATGGATGACAATTTCCTCTGTTTTTTGAAAACCATTTTTTCGCAGTTCCATTGAGACATCACATGTCGACATAAGGCTTCTTTGTTTTTATTTCCTCTCACATGTACAAAATGTTGCCACATATGAGAAGAGCAATTTCAAGGCAAATTCACCAAATATCCAAGTCAATTATAACAATTCACCCAAACTATTGATAACTTAAAAAGCACGAAATTATGATGACATTTTTTAAGGGAAAGGTAAAGAAAAAAATTATACTTATTTAGATGACCTTAATATGGTCAATTTGAATTGAAAAAAATGAGTTAGTGTTCAAAGTTGCACTCCAAAAGTCTTAATTATGGATTGCAAGTTACGGTAAAAAAAAAAAAACAACACATATTCCTTTTATGAATGGTCACTACAATAAAAAAAATGTATTATTAAAATTAGTTATTATATACCTATATAAACTTTTCTCATTTCATGTCTTTGGAACTTGTCTTGTAAATTCCTGGGGAAAAAAACTACTATGAAATATAATTTGGGGTAACTTTTAATTAATTAAAATTAGTTATATACATTTGCTATCAAAACCAAAATTTTATATACATTTTAATATATTATTCTAAAAATTTTTAATTAAAAATTGGAATATATTTGATTAAACAGTGATTAATTAAAAAATATATTATATATTTAATTATATATGTTATCGCTATTTGGTCATTCCTATTTAATTACTTTTGTAATAATGAGTGAACATTATATATTTAATGATTTCCATACTAATTAAATGGTATTTGATTATTTTTATTTTAAATTGATTTTTCTAAAGTATATTGTAATTTTAAAAAATGATTGTATCTTTAAATTTATTTTTTTTGCCACACAAATAAATACACTACTATACTTTTTAATTTGAAAAGACTATTCAAGGAGTGATTAACAAACCTACTAGAAAAGCTAAAAGCCAAGTGAAAAGTTAATTTTAAGTGTGATAAAACTAGTTGGTTAACTAGTTGAAACTTATAAAATAATAAATAAGAATATAACTAATTATTAAATCAACAATGAGGTATTTAAAATAATTACAATATATTTTAATAATATAAATTAATTATATATTTAAATTATAAATTATTATAATTATATATTTAAATTTTAAAAATTTATAATTACATATTTAAATTATAAATTACTATTATATATTTGAATTATAATTAAATATATAAATTTTAAATTACATATTTAAATTATAATTTTCTATAATTATATATTTAAATTGTAAATTACTATAACTAAAGACAGAAATGAATACGAGAGATGTTACCACGTGAACCTAGAAAATTAGTGGAAATAATACATTAATTAATAAAGACTAAAGTTGTATAAAAAAAACAGTTAATAGATTAAAATAAGAGTTCTTTTGAATAAGTTACTAACTCTTTAAAAATCTCTCAGTTTTTTACTATTCAAATAAAGTTGAAAAATATTTTAACTAATTTTTTTACTTTCATCTAACTGAAATAACAAACTAAACACATTTTCAATCTCGCATGGAATAAAATTATACACCAAGCTCACGAAGAAAATAACTATGTTTATAATATCATCCTCCACCAAATTAAGAAAAGCAATGTTGACAGGAACGACAAACACATATATGATTGAGAAGATGTAGTGAAGAACATTAAACTAATTAAGCAAAAAAGGGCCTAATTAAATTACTTTTATCAAACAGACCATACTGATACAATCGAAAATCATGAAATCAAAGTAGCATTTATCAAATGTGTCGATCATAGTTAAAGAAGTTTCTATTCAAGTAAGATTATTAATCAAGATTTCGCCTATAAAAAAATTACTCATCAAGATAAAAAAATAAATGTACTGAATCAGTATATATAAATAACAAAGGGGAAAAAATTCAAGTTCTCATAGGAAACCTATATTTGTTTGTTTCTCCCTAGCTAATCCTAATAGCCTATTTTTTTTCTTTATAGACAAATTATTATTTGTATAATATTAGCTTTCCATGTCTACAACAAAAATTAGAATTAAATGGGAGGAGGAAACAAACAAAAAATATTGATACATTTTTTTCAAAAAAAAAAATATTATTAATAAAAACTCAAACAGAAAACACATATATGGCTTCCGATAGTAAAAAAAATAAATTAAGCAATACAAATCTAACAAGAATTCAATAACTCAACCCATTGACACAGCACCTTGGCTTCAAAATCCAAAAGATTGAGGGTATAATTTATTTTGCTTTGTTTTTAAGTTTATGAAAAGAGTTTTAGAAAATTGTTTTTTAGAAGAGAGGAAAAAAAATTGTTTGGTAAACATTATTTGAAAGAAAAAAACACTTATACATTGACAGTGTAATTTTACGGGAGGCATTTAAACATAATCCTTTATATATGGTAAGTTTCTTGATTTTTTTCATTAATATTTTAAAAGTTATGTAAACGAATAGTTGTGATTAACTATCAGTGTAAAATTTTTTTACATTGATAACATATATGTGTTAAACTCTATTTAAAAATTGTTCTCAAAGATATGAAAATGAAAATATTTGTTTATATTTACAGAAAAGGCATTAATGAAAAGAAAAAAACAACACTCCTTATCATTTAAGTTTTCATAATAAGAAAAAAAATTAAAAAGAAAAACTAATATCTAAACGAGTTTTTAAATTTTTAAATACTAAAAAATTAGAAATTTTTAAAAAATAATATCTAAATGAGTTTTTAAATTTTAAATACTAAAAATAGTTTAATAAAATATTCTCAATCAATCAAGCACTGATACATCTTTTTTTTTTTTCTACAGCGTATGGTTAATCAATTCTACTAATACGCGTGGCAGTTCAATGGACAGTGGTTAGACCTTTAGTTGAAGTGTAGAGTTATTAGTGAAAAGGTTAATTATAAAACTTACATATTTGATGTATCCCAAGTTTTAAAAGCACCAAAGGACAAAGAGGAAACCATTAATAATAATAACTAATAAACATTAAAAAATTATGTGGCTTTCTGCCATCATCCCATTCAAAATTCAAAACAATTAAAATCTATTCAAAGTAGTAAACATATTGTTGGGTTTTTAGACTTTTGTTTTTCGGTGTTAAGTGAGGTCTAAATATGTGGGTCTATATTGTATTTTACTATACTTAGTGGAAAGAATTTAGATGGTATTTTCTTTTAATACCCTACAATTGTTATTCGTGGGCCCATGAAGTTAATATATTTTAAAAAATCTCAAAACATTTCTATTACCTTTTAATGTAAGATACCAAAACTTTTATTTGTCTCTTATTTATATCTCCTTTACTTTTTTCTTGTTCTCTCTCCTCTACCCAAGATGATCACTTTTGTTGTAAAATTCATAAAACTCCTTTTATGATGGTACAACCTCTCGATAATATCTCAACTATCAATTATAACCTCTTTTGTACAAGACACAACAAGTATGTCTTGATTTTATATTTTTTCACTTTGTTTGCTATTCTTATAAGATGATCCTAATTTTATTCTTTGTAGAAATTCCATAGATCTAGAATTAAATTTTAACTTTATGGTATCTAAGTAAGATAATCCAGAATTTATTTTTATATATGTTCTAGATTAGTTGATCCAAAACTGAATATTGATTATTTTTTAGGATCAATTGACCTAAAAAGCATAATCAATACTTATTCCAAATCAATTAATTCAGAATTATGTTTTTATGTGTTCCAAATTAAATAATAAAAAAAATATAGATATTGTAAGTGTTTTATGGCTTGGGGGTGCGAATAGCAATTGTAAAAGTGCTAAGAAGAGAGGAAAAGATTCAATGTGAATGTTTGGAGAGATATTTTTCCACTGCTTTTTACTCTGTTATTTGATTTATTGTATTAGTCTTTCCCATAACATTTTTTGTTTCATAGCCACATGCAATAACCAATTAATATTTTTTTGGGTAATCAAAATCCTAATAATTACTTCAAATAGCAAACCATCTATCAAATTAACTAAAAAATCCTATTAATCATTAGCAATGAAACTCTTTCTATTATTTATTATACCTTCTGTAATAGATGTTTGTTGCTGACAAAACAAGAAAAACTCAAACTTGAATCTAAGATCGCGCGATCAAAGTGGTTTTGTTTTTTTCGTCACAGTTAAGAACACATATTAACAAAACAAATCTCCATAAACCCTTTTTTTTTTTTTTTTGAAATTCCTAACTTTGAATAAGTTTATATCTGGAATTCAATTTTGTTTTTCAATTATATATATGTTCTCTGACATGAGAAATTGTACTAGTGATTAATTAGACTTTGACAATTCAGGCTTAAAAAAAATTTTGACAATTCAGATTATATATGTTGTCTGACATCAGAAATTCAAATATATTTTATCTCCTAAAATACACTCCTGTTATTTTGAAGAAGCCAAATCCCTATCTTAAATATTGTTTTCGATGGGCTTTTGGTTACCTAATATCTTCACATCCCACTCAAAATTTTTTCGTTGAATAGTATACATGTCATGCCATAGAGTTTCAACCATGAAGAAAATAATTCACGATAAAGAATAAGAAAAGAATTCCAGATTGAATGCAAACGAAAATACAATCACAGTACCTTCTACTCTTGGTATGTTTCAATGAATACTCTATACTATTTATGTCACCCGAAAATTATTTATGACAACTTCCGACAAGGAAGAGTGATTTAAATAAATATAAATACTAGAATAAAAACACTCAAATTATCGATAATCAAACTCCACGGCCCAGCTTTTTTTTTTTATACATAGTTTAATTTTTATGAAAAGTTGCACGTTACATTAACATTTAATCATCTCAAGTCATATATTAATTAAAAGATTTGGACCAGCTGATAAAGTGATTTATTACGTAAGTCATAGAGGTTTGTCAGGATGAAGTCGAAAATCCAAGGCTGAGAAGGATTTACGAAGCTGAGGAAGACCGTTGCCTTCATTTGGGTTGATCCTATCAATCATAGAGGCCTGCAAAAGAACACTGTAGTTCTTGATGTTCTTGAGACCATTAGGGTGGCCCTCGGTTTTGGGGGATTTTCTTACACTACCACTTGAGAGAGAAACTGGAGACAATGATGCATTTGTGCTCCCTTCGTTCATAAAGAATCTTGATCCGGATGATGTGCTGCTAGCACTGTGGCCTGTTTCTTGGCCCTTCTTGTGTTGTTCCGTATTCTTCTGCCAAAGGCAAAAATGTACATAATTTATTATCACTTAACTATTTATGGTATTTGCTAACATAGGGATGCCAACATTATTATATAATATATAGCACGAGGTTGTTTTTAAAGGATTTTAGTAAGTGTTATGGCTCACCTCTTTTGACGATTCTATATCTTCACGGGGTTGTTCAGCAATTTGATTCTTTACTGACTCACCAGCATCACTTTTACTTGTTTGAGATGATTGCCCTCTTTTAGAAGCCTTTTGCCTCCTATAATATATCATGAAAACAGTTTTCAATATTTTCAGTCATATGTATGCTTCACCTCTGTTGCTACCAAAAACGTGTTGTTCAATGCTCATATAATGTAAAAATATCTCATATGTAGTCCTAATGCCCTATACTTTCATCTCTTTTAAGTAGTCCAATTATTGGTAAAAAAAAAAAGAAAAAGAAAATATTATTTCCAGCATGAAATAGCGTACCTTTTGCCTCTCTTAGTTTGTAAGCGTTCATCCTCGTCTTTGGGGATTACTGGCAAGGCTGAAGGGTCACATGCTAATGGACTGCATTTGAAAAACTGGAAGCAGTAAAAAGTTAACACATTGCAATTTGAGAGTACTATACATTGTTACTGTATACATAAAATTTTCATATAATTTGTTGGGAAAATATATGAAGTTTCCCAAGATCAGCAATATACTGCTTGCTGGAGTAATGTTAACCTCCAAAAACAAGTTGAAAAATTAATTTTAGTATTTAACTATACCGTCCTTAGTCACAAAATTAAGGTACTTAAATGCTACAAAAGTGACAAAACTGTGAGCAATCATGCTCCAAATTTGCATACTTTTGCATTACAAGCTTGATTAAAAGGAATAATTAAATAAGAAAATCATCAATGGAAACAAAACGAAGTGAGCAAAAAGGCAAGAATATGCATAAGTTAGCAAAAATGGAAAAGCTCACTTCACTTTGGAGAGCAGAGGCTGCAGTGCCACGATGTGCAGGGATGAGATGAAGAAGTGTAGCCAAGAGAGCTTGAGAAGAGGAAGGAAACTTTTGGAAGTTTTCTCGGTAACTAGGTTTGTAATGTTGTGGAGGCCGGTAGCTTGTTGTTAGCTTCAGTTTTCTAAAGTAATCCTCTGAAGGAGAGCCACAAAGTTTGAAGATCATGTGAATCTGTTCAACCTATACACATCAAATGCTCAGTAGAATCAGCATTTCAAAGGTATTAGCTGCAGCATCACGGCCATCATCAAATAACATGAAAACAAGGTGGATAAGTTTTCAATACAATTTCATACTTCAAATTAACACCTAGATGTGAAATTTTCCCTGTATTTTTACTTCATTACTAAATTCATCCAAAAGGTTACAGTGGTCTAAATAATTACTTTTATTATAGTAGTAACGATGACAGTGAGTGTATTTTGTAAGTTACATAATGTGAAAAAAACAAATATTACAAGAAAGTCATGGAGGAGAAGAGTGAAAAGGAAAGAAAGCCACAGTTGGATTTCTAATCCAACAAGGACAAATGAATCACTTTGTATCTCATTATTAATAAAACAATTAAATTTTTTTAGATAATAGATAATTATATATGTTGGTTACATATATTTTAAGAATAATATTTTTTTTTTAATTTTAAAATAAATAAATATTGAAAAATTAAATAAGGTTAAAATTGGAAAAGCAAATATGATACAAAAGAGTGAATTCTTTTGTGTTATAGATTATACATAATGTAACTATAAAAGAATAGAAAACAAAAAAAGGTGTTAGATACAGATCAAATGGGTTTTTATGTTATTTATTATATTTAATTTTAGTTATCTATAACTATAAGGTAGTTTAGTTTTGTTACTTTTTGGTTTTATATCTCTTTTTCTTTGTATTCCCATATAGTCTCATAATTGAATTGAGTCTTAACTGTGTCTTTTTTTCCACTCTTCTTTTTTCTTCTTCGTTAGTTGATAATTGGATATAAAAAACTATGGTTCGAATCTATCTAGTTCTATGCAAATATAAAAGAAAGGAAAAAGTAGAAGAATGCAAAATAAGACAGAGTTAGAGTTGTATTCAATCATGCAATTACATGATAATATAAAGAAAAAGAGATATACAACAATACTAAATTACCCCTACACAATTACACATAAATAAAATATAAGAAATATCACAAAAACTCATTGTGTGAATTATCTAAGACAATTTAGTTTTTTCCTCATTTAACTAATTTAAAATTCCATTTGACTAAACTAAATTTGTTTGATAAAAAAAGTCATTTCATTCAGAAAAAAGAAAACTCATTTCACTAGCTTAGTATTTTTTGAAATATTTGTAGCAGAATAGGCTTTTAACACAGTCAAATATAATTTCTTTATAAAATGAAAATATCAAATTATAGTATAAACTCATTTATATTACATCACTTTATTTATCAAAGCATTTAAAGATAAACAATAAAATTAAAAATATTATCCAAACTTTGGAGATGATAAATTATTTGAAATATATTAGAAACACAAGTACTAATATTTAATTGAAAATATATTCCTAGTTACCAAACTTCTGTATTTTTTTTTTACGTGACCAAATATAAAGTTATAATTAACGAGTATTAGTAAAAAAATTATAATCTCACGTAATTAATTAACCATTTTTTTGTGCCATTTTACACATATCAATTAAAAATATTATTTATTTAATTATATAATGAAATAATTTCAAGTAATTTATTTATATTTACCGCAAAGACCCAAAAGAAAAACAGTAGAATTAGATTCATAGAAGACATATAAACAACCATATATAACACCATTCAGAATAAAGAGGGAATTAAAGACAAAAAAGCAAAACCAAGAATTCCTCTAACATGCATGAGACATGAAAATTGTAACCTTATCTCTCGGAGTCGTACGTTAAAAGGAGAGCATCTTAATTCAACCGCAAATAAAAAAGATAGTATCCAATTTCCAAATTTAAAAATTGGACAGCAAGTTGTTTATTTCCTTAAATTATGATGTCCTCTGTTTTCCCTTGTTATTTACTTTTTGTTTCCACTAACCTTTTGGGCCTTCATCGAATTCAATCAAAAGATCCTCCAAAAGAATGCAAACAGAAGAGGACAAATGATTTTTCCTATAGTAAAGATATTTTCAACCAGTACTTAGATTGCAGACCAGAGATTTGAAACGTGATGGACTTTGCTAAAAAAACAAAGATATCTCCGAAACGTTATTTCTCTCGACAAAGTTTTTTCATTAATGAAGTGACCTTTTGCTGGTAAAGACGACAGTTTATTGCCACTCATTTGTTTGCTAATAGAATAAAGAGCAATATTCGCCCGTCGCCCGTACGATACCATGTATGAATTGAAGTAATATATATCTTTTAATTTAATAGACAAGTCACAAGATTAGTTAGATACATAGAATTGGATTTGGATTCATTTATTTGTCGTATTTTCTAAAAACTAACTTTTAAAAAGTTTTGATATGATAGAAAACATCTGAACATGCATGAAATCGAGAATAATGAGAGAATTATTCTTCATTTTGGAATCAAAATACTTTGATTCGTATGGTGAAACTAAACTTTATTTACCTCTGTCCTGCCAGGCATAATGGGTCTACCAACGAACATCTCAGCCAACAGGCACCCTGCACTCCAGAGATCAATGCTATATCCATAATCAGTTGAACCCAAAAGAAGTTCTGGAGCTCTATACCAAAGTGTCACCACTCTATTTGTCAGAGGTTTTTCAGCTTCAATGGAAGTTGCAAGCCCAAAATCTGCAATTTTCAACACCCCTTTTCTGTCTATTAACAAGTTAGAAGCCTTAATATCCCGGTGCATTACTCCCCTCTCGTGACAGTGCTGAAGGCCACAAAGCAGCTGCTGCATGTAGCACTTGATCTTGTACAAAATAATAAATCATAATAATAAAAATTGCATTATATCACACAAGACTCCAAATCAATGTAAGATTTCTAATAATTCCAGCATGAAACTTTGTAGGACTAAATGGTAAGTGATTCAATAAAGACTCAATAAGAGTATTTTGATACTACATTAGAATTTGAATTTTAAATCTAATTCAACTAAAAATTAGCTCGTAAGTTAATTATTAATTATGTTTTAGGACAATAATATATAATTTAAACAACCCACCAACAATTCTTATTTCTCTCTATCACTCTCTTCTAGACTCTAGTCGTATCAAATTATCAATCGCTCAACACTCATCTCTTTTTATTTCTCTTAATTTATTTATATACAACTTAGAGTTGTCCAAAGATTAGTTTTCTATCTTTTATTTATATACATCATTTTAATAAGCGTGAGATCTTCAACACAAGCATATATCAAATTCTAAGATTCCAACTGCGTTAAAAGCAGATCGAAACCCAACCTGTGCTTCAGTGAGAGTCTCCTCAGGTCTGGAGATAATCCGGGTCAAATCTGACTGCATGAAGTCAAAAACAAGATAAAGACTATACTGCATCCTTGATGTTGCTAGTCCTTTAAGTTTGATGACATTGGGATGATCTAGTCTTTGCAGTATCATGATCTCTCTTGCCATAAACTTGATGCTTTCAGAATTCGATGTGTCAAACCTTACCTTCTTCATAGCAACAATCTCTCCCGTACCCTTTTCTCTTGCTTTGTACACATTGCTATATGTTCCACGTCCTATCTGCAACCCAAATAGAAATCCAATTCACTTCAGGTAGGTAAAAATATACTGTGGAAAGTTTCTCGATGCATGTTATACCAATTACGCAAATATTCCATTATGCAATGCAAGTTAAATAAAATTAGCTAAATAAACATTAACAAAAAGGATTGTCTAACTTATCAAATTTTAAAATAGGGTTAAATAGTTGACTTCAATATGTAGAGTGTTACATCTCTAATAAATTTTTCATTTTATTTTAGGTTTTCAAATCACTTTATATAACTTAAAATGACTTAAAAATACTTTAAAAGTGGTTTAAATAGCGTTTAAAGGAATACAAACAAAATGTATCAGGATCTAAAACGAAAATATTTTTGTTAAGATCTATCACGAAATAAATAATTAATGTAATTTCCTTAATGCGAATTGTTTATCCTTTGACTAAGTTAGACAACACTAAACAAAAAACAATAAGAGATTGAAGGATTTTTATGGTTTCAATCAACGACGTTATGAAAAATGTGTTGGTATTACCTTTGCAATTTTTTCATAGGAATCAGCGGTCTTAGGAATAATATTAGCTAAAACATGAGTGGGGATATTGTGGAGTAACCAGTTTGGCCAGCCGGCGACAAATTCGTATTTAGCCATGTTTTGGTCCTTTGCATCCGATTCTTGACTCTTGTCCTTTTTAGCAACGACATTTTGTTTTTCTCCTCCTCTTCTAACATCTCCATCCGTCTTGCTCTTGGCATTGACACTCCCTCTGTGTCTCTGAGTCACTCCCACGTGCTTAGAGGAACGTGTAGCCCTTGAACCATTGTGGGTCACAACTCTCTTCATATGGCGTTTCGGCCTCTCCTCTTTGTGAGGAGGAGGAGGAGAGAACTTGCCACAAACGCATCCCATGACAAATCGGAATGATATCAGATATCATGTAAAGTATTTGATATTAATAATAATGGTGGAAGAAGAAAACAGAGGGTTGTGAAGCTTGTGATAATTAAGAAGAAGCTAAATGGAAGCGTTCCCCTAAGCTCTGCTGGCATCACCAAGAATAATGGAAGGATTGATTATTGGTGAGGTGAGTAGGCCTATGCATTCTCCGTCAAAGATGATTGAGTGTGACACTTAATTTAATGATTGGATTATTCCTGGGACCAACAACCATGGTTGGTACTAACGAACCGGCTGCATGGAATTGTTTCCTCACAACACTGCCGTTACACTACACAAGTCAAACTACTAATTAAATGCATCATATCATAAAACTTCTTATTTTTAGTTTTAATCCTCCATCCTCTGATGTTTTTAGGTCAACTTCTCCTTTAAACTAATTCTCCACCAATTATCATCAATGTCACGGACACTCACACAGATACATGTGTATGAACACAACACGGATACATTGACACGGCTAATATCTAAAATGTAATGAAATTCTAATGAAATAAAATATGAGTATCATAACAAATTAACTAAAGTAGTTATATATTCATCAATTTAAACAATTTTTTTATGATAACAAAGCTAAAAGATAGGTCCAACATTATTTTTTAATAATATAATTGTGTGTCCATCCATGTTGACGTGATATATTCATCAATTTAGTAGCTAAACTTGTGATATATCAACTAAAATGGTGATATATTCATCAATTTAAATGAATTTTCTATAATAACAAAGCTAGAAGATAGGTTCAACATGATTTTTTAATAGTATAATTGTGTATCCATCTATGTTGAAGTGTCAATTTAGGTATCCAAGTTGTATATAAATGTAAGTTTAAGGGTTTGATTGATTTGATTTTGTTTTGTAGTTTTGTAAAAGAGTTTTCAAGAATAGTTTTCAAAAACTGTTTTTGGAAAGAAAAAAAAATTGTTTGGTAAATGTTATTTGAAAACTATTTTAAAGAAGTAAAAATAGAAAAAATTTGTTCATATTTATTAAAATTTCATTAATAAAAATAAAAAACCATCATATTCTTATTATATTTTTAGTTTTCAAAACAAAAATAGAAAACTAAAAAGCAAAACTATTTTCAGTTCTTTCTGTTTTATAGTTTTTAAAAACTAAAAAATCAGAACTGTTTTCGAAAACTGTTTTTAGAAGACACTACTCAAACGAGTTTTTTATTTTTTAAATACTAAACTACTTAAAATAGTTTTATAAAACTATTGTTAAACAAACACAAAGTTTTTACGTAAAAAATAATATTTTTTTATTCAAAACCTAACTAGAAGTGTCTGAAAATGTCAGTGTCTAAAATGTGTCCAGCAGAGAGACACTTCAAACAATAGAGGTATTTGTTAGTCTTTTTTTTCTTAAACACCATAGGCACTAATAGCAAAACAAAGTTTACTAAAAAAATTATTGATGGTTAATCTATAAAAAAGTTGATAATATGACAAATTACTGAGAAAAAGACATACTAAACCAGGTGTATAAAATATTTACCCATTGGAATAAACACGCAATTTGTATAACATACAATGCATGTATGTATCTATCTATTTATCTATATATATATATATATATATATATATATATATATATATATATAAATAAATAAGGATTTCCAAGAGTAAGTATAAAAGACTTAATCTTCATCTTCACTTTTTATTTTCTTAAAATTTAATGGTTAAGATTAGTTACTCATTATAACTATTAGATTTCAAGAAAATAAAAATCTAATAGATTCCATTCTATCTATCTATACATAGAGAGAGAGTTAATTAGGTTTTTACAATATCATAAAAAAATAATTAATTTTTAAAATTCTTTCTCTTCTTGTAAACAAAATAAGAATAAATTTATTTTATTTTTCTTTCTAAATAAAACATGATATGTAATTAAAATTTTTTAATTTCCTTCTTTTCTCTTTTCTTAGTTAAATCAAACATAACCTTAATTGTCATTGAGAAATCATATTAAACTTTTATATAGTTTCTTCTAAGGTATAAGTAAGAGAGCGTAAAAAAAATATTAAAGCAGTACATATGATATAAAAAGGATATGTACACGTTTTATAAAAATCATTTGGATGTTTCAATTTTATGGATGTTTATTTAAAAAAAATATATATTGAATGGTTTATGTATAAAGCAAATAATAGACGCTCAAAAACTCGTAACAAATAATTTTAAGCAAACACCAAAACTAGGGTTGTTTATAGTTTAGTTAGGTTTTTTTTTTTTCAAAACTGAATTATAAAATAATTTATAAAAATTAAAAGTTGAACTGAGTTAATTAATTTAATAGTTCACAAATAAATTAAACTATTTTATATATTTATCTTTTATTTGTTCTTTAGTAGGTTTTTTCATACAAATATAATTTTTTTATTATTGTGCATTTATAAATATAAGATGAGACAAGATGAAAGTCATGGGAAGAGATGAATCATATTTTACTATTTTCTTATATATTTTTAATCTCCTGAAATTAGGTGTAGAGATAAAACAAAACATTGTATTTTATGAAAATTAATTAATTTATGTTTACTTTTCAAAACTGTTTATATTACTTCATCTATTTGTTATTATGTTTTAGTCATCGAACAATAAAAATTTTTGCTTTCTCTTTCTTATTGGTATTTGAGGGCTCTCCATCTTTAAAGTTAAAGTGTAGGAAGATATTTAACGTGTGTCATATGGTGTAACTATTCTCTCACAGAAGTGTGGGAGACATGTTAATAGAGAAAAAATCATCAGATTTTTCCTACAAAAGATAAACAAAAAACAAATATATGTGGTAGATGCACTGATAGAAAAAATACTTTGATGTTTATCTCACACTTTTATAGGTAAACCACCTATATATTTTTCTTCTAATGTTTTCTATTCATATAAAGACATAATCACACGATTATGAGATAGATAATAATAACAGTTACAATTTTTTACTCTTTTTTTTAATTAAACTACTTAATTGTTTTGGTTTAAAAAAAACTACTTAATTGTTTATGATATGATAATTAAATATTCATTTTAGTAGCAATATAGTTGCATGAATGACTGTGACTAAATATAAGGAGAACTGATTTTAGTAAACAATTATTATATGAAAAATTATAACATGTTTTTTCATATGAATATTATATTATCCCATAATAAACAATTATAATATGAAATAAGCCATGCAATTTTTATTCAACATTATGTAAAAGGAAGTTTTATTAATTAACAATTACTTCTAATGCACCAAAGTAGTTGATTTATTAGTAATTTAGTTTTCAAAACTATTTTTTCTAGTTTTTTTATTTATAAAACAGTTTAGTTTTTTATAATTTAGTTTAAAATAGTTTTGTTTTTTGTCAAAAAAAAGTAGTTGCTTTACTTAATTGATGATATCAATTGTCTCATAGTGATGGCATTAGGCCAAGTTACACTTGCTACATTTAAATAGAAAAAGTTTGTCTTAATTATCATATCATAACTTTTAACATAGTAGTTAGTGCTCAATTTGGGCAAGGTTATAATTAGTTCAACTCCTACTATTAAAAAGAGTTGTGATTAACTATCAATTATATTTTTTTACCTAGAAATAAGTGTTTATTCCAACAAGTTTTTTAAACACTCCTCTCCATAACAATATGTATATGCATTTTAGTTAAAAACTCTTTAACTCCAAAATTTTGCTTTTGCAAAACAAATTATATTAAATTTTCATAAATGTAAATATTATGATTAAAACATTTTTAGAATAAGTGTTATAAGGTTTGTCTAGTTAAAAAAAACAACTGAGTTTGAATTTCTATTCTTAAAAAATATTATAATTAAAAAAATCAAAAGTAAATAAACTATGTAAAATTTAATGTTACCATCACCATAATTATAACAAAATCCTCTGTATATTAATTAATTTCTTAATGAATGTACTTAAGATTATTATTAGTAGAATTCTTTTATGAAAAGCCAGCATAATCAGATCCACTACTTTTTTTAATATTTTTATGTGATGAAATTTCGTACCAAACTTATAGGTTCTCGGAGGTAGCTATAGGTTCATGTGTTGTTTAATACAAAACATAAAATTTTACCTCCGTCTACAAAATTAACCTCTAACGGCGATTAAAAAAAAAAACATAAAATTTCACCTAATAATGTGTTTTTTTATAGTATTGAAAATATTAAATGTATTAATTAAATGCGGTAGTATAGTTCTAAGAAATTAAATGTATATATTTTTTAATTAATATTTCCGGCGTGTATTCAATTGAAACTTTAAAAATTCCAAAAAAAAAATTAAAATTCTAAAATATTATTTTGGTATAAATTTATTTTTTAGATTTTAAAAGACTTTATAGAAATATAATGAGTTATAAGATTTTAGAAGACTTCGTAAATTTGATAGCTTGAATTTTAATGAATTTATAAAATGAATTTACAAGATTTTAAAAGATTTTATGAATTTATAAGATTTAAATGAATTTCATATAAGTGTTGAGAATATACAAATTTATAAGATTTAATGAAAAGGATAATAAATGATAAGGTTTGAATAGAAATAAGTAAAACTAATACAAATTTTAATTTTACGTGTTTGTAATTAAGTTTCAAAATTTAAAAAAGCTTCAACATATTTTTGTTTATAACTTTTTTTTCACAAAATTAGTTTACAGATATATTGTGGTGGATGTGGTGGTAGTGTTAATAGAGGTGATAATGGTGATTTTGGTGTAGTGTTAATGGTGACAGAGTTAATAACAGTAGTAATCTAGTGGTAGTTCAATGGTGATGACAATAGTAATGATAGTTCGATAATAGTGTTGATAACAATTATTCTAATGTTTTACTGAAATAAGTAGAAAAAGGAATTCTAATAAAATTTGAATGTTTTAGGTGAGATTGTTTTACAATGTGAGTAGTAATGATATTATTCAATAATGATATTAGCAACATTAAACATGCGATGAAGGTCCACTAAAATATGTAAAAAAACAAAATGTACAATAAAAGCTTAATATTTTGGATGAGATTTTAGAGTAATTTTCTAGAATAAAGAAACATGTGTATTTACAAGATTAATTACAATTACTCATACATGATAAATCTATTAACTCTATCAATCAATATCTTAAAAGTCTATAAAAAAGTAGATTATAATTGAATGATATAATAAAACTATTTTATATTAAATTATTTTAAATAACCATCCACCAAAATTTGTATATCTTTTAATATCATAATAAGAGTTTTTATAAATTCTAAACAATCCTAATTGAATTAAACATGTGTCACTTTTTATATTTTTTAAAAAATTTGTTTGGATACCATTTTTTATTTAAAAAAAAGTCTTTTAAAATTATTTTTTTAATTCTTTTAAAATTCTTTAAAGTCTGGATTGAATAACACACCCTTAATTTTTAATGTGGATGAAAATTTTGTAGAAAGAGGTAATAGTACTCTTGTCCTGTCTTTGTTTTACTCATTTTTACGTGTAATAAAGGTCAGCTTAGGATTTAGTTATTGGATAAAGATATATATTACGAAGTCATGCTTTACGAATTGTTATTTAAAGAATTTTTATTTAAAATCAAATTTTAACATACCCCACTATTTATGATATTACATCCCGTGACTTTTCGTACGTGTATTTGTGGTATCAAATTTCAAACGGCAAGGTTCTTAGTTATTAAGTTGTTGAAAATAGGGAGATGTGAATTATTACAGTCATTTTGGTCCCGTCAAAACTATTAAATTTGGATGGTATGCATAAATTTGATTGTGGACATAAGATGAAAGTTTCAATAATACATTCCCCAATAAGGAATGTTGACGACAATTACATTTGTAGGACAAAAGTAAAAACAAGGAAAAATTCCTAAAAAGTTGTATAGATTTTACACATGATATTCACGTTACTACTATGTACTATTTGTACTGTACAGTCATTTCTTTGAATGGAAGCTCTTGTCTTGGAGGCCGGTTTCCTTCTGTTTTCCATTTTTCTTTTATCTTTTCACTATTTATTTCTATCTGTACGAGATCCAGTTCTTAGTTCTCCACTTTTCTATCTAACTAAGCAATAATTCAAAACTCCTCAACCATAATCAAACAAATCCATGCCACTTAAGCAAACACTGTCTTTGCCAATTCAATTCTTAGCTGGCCTGTCATGCCCATAATCATCAAAAAGTCCCAAGCAATCAATCATTCTTTCAAAATAAAACACAAAAATGACCATAGGAATCATTTATTATAAAATAAGTATCCATTTAATTCTTAAACCGGACAACTTTTATCATTATTGTTACAATAAAGGAGTAAACAGAAAGAAAAAAAAAAACTCATAAGAAAAAGAAAACAAAAACTTAACTCACTAAGTTTCATGGTTCTTGCTATTTCTTTTACAAAGAATAAATAGAGTCTTACGTTTTTATGTAATTAATCAACTTCATCCATTGTCTTTCTCTTGTGTGTAATCTTGTCTCTAATTTACATATATATATATAAATTTATAAAAATATTCACTAAAAGTCATTGGTAATATTTAAAAAATAACATAGATTGTAAATAAATATTTCTAATATTTTTATATTTAATATTTTATCTGATATTGTGTTTAAGTTCATATTGTTATACACCATATTTAATAAAAATATTACAAAAACATATTAATAACATTTATGCCTAATTTAGCAATAACTATTCATAATTTAGTTACATTTATCATATATTATATATATACATATAATAATAATAATAATAATAATAATAATAATAATAATAATAATAATAATAATAATAATGTGAAATATCATCCTCAATCTCTCCTTTTATAACTTTCTTAGGATCATCCTTTAAATCAATCTTCACCATATAGAAGTAATTTCCTATGTTCAAATGATCAAAAGTATGCAACTAATTTCCATATATCTTTTGCTAAATTGTCTTTCAGGGTATTGGAACCGATCTTCTTCTTATTAGTTTCACCACCAATATGTTCTCGATCTCATGAGGAACACAAACCCAAAAAAGACACCATAGGTTCAGAGAGATTGTCATATTTATAGTTGATATGTCCCAAACTTTCTTGATAAGATCTACAATAGGCTAGAGACAATTTTCTCTTATTCCCTATTACTTTGTTTATTCTAAAGGGGACCTTTATTATATGGATTGTCACCGTTGTTTAGTTAACAAAATTAAAATTTGTGCAAATAAAAAAATAGAGAGAAAACTGAAATCCTATTTTTTATCAGTTAAATGTTAATATACTTAGTATTGTTAATTTTTGTTAATGGTAAGAGTTGAACTTGTATCTCTCATTCTTTAACTAACTCAGTCGTCTTATATCTCTAAAACAAAATCCTATTGACCCCACTTTTGATAAAATATATATCAAGTTTATAGACTTTAATGACAATAATTGTGTATCTCTATGTCTGTGTTTGTGTGTGTATCTACGTGTGTGCGCGTACGTGCGTGTGTGTATGTGCGTGCAGGCAGGCATGCGTGTGTGTGAGTGATAGATGCATGTTTCCTTGAGAAATATAAATAAATATTGAAATGAAGAGAAATTGTCAATGATAGATAACCTGTTGAAGAGAGATATGGACATCTAGTTAGAAGCGACTTTATGTGTTTTTTGTAGGGAGCAACCAGAGGACAATACACATCTCTTCTTACAGTGTTTCTTTTCTCAGTAGGTGTGGCGCAGAGTTCTAAGTTGGATTGGTATAAAGTCTTCATTGCCTAATAGGATAAATCAATTGTTACATATGTTTAGTTCGTGAATAGTAGGAAAACATAAAACAAAATGTAGGTTTGTGTTTGCTACAGTGGTCTATTGGTGTATTTGGATATCCAGAAACTCCATAGTGTTTAATGGGAGAACGATGGAGTCTATGAATATCATGTCAAATATTCAGGCATTATCTTAGAAGTGACTTTCGTATAGATTTGGCTTAAACCAAAGTACTGTTTTTTCGGATTATCCTCGGTTATGCCTATTGAACATGTAAGAGTTAGTCTTAAATAGATTTTTTGTTTTATTAGATGATGACGTATGTCTCGACAGATGAGGTCCACTATTTTTGTTCTTTAATCCTCTTTTCATAGTTGTACAGGGTATGAAAAGTTTTGTTTCATATTACAATAATATATAATAATATTCTGATTTTCCTTTAACAAAAAAAGAAGAATTCAAATGTTTGTTAACAATTAAAATATTTTTTTAATAAATATTGGTAGATATTAATAATTATTAAAACAAAAACTAAAGTACATCCTATATCTAATTTAACACACACAAGGTGATATGGTATCTCCCTCCAAATGTGTGTTAATAGATCAAGGTGATTTAAAGTTAAAATATTCCTTTGGAATTTTTATGCTTCTTAATTTTTTATTTTTTTTTTGAAAAGCACTTAGTCTTTTATGCTTCTTAGTCTATTTGAATACGATTAGAAAAACACTTATGTTAGGAGAAGTTAGGAATACGAAAAGTGTGTTAACAGATCCATGGCGAAAAGGTAACTTAAAGTTATTTAATAAATATATATTTCTCAGTTCTAAACTAAACTCCATGTACCCTTTGCGTCAAAAGGATATATAATTCGTGCCATTGGATTTGGATCCTTCAATCAAGGTTCTGCATGTGCCATGAGTTAAAATATGGATATTAGAGGAGGAACAATGTTAATATTACATATATATATATATATATATATATATATATATATATATATATATATATATATATGGGGTTGAAATAAATCATTATAATTTTAAAAGTATTATAATTTTTGCCATGGATCTGTTAACACACTTTTCGTATTCCTAACTTGTTCTAGCATAAGTGTTTTTCTAATTTATTCTAAATTTAATATGAGATTAAATTTTTATTTATTTTATCTTATTTCTATTTTAAAAGTAATTTTATTTTAAATTAATTTATTTTTTTTTTAATTATTTGATTGATTTTCATTTAATTAATATTTATTTTAAATACAAAACCAAACAAATATTTAAGTATTTTTACCAATAATAATTAATCCGTATAATATATGATTAAAAAAATCGCTTACACAAAAATTCTACTTCGCTAATGGCGTTTTGACTAAATCAATTAATCAGAATTTAATCTCCATCTATCAACTATCTTAATTACATTTCACAAATAATAGCATGATAAATTTTGACCAAATTAAAAGATTAACATATTTGATTTATTAATAATTTTTTCAAAAATTAACTAAAAGTTTCTTCTTCTCTCGTATTCAGCTATTCCTTTTTTAGATTTATACAACAACCTTGTAGATTTGTAAAAGCAAAAACTAGTTTTGATTTTAAGTTAATGTTTAAATTAGTTTTTGTTTTTATAAATCTAGAAGGTTGTGGTATGAAACTAAAATAGTATTTATACTTGAAAGGAATAGCCCAACATTGGTAGATTAAATTACATATTACTTTAGCCCCTTTTGATTTTTTTTTCTTTTTTTTTATTTTTGTTATCTTTTTATTTTATTTTTTGTATTTTTTCTTCAACATTAATATTTTTATTTAAATAGTATTTTTAAATTAAACAAATAATAAATATATTTTAATATATTAAAAAATAATTTTAAATATAAAAAATCTTAAATATTTTTTCTATCTTTTTATATTATTTATTCAACATTAAAATCTTATTTAATAATATTTCATTCAAAATTAATTTATTGAATATATTTAATATAATAAAAATAATTCATATTACTTTAATAAAAAATCTTAAATTAAATGTTTTTATATTTTATTTTATGTTTATTTTATATTTTTTATTCAACATTCAAAATCATTTATGATACAATAAACATAAAATAAAATATAAAAACATTTAATTAAGATTTTTTGTTAAAGTAATATGAATTATTTTTAATATATTAAATATATTTAATAAATTAATTTTGAATGAAATATTATTAAACAAGATTTTAATGTTGAATAAAAAATATAAAAAAAAATATAAAAAAAAATATAAAAAATAAATATTTAGGATTTTTTATATTTAAAATTATTTTTTAATATAGTAAAATATATTTAAAATTTTTTTATTTAAAAATATTATTTAAATAAAAAATAATGTTGAATAAAAAATATAAAAAAATAAAAAAAAACATAACAAAAAGAAACAAATAAAAAAGAAAAAAAATCAAAAGAAATTGAAGTAACATGTAATTTAATCTATCCATGTGGAGCTATTTCTTCTCAAATATAAATACTATTTTAATTTTATACAGCAGCCTTATAGATTATAAAAACAAATAGTTTTGTTTTAATATTATCTTAAAGAAAAAATAATTTTTTTTTATAAATCTATAAAGTTATCATATAAAACTAAAATAGTATTTATATTTGAGAAAGAATAGTCCAACATAAGAGAAAAATAAAATTTTAGTTAATATAAAAAATTATTAATAAATCAGATATGTTAATATTTTATTTTGGTCAAAATTTATAATGTTATTGTTTATGAAATGTAATTAAGATAGTTGATCGATGGAGACTAAATTCTGATTAATTGATTTAAGCAAAATGACATTAGTAGAATAAAAGTTTTTTGTAAGCTATTTTTTTAATCATATATTAGTACAAATTAGTTATTGTTAGTAAAGATATTTAAATATCTATTTGGTTTTGCATTTGAAATAATTAATAATTAGATAAGAATCAATTAAATAATTAAGATAATATTACTTTTAAAATAAATATAAGTTACAATAAATAAAAAAAATTGATCTCATATTGAATTTAGAATAAAATAGAATTGTTAGATTTAAAATAATTTTAACATGTTGAGTGTAATACTTTATTTATTTATTTATATATATATATATATATATATAAATTTTAAGTGTGATGACAAATTTTATATTAAATAAAAAAGTTAAGAAATATATAAGTAACCACGTTCTTATCGTTTTAAGTTTTTGGTACGTATGAAGGAATAGTGATTTTTAACTTTATATATTTATTCTCACTGATAAAAAAATATACTTGTTCTTCGGATACTAGATGAAAAAAACAGTTTCATTATTATGATAATAATTAATAAGAGAAAGTATAATTAATATCTTAAAAAATAGATATCCCTCACAAAATCCAAACGATAATAAATTTATATTTTATAACCTTCTCCTTGTTGTGGATTTTTTTTTAGGGTTCGCCTTGCTGTCGATTAAATAGTATTTTAGTTTATTTTTCTTTAATACTTAAATGAAAGAGTTTGGATGTCTATAAATAAGATTTATCTGGTAAAAAAAAACAGTATTGTCTATGCATAGGATGATATTAAAATTCTAATTTAAGACCTTCTATGTATGTATATTATTGTAACCTTTTATTTTTTTTGTTGAATGTAATTATGATCATAATTATATATAACTATTAAAAGCTTATCAGAACTTGGTCAATTTTATTAAGTCATTAATTACACAAGTCAAAAAAATGTTAGAGTAGAAAAATCAATTAATAACTGATGAAACTAATTAATAAGAATCAGATATTTTTTAAAACCAAAATAATTAGCAATCAAGATTCAAGAGATAAGTGGTAGCGGTCAAGTCGTTGCGGAATAAAATTAGATAAGAATTGATGAAAATTTGGTTTTGAATATATTTTCTTTAAGACTATTTATTTTATTTTTACTTATTTTAAAAAATATTATAATTTTTTTAAAAATAAACAAAAACTCTCAAATGAGATTTACCTATGGATTGTTGTCATTGAAAATATGATTTATTATTTTTTATTTGACTGTTCCACCATAGTCAAACTAATGAACTATGGATTAGTACATTTACATATTAATAGATGAATTTGATTTTAAAAATATTGGATATGATTGATGGAGGACTACATTAATGATCACTAATAACATATTTACAAGAATAGTAAAAAATATATAATCTTCATAAAAAAAATATAATCATGACTTTTGAATTAACTGATTTATAACGATTTAATTTTTAAAAAAAATTTAATAGAATCACTTTATAAATCACATTGAGCAGCAGAATGTGAACTTATCTCAGCTGTACATGTTCTAAGAAATTTTTTAAGAAAAATGTCAACCAATGTTTTCTTTGGAAAGAAAAAATATTTTATTAGCGATTGCAGAGAACACATAATTACTAGTCAAATGTGTGTGATACATAAATATAGTATGGAATATGATCTGTAGAACCCCCTCTCTTGTAAAAGGTAAGAAAAGATTAAAAGAAATTATTAAATTTTACTAAACTTTTTATCATTTATAGAAAGAGAGTTTTGTTTTTGACTAGTATCCTCTCACTTTTATAGTCAATAATTTTGAAGAATTTCTTGCCATCTTTTTGCAACGTAGAATTGTAATCATTTAAACACTAAAGTATTTATAGAGAATTATACTGTCCAAATAATAGTCATTCAAATTATACTTTTAATTTCTTACTACTTGCGTCATCCATATATTGTCACATATGAGATAAATTGTTTAAAGGAAACACTTTTATATAATCTAATTACGCCATCTAAATTTTACTAAACTTTTGATGCATTAATCTAATTGTAATGATCACTCATGGAAAGAGAGTTTTGCTTTCGAATAGTATCCTCTCCGTCAATAATTTTGGAGAGCTTCTTACCATTTTTTTGCAATATAGAATTAACAATTTAAACACTAAATTATTCCTAAAGAATCAAGCTGTCCATATAATAGTCATCCAAATACTTGTGTCATCCAGGTATTGTCATATATGAGAGAAATTATTTAAAAGAAACACTTTTATATCATCAGCTAATGATAATCGTACATCCAAACATATATTGGGTTACAGGAAAATATCGAATAAGACACTAATTTCACTACCAATGTACTTATGATATTAGTTAAAAGAATTTTAAGAAAATGTATTGAAATGCATAAAACTGCACTCCCCTATAATTTTTAATTATGTTCTTATAGTTTTTTTTAGACAATCTGATTCACGTTTCGATATGAATGATAAACTTTTACTATAAATATTTAATGAAGATAAATATACAAGATTGAAATTCAAGATCATTAAACTAAAACAACCCATTAATCCACGTGTTCAATGATAATTATACTCTCATATAGTTTCAATAAAAAATTATTAATATAATTAACTCCTTAATTAAGAGCACTCTAACGAACACACAAATTCTTAATTAATAATTATATTCATAACATATATTTATTTTGACTCATAACACTTTAATGTCGTCATTACAATACTAGTTAACTGCACATTATATTTATATATGATATTTTTTTTCCTTTTTGGATGGTTTATTGTACTTTTTTTTTTTTTTATTACATATAAGAAGAGCGAGGGTGAATTATTTGTATTTGTTAATCTTTTTAAATATCAGTAAAAAAAATTATTGTAATCTCTTTCTCTCTTTTTTTTTTCTATATTTGTAAAAAAAGGCTGGTTCGACCCATATGAGTCAATCTACTTGGACCCATTAGAGAAATGGGTCAATCCAATTCTATCCATTTAAAGTTTTGTACTCAATCTGGTCTGATCGAACCCATCACAGGTTGATAGATTATATAGGTCAACCCACCAACACACAAAAAAATTAAAAAATTAATTATTTAATAAAGTCTTTATTTAAAATTAAAAAAAAATATTTTCTATTTGATTATGTAATATAATAGTATAAATCATAAATGTTTAATGGATTGAATAATAAATATTTAGTAACTTGAATACGTGAAGGTCCAACTCATCTGGGTTGAATCTATATGGGTCGGATCCAAAGTAGATCGGATTAATTTTTAACTTTACAATTCTTTTTTTTTTTTTCTCAATCCAGCCCGTATTCATGGTAATTAAGTTAATCAACAAATTTGAATCCATTTTGATGGCTCTACTTTCTTCCTTCTCTATCACCCTTGAGCTTCCCATTCCAACCATCACCCAAACTTATATTTTCTGCATAGCTGATGAAAAAGATTCTGCACATAATTGTTACATATATGGAAAAGTGGTACCAACAACAACAAGAATAGGTTTGATTTTTACAATACAAGACGAACTGCGATTTTTTAAAAAAAGAGTATTAATAGTATTTAATAATGTTTTTTATAAACAAATATATTAATTATTAGTGTGTTAATTTTATTAATAAAAAATTAAAAATCATGATTTTTCCCTTCTCATTTTTTCACGAACTTTGTCCCAACTAATTTTATAACTTTATATCTTAAAGTGTTTAAACGAGATTATTTCTAAAATGAGATACATTTGAAAGTAACATACTTACCTAGAATAACATAGAACTTGCCGAAGAAAATCTCCCACATGATAAATTATGGTTTAAAATTTCCCTAAAATTAATATTATTTCTAAATGGAATAATATACTTCCTAGGGTAAATATATCACTCCAAAGCAAAGGAGAGAGAAAAAGTAAACAAAAAAAAGATGTTGCTTTAATTACAAAATGAACTAAAATAATTAAGTAGCAAGGTCAAAACGAATAAGAGGACATGAGGATGCAGTTTTATGTTATTGTATTTAAATATGGTTATAATTGCGTAACAAATGATAAAAACCAATATTAAGTTCACAAGAAATAAAACTGAGTCCTCTGGAATTATTTAATTAGACAGAATTTGAATGTAGCTTTTAAGTATTTTAATTATGTTATTTTTAATAAAAATTAAAATTTGTAGCAGAATTTAGTGTGAAAATGTTTATTACGTAAAACTTCATTTGTAATTATTACTTAAAAACTATATAGAATTATTTTCCTTTTTATTGGAGGTGATACTTGACGTGTTAAAAAGTAGAAAAGAAAATGGTGATGATGGATGCAGAGCAACTAACTCTTCTTCCCCTGAAAACTTATTACTAACCACAAAAAGAACTCTTCACGTATGCATAAGTGGCAGTTGGATGCCCAAAAGCACAGAACAATTTCTTGTGCATAATAAACACCTATTAGACACAGGGACGAAGAAACAAAATAGTGGGACTACTAAAAATAAGCTTCAGGCTCATGCTCACCAATTGATAAAAGTAAATAAATAAAGAAAGATATTGCCTTAAAAATTATATATGAAGAATAAAATATTTTTGTCTTTAATATTTTCCTAAAATAAAAGGCGAGTTAAAGAGAGAAAGCAGAGGTGCACTAAGATTTGTGACGGGGCTATCTTTTTTAACTAGTAGTAAGAAATTAATGACATCATAAATGGGATTAGATAGTGAAAATGGTGATTGAAGAAGAAGGGAAGGGAAGGGAAGTTGACTGGTAGTATTTATTGGCGAATGGCGACGACACACCGTTTACTTTGCAGTTGTTGCTGGTTTCCCCGCAAATCACCTTTCTTAGATCACTGAATCTGGACGTTACTAAAGCACCATTTTAAAACCCAACACGGAAAGGAAACCCCCACCACTCACCTTCTCATCGTCGCCTTCCTCTAAACGGTGCGTCGTTTTACGCCTTCTCCTTTCTTCAACTTTTTTTGTTTCTCTTCTTCTTCTTTCTTTTTATGATTCTTCTGGTTACGCCTTCTTATGTTTTATTACTGCTGCACTCTTTCATTATGGATCGCCGATCCCGTTACTTTTTGCTCCACTTGTTTCTTCGCTTTCACAGTTTTTGCAATTTCCACTTCCAATCTGCTTTAATTGCTCTCTCTTGTTTATTATACCTATGGATCTGATCAGATTCTGCTACTTTCGTTTGTTTTCGCCTGGGATTGGTTCTTATTACCTGAATCTGGTCTTTCAGGATGTATGATTATGGTTATAGTTAATTGCAGTTCATTGTGTAAGTGTATTGTGTATATATCGTCAACTTCAACGTTTATATCGCTGTCCTTGTGACCTTCATTTGTTCTTCTTTTTTTTTTTTTTTACTTGTTTTTTGTTTCCCCCTTTCTTCCGATGTTTTGAACAATAAAATAAGGAGCTTCTCATAAGAAACTCAGAATCAGTTTTTTGACTTTATATATCTATATCTATCTTTACATATATAGTAGAAGTTTCTTCCGCTGCGGATGTCAACTCTCTGGACGGAGATATCAATATAGTTTGGATAAGATTTTTCATATTTCTTGGTGTTTTCCTTTGTTTATAGTTGCTCTCCTTGTATAGTTGTATATTAATATTATAAACTCCTACTATTTACCCCCCACCCTCTCCAAAGACAACTGCATTTTTTGTTTTATTTCCCCTCTGAAACGTGGAGCCGGATGATAGTTTCACTCTTTTTATAGCAGTACGTATTTCTTCTGATGATTTGTTTTACTGTACAGATAAATTCGTGGGACTCTGAAACTAGTGGCACATTTTCTTGCATGAAGGCAGAATAGTGACGAAATAGATTTGTGTATTGGAAGCTCTAGTTCAATATGTCTTCGGTAAGCAAGGGTGATAGAAAAGCTTCCCTTGATGCAGCATCATGGTTGTTCAATGTGGTCACGTCTGTGGGAATAATCCTTGTGAATAAGGCCCTGATGGCTACATATGGTTTTAGTTTCGGTATGGTCTCATTGTGACTTTTCCTATTCTCTCTCTCTTGCCTTTGATTTAAAAGATGTCATGCTTCTTTTCTGGGTTGTTTGGATAAACTACCTATCTTGGGCATTCCTTTTCGGCATAATGCATGTATTATGTGTGTAATTTTGTGTATGTAAAGGAGTAAAGAAAAATAACGCTTTTTGGTATGATAGAATTATGTTTGATGAAAGTAACTTCACTTTGATATTATCTGTTAACGTCTTTCAGATTGTACAACTGTAGCATCTTTGATTAAGTGACTGAAATGTGGTTCAATTGCGCTAACTATAAAATTACTTAATAGACTGGAAATGTCATGTACACTTTACAGTATAAAACTTTCCTAGGGTTTGAAAGAAGCATCCATTATGTTTTAGTGGTAGTTTAATAGGGGAGAAATTAGCATCACTGATGCTGTAAGCAATACTATATTTTGTAAAAAAATGGTAGAAAGAAAATTTGAGCATCAGGTATGTATTCAAATGACAAGCTGAGGTTATACAGTCTGTGAACTTTTTGTACTAGTGATGTTAAATCCAAAAATATGAGCAAATCTGCAATTGTTTCATCCAAAAATATTTGTTAGATGTTCAAGATAGGCACTCAAAGTTCTCACTAGGAAGTTATTTTAAAAGAACCTTTTCATTTGCATGTTTTCTGGTTAAGATCAAGGACCAAAGTATTACCATTCATATATTCCACAGCTAAAATGGCATTAAAGTACTGACAATAACATGTATGAAAGAATAAAAATTTCTTCTGTAACTAGTCAAGCAAAGAATAGTTTGGTTATGGTTTCTTTTCATGTAAGTTGTAAGGCTTCAGATGATTGCTTCTGAACTTCTGAACCACTCCTAACATTATATATCGTATAATGCTTTTATGCAGCTACAACTTTAACTGGTCTGCATTTTGCCACCACAACCTTGTTGACACTCATTCTTAAATCTCTGGGATATATCCAGACCTCTCATCTTCCATTGCCTGATATAATCAAATTTGTCTTATTTGCAAATTTCTCCATTGTTGGGATGAATGTGAGTTTAATGTGGAACTCCGTTGGTTTTTATCAGGTAACTTTTAGGCTTTCAATAAATATTTTCAACTTTCTTTATTATAAAGATAAATATTTATAATATTCTTCCTTGAATTAAAATTGTCAGATTGCTAAGCTGAGCATGATTCCAGTATCTTGTTTCCTGGAGGTTGTCTTGGACAATGTACGATACTCAAGGGACACAAAGCTTAGTATTGTTTTGGTTTTGCTTGGTGTTGCGGTCTGTACAGTCACTGATGTCAGTGTCAATGCAAAGGGTTTCATAGCTGCAGTAATAGCAGTTTGGAGCACAGCCCTGCAACAGTATGTAAGTAACATCCATTCATGGAAAAATCTTGAATCTTTAGTTGGGCAGTAGAAACAATCAATTTGAGTTTGACTTCTATGTCATAAGGCAGTTCTGGATTGGTAAAAATGTTCACTTTTTGGTCCATGATTCTTATGGCAACGTTCACTCATGTCTGTAACAATTAATTAGCATTGTTATTGTGTTATAGAACCATGACATTGGGAGATATAAGATTTATCTGGTGGTAAAGTGAAGAGATGGGGAGGGAGAGGTCGTTGGTTGGAATCCCTCCTTCTACTAACAAAAACTAACATATTAACAATCATCATTTGGCCTATAAAAAAAATAGAACCTGTGACATTGAGATTTGGGAAGCCTGCAATAATTTTTCTTTGTTTTTCTGAATTTTTATCACAATAAGTATTCTCAGGTGCATCTTAGAGCAGACTTCAATTACTTGCATGATACTTCTATCTATTCCCGCAATCCTTCTTTATTTGGGTGACATGACCTCAGACTTTTTGGAGTGATATTTAACGGAACTTGTTTGTGCAGTATGTGCATTTTCTTCAGAGGAAGTATTCTATTGGGTCATTTAACTTGTTGGGCCACACTGCACCAGCACAGGCAGCAAGTTTATTGCTAGTAGGTCCCTTTATGGACTATTGGTTAACAGGCAAACGAGTTGATGCCTATGGCTATGGTTTGACATCCACTGTAAGTGCCTCTATTTCTTTTCTAGTTTTTTTGTTTCTTTTTAATTTTTGTTTTGAGGAGTGCACGAAGTAGAGATGTGTGAAATTTATTTCTCTATCAGGTTTAGGCTGCCTTTTTATTTGGTGAGAACTTTAAATAACTTGCATACATAAAGATTAATCCTGAATGCTACGTATCTCTTCTAGGTGAATGTCCTATTTGTTATAAAAGTTAATAATATTCTACGTAATAAATAATGCTTACTATGGAATCGGATCCCAAATCTACTGCCTAAATTCAGTGTCAGGTTGCTTAGTTTCATTGTGGAAGAATCCTTTTATTGGCAAAAACTAAGCTTAACTCTTAACTAATTCATACTGCTTAACAAGCATCTCATTCACAATTTGTAAGCCCAGTAAGTGTTGCTTGCAGCTAGAAGTTCTAGAAGGTTCCTTCTATTAAGAGTTTTTGAAAACTCCAGATTTGCTGTTCTAGTTTCAGTAAATAGCATTTGAAGTTCAGTGTAATAACAATACAGAATCCCTGATAACTTCCATTAATGCATACCGTTTTTCTTTTGTGAGAGAAATTACCTTTTGAAGAAGTGGAGTTTTGTTCATAACAAATGTGTTCTTTACTGTTCCCTTTTATTTTCTTCCTACAGCGCATATTTAGTTAACTTTATAGCCTTACAACTAATAACAACTCTATGTAAAATCTAACACGTTTGTTTCTCATTTTCTATTCCAAAATGTTGAGAGTAGAAAAGAAGTAATGCTGAAAAGTGGCACATTGTTATTTTGTATTTTGTGGAAACTAGTACTGCTCAGAACAATAACTAATCCTTTTAAATTCATTTAGACTCATAAGTTTGGTTTTTTGTATTCTTAATGTAACCAATCTATTTTAAAATATGTATGACTTATGAGCAAATTTTTTAAGATATATCAGATTTGTTTATCATGCACATCAATAAACCTCTAACCGTGATGTAGTCCTGCAAAATATTAGAGATGATTGGTAGGTCTCTAAATGATATTTTTTAGCATGTTAATACCTGATTTTTTTTTTTTTTTACGTTATCCATATTAGTTCACTATTATAGTGTTTTAAGGACTAACTTTTTTTTATAGGCAAAATGTTAGTTATTAGCATGTTAATGAAGGAATTTGAACTTAGGACCTCTCCCTTTTCCATTTCACCAAGTTACTACGAGACCAAACTTGTAGCTCTTGTTTTAAGAACTAACTTGCATAACAATATAATTATTAGGAGATTAATTTGCTTCGCTTAAAAATTTCGTTAAAGGATCTAAATGTTAGTACCTATAACTTCCAGAGATCAAAGATGGTTTTAATCCAGGAAGAGAAATTATCTTTTTGAATCACTATTTTCTTGAAGCTTCCAGGAAGAGAAATTATCTTTTTGAATCACTATTTTCTTGAAGCTTCCTATTAATGTTGAAGATTAAAATTAGATTTATATAATCTGGGCTCTGACTTCTGTAGATCACTTCACTGATTTTCCATCTTATGTCCCATTTATGGCTTATTGGAGATTTGATTTCATTCACCCTGATTTGACAGTGATGCTTCTACAATAATTTCCTTGGTCTACATGATGTTGCTTGAGACAAATTCTAAATATAATTAATGCGCCTATCTACATAGTACCTGTAAAATGTATGAAAAACTCGCTACCATACACGTAAATTGGTTTTTATCTCTATACTGGTGGCATCTATATACTTGTAAAAGGCATAAAAAACTCCATGTAAATTGGCTCATTCACTCATCACTAAACTAGGAAGCAGCGGCATGCATATAACTCTTTTATTCATAAAAGCGATGTATTCTTGACAGTCGGTACTCGTCAATAATGGGTTGCTTATTATACACAGAATTTGTGAGGGTGCTCGTCCATTGTCTTCCTCAGAACCAAATCTTCTATTTGTCATTTGCTTTTTTGTGGATTTGGTTCTATTCCGTTACCTTAGGAAAACACTGTCATTTTTTAAGAAACATTTATCCTGTAGAGGGACCAACTGTTGACTGTGATGTGCATGGACTCTGCACGTTTTGTTTGTCTTTCTCTCTTGAAAATTACACTGGCATTTTCCTGAGAAAAAGGAGAGAATCCAAATATGTATACACTTTATGTCAACTTTATAAATACTGTACAATGTACCTTTATTTAAAAAAAAAAACAATAATGAAGACTGTGACTAGTGCTATACTATTATTAAACTGAGCTGCTCCTGATGTCTGCAGTTGTTCATCATTCTGTCTTGCACTATCGCAGTAGGGACAAATCTCAGCCAGTTCATCTGCATTGGTAGGTTCACGGCTGTAACTTTTCAAGTCCTCGGTCACATGAAGACTATTCTGGTCCTTATCTTAGGATTCATTTTCTTTGGAAAAGAGGGTCTCAATCTACATGTTGTTCTAGGCATGATTGTTGCAATAGCAGGAATGATCTGGTATGGCAATGCTTCTTCTAAGCCTGGGGGGAAAGAGCGACGTAGCTTTTCCCTTCCCAAAACACAAGATTACAGTGCACTACCTGTGTCCTCTGAACCAGATACGAAATAATAGAAATTTACAAGAGAGAAAGTGGTGAACTGCATGGAAAAATCATGTGCCCATTAGGCGAGTTGATTCATTTTCTTTATACCTGGAGTGAATTACCAATTATTTATAGATCATAGTCATATCTCTGCTTGTGTTAATGAATTGTTTGGGAGGGAAATGGGAGGAAACATCGTTGTTAAAGGAGAGGGGAAAATCGACGTTATGTTCCATTTTTTATAACAAATGTTACTGACTTTATAGTAAAAGTTTAATTCCATTTTTGCCAAAGGGTTGGTTCCCTTGTTAACCGTCTGCTCAGTACTACTACTGGCATGCTTGGATCACCTTTCCTTACATACCGAATGCACCTTTGAAGAATACGTATTTTGAATGTTTTACAATGGTAACGCAAACATGTTATTACATTCTTGGGTTCAAAAGTAATGTGTCGGGTTCAAATATAGGAATGGTCTAGGCAATATCACTTATGCTCCGCTCCACCTTAGAATCAATGGAACCTTTCGTAAATTAATAAATATCAAATGATTGTAGTGCTAAAACATGCCAACAAAACATATACTCAACGAAGAAACCAGACATACAAGGAATAAACAGGAAATAAAAAGTAGATATTGCCTATACCATTTGGGCCATGAGCAGGCTATAAATGGACCGCATTGCAATCTACGGATTATTGGTGGGACTAATTAAGTTGAAAAGCCAATGATACCTTAGAATCCAAATATAGGGTTCAGTCAGAGGAATTTAATTTACAAAATGAGGATATGGTCCTCCTATTATGTTTACTATATGCACTTCAGTTAAGGTGAAATTTATATGTGAGATTAATAAAAAATTACATCAGGCACTGGTTTGTCTGTAGGAAAAAAACAACGAAGCTTCAAGTAAGTTGTACCACTGATTGGCAGAGCTATAAATAAAAGAGCATAGTAAATGCCTAACGTTATGTTAGGTGGCTTTGGCAGTAACGTAATCCTGAATAATTGAAGTTGCTTTCTGGAAGGTTTTTGTAGGATTCACTTGCCATGGTCCCAACAACAGCTAGATCTGCATATTTTACACAGCACTTTTGAGACAATGGGAAAGCAGGACCTGTAATAAAAGCCTGATTTTCTGAGACATGGGGAATGATGCATTCATGCAAAACAGTAAAAATTAGGTTAAAACTTGACATTTAAGGCGTCACGTACCAGCACTTCTGTAGCAGCAGGAAGTCAGCACCTGGCTCTGACCCAAGCTACAATTTTCCATTTTTTTCCCTTTTACTATTTCATTTTCACATAAATTTACAATATAAATTGCATTCACTGGTTTCAGACAGTCCTCACAGTGCGTTGCTTTTATTTTAGAGAACTAATTTTAGAACGTTAAATGCTTCTTTATCTGTCAATTACTTTTACTGGTAAAAATTGAGCTTTTGCTAAGAATTTTAAAATACATTTCGGCAAAAATTCCTAATACAATACTTCAATGTATTTTGCTTCAATTTGCTAATTTGTTTGTATCAAAATGTATTTTCAATAGACTTTTTTTTTTATTGATAACCTTTGTTTTTAATAAACTCACTCTTACAACTTAAATTTAAGGTAAATATTTTAAAAATAAAACTTAATCTTAAAAAGTACTCATTTTTGTAAAAGGCATACTTTTTCTGAGTGTTCAGAAGAGTTTCCAACTAGTGACTCGCGCACATTTTATAAAAAAACAAGACAAAAATAAAATAAAAGCAGTTCTTGGAATTTGGGTATATTGACTTGTGTAGAGTGTTGACTCTTTATTATGAAAGATATCTGATGAAGGAGAAATTTGTTGGTTGCGGAGGACAATAGGGAGGAATGAAAGGGGTGAATTCGTTATAGTTGCAGAATGAGATCACCAATGAGAAAGCCTATAGTTGCTGGGCTTATTATGTTTCTTGTTGAGATACTGCTAACTGCTCAATCAATGAGAATTGCCACTATCACTATGTTCCTACTCAGTCAATATCCAAAGAGACAGAGACATGTTTTTGTTTGTTTTTTTTTTTCTAAAATATGTTTTTGTCTTATATTTTCAGTTAATTTTAATTTTTGTCCCTTTATTTATTTTTAGATTAATGATTTTGGTTCCTCGAAAATTAAAATGTGAAAAATATGTAAATTTAGTTTCTTACTTTTAGCATTGTTAATGTAATTAACGGGGTTCACATTATAGAATTTGAAGATATAATTCGAGGTAGATATAGGTTTTCTAACATATTAAAACTTCAAAAATTGTTTGTACAAAAGTATTAACTGTATTTTTCATGGTAGTTTGTAACTGGTAGAACGGACTGTATGTAACAATTTAAAGCAACAATATAAATATTTTATTAACGGAACTAAAAATGTTACATACGAAATACTAAATTTACATGTTTTTAAAGTTTGAATACCAAAATAAAAAATTGAAAAATATGACTTAAACTAAATTTAACTAAAAGTAGAGGATAAAAACGTATTTTCTCCTTCTTTTTTTTTTAATGTACTACGTTCCTAACTTTTTTATGATTTTTTTTTAATTTTATTTTCTATATATTTACATACACATAACATAATGATAATTAATATAAAGCAAAATAATGTCATTATTTAGAATGTACTTTTACATATCATCTAATTATATATTAGATGTATTCGCATAAAATTTTAAAAACAAAGACAAAAATTGCTTATTTTAAGCAGAACCAAATTATTCTAGCATACGAAAAACATATAGCTAGTTATTTTAATTTATTTTATTAAAATAGGTGTTTTATTTTGTTAAAAAAAAAAAAACTTACCCAAAGCACTCAAGATTTGCTTTTTAAGATAGGCAGCGAACTGTTTATTTTAAACACGGGTAATTTAGCCAAACACATAAAATTACTTATTTTATTAAATAAATACTTTAAAAAAACCTACTCAAATGCATCAAATGTCATGATAAGTTTTTTTTATTTTTGTAATAAATATTTAAAAAAATACTTATTAGATTATTTTTATTGAGTTAAATATGTTTAGTCATTGAAAACATAACATTTATTTTTTGTCTGTAAAAGATAATTAGCTTAATTAAGTACAACCTCTTTAGTTATGTTGACAAAACATTTTAGTTAATTTCAAATGTTTTTACTACTTGAAAAGACAATGGTGCGAATATTAATAATGACTAATATCTTTGGAGTAATTAGTTGACTATATTTAATGAGTCATATGTATTTTTCATCTATAAGTTTCAAACTTGACCTCATTTAAAGGAACTGAGCACGATAACACTTAGACAAACAACTTTTTGGTTAAGCAAGTATTTTTACAGCCCCTATACGTGGATAGTTTTTTAGAAAATTTTCTTCAACAATAACATTTTAAGAAAAATTTTTAAGCTAGTATCTTTATAATCTATTATTTTCATTGTTTTCTTAACTAAATTTCAACTTAATAAAATTATCAATATTTAAAAAAAATTACATCATAATATGAATTATTTAAAATAAATCTAAAAGATATTTTTAAAGTATTTTTTATCATGACATTTGCTTATAGTATAATTTATATAATTAAAAAAAGTAAAAGGATCAAATAAAGTATGTATAACTTTTATTAACTATTACACCATTCAATAATTTTTAATTAAATATTTTAGTAAATATTTGTTAAGAAAAACACTGCTATATTGAAAATTCCTTTCCACATATGTTATGTGTACAAAATTTTATATTAATATAAAATTATTTTACACCTCATATATAGATCAAAATCAAAGTAATATGTTTTTTCAAAATATACAAAAATTTTAATAACAATGCCAAATACTAATTACAATAAATAGATAATATCAAAATAAAATATTTTACACATAAAAACATTAGCCCTCTTTTTTGACAAAATTAATAAAATTTATAATAAAAGAAAAAAGAAGATAAATTGTCATTTTAAACAATGATAAATTTGATGTCTGAAATATAAAACTTGTGAAAAGGATTGAAAATGTGATACAAACACAAAAATGAGAGTTAAATTGTGTTTTCGAATTTTTTGTCAAAATCTTTTGTAAAAACTTTTAACAAAACAAGTTTATTATGAGAAATAAAAATTTGAAAAAAAAAAAGAAAGAAATAAAGACGAAATTTTAATCAACTAATTGACAATAATTTTTTCAAATAAATAAATAATGTAATATTGGTTCGTCTAAAACTATAGACTATCTAATTTCTTAAAAATTACCAATATTTTACTATCTTATCAAAGAAACAAGTAATTTTTTTAAGTTAATTTTAGTTTATTTTCAAGTAGTATTTATAAAAGTCTTTTCAAGTTAATAATTCAAGTATTCTTTAAATTTCAAGTCTCTCCAGGCTCTTTTCTAAACTATCAAATTTAAAGGTTTCTAAGGTGCACATAGGCTTAACCATTAGTATATAGATATGAAAGAAAACTTAAGTCTATACCCTCAAGATATAAAAACGAAAAAGATCTTAAAGTTCTTAGAATTGTTCTACCTTACGATTTTTTGCAACAAAATGTTTAGAACTTTGATTTTGATTCAACATTTTTTTAGTTTTTAAAGCTTCAAAACTTTTAGTATACATAGTCTTAAAAAAATTATCATTATGACCAAAGAAAACTTTTAGTAGATTCATAAAAGGTTTAGGGTTTATATTTCATATAATGACGTGTCATTGTCTTTCTCATTCTTTGATACAAGTATCTCGAATCTCTTTTTGCTATCCCAGGTGAAAGTATCTAAAATTTCATCATCATATCAAATGGAGGTATCTCATATTCATCTCTATCCCAAATTGGGGTATTTCAAATAATCATCACATTAATTTTCAAACAATATTGTATCAACCACAATTATTAAAAATCATATCATGCTATTACCATAATTTTATAAATATCAATCAATCATATAAGCAATATATCACATAAGGATACAATTAAATATACTTATAAATCATAAATTATACACAAACACAAGTCACAATAATTAAATTATATAGAAGAATCTCAATTATCAAAAACCTTAAAGAAAACCCACACAACAAAACTATAGCATGGAAGTTTAGAACAATAAGTTGTTCTACTTATCTTTATTGTATTCTTTTGTCAAACACTCTTTTTTTTTTCTTTTTTTTTTCATTTCTCTACTATTTTGCTCTATGTATGATTTCTCTCAACAAAAAGTTGTTTCTTTTCCTACTACTATTTTTTCTAGTGGTTATTTGTGTTTTAGAGTATGTAACTAGTATATATAACTAATGAAAAATACACTATATACCTACTATCACTATTTAAAATATAATAAGATAAATATTTATTTGATATGAATAACTTAAATAAATAAATATCAATTCATTATATATAATCATTAATTTAAATAAATTAAGTATGATATATATTATGTAACATAATAAATTTGAATATAAAAATATAATTACATTATCTGTCATTGCTAACTTATATATGACAAATATAAATATATTCTCTGGTATAATTAATTGAAATATAACACATGAAATATATTACAAATTATTAAATTTATTGCATTAAATGAATAAAGACAAGTACATTATCTATTACAATTAATTTAAATAAAAAAGATAGATATTATATAACCGAACCAATTTGAATATAAAAAGACAATTGCATCATCTGATATTGCTAAATTATATATAACAAATATAAATGCATTCTTTAATATAATTAATTAAAATATAACATATAAAATATATAACATATTACCAAATTTATCATATTATTTAACTTTTCTTAGGATAATTTAGGAGCATTTACTTATATCTAAATATATAGGTTATTATTTTTATTTCTCACAATCTTATTATTCAAAATTATGAATTTTGGGATGTTACAAACTACATATTCTTTGTCTTTTTAGAGATTTGTTGAAAATGCAATATTAATTGTTTTTCATCAACTCGTCACATTGAAAAGATAAAATTATTTGTTTATCTATTCTTCTGATATAAGTTGACTTGTTATATGTAATATCCTAGAATTTCTAATACTTATGATAATATTACTCATTAAATTGAATTCATTTCACATAAATTTAAAATTCAAAACTGTTGTAAACCAAACTATTAATCATAACAACATTAGTTTCATACAATATAAATTCGAGTATAATAAATTTTTCTAACAAAATAACTCATAATATACACTACACAAGCTTGCCAAGAGAGACAGACTACTCAGCGAGTAACAAGGTAACTAGCTCAGTGAGGACCCTAAAGTGGACTATTCCAGTGAAGGAATTTCGCTCAACAAGACCCGTTGCTAGGCACAAATCCAAACAATTCTCAAACAAAGACGAATTCTTGCTGGTAAAACTCATCGCCCAATGAGCCCATGCAGATTGAAGAACTCAACTACATAATCTTCTACCAAACATCATCATACTTAAATCAATTCTACACCATTACCTCGAGATACATATAGGTACATGCAATATACCAAGTTCATAATAATACGCCATATGCAGTTAAACTTCATTACAAAGCATAACATATTATCCATATTGTTCCATACTATTCTATTTACAAAAGATTAAAAAGATTATACAAAATTTCATCTAAAACATCTTATACTTCAGGTCAAGTATCCAAGTGCAGTTACAGCTCATCTACTTGTCTCACAGCATCACTATTGCTATCTACTTTCATGCAAAACACGATCATCACAGTCATATAAGACAAACACATATGCAAGGGTAAGCATAAGATAAAAGATATTTTATTATTATATTATAATTATGCAATCTCAAAGTATAACGATCAATCAATCAATCAAACTAATGATCCACCTGAACATAAGAACTCACAACAAATCAATCACACTTATATTCTACTCGAACATAAGCACTCACAACCAATCGATCAAACTTATGTTCCACCTGAACATAAACACTAACAATTAATCAATCACATTTATGCTTCACCTGAACATAAGTACTGACAACCAATAAATCACATTTATCCTCCACGTGAGCATAAACACTAACAATCAATCAATCACACTTATGTTCCACTTGAATATAAGCACTAACAACATTCAACTAACGCTTTCTGGAAAGACTCACTACACTGAATTTGGATACCAAGGTAGTAACTTATCTAACTTCTCCCACACTAGTATCTCATATCTATCTTACTCATCTGATAACCAACTGAAGTCTCATCATATTCATTGAATAACTAACTTATGCTTGGTGTATCATCGCCCAAAATAGACCTAACACTAATGTATCATTGCCCGACATAAGGCACTAACACTGCATCATAACCTAAAATATGGTTTTAGCACCAAGATCACTTAAACCTACCTACCTCCCTAATTCGATGTATCACCTCAAGGCCTTTGTCACTCCTCGTAACAGCCCACAACACAATTCATTAATGATCATCATTAATGAATTACAAACTCCAAACATCCGAATAACAATATTAGCAACTCATCACATCATCATAACATCCCATAAGCATGAATCACATTTAACATGCATCGCCACAACATGGATCACAACACAATTTTATTTAAGACCAAAATTAACACCAGAACATCAATTTTAAAGAATAAACATTTCAAATCATCAATTCCACCAAGCATCCATATCTCAAAATACTCCACATTACAGATCATTCATTTCAATCAAAACTCATTTCAAGAACAATACTCTAATCCTCAATCAGAAAAAACACTCAATTCCTCACACTCAAATCATAATCAAAAGATCTATTAGTCAAAATCAATTAAGCTCATAGTCATCATATCATAATTTCTCTAATAAAATCAAATATTTAGTTTCTCTTATCTATTTCTCCATCCAAAAACTGACTCAAATAGAAGGGCAAGAATCAACCTGAATTAATTACATAGGAACCTGACAAGAATCCCAATTTCAATGGGAACCTAAGAAAATTAAAATTTCCAAAGGAATTCCCTTTTAAACAAGAATGAAAAGATTGAAAATGAATGGAAAAAAGGTTTAGAAAACTATGATAAGACATACCTATACTGATTATCTCTCAAAATCAGGAGCAATGAAAGAGACTACGTTGAATTTCGATTGAGTTTGGATGGCCATACAAAGGAGATAAGAAAATGACCATTTAGAGAGACGAAGAATGGAAGATGCGTCGTGAAGGAGAAAGAAAAAGGAGAAAAACTTTATAGCGTTTTCTACTCTTGCTACTCGCACCCTACTTTCCAAAAATAATTAAGGGCTTGATTGGTTTGGTTCTGTATTTTAGTTTTGAAAAGAGTTTTCAAAAACTAGTTTCGGGAAGAAGAGAAAAAAAAACTTGTTTGGTAAGTGTTATTTGAAAACTGTTTTAAAAATGTGAAAATTAAAAAAAAAATTGTTTATATTTACGGAAATGTCATTAATGAAAGCAAAAAACTAACATATTTTATTATTTTCATTATATTTTAAGTTTTCAAAACAAAAACTGAAAAACAAAACTACTTAAAGTTGTTCCTATTTTTTAGTTTTTAAAACTAAAATACCAGAATTATTTTCAAAAGCTGTTTTAAGAAAACACTATTCGAACGAGTTTTTGAATTTTTAAATACTAAAATATTGAGAACAATGTTATAACTATGTCAAACAAGCACTAAATTTTTTAAAAACTCCTCAAAACTCAACTAAAACCTTTTGAAATAAAAAAATAATAATTATTCTCACATCATCATCCTTTTATCATCAATTATATACAACCATATAGTATTAACAAACTAATAAATTTATTACCTCTTAAATCATTTAATAATTTAAACAAAAACTTAAATTTAATTCTTTACTATTTATTTTACGAACTTATAACCTATGTAATAGTTAGCATATATAGGATAAGCTCTCTATAATAAAAGAATTGGCATGTCTTTTTAGGCATTGAAACTTTATTTTTAATTCAAACTTCCTTGTATAAGTTTATTTTGTTTTTCCTTTAGTACACAGTACCTAGCTAATTATAGAGAACAAAATTTCGTCTGACATAAAGTGTGTTTGATAGATAATGCACTTTTAAATAAGAATGTGTATGTTATCAGAACACAACATATTTCATTCTTTTTAGGTTTTATGTTTTATTTGCTAACTAGATGCATATATTGAGTGTGTGTCCGTCTTGCGTGAAATGTATAAATATCATTCGTTGGATATATAATATTTAATTAATTTTACACAATTACTTACTATAACAACAAATAAAACGAGTATTTGATATCGATATCTATCTATAGAACCAATAGTAAAGTACAATAGAATAAAAATCATAAAAACTATGTAAATATTGTTTTTAAAATTTTCTCAAACACTTAGAAAGCAGAAAATAGATATTAAATAAAAATTATATAAAAAATTGAGATTAACTTCACCAAATAAAAGAACGTTGAAATGAAAGGATAATTATATAGTGGATGATATAATAGGATAAAAATTTATTTGGTTACTCCATTGTCATGACTGAATCAAAATGTTTGGGGAATACAATAGAATAAAATTTTAGATTTGATGTTTACACTATGAATTTATTTTAAGGTTAGAGACAATACAAGGGAGAAGGTTTTTTACATGACAATTATAGTTACAACATTTTAAAAGTCGTTGTTAAAATGACTATTTTTAATAAGAAATTTGTTGTTTTATATTGTTACAATAACTACCGTTGCAAAAAGTTTTACAACAATGTTTGATGTGACTGTCACTAATTATGTTTTAGCAACGAAGATTTTTCCTGTCATTTGACATACTTATCATTTCCATATATAACTTTTAGTAACAATCAAAGTTGTTGCTATATTTTATTTGTCTTAACAATTATTATTGTTGCAAAACATATTGTTTATCATCAATCAAAGTTGTTGTAACATGACAACTTTTCTTAACAATTAATATTGTTGCCTTAATATATTTTTCTTAACAACTAAAGTCATTGCAATAAAGTCTCTTTTCTAAGCAACATTCATTAATTAACTATCTACAATCATTTTTATTTTTTATAACAAAAATTTCTACCAAGAAGTATATTTTTTAACAGTTTACAAATTTAAATTTATAAATAAATATTAAATTTAATTTTTCATAATAATCAAATATTATTTTAAAATTTATATATTAATGCAAATAATTTAATTAGCTTAACTAGTTTAGATTATGTTACATGAAAATTTTTTTTTAGTTACATATTTTTTTAATCGCAAATGATAGTTTTAATAAACTGAATATATCAACTCGACATATGTAAATATCATTGAATATAATAAATATCACTTCACATAATTTAACTCGTAAAGTTATTATGTACTATATATAGAGACATTGTCATACAGACTTAAGAAATAACTAAAAAGTACTACTGTAACATTAGGTCTTCCTTTTCTTCTTTAAAAAAAAATTTCTTTTCTTTTTAGTTTAAATATCCTTAGTATAGTAATTGAATCACCAACAGCTGACTTGTAATTTTTTAACATACAAATTTTTAGTTTAACATTTTTTCTTATGGAATTAATAAATAAAAGAGAAAGAAATTAAATTAATTAATTAGTATGATGTTCTTAACTGTAAAACATTGATGTTCTTAAATGTAAAGGAAAAACAGAGGCATTTTTCTCTGTAATTAAAGAGTGTCCACCCTAAACAAACATTTAAAGCACCCCAAATTAATTAAAATTTAATATAGTAAACAAACTTTTATGATGAAAAAATACCAATTTGTAAAAATTTTACTAAACTTAATTATTATTTATAGTTGCCAAATATGCATGCATTCTAAAAAATATAGATGTCATCATTTTCTTAATTTGTTTTTCAATTCTTTCATCAAGTGATTTTTTACCTTCTTCAAAATATGCTACCATTTCCTCTCTTAGGCTATGCTCTTCTTGAAGTTGAGTCTCAACCTCTTTTAATTTCATTTCCATAGTCTGACACTTTTCACATTCATCTGCTAATTATTTATGTAAGTATGTTGCTAATTGTTTATGTAAACCTGTATCATATCTTCTCTTGTTTGGTTGAATGTTGGCACCAAGACCACAATAATATCCTAATCGTTCTCCAACAATTGATTGAAAACTTCATTAGCAATTTGATCTTTATTGGTCTCGACATTTATGTCTCCCAACTTTTTCAAAGTGGCTTCTTGAACCCTCATCTATCAACCATAAAAATAAAATCATAATTATAATTTAAGTTAAAGAATAATAAATTATTATAATTTATAATTCACATAAAAAGCGTACATGTATACTTCATCTATCCATACTCCATTTTTGTATGAGTTATTTACCACAAATCTTAAAAATTAGTCTCCTTTTGAATTTTCAGATCTCTCTAAAAAAATATTGAATAGACAATTGATAATAAAAACAAATAAACTATGCAATTAATAATGTATAATAAATATATTTATAACTATATACTTAACTTATATTTATTCTTAATATATGAAATTTAATTTATTAAAAAAATTATAAAATTACCTTTTCAAAACTAACAGTCTGAAATGATTTTCTTCTACATGTATAATTAATAACTTGATTTGATTTATTTACTTTGATTCTCCTGCTAATTTCCTGAAAATTATAAGAATAAAATATAATTATAACTTTTACATTTATAGTTAATAAACTATTTAAGTGTATTTAGAGTTTAGTATATATATATATATATATATATATATATATATATATATATATATATATATATATAACCTAAACATACCTTGAGATCAGGATTTGAAAAATAATTTACTAAATATTTCCAATTTTTACCACTCAATTTACGCTCAAACTATTTCGTTTGTTTCAACTGTTTGAATTTGAAATGTTGGTGATGACTACGTATATTATTCGATAAATTCTTTTACCATGTCAAGAATAACTTCAACGTATTTTATAAGTTTTGTTCTTATAGACGGCTTCTTTCTTTTTCTTTCTTTCTGATAATATATTGTCATCTTGCCTCTTGGAAAAGGGTGGTCGGACAAATGAGGGCAATCGGAGGAAAAAATTCCAATGCAGTACGTACACAATATTACTGTGGAAACGAGATGAATCTGGTCCAACAGAAATCACCTATAAATTAAAGTGATTATGCTAATTTCTGCCTTAAAATATTTACATTTGTCATACCTTAAAAAAAAGTAAATAAAGATGTTAAAATAAATCTTCTCATGCAAATTCTATTTTATTCCCCCTCAATTAATCATTAGAATTCTTTTTTTTTTGGGCAATTAAAATTCTTGTGATTTCAATATTCTATTCTTTTGCTGCAAATTTTATTGTATTCCACCTCAATTCTTTTTTTTATGGGCAATTAATCATTAGAATTCTTATGATTTCAATATTGGTTAATATGACTTATTATGGAATATATACATATATATATATATATATATATATATATATATATATATATATATATAAAAATCTTGTAGGTTATTGTTGCTGCGGTTAAATACCAAATATTACTATTATTGATATATCTGTCGTCTGTCTCAAATATTGCAATTAATTAAAAATGTTATTTTACACAGTCACTATTGTCATTGTAAAAAAACCTTTAATTTTTTTTATTTTATTTATGATAAGCGTGTAAACTATTTAAAAATTAAGTAAAGATAATGACACAATTAAAAAATTGATGATTAATATAAATTAAATATTAATATTATACTAAGCGTAAAGAATTTATACTATCAATTAATAAAATAACATAATATTTTAAGTATAACTTTTAAAATAATTATCACAAAATTTAATGATTTTTAATAATATAATAATGAAGTATTGGTTATCAATATAAAAAACATTCATATTATAAATTTGTTCCAATTAATATTGTCTTAATGTTCTAAATAAATAGGAATAGAATAATATCTAAATAAAACTGAACAAATAAAAGAAATGAGTGTGGAGTGCATGTTTGAGCAAGGTTTCATCATTTCAAGTGTTTTATTCCATATATGATTTTGTTTTATTTTTATACTAAGGATGCTTTTAGTTAATAGTTAGAGTATAATGAATTATAGTAATTTTTTAGTTATGTCTTTATTATTATTTTCAAATAGATATTTGAATTTCTATTTGATTTTCAAGTAGTTCTTTCTGTCTATTAATTGCTAGTAGTTTGTTGATAAAAATTAATGATGGAAACCTTATAAAAACACATAATAGTTTAAGTATAATTCTCTTCAAACTTTTATAATATTCTTCTTAAACCACTACAAGCTATTCATGAATTAATTATTGTTATATTTGCATGTCTATATATACTAAATATTTTCATTTGTCTAGTTAGTATATTTTGACATCTCCTAGTTAATATATATGCAGACCTCTATAGGTTTTTCACTCAACATTTTCATTTTTGCAAGATCAATGCTTTCTCTTACAATGATCTTGTTGCAGACTCAAATAACTAACTCACTTGTACTTACCAAATCACACTCCAGAAACGCCAGCTTCTTAGCTACATTTCTTGTTTTTCCTTATAGGTTCTGTTTGGATAATTCTAATACGTTTTTTCTTATTGCAATCCTCCATGGCGTTACACAAAACTATAGAAGGTTTATCCACATGTAAGAGAAAGCTAGTGGTTATTTATTTATGAAGAAATAAATGAATTGATGGTTCTATATTTTGTATATATTTATAAAAAAAGTGATATTTTTATGATTTTAATTTATTTTTATATTAATTGGTAGGTTGATGAATTATTTAGAGCATTTACAATAGATAGTCATAGAAGCAATACATTTTGTTACTTCTACTGTAGTTCGTTTAAACACATAACTTATTTTCATTCTTTCCAATACAAACAACTTTAAACACAATTTTTATAATTGTAGTAACTCTTCAACATTCCTTCCAATAAGTCCCCATAAAAACCTTAAATCATTATATTTTATCAATAACTTATTTATTAATTTATAATTATCTTAAACTTATAAATTAATTAAAGTTTAAAAATTAATAAATTATTTAGACTATTTTTTCGTGTAATAGAAAATAAAAATAAAAACGTAATTAAATTATAATTTATTTTAAATGATTAAAATAACTAATATCACACAAATAATACAACATAAAATATAGTAATTAAAATATAAAAATTTAATTAAAACAATAGCTAATAGTTATTAAAAAATATTTTTAAATTATAAAAGTTTTTTTAAAGTGATAAGCGAAAGCTCTCATTGCTTCAGCATATCAGATGCTTCCCCAAGCTTCCTAATGTGGATGCTCTTATCACCTTTTAATTAGATTGTTGAACTATTTATTTAATCGAGTCCTTAAACTAATTATATTTGTTTACATACTACTTGGTGAATTTTATCAACAAAACTACCTAAAAATCTAATGGCAGTTGCATGATTCAATTAAAAAAATTAAAATTTAAAAATAAATTAAAATAGTTCAAGTTTCTAATTAAAAATTTTAAATAACTCAGAGTTCTATATAATAATTTGTTATGTTTTATCCTCATAATAAAATTCTTTTCATATACACAAATATGAGAATCAAATTCAAATTAATATACTTATGAAATTCAACTATGTAATATGTATTTAATTATGCTGGTTTTTGTCATTAATATTTTATATTTGAATGAAGTTGAGATGATATTTTTTCCTATCCAATAAAAAGAACGAAAATGACGGGCTGTTATAGCTTTCAACGAGCAACTGAGATGGCATACTTATTTCATACTTGAATAGCTAAATATATTTAAAATTTGTAGAAGTTATGTAAAGTTTTTGTTCTTCTTTTGTAGCTATAGAACATTACAATGGATAGGAAGAATGATGATACAGAAATATTTAGCAAGAAATATGCTCAAAAAATGCCAAAATTTAGGTTCTAATACAGCTACTAGTAGGTCCCACGTCATTGAATTTATCTGTGTAAGAGAGACCAAGCCATCCTGGCCTAACAATTCGGTGGGAAATAGAAATTATTAGTTGATCTTATAATTGGACACTTACTATTTGTGTATGTGTATCTATTTCTACACTATCCGTTTAAGCCTTAAGAAGTAGAATTTTTTCACACGTGATAAGATTTGCATTAAATAACTTGCCAAGAATATAGATATGTAAACTGAAGGCAACAGAGTTAAAGAGTTGAAATTTCCAAAAAATGAATATGAACGGTAGTTAATTACTTTTGCCATAGAAAACCCATTATGGTAAGGGGGGGGACAAAAAGCATTTGGGTCACCCATTATGGAAAGAAGAAAATAAAAAAGGGTATAAAAAATTGTAATCAGGCATCAGAATTGCTAATTCAAGTGGTAATGTAACCAAAACTAAGTAGTGAATAAGCATAGTGTGTCTCTGGCATTTACGTTGTTGATTGCGAAAATAATTGGGTAGGGTCGCTCTCAAAAGGTCATGGCTCTCGTGTGGCATTCATTTTCATTCTCATTTCTCTTTTGTACTTGTTATTATTTGATGCAAAGAAAGACCAAAAAGACGGCGAGACCCACTCTTTTTTTCTTTCTCTATATATAGCCCATGATGATAATAATCATACAAATTTGATTAACATCCTTTTTTTTTATTTATTTATTTATTGATTCATTTAACTTAAAGGATTTAGAGGCTGACATAATGCGCACGTCCTTAATCCCCTTGCCCCACCCACCACCCCTTCAATGTTTATTGTTTGGCAATTGGCACCCCTTCTCCTAATAACACCACCCACCTAGTCCTTTCATGTAGGACCCTCCAACTCTTCAATTATTTTATGCGCGTGCTTGTGCACGTGTGGTGTCCTTTCATTATTCATCCTTCTCTTAATTGCACCATACCACAATTAATTAGCATCATCAAACACAATTATTATTATTATGCGTCGCATTAATTTCACCGTCAAACAAAAATAAAAACGGCTTCCTGTTACTGTTAACCTACCTATGCTAACACTTACAACTTTGGCCAACGTGTCGGTAACCATGCAGTCAAAGCTACCTATGGACTATGGTCGATACAATTCTGTTATTTGTCCACGTAATCATACTGGACAGGAGCACGTGTTCATCGCACCTTCAGGTCCCTCCACATCATAATCCTCACTTTCATCATCATCATCAATTTTTCCCCCCTTTTTTTTCTACTATTTTGTTTCTTATTTTCCCTTTTTTCTTTTCTTTCGTAAAACTACCCAAACCTTTTTTCCCCATTTTCAGTGCCCATTTATTCATGCAGAGGCGAGACCCATCAATTTGGGCCCCACTTGTGTGCACGGACTCTTTAGATTGCAAGATAGTGAGTAATTTCTTTTTTCATTTTGCTGAGTGACACAATTTCACAGACACGTCAACCTCATTTAACTGCAAACTATATTTGGTCATTTGCCTACCTATCCATATATTAAGATTTATTAACTACGTTTTTTACGGAACTTTTTTACTAATTATTTTAATCTCAAGAACATTTCAGAAGACCATATAAGAAACCGAAATTTTTATCTTAAAAAATATTAAATTTATATAGAATATCTGGATCCTCGGATTGACAGACACGTCATCATTCAACGACAAACTTTTTAGTCACTTGCCTTGCCTACTCATCAATACTATTAAACTACACTTTAACCCCCTCCCCTCAAAAAAGTATTCAACTATGATTATCTTTCGATTATTTTTAAACGGAACGTTTATCATACCTTGAAAATAACATTTAAGAAGATAATAAATATAAATCATTCTTATCTCAGGAACATTTAAGAACACAATAGAAAAAGACATTTTATCTTATTTAAGAACACTTAAGAAGACAATAAAAATAAATAACTTATCTCAAGAACATTTAGCAAGACAGTAGAAAAAGAAGTTTTTATCTTAATTAAGAACATTTAAGAAGATATTTATCTAAAAAAAAATTAACAAGGAAATAAAAGAGAAATATTTTTTTCCATTTCACAATCAAATTTTTTATTTAATCTAATATGAAATTAGTTGACGTATGAAATTGAACATAACGTACATGATAGGTTTATACTTTTGTTTTTATCAGAGAGCGTAACATAATAGTGAATAAATAGAGAATATGGGTTTAAAATATAGAATATTCGAACTAAATAACCTAAAAAAGGGCAAATAATGTTATAAAAATAATAAACATAAAAAGCAACGTGATTGAGTGTAATGTTTACGAATATTATTAATAAAGATAAAATGTGAAATGACAGAAATAAAAATATATGAAGAATTATACAGTTTATTGTAAAAGGAGTGGGACGTGGGATGTGTTGGCACTTGGCAGAAAGAAAAGGTAAGAGAGAGAGAGAGGGGAGGGTGAGGATAGTAAAACTAAAACCTGGCGAGTATGCTGTTACGGAAGCGAGGAGAGAGTGGAGAAACTGAAGTGAAGGCGATAAATTTTGTTGTCGTTAGCACAGATTCACTTTTTCTTTCATTTTTCATTTGCTGAGACAACATATCCAAGTAACTGTAAAAACTGATTACTCTGCCTTTTTCAGGAATTCCTGTATCCCGTCCCTTTTCTACCTCTGCCACTACCCCCCCTTTAGACACCAAATACATAATATAATTCATTTTCTATTCAATAACTCATACTTTTCTAATTAATTATCGTTACAAAAATCATATCTATTCAAATAAACCCCCGACAAACTCATACCACTATTTACTTCGTTATATTATAGTGATTTCATTTTCTAAAACATGCATGCATTTCATTTTAGAGAATTGAAATATCTTTTTCGATATACCAACCTTGTCCAATAAATACATATAATCATAAAGTAGTAGTTAACCATTTTTCGCTCATAACTGATGTCGAAACTTAACATGGCGGCTTTATTTATAAAACACACTCAAAAAATAAAAATAAGGACTACGTTATCTGAATTTCAAATAAATATTTTTTATAAATAAATATGATTTATTTTTAAAATAAACAGAAAATTGGTTTTAAATGGAAGTAATTTACACATACTAAGAAAATAAAAATTTGCTTATTTTATTAAAAAAACATTTTTGGAACAGATAAATTTTAGCAAACAGCTTCAAAAACTAATTAAGAAGTTGTCAAAAGAGGAAGAAATTCTAACGAAACATTTTCATACACATTTATGATTTTTAATTTTATAGTTTTCAAATTAACTTGTATTAAGATCATGTTTAATGAGTAAAGTTTAAGATAACAATTTTGGATATTTCATAGAATATTAAATATTTTTTATTTTTGTAATGTATTTCAACTTTAAGATATTTATACACAATTTTTTTTGTAATTGATAAAAAATAAAAAACTTACATTTTAAGTATTCACAATTCTGTTGCATAATCATGTTAATTTAATTGTAGATCCAAAACACATTTTAGATTGAGAACTAATAGGACTAACTGATAGATTTTATGCATAGTAACATAGGATATGATTTATTAGTCATTTTTGAGTATGAAATTGTGATTCAAGTAATTTTTCTAATTTTATAAATCGAGGGATTAAGAGTAAAATTGAAAAAAAAAAAAATAGGTCTATTATTCTAGGGATAGATAGTAAGATTAAAATTATTACTTTAAATTTATTTATTACATGATAGCGAGAATTGGTGAAGTAAAACCTTACTAATAGTGTCAACTATTTGTTACTTTATATTCCACGTGACAGTTGTTTGATATATTACCTTTTAATTTAATGTTTAATTTTTTACAATTTTTACACAAAACTCAAAGTCTTGGAAATTTAGTTTATTTGATTATTGCATAATTCTGTAAAGGAGATAACTTGAAATTGTTTTAACCGATATAAATTGTTTTTGTTGCAATTTTTATTCAACAATTATAATGATTCTTTTTAGATTTAATTAACTTTTTTATACTTTTTTTTTTAATTTTGTTTTTTTTCCTTTGAAATGTTTTCTTTTATTTTTAGTATCTAATAATCCTTTTACAAATAGTTTTTATTGTTAATACAACATTGTTAAGTTATGTGACAAATAGATTGTCACGTCATCATATTCACTTCATCAAATTAGTGTAGACTTAAATGTCTATGAAATGTCACATGACTTTTTAAATTTTTTTAAGCTTAATTAACTTTTGGTTCTAATATTTTTTTTAACATTTTATTTTGGTCCCTATTAAAATATTTTTTATTTTCAATCTCTAATATATTTTTTTACAAATAGTTTCTGCTAAAAAAATGTTAAATGATGATGTGACAAACTAAAATCATATAATCATGGCAACTTCATCAAATTAGTACTAGCACAAACTGGTCAGGTGCTAAGATGTTTTACTCTAGTTTTGAATCTTCAAAAACGATTGTAAAGTAACACATAAATTGCTACTTAAAAAAATTTAGAAAGTCATGTGATGCATAGTAAATAATTGGGCCAACACTAATTTGATGAAGTGGGCATGATATGTTACAATCACACGTAGTCACTTAAAGGTTTTTTCGTTAATAAGGACTATTTGTAATAAATATATTAGGGATTGAAAATAAAAAAAAACATTTTAATAAGGGAAAAAAACAAAATGTAAATAAAAAGGGACCAAGAAGTTAATTAAACCTAAAAAACAATTAAAAACCATATGATGCCTCAAACATTTATGTTAACACTAATTTAATGGAGTAGATATAATGACATGGTAGTTTCTTTGGGACATTATCACTTAACGGTTTTTTGTTAACAATAAAGACTATAAAAAAATTATTAGGGATTAGAAATAAAAAAAAGACAAATGAAAAAAAGTTGAGCACCAAAAAGTTAATTAAGATTGTATTTTGATAAAAAATAATTAGTATAAATTTAGAAAAAAGACCTTTGATAGAGCTAATTAAAATTAATAAGTCAAATTATTTTTTAACGCTTAAAAAATAATTAATATTAAATTTCTTTTTTTTGTAAGGACCTAAAGTAAGAACTTTAATAGCCTCTTGCTTAGGTTGGCCCTGGAGTTTCTTCCATTGATCTTAGAGAGAAATATCTTTCTATTACATTAAGGTGTTTAAAGACCTAACCATATCAACCTTGATAAGAATTGATTCTAACAATGACTGTGTGGATTAACTAGCATACGATTGTTCTATTTCAACCACTAATTTGAAGTTCAATAGATAGATGTGCAATTAGGCATGACAAAATAAAAATGTATCTAAATCCTACGGATAACCACCAAAATACCCTTAAGTGAGACGCGTAAATACTTGCAATTTGAGCATTTTGTGACAGGTTTAGACCAATAAAATTATGCGAATATGAGTACAATGACACCTAACCCGCCCCTCACTAATATACATTTGACGTATCTAGTGAGAAAAAAGTAATTTTATGTGAGAGTGAGAGGGTTTATTGTTAGCCAGTAGACATATTATACGATTCAAATTAAAACAATCAACTTAAAGATATCATACATCTCTATCATCAAAACTTACTATCTTTGTCATCACCACCACCACTACCAACACCTCTGATGTTGTCATCACCATGATTGCCGCCACCAACACTACTGCCAATGGTGGCAGTGGTGGTAATGATGGTAAGTACAATAAATGAGATATGCGATATCTTTAAGTGAATTATTTAATTTGGATTGTATATTTTGATCTAGTGACTAAAATTTATATATATGGCATATCACATGAGAATAATGTTCTTATGTGATAATATTTTTATCCATCCAGATTTAAATAAAGAGTTGAGATTAAAACAACTCACTTAAATATATCATATATCTTCTTTATTGTATCACTACTACCTTCTATATTGTACCCCTTTATCACCCTACCATCATCACCACCGCCACCTCCCTCACTGTCACCGTCACCATCATTACCATTGTCATTGTCACTAGTGATGTCGTCGTCACCCCATTGTCACTGCCATTGGTGGTGGTGACGGTGGCGGCAACAACAACAATGGTAGTGGTTACGGTGGCAACATCGATGATAGTTGTAAAGAGGGTGGTAGTGATGGTACAGTGAAGGAGGTGGTGATATGGTGAGGAAGGCACATGATCTCTTTAAGAAAGTTGTTTTAATTTCAACCTTTTATTTATATATGGATGACTACAAAATATTCTCATATAAAAACTTCATCCTCATCCTTCATTTTCTTAAAATCTAATGGTTGAAATTAATTACTTATTACAACCATTAGATTTCAAGAAAATGTATGGATAAGATGAAAAGTAAGTCTTTTATACTTACTCTTGAGTAAGTGGATCCCCTCTTATAGATATATATATACACACACACGAGGACAACTCAGGTGAGATAAAGGGTTACGGTGAGAAATGAAAAAATATAATAATAACTATAGGATTTCAATAAACAGTTCAAATTGAATAGTTAATTAAACAATCTCACATAGTTCTCTCACACAGAATCTTTTCTCACAAACCAAATCTTTGTTTGGTGCACTGCTCTCTCTTGTCAGCCTTGAGCATCCTCTGCAAGATCACCACAACCAACATTAGTATCATTATAACTATGATGATGGCAGTGGTGGTGACAGTATTGACGATAATAACAGTAATATCAACGACGTATATTGAGGGTGGTAGCAATGGTGGTGGTGGCAGCTATGGTGGCGACACACCAAATCACCACTACCACCTTTGTCACCATCACCCCTACCGCTATTATCACCACCCTTATCGTTGTTGCTACTATTGTCAATACCAACACAGTAATTGTCAATGTCGTCAAAACTACCACTATTATGTTTTCTCATTTCTCACCATAACTCTTTTTTTCACCTAAGTCGTTCTCATATATTATATATATATATATATATATATATATATATATATATATATATATATATATAGTTTTGATTGTATTATTTATTTAGCTTATTTCATAGGATTAAATTTAATGATACTTATTACATTGTTTATTAAAAACAATAAAAATTAAATACTTTATTACTTTTAATAAAAAATAAAAATGAAGATTAACATTATTAACTATATTATTCCTACTCAATTCCAACATAATTCATTTTTGCGAATATTGAATTAGTGACTACATAATCCATATTAGTCTTAAAAAGAGAGAGCCCGTTCCGTTACATATTGACTGAGTGCTTGAACTTAATTATTAATAAGTGACAACAATGGCTGTCCTCTAACTCAATATATTCCAACCTAATACATGCTACATGCTATAGTTGGTCAATTAAAAAAATAAATTCAATTTTGGCTTATATAGTGATACCTAAGCCTGATGAATGTTTAATTTTTAGAACTTTAATAGGTTTTTGACTGCGTTATTTAGTTTTGATCGAGCTAAAAAAAAGGTGCATGTTTAATTCAAACTTAAAATATAAAGCTCAAATAATATATTTCATCATCTATTCTTGAATTGCATCATTAAAGAGAAAAAAAATATTAATAATTTATCCCTACTTATGTTTTTGTCATAAAATAACTTATTCATCATTTATATTTTCCTTTGTAGGGAGCATATTTTTAATTTAAGCTGTTATCTATACTTTTTTAAGCATCGAAGAGCATATTGTTTCCTCCAAAAAAGTTATCTTATTGTTTGTATGTGAGTATTAAAAAATAATTTATTTTGTATGTTTACACGTTTGGATGGTTCAATCTTTTTAGATTTTTTTATTCAACACACAATTTTGTTAACGTATATATTCTTTGGTAGAAGCAAATAAACATTTGGGGATATTTAGCAAATGTTAAGTGGAATAGACATCACTTGAATGATATTTTCATAAATGAGATAGATTTCTTCACAACGTTACTTCTCGCTCGTTCTTGTGTTGCATACGGTCAAAAATAATTTTATATTAACGAATTACATCATCGTGCTTGTGCTTCATAACATAAGACTCTTTGGTTTTCTTTATCAAAATCTATTATTCATGATAAAATGGTAAAATACGTTTTTTTGTCGATACTTTAAAGCTAGAGTTTACTCCATCCATTTTTTTTTTATTTTCATTTTTTGTCTTTCTAATTTTTCAATGTATTATTTCTAGCTCTTCAAGTACTATTTAAACCAAAATTTTGTCTCTTTATATTACTATCGAAATCACTTGGATGATAAAAAAATGTGCATTTCATAAATAAAGGGATGAAAAATATAGACAAAAAAAATTGACAGAATAAAATTTTATTTTTATAATTTTAGGGGATAAAAACATTTTTACCCTAATAAAATTAAGGGATGCTCAATTAAATTCTTATAATTTGTCACTTTTCGTTTGGATTTAGTAGCACTTTTTTTTGTAGAGATTTAATAGCACATGTGTTGCTTATTCTAAAGATTTCTCACTAACAATGTTACGATCATTAATGAAGCAATGTCTAATTTTTCATTTATATTGTTGTTCTGGAATATTTTAGGTATCTTTGAATCATATCATTAACCTCATACTGCTCGAGACTCTTTCATTTTCATTTCGATTTCACTCATATGTTATAAATACAATAGATTTGATTCCATTGAATATTTCTTCCACCTTTTGTTTTTTATTTCTTTTGCACAACGGAACCTATAACATTTTCTTTGTTCTGAATTGAAGTTGTTTGCTTTGTATCCGTTTTGTAATCATTCAAAAGTCAGTTGGGATGTTTTCCTTTTAATCATTTAAATGCTTGAATGCAATTATAGAACTATGCGCACATGTTTAGACGGTTCGATCTTTCCAAAATTTCACCCGTGTAACATGCGCAATTTAGTAAGCTTGTTCATCTATAGATTAAAAAAACTAGCTGGAATATGTAACAGGTAACAAGGATATCAAAATTCATGTGAATGACCATCTTTTCATAAATGAGTTTCACTCATGCAACATGTTCATTTTTGTTACACTGACTTCAATAAATTCAATAAATGAGTTTCACTCATGCAACATGTTCATTTATAATCTTAGAATAAAAGAAATATTTTAAAACATTTATATATGATATATATATAAGGGTTTAATTGGTATATATGGTTAGTGTAAAGATTTTTACATTGATATTCAATTACAACCTTTTATTCATAGTAATTTATTGACTTTATTCATTACTACTTTAAAAGTCACATGAATGAATGAAAAATCATGATTGAATGTCATTGTAATATTGACTGTATATACTAATTAAACTCTATATATAATTGTTCTGTTATCTATATTGTTAAGAAAAATTATCTATATTATTAATAAAAAAAACTACTCCTTTTTCTATTCACATTTTAATAGACAATTATACTCTTTAATTATAATTGTAGCTAACATGTTAATACACAAAAAAAATATATTGTAACTATGTATAGACATATGGTCTTTCTCGAAAATGTCACTTTTTCTAATCAAAATTTATACAACAAAAATGTAAGTACATAAGTACAACAAAACTTATGTTTTTTAATGTTGGTATTTTCGCTAGTCATTATAAAAGAAAAATCTATTTTAGTATTTTTTTATTTGAACATTTTTATCTCATGCTATTTGTTTAACTTTCAACTCTCTAAAAGTAATTTTCTCATATTTAATTTTTTTCAGAAACTTTAGTATTTTTAATATTAAATATAATTAATTTTAAATTTTACATAAGCATTGGGGTGCTTTTTTACCTAATATTTTATAAGGGATTTACAGTCAAAACTATTCAGACTTGTTAATTAAAATCTTTATAAAGATTTGTTTAGTAGAAAAGAAAAAGTTACAAATAATTGACAAACTAAAAACTCTTACATAGTTATATTCAAATTAAATCTGATATCTATATTTTTAAACAAACACACTAGTCACATGATTAACATTTGATAATGATAATTTTGTTCTTTCTTAACTTGTTTAGTTATATCCATGGGTGTGTTAATATTATTTTGAAACAACTTGATTTTAAAATGGTTAAACATAGTTTTTGTTTTTGATAAATGACGTGATTTTTGTTGGGTTACTCAATAATTTTTTTAATTTTTTGGTCTTATAATTTTTTTTCTTCTGTCATCAAAATATGTTAAAGGAGTTATTTGAAAAAGATTTAGATAGCATTTGATATTAAGGACAAAAAAATTGTTCATTACTAAAATAAAATTTTGTTGTTTGTTAGACACCAATAACATATATAATTATTTTAAAATTAAAATTTAGTATTAGTTTACATAAAACTATATACATGTACAAGATTTAGTTAATTTATAAAATTTTATCTTATTTTAATTTATTATAATATTTTCACCGAAAAAAGCATTAATTAATGCTCTATAGTAACATTATAAGTAACTGCTTATAGAAAAGAACATTATAAGTTATGATTCGTGTATTGAAAAAAAAGTCTTAATTACTTAACTAGGATAAAACTGAAACAATTACATATTGAGATTATGAAATAACCGAAATTTTGAATAAAAAAGCTAAGATTATAGACATATACTGACATAACTCTCATGAAAGAGGTAATAATAGAAAGTTTTTTTTTTTTTTTGTTTAGTTGAGATGCTTAAAATATAATGTTAGGATTTTAATTATACCGTTGGTCTTAATCCGTTTTAAAATGAATGTCTATTCACCAAGAAAACATTAGTTAATAGTTGTAGATTAAGCTGCATTTATTTGATAGATGACTTTGTGTTATTAAAATAATCATTAATCATTAATATTCTTTTTTATAGTTAGTTAATTATTTATTTAGGTAGTTAAAATTTTAATACATTAATAATTTAAATAAGAATATAATCTTAAAAATATAAAATAATTATTCACATAATTTATAAATATTAAAACAATTATAATTTTGAAAATAGGAGTAAACACTTTATCTTTTCAATTGATTCCAGAGTTATTGTAGAGAATAGTTATTTAAAAGAAAATATGATTATTGGTTGAGGTATTGGGTTTTAATGATAGTACTAGTATATTAATTGTGTTTCTCATTTACTAGAGAGTGTTACTGTTTGTACAAAGAAGAAGGAAGGAGGGGATGGCATTGATAATTATGAATTTGAAGTTGATATGCGAAAATAGAGTGTGGAAAAAGGGAAAAAAAAAACAGGAAACATAGATAAAAGAGATTAACGAACAGGGAGTGTCACATGGCATGTGAGTAACAGCTGTGTCCACTCTTCCAGTTGATAAATACCCTTCTTACCTTCCTTACTAGGACTTTTGACTCTCCCTTTCTCTCTCTTTCTACAGTATTGATACTTGATATCATATCATATCATACACACACACTCTCTCTCTCTCTGTGTGAAGTCTGAACAGAGCTTGCTTGCTTGTGTGCTCTGAGCTCTTTGTTTGTAGCTCTAATGGCACCCTAAACAGAAAAGCAGCCGTCTGAGAGTAACAACAGACAGAAACGAGCTCGCAGTGAGTATCCTTCCCGTCTCCGAAAAATGAAGGCCCTGTACAGAACATCTCTGCTCGTCCTACTCCTCCTCTTATCCCTCATCTTTGCACGTGCATCGTCGTCTTCTTCTTCTTCTTATGTTCCCAACATTATTCAGCAACTCATCAAGTTCAAAGCCTCTCTCCCCAACCCGTCCGTGCTCCCGAACTGGATCCCCAACCAAAGCCCATGTCTATTCACAGGTATCACCTGCAACGAAAGCCACATAACTTCCATAGACCTGAGCTGGATCCCTCTGGGAACTAATTTGTCCGTCATGGCCACGTACCTCCTGAGCCTGGAGCACCTGGAGTCCCTGACCCTGAAATCGACGAACCTCACCGGTCCCGGCAGCATTCCTCACAGCCACTCGAGGTGCGCCTCGACATTAACCTTGTTAGATCTATCGCTAAACGGTCTGTCCGGTTCCCTGAGCGACATGTCCTTTCTGGCCTCATGCCCCAACCTGCAGTCCCTGAACCTCTCCAGCAACCTCCTGGACTTGGAGGGCTCCCCGGCCCGGTGGCAGCTGAACCTAGGCGTGGCTGACCTCTCGTACAACAAGTTTTCCGGGCCGGGGCTCCTCCCCTGGGTCCTGAACCGGGACATGAAACACCTGGCGTTGAAAGGTAACAAAATAACAGGGGAAGCTGACTTCTCCGGTTCCCCTTCTCTCCAGTACTTGGACCTCTCCTCCAACAACTTCTCCGTCTCCATTCCTTCCTTCGGCGACTGCTCCTCACTGGAATACTTGGACATCTCTGCCAACAACTACATGGGCGACATTGCACGCACCCTCTCTCCCTGCAACTCCCTCGTTTACCTGAACCTCTCAAGCAACCAGTTCTCCGGTCCTCTTCCCTCCCTCCCCTCCGGTTCCCTCCAGTACGTCTACCTTGCCTCCAACCACTTCCACGGCCTCATTCCCCCCTCCCTCCCCGACCTCTGCTCCACTCTCCTCCAACTCGATCTCTCCTCCAACAACCTCACCGGTCCCCTCCCTGACTCCTTCTCCTCCTGCACCTCCCTCCACTCCTTCGACATCTCCTCCAATCTCTTCTCCGGCCCCTTTCCCATCCACCTTCTCACCCAAATGACCAGCCTCAAGGTGCTTTCCCTCTCCTTCAACGACTTCCTCGGTTTTCTCCCCGACTCCCTCTCCAAGCTTTCCACTTTGGAGCTCCTTGATCTCAGTTCCAACAACTTCACCGGACCTATCCCCTCCACCCTCTGCACTACTAACTTGAAGGAACTTTACCTCCAGAATAACCTCTTCACCGGTTTCATTCCTCCCACTCTCAGCAACTGTTCCAACCTTGTTGCCTTGGACTTGAGTTTCAACTTCCTCCGCGGCACCATCCCTCCCTCCCTAGGCTCTCTCTCCAAGCTTCGAGACTTAATCATCTGGCTCAACCAGCTCCACGGCGAGATTCCTCCTGACCTCATGTACCTCAACAACCTCGAGAACTTGATCCTCGACTTCAACGACTTGACCGGCACCATTCCCTCTGGCCTCGTTAACTGCACCAAGTTGAATTGGATCTCCCTCTCCAACAACAGGCTCAGCGGCCAGATTCCCCCCTGGATTGGCAAGCTTTCTAATCTTGCCATTCTCAAGCTCAGCAATAACTCTTTCTCCGGCCCTATTCCCCCCGAGCTCGGCGATTGTACCAGCCTCATATGGTTGGATCTCAATACCAATTCCCTCACCGGCCCCGTTCCTCCCCAGCTCTTCAAGCAGTCCGGCAAGATCGCCGTCAATTTCATCAGTGGCAAGACCTATGTCTATATTAAAAACGATGGTAGTAAAGAGTGCCACGGTGCCGGCAACTTGCTCGAGTTTGCCGGGATCAGTCAGCAGCAGCTCAACAGGATTTCCACCAGGAACCCCTGCAATTTCACCAGGGTTTACGGAGGTAAGTTGCAGCCAACGTTTAACCACAATGGTTCTATGATTTTTCTGGATATCTCCCACAACATGCTGTCTGGGAGTATTCCCAAGGAAATTGGTGCCATGTACTATTTGTACATTCTTAATTTGGGCCACAATAATGTGTCCGGGAGCATTCCTCAGGAGCTTGGCAAGATGAAGAATCTCAACATCCTTGATCTCTCCAACAATAGGCTCCAGGGCCAGATTCCCCAGTCCCTCACCGGCCTTTCTCTCCTCACCGAGATCGACTTGTCCAACAACTTGCTTTCCGGGACCATTCCCGAGTCCGGTCAATTTGACACTTTCCCTGCTACACGGTTTCAGAACAACTCTGGTCTCTGTGGAGTTCCTCTCTCCCCTTGTGGCTCTGACCTTGCAACCGCTGCGGGTGCCCAACACATGAGGTCTCACAGGAGGCAGGCCTCTCTTGCAGGGAGTGTGGCCATGGGGTTACTCTTCTCCCTCTTCTGTGTCTTTGGTTTGATCATTATTGCCATTGAAACCAGGAAGAGGAGGAAGAAGAAGGCCGGTGCTCTTGAAGCCTATGTTGATGGTAATTCGCATTCCGGTGCCGCCAATGTCAACTGGAAGCACACCAGCACTCGTGAGGCCCTTAGCATAAACCTTGCAACGTTTGAGAATCCTAATCCACTCCGGAGGCTTACCTTTGCGGACCTTTTGGATGCCACCAATGGCTTTCACAACGACTGTCTCATTGGCTCTGGAGGCTTTGGGGACGTGTACAAGGCAGAGTTGAAGGATGGAACAGGAAACGTCGTTGCCATCAAGAAACTCATACATGTTAGTGGACAGGGGGACAGGGAATTCACTGCTGAAATGGAGACCATTGGGAAAATCAAGCACAGGAACCTTGTCCCCCTTCTGGGATACTGCAAGGTTGGGGAAGAGAGGCTCTTGGTATACGAGTACATGAAATATGGAAGCCTGGAGGACGTCCTGCATGATCGGAAGAGAACTGGGATCAAGCTGAACTGGGCAATTAGGAGGAAAATTGCCAATGGAGCTGCTAGGGGATTGGCTTTTCTTCACCACAGCTGTCTCCCTCACATCATTCATAGAGACATGAAGTCGAGCAATGTGTTGATTGATGCAGACCTGGAAGCTAGAGTCTCTGATTTTGGAATGGCTAGGCTTATGAGTGCTATGGATACGCATTTGAGTGTGAGCACACTGGCGGGCACGCCCGGGTATGTTCCTCCTGAGTACTATCAGAGCTTCAGATGCTCCACCAAAGGGGATGTCTACAGTTACGGTGTGGTCTTGCTCGAGTTGCTAACCGGGAAAAGGCCAACGGACTCGGCTGATTTTGGTGATAATAATCTTGTTGGATGGGTTAAACAGCATGCCAAGCTGAAAATAAGTGATATTTTTGACCCGGAGCTCATGAAGGAAGATCCCAATCTGGAGATGGAGCTTTTGCAGCACCTGAAGATTGCGGTTTCCTGTTTGGATGATCGACCTTGGAGGCGTCCAACCATGATCCAGGTCATGGCAATGTTCAAGGAGATTCAGGCGGGATCCGGGATTGATTCTCAGTCAACCATAGCCAACGAAGATGAAGGTTTCAATGCCGTGGAAATGGTAGAGATGAGCATTAAAGAAGCCCCTGAATTGAGCAAGCATTAGGCTACAAATTCCGGAAAATGTCCTGTGGATTCTTTGGGAAATATAGACAAGAAGAGAGAAGGAGGAGATGACGGATTCAGCTCCCCCCTCAAAGTTTTCTCCTTCTTCTTTGCCGCTTCAAATTATTTCAGACAGACATAAGGGAAACGGTTAAAAGGGGAATGAATGCTTTTGATGTATGTAGTCCTTTTATTTTATACATAAAAAAAAAAAGTTGTTTAACTTGTATATAAACAGCTTCAGTTGTTACCATCTGTGTTTTTTCTTAGAATTTTCAAAGTACTTTTCTCATTCAGATATAATCCTGAAAAGGTTCTGTTGAATCTGCGACCCCAGTGATGGCGACTAAGTGGAGGATCTTTTGGCCCTTTCTCTAGGCCGCTTGATTTGTTCTCCCTCATTTGATCAACTGCAACTTTTGCACCATGTAATTTGTCAAAACATGCCATCTAAAACGACTCTAACATCAGCTTTCTTGAAAATAAGAAAAAATTATTTATACCCTACAGTCCCCAAGTTGTGTTCTGAGCCTTCTCACCCTTCTTGTTTTTGTTTGCTAGCTTACCCAGTAGGAAGAGTATCACTCCACTGTGATGTCCATTCAGTATTTTCACTTCAGCTGGCCGTAGATAATTTTGGCCTAATTGAGCATCAATTATCAGGAGTCAATACGCTGTCTGTCTGTCTGTCTGTATTTATCATTCATGTATCTCCGTGCTACTTTCACATCTTCATCTTATTATTATGGATTTATCCTGTTAAAAACAAAAAGGAACAGGTAATCTACTTGAATTAGGACCTACGTAGGTGTCACTACCCGTGTCCTTCCATTGAGTTTGCACGCTTATTGGATCAGCAACCTCAGAATTAATTGCGCTTGATAATCCCCGATTTGCAAGTTGAGAGAAAATTACAAATTTACGATGGACAAATCAAATTGTGCGGACTGCCATTTCCCAAAACAATTTTGTGCGCGTGTGCATGGTGGGGTTTCGTTAGTGTGAACACTGTAAAAGAGGAGTGTATGTGGGAAACGAAGTAAATGTCAGTTGTCAAAAGATGAGAGCATCGGAGGAAGGGACCAAACCTTGACCTATGGAAACTGAGTGCTATGGTAATTATTGTCACAGGATTTAGGATGATTAATAATAGTTCGGACCACACATAAACAGCTTTAAGAAGTTCAACTTTCCCCACGGATAGCAATTTTGGTTGGACCATCTTTGATCAAAGTCCCCAATCTCATAATTGCCAACCTTTTATACGAAACTAGTATTTTCATAATCATCAAGAATCTTCAACTCATCAGTGATTGCTCATTTCCGATTAAGAAAAAAAAAAAAAAGTTAGTAAATGAACCCCTTTTGTCTGTTCTCCATGGATGTCGTGCAATGCACGTGATGGATCATCGATGCGGTAAATTATTACTTTCTCTGCGACTGGGACGATGTGTCCCTCCAGTGGGCACGTATTGGTAAACCTTGTGCCAGAACACTACTATTTATATAATAATCAACTATAAAGAATTGTATGCATTAGACAAAGACAAAAATAATTTTTAATAAACAACCGTACTAATTAGAAGGGTTTTGATTTGAATTTATTAAGCTTAACATGTGCAATTTTAACTTCTGTCCCTTTGTCTCAGAGAAAAACTTTTATGCTATTTCCTTACTTACTAATGTGAGGTAGTACTAGATTTTGAAAGAAAATAAAAAAAAAGAAAACAATGCGTAAAGATGACAAAAATAGGTGGTCACACACGTTACACGATGATGAAAGATTGAAAATAGAACCTGCAGGAAATAGGTTGCATTTAATTTAAATACATTTTGAAGCGTAAAGTAAACCGCACAGGTATTAAATACTAATGTATTAGGATAATTAATGTTATGGTTGTTTCTTCTTTCTTAATAATTTCATTCAAATTTTAATTTGTTTTGTGTTAATAATCTCCTGTCTGTTTCTTGTTCCATTGTCTGGGTTACAACTCTGAACGAGTTGGAAACACTTTAGTCCTCTAATCTGTCATTTGAATTAGAAAATAGCAATGTTATTGTCCTTATGGAAGTACATAAGGTGGTACGTAAGGTAAAATTGGGCATTAATTTTTATTATGTGGATATTCCCCTAAGAATCTTTTATGCATCTTTTACCACCCACTTAACCCGTAAAGCAACAAGGTTAATGAAAAAGTAGGAGTATAAAAATGGAATTATGGCACTTCCAATGAATTTGTTCCTTCTCTGAACTACACGAAACAAATTAAAGGGAAGGCAGAAAAGGAATGAAATTGAAAAATTGAAAGGGAAGCATATGGTTTTGTTTGGGTATGGTTTATTTTAATTTTGTGGTCGATACCATGGTTCCTTGATAGTTCAAATGTAGTTCTACCTACGTTACTGAACCGTATTGTTGAAAGTGTGACGGACAGAGGCATGTACATGGTGATGGAACTGTTTGACCCAAAACTGTAGTATTTGATTTGAGGCATGTGGATGTAGCTTTAGCAACATCGTAGAAGGTGTTGAAAGCCCAACATGGGGTTTAAGAATTAAAGATTCGTGTGGTTCGCACATTCCCAGCCACAGCTATCAGAATGACACGCGCAGGGTAAGTGACACGTGGGCCAATGGACCATCTGGTTCTGTCGGAAAGCTTACCCTGCAGCGTCGCCTTTGCGATACGATGCCATCCCTTTCGGGTCCCTCTTCAATTGACCCCTAACTTTTAAATATTAATCACCATGTGATCATTCCTTAAAATGCTCACTAGTTTCAGTTTACTGTTTATTAATGCAACTTGATGCCATGCTACTGTAATAATTAAATCCTTTCTATAACAACCACTTTCTCCATCCATTAGCTTCTACTACAGATTAATTCAACTTAATCACAAATATTCAATTCACCTCTATGTCTGTCTTTAGGTTCAATATTTAAGTTTTTATTATTTATAGTAATCCTAACTAATTTGAGTTAAATTATCTCCTACACTTACAACATACTTGTACCTTCTATCTCAATAAATGATTTAGCATCTTCATTAAAACAAAAGGAGACGTATATAAAATATTTATTGGCTTTTTTACAAAAAATACAATGGAAAAAAGTTTCATTATTTTATAAAACCAACAATTAAAAATTTGTCCTAAATTAGCATGGGGGGTGTTACGGTAATGAAGACTTCTTCTGGTTTCATTTATTGTTTTAATTTTTAAAATTAACAAATAATTGATGAACTTGAACGATAAGTGATTGATTGAAGTGTATAAAATTGAAGGGAAATGAATGAAATCATATTAAGTGAAACTATACAAAGATTCTGTTTTCTAACGGCTTAATTACTCTAGTCCACCGCCACCTAACTTGTTGCATATCATACTGCACGTCTTTCATTCAATTACACTGTTACATCCTAGGTTACACTCTTGATGTTGGCTGTTCAATTAGTAAAAATTTAATAGTATTTGTTCTTTGACGTAAAAATCTTTAAGAGAATGATATTCTATATATTTATCATTATACTATTACTTAAAGTGATTGGTATACCTGCCAAAGTAGTTTGTTTAAGCAAGTAACCATCAAGTTTTGGACACCATTGTCTGACCCTGTGCGTCAATATCATTAATTTTAAGTGTTGTTTCATTGGACTTTTTTTTATACCATTTTAATTTACTTTTTTTTTTTACTTTTCTAACCTTGCTCTTTGTTGTTTGTTATGCATATTTGACTTGTACTTCACAGAATTTTTATTTTACATGTTTTCTTCCATTTTTCCTTATTCCGATTTTTGTTTTAAACTCTCTTTCTCTCCTATAGACTCTATATTTGTGAGGTAATTGTAGTGAAATCATTTTATTTAAAATATCAATATTGTTTAAGAAAATATATTATTTTATTTTAAAATTCAAGAAAATGCATGAAAGATTTACAATTTTCAATTGTTTAAAAAACTTATTAAGGTGAAGGATGAGTTGTGAATGATGTTAAAAAAAATTGTTATTTGTAACATCTCAAATAATACAAAAAAAATTCACTTTATTACTTATAAATAAATAATCATTTATCACATAATTCATTACCCAGAACATTGAAAGGGAACAACTACTCACAACAACCAACTTATTAGGACAATTAAAAAATCAACATATTAAAATCTAACAAATTGAAATTATGATATACATTGCATTAGCTTGCCAAGCGAGACGAGTCGTCCAACGAGAAACAGGGTTGCTCGCCCAGCAACCACCGTCGCTCAGCGAGGACCCTAAGATACACTGTCCTAGTTAGGGACTTCACTTAGTGAGAAAAGTCGTTAGGCGAAAATCCAATTTAATTCTTAATAGAGAGGAAAATTTGCGCCGAGTGAGACCTCTTGTTGGGCGCAAATCTAATTGATTTCCAAACAGAGACAACTTTGCATTGAGTAAGATCTCTCACTGGGTGCAAAGTTGAAAATATGCTTGGTAGAGGCTAATGCTTGCTGGGCGGAGACTCACCACCCAACGAGACTCTACAGATAACAGAACCTCAACTGTATGTTTTCAACAATAAGATTGCACTATATTCAGTCAACTACTTGCAACATTCTATCATACATATTTACATTCATTTCACATGTAACCAAGTAGAAATACCCATGCAGCCAGTATAAAACCTGTTTCTAGTCACAGTTCACATACATACATGTGTTACATCCTCTTTAAGTATTCTATGGTTTCAACATTAAAACATAACATTGTACAAATCTGAAGCATAACATAATACAAAGTAACTTCACACCGACCCACTAAGCACTCTATACTAGTCAAAATGTAATCTTTTGTCCTTGTTGAGCTATTAGCCTCTTAAATCCAATCTCTCATGTCTATGAGAACTAATACTGTCATCTACTCCCATGCAAAACGTGATAGTCATAGTCAAACACAAAACACATACAAGCAAGGGTAAACTTACAATATCATCAATCAAGGTAAACAAGAAAATTAAGGCCCTATTTGGAAGAACTTATTTACAACTTATTTGAGCTTATCTTATTACATAAGCGCTTATACAAGTGTTTGGATAAATTTATAAAAGCACTTGCAGAGGGTCTATAAGTTGTTTTAAACTTATTTGAATAAGTTATTTAAAGTAGTTTTTTTGAAAAAAACTATTTTAATCTTATTGAAAATTCGTACTTCCTTTAACTCTCACCTCTCACATTTTTTTTGTCTCTCTCATTATTAAAACTTGCTACTGAATCTCTTTTTCTCCCTCCCTCCCTCCCTCCCTCTCTCTCTCAGTCCCTTACTTTCTCTCCCTCCCCTCTCCTTCCCTTTCTATGTCCCTTTTCCTCTTTCCCTCTCTCTCTCTCTTTTTCCCTCTCTCTCTTTACCTCTCTCTCTAAATATCTTTTTCTTCCTCTCTATCTATCTATCTATCTATCTATCTATCTATCTATCTATCTGTCTATCTATCTATCTATCTATCTATCTATATATATATATATATATATATATATATATATATATATATATATATATATATATATATATATATAATACTTTATTTCCATATAAGTGCTTTTATAAATTTATATATCCAAAAACAAATAACATATTGAATTTAAGAGCTTATAGCATAAGCTCTTATTAAATAAACTCTTATATTATAAGCTCTTACAAATGGGGCCTAAATCATTTAACATAAGTGCATATTTCATAACATTTACCACCTACCATTCACACTCATCATCTCTCTAAATACAATCAATCCACTAAACACACACATAATATAATGACTCAATATTTTTCAGAAAACATGCATTGAATTTGGATACCAAGATAGTCCATTTAGACTTAATTTTTCAACTAGTGTCTGGTATCGATTTGATCCATATAGACAACTAGTTAGGCCAGACAATGCTCATTTGATACTTTCAACTGATGTATGACATCCTTAGGACTCACACAGACATTCAACTAACTCTCAATTTGTGTCTAACACCTTCTTGACCATAAGAATACACAGTTGGTATCTGAGTACATTCTTTAAGTGTAACACACTGGGATTACTTCGACTGTTCATATATCCCTAATTCAATGCACTACAATCACGAGTAAATTACCTTCTCGTAACAGCCCCCTATACAGATCACGAATCATCATTTTAGATATTCACCCAATCAATACATATGCTATCTCATATAGCTTAATCACAACAAAACGTTTAAATCGCAGCTTGATATATACTTCACCCATCACAAATTCATTTGAACATTAAAAATATTTAAACATAAACCAATCACACAAAACAACCAATTTCACATATTACTCAATTCATAATCAAAAGTTCCATAAATCAAAATTAAATAACTTTATGACTATCAATTTGTAGTTTCATAAATCAAAATCAACAATAAAGGCTCTCTTACTTATTTATCCCTTACAAAGTTGAATTTGAAGATAGCCAAGAATCCATCCGCAAAAATCACTTAAAACCTAAAAAAATCCCAAAACAAGAGAGATTCTTAAGAAGAAATGAGATTTTAAAGAGAATCTCCCCTCAATAGGAACTATTGAACTAGAAACAAATGGAAAAAGACTCGAGAAATTAGAATCAAACTTACCTATAATAATGAACACTCATAATCAGGAACAATAGAAGAGGTTTCGTTAGAATCCATCACCCCGAAAGGCCACATGCAAGGAGAGAAAGATTTGAGGAAGAAGAGAGAGAGGTGATGAAAAAAGAGAGAAAGGGAGAAGTGAAGAGAGAGAAATGAGAAAGAAAAAAGGAAAACAAAGAGAGATTGAAATTATATTTAACTATTCTGATTTTTTTTCCTCCAATTAAAATTCTAGAGTAATCCTAATATATATATATAGACATTGAACTTATTTCACTAAACTTTATCAATATAATTAACTTCTTAAAACAACACATAATATGGATAATGTCACAATTCATTTCCTCAATTAATTTAGTAATCATTGCCAAAATTTAATTTAATTTAATTTTTTATTTATTTCACATATTTATTATCTATTATTAAAAAAATATTACATTATCTTTATTTTTTTTCTTAGGTATTATCTTTTATTATGTTGTATTTTGGTTATAAATATAAATAAAGTGAAGATAAATAATTATATATTTTTTATCCTAACAAATATCATATCTTATTAAAGAAGTGAAAATCATCAAACAAGTCGAAGCTAATTGTAATAAAACCAAGTTGCATGTTTCGATAAAAGTATCTTGTAACATTTGACAAAAAAAAAATGCCAAAGCTTGTTGTGAAGCGCATGAATAATTATTGAATAAGTAACTATAAAATGTTAATGGAAAGAGGGATTGATGATAAGTAATTTAAATTATTTTAATTTTAAATTTTTAATATATGGTTTAAAATTTAGGTGATAAGGTTAGTCTAATGGTAAAGTAGAGAGATAGGCAGAGGTCGTGAATTCAAATCCTCTACTAATAAAAACTAACACATAATAACTAACATTTAACCTATAATATTTTATTTACATATAAGAATTTCGATAAAAAATATTATGCAAATCACTACTCTAAATAAGAGAGGATTATTACATGAAAAAAAGATTTACGATTTTTCACTTATTCAAAACTTGTCGTGGATAAGAATGGATGGAAATTACATTTAAAAAATATTGTTTTCTCTCTTTTTTTGAAATATTAGCTTTTATTTTATGATTATTTTTTCTGAATAAGAATAAAGATAGAAAATAGAAGATTATATGATTTTTTCCAACAATAATAACATATATATTGTAACAATTAATCAACGAATGCTCTTGAAAATATACTGGGACTGGGAGCAATACAGAACGATGTCAATCCAATCAATGCAGCCATCATGCGAGTTCTGGGATGAAAACCATGGAACCATTAGTTGTCAATCACAATATAGGTTATACACTAGAGAATGTCATACTTTTTAACAGTGAGATTTTTGGAACATTTTATTTAATTATTATTTTAAATTTTAAGATAATATTAATTTTTAAAAATATATTTATTACTCAATTTTTTTGACAAGTATATTTGCTACTCATTGATTAGTAATGCATTATTTTTTTATTGAAAATGTTCTGATTTATCTATGATTGTTTAAAAAAAAAAGATTTAATAATTTTTTATTATTTAAAATTAACTTGCATTTTCTATGTGTAAAATTATTTTAATTAATAATTTTTAATTTGAATTTTTATATATAACTATGTTAAGTCGACCACAAAAACTTTTTCATCTATGTATTATCTTATATGTGTGCAATTGTTTCTTAAAATATACCTATAATATATACATAGAGTGTGTTTAATTAGTATACATTGTCAGTGTAAAAGATTTTTACGCTGACATTCAATCATGACTTTTTATTTATATAACTTTTAAAATAGTAACGAGTAAAGTCAATAAATTTATCATGAATGACTGAAGAATTCTGATTAAATATTAGTGTAAAAATCTTTACATTAATGATATATACTAATTAAACTCTTATATATATATATATATATATATATATATATATATAAAATTATGATTGCTCTGCGTCAATTAACCAACAAGAAAGGGATTTATAAACATAATAAACTCTTAGATGTCCTCAATCCTCATGGCCTTGTCCATTAGCACCTTCCTAGCTTGAAACAAAACATGGAAACCACTTGTTTGGTTTTTAAGCTTTGTCGAATTTTCAGCCAATAAAAGCCAGTGGCATAGGGAGGATACATACTTCGATCTCCTGCGTGCATCTTTACCATTCATTTCAGCATTTTTCCTGTGCTTATAAAATGATGTGGACTTGGGATGAAAGTTCACGAGAGAAATACTGAAATAACGGTGCAGATGTGCGCAAAAAAGAAGCAAGTTCGGTTACATATATAACATTGTTCTAAAAGATTACTTTTCAAGTATTAATTAGTAAAGTCAACAAATTTATCATTAATGAATGGGGATTGTGATTGAACGTTACTGCTGTACAAATATTTAGACTGACAATATATACCAATTAAACTCAAATAACAATTTAATTGGTATATATTGTCAGTATAAAAAACTTACACTAATAATCAATAATAAATTTTCATTTATGTGACTTTTAAAACACCAATTAGGGATGACAAAGATTCTCATACTTGTGGGTACCCGCCTCAATTTTGACGGGTATTACCCGGTTTGACCAGATATGAGTAGTACCCGATGTGTTAAATTGGGTAGGGGTACGAGTATAAATATGTGACTACCTGAACCCGTACGCGCCCTCGTTATAATTTTAATGATTATATAATAATTTTAAATTTATATATTTAATAAAAAAATTTAATTCTTAAGCTTTAATTTATAATTTCTTGTTATTAATTATTCTTTATATACTTTTTTAAATTAAAATATAATTAATAACCTAATATATATAATTTATTTAATAATAAATAAGTAAATTTAAAAAAATAATATGATGGGTACTTTCGGGTATACCTGAATCCGAAAATATCTGACGAGGACGAAGATTAAAATTTCGTACCCTCTCATTTTATACCCGAACCTGAACCCGCCTTGCACTTTGCGAGGACTAACCCGCACCCACCTTGCCCCGTTGCCATCCCTAGTATCAATTAGTAAAGTCAACAAACTTACCATGAATGAAAGGTTGTGATTGAACGTCAGTGTAAAAATCTTTATATTTACTGTGTATATCAATTAAACTCTATGAGTAAATGACAAGGATTATTCTTGGATAAATAGATATGTGCTCTCTAGAGAGAGGAAAGACATCTCAAGTGAAAAAAAAAAAAAACTTATGAGAAATGAAAAAATTTAATAATAACCATACAATTAACTTTAATGGTTCTAATTATATTATTTATTAAAAGTAACAAGGTAATTGAATCTAATAATAAACGTAGGATTAAATTTAATGATATTGATAGTTTTGTTTATTATTGTAATCAACACATTAAATATACTATTAGTATCAAGTTCTCTCATTTCTCACTATAAATTCTTTTCTCTCACGTCATATGTCATACGCATGTGTGTATATATACACACACACACACATATATATATATATATATATATATATATATATAAATAAAAGAGGGGATCCAGTAGCACCAATAGTAAGTTTAAGAGACTTATTCTTCATCCTCACCTTTCATTTTCTTAAAATCAAATAGTTGTAATGAGTAATTAATCTCAATAATTATATGTTAAGAAAATGAAATATTAGGATGAAAATTAAGTCTCTTAAACTTACTCTTGGAGTAAGTGAATCTCCTCTTTCTCTCTCTTTATATGGCATATCTAGTAAGAAAACCAAATTTTGTGTCTTGAGGTCGCATGTGTTATAAGAAAGACTACATTCACGTTAAACTAATGACAATAACGAAATGCTACTTAGTAAGTTTTTTTTTTTATAAACTGTGCTACTTAGGTCCCCGTTTGAAGAGCTTATTCAATAAGAATTTATACTATAAGCTCTTAAATTCAATAAGCTATTTGTATTTAGATATATAAATTTATAAAAACACTTATATGAAAATAAAGTGTTTGAAAATATATATATATATATATATATATATATATATATATATATATATAGATACATACATACATATACATACATAAAGATATAAGAAGGTAGAGAGTGTGTGTGTGAGAGAGAGATGGAGAGAGAGAGGTAGAGAAGAAAAAAGAAATGTGAGATGTAACATCCCAAATTTCTTTTTTATTATTTACACCATAATTTCTCTTAAAAATTATTTAAATTACTATTATCTATAATTCAAATACCAAGATATAAAATTTTTATTATATTATACTCAATATTAAAGCATACATTATAACACTTTCAAAGTTCAATTAAAATATAATAGAGTACACACAAATTCAGCTCGCCAGCGAACCTCGTCGCTTGGTGAGACCTAGGGTAGCTTACCCAGCGACAACTATCGCCCATCTAAACCTCGCAGATAGCAAAACCTGGGTGACAGTAGAATCTCTACTACGAAACCAACCAACATGATGACATATAATTCTACATTCTTATGCATGCATATCGTAATTCATCTATCTTTTTACACGATATTCACACAACTTCCATAATAAAATAATAATCACATAACTTCACAACAATGCCTCTAAATTCAAATAACATTATTTCTACACAATTCTCTTATATACATATTGAACAATAGAATAACATCCTTTGGAACTTCCAGCCACAATCCAACATACTTCATTTCAAAGCATCCTGCCTTTCTGCATCATCACTATTATTTGCTCCGGTGCAAAGCACGATCATCACAGTCAGACAAAAAACACAAACAATGCAAGGGTAAGCTTACATAATACGCAACATACCATTACATCAATCGTAAAGCATAAAGGTTGCACAATGTTTATATTTAGTACCATCAATACACATTCACTAATAGTAAACAATCAAGCAATTATTCTTATATTCCACCTAAACACAAGCACTCATGACCAATCAATAAAATATTAATTAAATATCATAATCAATCAAATCAAACACACTTATATTCTCCTAAATACAAACTTTTCACACAACAGCATGTTCAGACGACATATTCCGGAATATCTACATTGAGTTTGGACACCGAGACGGTTTAAGACCCCTTCTAATTGGTGACAGACGTCTAATCTGCCTGTGTTACCACCAATTTAAGTCTAAGCAATACTCATCTGACAACCACAAACTGATGTCTAGTGTCTACCTGACACCCTATGACACACAGTTGTTGTCTGAGCATGTCTTTTAGGCACCCCCTTGTATATCTGGTAGCAGGACCACAATGTAAATCACAAAAATATCTCCTTACATATATGATATTCTGGATTACATTGACACCAACTGTGTCCCTAACATCAATGTACCCCACCAAACATATCATCCAAGGCTAAGTTACCCAACTGTAACTACCCATAACCAACAATATCAATAAATAAATTCTCATCATGCATTTCAATCATATGCATTACATCACAATTCCAAATAATACATTGTCATTCCAATAATTCAATTCCAGTTACAGAAATTCAATTCAAGCGAAACTAAGTTACCATACCATAACTGTCACATCCAAACTAACCAATAATCATTCAATTCCAGATCAAACATCATTCACATAATAATCATCAACCTCAACTATGAAATCTTAATATACGCTAACTTAATTAGTTCAAAATATAGTCAAAATACTCATTATTTCAAATAACTCAAATCTCTCAACTATCAAATCACTTGTCCATTAACAAAAATCAACAAAAGAGCTTCCCTTACCTATTTCTCCGTCCAAAAGCCGATTAAAATACAATGGGAAGAATCAACCGAAGAAATTACACAGAAACTTGACGAGAATCCCAAATTAAACAGGAAACTTAGAAATCAAGATTTTCAAAGAAATTTTATTTTGAACGAAAATGAAAGGATTGAAAACGATCAAAAAAAGGTTTAGAAAACTATAATCAGACATACCTATATTGATCACCTCTCAGAATTAGGAGAAATGAAAGAGATCGCGTCAGATTTCGTTAGCTCGAAGGCCACAATGCAGAGGAGAAAAGATTGGATACGCAATACGACAGAGAAAGAAAAAGATGCGAAGAAATCGCAACGAGAAAGAAGAAAATTTTGGAGGAGAGAGAAATTGTTTTTAAATATATATAGCATCGAGAGTGCATTTGGTAAAATTAGTTTGCTAAATGCAACCCTACTTTAAAACAACAGAAATCCTGAAAACTTCCCGAAACTCAACTCAAACCTTCCGAATTAAAAGAATAATAATTATTCTCATCTCTCAATTCTTCTACCATTAACTGAATACAACCACATAGTCTCAACAAACTAATAAATGCATCAATCTCAAATAAATTAATAATCTAAGTTAAAACTTAAATTTAATTCTCTTCACTATTTATTCTTCGAATTTATAACGTATTAAATAGACAGGTTCTTACATGAATGAAGTATAAATTTTCAATAAGCTTAACACATTTTTTCTCAAAAATTTATTCTAAATAACTTATTCAAATAAATTTAAAACAGCTCATGGATTATAAGTGTTTTTAAAAATTTATCCAATTACTTGTATAAGAATTTATATGATAAGATAAATTTAAATAAACTGTAAATAAGTTCTCCCCCTATAAACTCTTTCAAGGGGAACCTAAATTCATAATTTTATAACAAAATATCAAATGTTTCATATATACTAAATTAGTCAAATTAAACTATTAATCACTTAAATACAATACAAACAACAAATTACATATATTTAAAATAACTCAATACAAGCAAAGTTAGCAACGTAATACATACAAAGTATTAGTAAGTGTTTTTTTTTTTTTTTTGAATTACTTAGTAAGTAAAGCAAGAGGTTTTCCTTTCTTTCTTCTTTGTTTGCATTATTTTGTCTTTCATTCATGTAGTTAATTTAGTTTATGTTAAAAATTTAATTCAAAGTTCTTTTAATGCATGAAAAAAATTAAAAAGTGAAGTAATTGTAACCCTAAAAGAAAACTCGTTAATAATCAAAATTAGTAAATTTTTTTTACAAGCTGAACATATATTAAAAAGAAAAAAAATGTCCTGATCTCAGTACATAAAACCTCATACAAAAAGACTCTTTACAGAAAAAGAAGTAAAATAAACCTATACTAATAGGTATAATCAAGCAAATCATAATCTTTGTAGCAGCAACAGGAAGAATTCTATAAAAAATCATAAATTTTTTAAACGAAATTTAAAATTACCACACCAAATTTCTAAAACAATGTCTACTGGAACCACAGATTGTATAATTAGTAAATGTTTTGAATTTGAACATGATGTGAAGTTGGTATAATGGTATTTTATTATAGAATTTGAAAGTATATATAAATTTGATAGATTTAAAGTAAAGTAAAAAAAGCATGTGTGATGCAAAATTAAACTAGAAAGATGTGGAGAAAAAACGGAGGAGTAGTAGAGAGAAAGAAGGGGGGCCAGGGAGAGAGAAAGCGAGAAATTTCAGAGGTTGTGTACTATGGTGTAATGATTCAATGTAATGCAAAACATGTACGACGAGGATGGAGTGTCGTTTATGCTCCCATGATTGGTCGCATATACTAGCTAGATCTATCAGGTAGAAGTAGAAATATTGCAAAGACGGGACGGGATGGGTCATGGGTCATGCCTTTTTTTCCACTTTCCTTCTTCCCACAACTTCTCTCCCTTCCCTAATACGCTAACGCTAACGGTTTTTACCATTATATAAAAACACACCACTTTCATATATATTATATATATATATTTTTACATTATAGTAATTTTAGAGTTTTAATTTAATATATTTTTTAATAATATAATAAAATATAACTAATTTATTTTATATATAATAATTTTAATTTAATATATTTTAAAATATATCTTGTTAATATAGAAACATGTAAAATTATCAACGAATATAATAATTTTGTAATGAATTTTGAGAAAACTAAAAGAGAAAAGAGTTTGAATAGAATTTAAAATAATATTTTTTTTAAAAAGTTATGATCAAATGAATAAATATATTAACTGTGCTTAAAAAATTTTGATTTGTAGTAAAGTAGAACTTACAAAGGTGTACATTCATTAATATCGAAAAAGTTATATTTGTGGGAGTGAAAGGAGTCATAAAATGTTTAGAAGAATAAAATATTATAGATTATTACTTATACATATAGATTATAGATCGTTTATGTATGTTGAATATAAATGTTTTAAAGTAGTTTTTTTCTTAAGGTTATGAAGTCGATTTATTGACAAAGTCCATATAAACTGGAGTGAAAGGTTGTGAGTTCGAATCTATATTTAAGGCAAAATAGTTTTTGAAAAGGTAGAATAAATATTTTGAAAAAGTTCACATCAAAAGGGAACTCCTTTTATTAATAATATAGATAATATAACATTATTAGTTATATATGTAAATCATAGATAGTAGACAATTATGTATATTAGATATAAATGTTCTAAAATATTTTTTTTAAGGTTACAAAGTTGATCTACTAATAAAGTCTATATATGAAAGGTGAGAAAGATTATGCATTCGAATATCTCTTTATTAATAGTATAAATAACACGTTCCATCAAAACTTGTATCAATTTACCTAATTTTAATACATTAACTAAAATTAAAATTTTATCTCAATAATATAATATATTTTGGTTTAATTCTTTCTTTAATAAAATAGATTGTTTTCGTTAAAGTCATTTGTAAATTACTTTTTTTGTTAAATTCGTTGTAAAATAATTTTCTTAAAATTAAATTCTTATTGGAAATAAATAATATTAATTAAAAAATTTTAATAATTTATAATGAAATTAAAAATTTTGAAATAATAATTCAGCATAATTTAATACAATAAAATATTTTTAATTTTTATTTGATTAAAATATTTTATAATATAAAATAAATTTAGAAAGAATAAAAATTTAATTTTCATAAAATATTATGTGATGTTTCGTTAGACTTTCTGTGTTATGAAAAAGAATTTATAAAAAATTTAACGAAAATAGTTTTATTTGAAAAACATATTGAATCCTAATGTTCTTAAAGAAATAAAAAAGTTGTGATGGGAGGCAGTTGGTGTTGAATTCTCTGGGCTCCCCACGTGCGGTTGCACTGGGCCCCACCTTCCATCTGGATAAACATGAGCTTGCCATTATCTGACGGCCACCATTCCTTCACAGCTGCCAATTTTCTTTTGTTTGCTCGTTTTATGCGCCGTGTTATTTTCATGCGGCAACCAAAAAGCTTTACAAACCAATATTCAAAGCACTCAACTTTTTAGCCACTTGTTATTTTTTAAATCTCTTTCTTCTATAAATTTGACTAAAAAACTCGGATTCCCAGCACGGACCTGGTCATGCTCCGTTCCTTCCGATTCTCTCCATAGTAATAAATGACACATGTAATGTAAGTATCATACATGTATATCACGGATTGAGTTCACCAGAGAAACAGACGCCACATTTTCTCAAAATTCTCAATCAATATTAAAATTATATTTATATTTAATACACATACCTTTGTTCATTTTTTAAGGGTTAAACAACCATCCTGTGTAGTAAGGAGAAACAAGAGTTTAAACTTCACACTAAAAATAGCGAGTGATATACACTCACTTATATATGTGAAGATAAATCTAGTCACACTCTCATGTGAATTATGGTGTGACACCTATCATCATTATTGGTATTAAGTTGGAATCTTGAAATGATAAAGTAAATTATTTGATGATTTTGGTTATAGATTATCCGCTGTGTGCAAGTTTGATGGAATATTTTATAATCATGTATGTTATAGAGCATTTGGTGACTAGTGTTTTAAACACTACATGGTAACATCTGTTAGTAGTTTCTAATAGTATCAAAGTCTCGTATATAGGTCATGTGAATTAGTTACATCACATGTGTTTGTTTTAGCCTTTTTTTTTTCTCTCTCTCTATATATATGTTCATATAACATCCTTTTAACTAAGTAATGTTTTGTATTCTTTTTCAAAAAAATGAATATAATCTTTCTCTTATTTTCTTTGTCGTTTTCTTGGTGTGATTTCTTGATACTTTCTAGAGTTGTCTTAGTGAGTTTCTTATCGAATCTTAACAAGTGGTGCCATCTGTGGGGAAAACAATTCAAGAAAGATCAAACTCATGGAAACTAAGTTTGGTATCAAGAAGTTTTCCAGGAGTAACAACTTAGGGTTGAGGAGGATCAAGATGAAGTTCATTTTGGTGCAATAAGGGTGAACATATTACCATATTTAACACCATATTAGAATAATAAGCCACTGACGGAAGTTGCCAAGGAATGAACTATCAGTGGGTTGTGGGTTAAGTTGAAGTATTTATATATGAGAAAGTCTTTGGCCCATAAACTATGTCTAAAGCAACAATTGTATTCCTTTAGAATGAAAAAATCAAGAACAATGGAATAACAACTAGAAACTTTTAACAAGATTCTGAACAATATGGAGAATATCAACATGAAGCTTGAGCAAGGCATTATTCCTCCTTAATTATTTACCAGAATCATTTTGAGCATTTAAAGGTTCTTTATTGTACCAAAAAGACCAAATAATCACACTAGAGAAATTTTAGACCTCTATTCAGATCAAGGAGTTTTAGAAGATGTGGAGGTTGGTTTAAATATGACAAAGAAGGGTAAAAAGAAGGATGGAAAAACAATGAAGTCCAAGAACAATTAAAAGGGGAAGTCTAATTGGATGTAGCACATGAGATGCTTCAAGTGTTAGAAGCAATGTCATATTTGGAAGAATTATCCTAATAATGCAGGGAACATCTCTCAAATTAAAAAAAAAAAAACTTCTAATGTTTGGGTAGCGTTTGATGGTTTTGAATCTACCAGGATTCTAATGGCATATGCTAATGACTCACATAGGAGTTATGTCATGCATGAAGGATTTCTTTGGATCTTAGGGTGGGATGGTCATGCTTGGTAACAACAAAGCATGTAAGGTGCAAGGCACATAGACAATTAGACTAAGAATGTTAGATAATTGGGAGATGTTGTTGTAGGGGTGACATATATTTTATAGCTCAAAAGGAACATTATATCTATAATCATGTTTGATGCTTTGGGTTATTCCACAAAGATTATGTGTTATATGATGAGGGTGTCTAATAGAGGATCTTAATTGCTAGACGTGTGAAAAATAATGACGATTTCTATCACTTAATTAATTATAAATCCGACTGTTATCAACAAGTTCTATTAAGTAGGGGGTGAAAAGGCATAAGACTATTGTGGGAACTTGATATAAGTCTAAAATAAAGTAAGAACATATAACATAAATACTTGATATAACAAAAGGTAGTAAAAAGGATAATTTTATATTGGTTTACTCTTAACTAAGCTAAGTCTAGTTCTCTTCCAAGAACCTCTTGAAAGGTTTAACTATTTCAAACTTCAAATACAACTAAGTATTCTTATTATCACTTCTTCTTTACAACAAGTATTGTACATCACTTCTAGTCTACCTTTTACCTTCTATTGAGTTTAATTTAATAACACATATTCTTTGTCACTAAGCCATTTCTAGCTTTCATTGTAAATAAAGAAGTTTATAATGAAATAACTCCCATAAAGAGGTTTAACAAATAAAACTTAACAAATAACTTAACTAAAATGAAGGTTTTTACAAATGAAATCTAAACAATTTCTCTCTTAACGCCTAAAGGTATTGACCAGAAGGTTGATGAACAGAGCTTTTTTATATGTATACTAGTATTCAGACTTTATTGATCTTCTTTTTATGCATGACTTTCTTTATATATAGACATGGATTACAGGTAACTGTTAAAAGACATATTTGTAAAATCACTTTTTCGTTGATTTCTTTTTCATAAAGTTTGCTCAGCATCAGATTGTATCCTTATTCAAGCGGGTTTGTCATCTTTTGATAGCCTAAGAACATTTATATTAACATTGGTACAAAACAAATATTTGAACGTTGGTTTTTCTCAGTATATTCCAAATGGCAAGATCAACTTTGGGATGCTAGTGCTTAATACAACATTTGCCTTTTCGGATTGTCCGATGATAATTACTATTTGCATAGATATTAATGCATACAGTAAATTCTAATAATGTAATTTTATAAGGATAAGAATCTCCTGTTTACCATCAAAAGGTATTTCACTAATCGAAAGCTTCATACAGAAGCTTTTGGCCAATGTAAGATAAAGTGGTCTATGCACAATATCAGATGTTTCTTATGGTTTTCCATATTAAAGGTGGATTAGAAGGTCTTACAATCTTTTACTTCTATCTCGTTTTTGTCATTAACCTTCTTATCATATTACAAAGTGTTTAACTGATATTGTGTGAATTGTTTACATTTTTAAACCTTGATTTCTTCATCAATTTTTTATTTATATGTGATATACATCTTTTTAAAACAAATATTAAGGGTGTTTGTAAGATCTTTTGGTCATACAAACCTTCTGAACCTAACAATCAATATAATCTTTCTTTCGTTTTTAACTCTTATTTCTCTCTCATTTTCTTGGGATGATTTCTTGAGACTTTCTAAAGTTGTCTTAGTAAGTTTTTTATAAAACCTCAATAATTACATCATGTTTAAGTTGGTATAAATAAATTGGAGTTAAATGGTAGAGGTCATAACATGTTTAGCCGGACAAGTCACCCAAGGAGTATCATTCGAGTATAGTGTGGTTTGTACTAAAGGATGAAATGTTGATGACGTTTTTTATAGGCGTCCATATATTTCAAGATTATTTCATGAGTTGGAGTTGGTACCAGATGATATATGGAATAGTATTAAGAAAACATTGCATTGTATTACATGTAGAAACGATTATAAATGAATGATAATGAGAGCACATAACTTTATATGCATTATAAAAGTGTGTGTCTCTACGTTCTACCTATCATAAATGTTACACTTTGAGCATGATATAAGAAAAAGTTCTTACTCTTTTTATTGTTATTTGTTATGTGTTTTTGTTATATACATTGTGTTGTAGGTGATGATGATGTTCATTGAAAACTTAGCATGATGTTAGAGTAAATGGTCAAGCCTTATGTATAATTATTTATATTTTATTAATAGAATTATACATTTTTGATAATTTGACTAGTGTTTTAAAATTAGTCTCAAATTAACTGGTCAAACTCAAACCACTATCAAAGGTCTAGTTCACTAATAGACCAGATGTGCAAACCTTGATAATGATGTTATTAACAAGGAAAAATTCGGATAAAACCAATGAAAACCAATGTGAATGAATTGTGTGATTTTCAAAAATACTTTTAAAATTTTAAATTCATGCCTGTAGTTGCTGGTGATAATGTTTAACCTATTGATTTTATTTTAAGTCGCACAATGTCATGCTTAGTATCCAATGTAGTGTGGTATAATATAACATGTACTCCATGTTAAAGCTATTTGTTCTATTTAACAAAGTAAAAAAAACAAAGTCACCTTAAATTTGAAGTTGAAACTTGTCAATCCCCTCCAATCGCTTTTACCGCTAAACCATCGCAAAAACCTTGTTAATTAAGCACAATTAATACTAATATGAGTATGTGTGCATGCGTGTACATGTGTGTGTGAGTGTATGGGTTAATAGCTAGTCTAATTTTTTTAAGCAATAGTTTTAACGTGAAGACATGAAAATTGTGATATTAATAAGTATATTAGTTATTTAGTTATCTTTTGAGTCACTTTACTCATGAATGGTTTTTAAAAAGTTAATAATTTTGTATGATATTTTTCTTATTTAAAATGACAAGAGCAACGATACTTGTAAAGAAAGATGATGAAGATGGTGAAGTCTTTGATCTACTTTGCCATGAAACTTTTGATAGTCCCACTTGGGAATCTAGAAGTGGAGTTGAATAGATTCCCTTAAAAAATTGTTAATTAAAAATTTTCTTTCAAACCAATTATAAGCATTTAGAAAATAAGAATTCTTTCACATAGTTAATATATGCAACAGAAATAAAGATGATGAAATACTACTAAAAGAACATTTTGGGATTCCCAAATTATTAACAATAAAATGATATGACAAAATGTGGATAAAATATTTTCAAATGCACAAATACCAATTTAGGATTTTATATTATGATTAAAGTTAAGAAGGTTAACAAGAGGTATATACATGGATTTCCAAACAAACAACTTTTAATAAAACAGTTACAAGATTACCAATTTAGGATTACAAGGTATACATAAAAAATTACTAAAATCAATACAAATAAATAAAGTAGAGGATGAATAAGAACGCAAAGTTTATAGTGGTTCAGCCAAACTTTTAACCTACGTTTAGTATTAGTTTGACAACTTTAATCGTCAAACCCTTTTCACTATAGATTGGAGTACAAACACTATGCACATGCAAAACTTATAACTAACCTTCTCTTGAACCGTATTTGTGAAACACTATCACAATAAACCACTAGAAATCCTATCCTAGAATTCAAATCACATTGTGAAACCTTATCATAAGGAAGCACTGGAAAACATTATCCCAAAATCCAAACCACCTTATGAAACTTTATCACAAGGATTTATTGGAGACCCTATTACAATTCTAAGTCAAAATAAATTGTGATGTTACATATGAAAACACTAGGAAACCCTGTCTTGAATAATAAGTCAATTAGGAGTAAGAGATAGAATAATTTCACCTGAATTGAGCCAATGTAAAGAATTAAGAACAAATCACAAATGAAACCAAAGGTTTCTCAAATAATATTTTAAAAATTGAGTGTTGGAGTAAACTTGATTTGATCAAATAGATGCCTTGATCAAATAGATGCCTCTTAGGGTTGTAAGAAGATTTGAAAATGTATGTTTGAATTTTCTAAAAGGTTTCTTCTTATAAGTTTCAAAATGGATTTCCTTTAAATAGAGAAAATATTAATTATCCATTATCATTTTTAAGACATATTTGCTTTAAATCAAATTGCAAGAGAGAAACATTTTAAGAGTAAAAACTTAATCAAAGCTAAGATTCAAGATAAAAAAACATGTTTCTGTCTTTGTGAAGTGAACTTTTAAGACTTGTTAAAAATTGTAGAATGTAAACTAAAGCACTCAAGCCTAAGTTTTAAAATAATCAATACAATGCCACATTCATACATGTTTAACATATTCAAAAAGAAAAACGAGAACTCAAAAACCAAAATCAAACATAAGGGTCATGACCTTCATGTCCAACAATTGTTCATATTAATTAACTTCTACTACAACCACAACGACATAATGTCTACCATTGTGACCTCAAGCTTGAACTACACCAAAACCACCTTCCATATCTTTCATGTTTTCCAATACTAAGAGTTACACTATTGAATCTATTGAATATAAGTTTTTCCTTCCTTAAGTCCCTTACCTTGATTAGTTTTTTTGGTTGTTTTCCCTTTTTCATGAAATCTACCATCTTCCATATTTTGTTACACTTACTTTAAGGAAAAACATTTTATTAAGAAAAGTTTATTACACTAACTTTGTTCTCTCTTTAAATATATTCAATCTCTTTATTAGGTCAAAAGAAGAGAAACAAAATATGATAATTTGATATATTGGGAATATGGATGACAACATGTATCCAGACTATCTTAAAAAATACCCTAAAGCGGGACGGGTAAATACTTGCATTTTGGGTCTAGGTACGAAGCAAATCTAAACTGTAAAAAATTATGTTGGTATAGGTCGGGTATAAGTACTATGATACCCAACCCACAATGTATAATAATAATAATAATAATAATAATAATAATAATAATAATAATAATAATAATAATAATAATAATAATAATAATAATAATAATAATAATAATAATGAGATATATAATATAATATAAATTATTATACAATCTGGGTCAAGTTATGCGCTTAGTGGGGGTTTGTCATGATACTTCATAATGAGTTTAATAATCATAACTACTAATGGCAGGGTTTATTCAATGAATCTAAATCTTTGAGGCGGGAATGATCTTTTGTATGGTATGCTGGAATCTAACATATATGGAAGGTTAATAATGCACAGGTCTTCAAATTTCAAATTTCTAAACCAGACGATATTATTTAAGTGGTACAATTGAGTTCGTGGTAATGGTTCTATGCAGTGAAACAAACATCTCACTTTTTTGTGGAATGGGTTATGAACCCTACATTGTGTGTTTAGCAGTTTTTAGTTAGCTTTATTTTCCTGTTTTTTGATTTTGTATTTTTTGAGTTGATATTTTTTGTGTTGGTCGTTCATATTGCTTTTCTTAATAATATTTATTTGGTTTATAAAAAAAATTACTATACAATTATTTTATTTAATGTGTTAAATGACAAACAATTATTACATATTTATTGATTTGATGTCCAAGTTTAATTACTTTTTATTAAATAATTACAATTTAAATTTTATGATTTGTTTTATTGGTTATTATCTGTGAATTTTTATAAAATCTTTGTTTACTTAATATTATATTGGTTGTTGATTTATTTTTTTCATATTATATTTGTTTAGCTGAATATGATATTAACATATTATTTTTATACATAAGAAAAGTTGTTATTCCATGCGGGTGTGAGGATGGAGATCAAAATTGTTACTTGAACAATTATAAAGTCGATTAAGTACCCATTTTTCAAATGCAAATATGGTGACGGGTGTAATTCCTAATTGGAAACCATAATCTTATTATAGTTTAAAAACTAATATGATGTCCATTATCTCCTAACAGACGGATAATGGCATTTGGTTATTTAAGCTCATATTAGTTTACTTGGTTGTCTAAAGAGCTTGTTTAATTTCATTAGCTAAAATAAACTCAACTAATGATAAATACTTAATTAATTATTTTATAATATTATTGAGACATTAAATTTGAACAAAACCTCCTTCAATTGTTAAAAAAAAAAAACTGTTAGGTACACTTATTTGAAAAATATTTCACCGAATACATACTTATACTCTTATAAGGAAGTCATAAAAAAATATTTTATACAATTAAACAAAATTTTAAAAAGTATTAGTTTAATTTTAGCAGCTTGCATGCATTTCGTTTTGTGAGATGAACATATTAGTTTAATTTTAGCAGCTTCCTATCACGCATACTAAGTTGTCATAAACACCATTCATTTGAATCAGAGTTTTTTAAAAAGAAAAAAAAAAAAATCTTGAATCGTGACCCATATGCATAAAAATGAGTAATTCTTGAATAATCTTTGAGTAATTCAGAAAAGTTATTTACTGTGATTAATTAATTTCCACTGGTTTCTGCCTAGAGTAAAAATTTTATTAATCTTAATTCTTTAATATTGAAATGTTTTTCTGACATTCAATCAGATAAGAAAACTAGGACAAGGACAAGAAAATATAATATTGACCTCTCTTTAAAATTAGGTTAGTAATGAAATGTTTTAAAAATTCTCTTTCAAAACTCTTTTTATAATTGATTAAAATTTATTAAAACTTAACAATTAAAAAAGAAGAAGTGAAATTCATCCAAATTAATGATTTTTAATAAATTTTAATTAGAAGAATCTAAGAAAAAAGATTCTTAATACTTCTCTTAAAATTATATTTGGATGGCAAGTAACATGAAATAAACTGAAACAAAAGAGAATTCATATATATAATTACAATTTACATCACACTTTTGTGTCTGAATGTATAGATTACAAAGACAAGAAAAAAAAGGCCAAACAGATAATGGTGCCAGAAACAGCACATCAGCAATGCAAGTACAAATATAAGATCACAAAAGGCTAAAGCATGTTACTGTATATACCCAAATCTATCATAGATACGAAGACAGCAAAACTGAACAGCTACAGTCACTCCGAAACAGTTTAAAGCCATTTTCCAAAAGCCTAATTATAAATTAAGTTGCATTTCTAGTCTTTTATTTTATGGGTCCAAATATACAGTGTTTATATCGTACCTACCGTAGTTGCTTTTTGCATCACTTTCTTACTATTGACACCACTATCGTTTTTAACTAATATACTACTATAATTTTTCCTTTTTGTTTTACCAGGTAGAATTTAATTATCGTCAGAAATAATTATTAAACTTTATCAAGATATTGAGTGCACAAAACTAATTTACTAGCATTATTCCTAATTAGATAAGATCAGTGACTATTTCTTAATAAATTAAAGTCTTAAATTTTGATTTCAAAATTAATTTACAAATGACTAAGTTTGGAAAGATGAATTTAATATATTCTGAAATTACATTTTAAAAATTATTTCATAAAGGACCCGTAAAATTAAATATGACACATTTTGGAGTAACATTTGAAAATAAGATATAGTGATATTAGCCGAAAAATAAAGTGGTAGAGAATGAAAAGATCCTCAAGCAATTAGAATTTAGAACGTAACCTCACAGACCAGGTGTGATCATTGAAAGTATGTGAGAGCATAAAATACCTTTTTATAGTTGCAGTTAAGGAGTAGCTGTGGAATCTATTTTCCATCTTCTCAAGGATTGCCCAAAAGTAAGTTGTATCAGCTCTTAATTTGAATGTTCAACTTGATGAAGATGAGGATGTCTTGTATTGGCTGAACAGAATTAATTATTGCTATTTCTTGTTGGCTCATTTGGAAGGCAATTAAAGAACAGCTAGTGAGGTGATTGGAGACAGTTATTGAGTATTCAGTGATTTGGCAAATTCATACGTTGCAAAACATGTTATAAAATCTGAAATATTGATGACAATGTCAAAAGGCATTCTTTGGTTAAATGGCATGTCCGGGAAGGTGCTACTTAGACAAACTGAATGTACAGGTTCGGAGATTGGGTTTTTAAGGCCTGATTTGAGATTTTATAAGTCATTCAACTGTTTCCTTTTAAGGTAGATGTGGCATTCCAATAAATATGGTTGCATATCTTCATGTTATCTACTAGCTCGTTAGTTTTGCGTGTGGCTAGAACGGTATTTGAGATTTGGTATGTGACATCATGTTTGGATGAGCTGAAAATTTTGATTTTAAATGAAATTAATTTTGTATAACTGATTTTGAGATAATGTATATTTTATTTAATTTTTTCTTCTATTTTATTTTTATCTAAAAATTTAATAGGCACAAAGTCTCTCCCCTAGTATTTTTAACGTCAAACGTTATCTATATAGCAAATGCAATTCCTCAGTAGAAAGTAGAAACTAGAAAGTAGAAACGTAGTAGAAAATGTAGTGAAGGGAAGATAGTGTTATTTAGTGTGTCTAAAGGCATGTTTTTTTGTATCCAATTAACTATTATTTGCTAGCTTACAGTTGGAAATTCAATATTATGATAGGTGACGAAAATAAATATCAAGACAAGATAGAAAATTTGGCCCATGCATAATGGATCTACGTAAAATGCATCAGAGTAAAGGTGGAAGAGCCCATTATAGAGCCAACAAGTTAAGAATTAGCCTAGTAAAAGAATTAAAAAGACATCATGATAATTACACATCCCTTTAATGTTTGACATATTTAATTTTTCTCTTTTTCTCTTACATATATTCTAAAAATGTCCTTCTAAGTATTATTTTTCTAGGATAATACATCCTTTTGAGTTTACAATTTTTTTCCCTTCCTCCAGGGCTCCTTTTAAAACCTTTGACACAGCTCTTGCCATAATCATCTTCCCTTTTTGCAATTTACACTTTATTGAAGAACTTGCTTCTTACAAGTACCACATTTCCTCTCTTACGAAGCCTCTCTTCCACGATGCAACACTTTCTTTCACTACAAAGTCCCTCCTTTGTTATACAACCTTTTTTCCTCCATCCTTTGTCACACCCTGTGTACTCAACAAGATACTCCAAAAGGTTTATGAGTTGTTATCCACTTTCCAAATATCGAGAAATTAAAAAAATCAACATCACAAGAATTTAACTAATTTTTGAAAAAAAAGTTTCAAAAAGTAAACTATGCTAGAAAATACTTTTGCAACCATTTTTTTTAACATAATTCCAAAAAGTACTTTTGATGGATTAAAAATTTTAGGATCAATATATTTTCTACATGTATCATCAAACATTAAAAAAGAAGAAATGAAAAAAAAACACACAAAAATTCTCATAATTCTTATTAACATAAAGAAAAAAATTAACATCATTATAATGGAACACATTTGTCTCTTTAGTCTACTACAAATTTATTTGAGAGAAAACCCAATGGATGTAAAAAAGAAAAAGATTTAAAAGAATGATAGAGAAGATAAAAAAATCATGATTAAAAAACAAGGAGGACAAAAATTAGGATTTAAAGACAACCAAGAAAAATAAAATTAGAATTAGTAATAATAAATTATACTATCCCTGTTTCTAAATATAAGACAATTTTAAAACTTTTTTGTCTATTTTTATAAGACTCTTTTTAAGTTATTTCGTGCATTAATTTCTTTTACTAAAAAACCCTTACTTGGAGGATATGATAATTTATTCCAATAACGTTTAATATTTTCAAGTAAATTAATCAACTTTCTTTACAAATATAAATTAAATAAATATGTCTTACATTTATAAACAAAGATAGTAGTATACAAGTAAAAGTGAAACACATCTTTTAATTTTGGAAAATTTATATTAGAACAAAATAATTTTAACAATATTTAAAAATAACTAGAATAAAAAATGAGTTTAATTGGTATACACTATTAGTGTAAAGATTTTTACACTGACATTCAATCACAAGTTTGTTGACTTTACTAATTACTACTTTAAAAGTTACATAAATAAAAAGTTATAATTAAATATGAATATAAAAGTCTTTTACAATAACCATATATACCAATTAATCTTATAAACCTTAACAAGGGACCATATCCAAACTATTACCACCTGCAACTTGTTCTACAGATGACGTATAAGTCAATTCTTCCACATATTTTATTTTGCCTCTACAAATGGGGTGAGAAGAGCAGACATGACGTTAGAAAAGTGAAGCTATGTAGGAAGCACATCAAGGCCCAGTGTGCAGTAGATTAAGGTGAACTTCTTATGTATACTTTTCAGTTTTTACTAGCACTGTCTTTTGGATTTTTCTTCCTGCACTCTCGAATTTCTTCTTGCAATATACTTTGGAGATGTATTTTTATTCACATTTAACCATTCTGGAAGTTCTCTAGGAATACATTTGGCTTTTCCTTTCTGCAGCTCCATATTATATATTAAGTGACAAAAATCAAGTTATTCTCCGAAATGGGAAATACAAAAACCTCCATAGGCACATTTAGAGTAACCAATCCAGTGGAGGGAAAGCATGGTCAGAGGGAAGGGTTGATGAGTTGGGGATAGGGAGAGGAAGGAGTGGTTGTTAGGGAACACTAACAGTGGGGAGAGGACAAAGTTCAAGGGAAAAGTGCGGCTGTGTGGGGGCAGGACTCATAGTAGGGAGAGTCTAGGAGGAGATACATGCAGAAGACAAATTGCACTGGAGAAAGTATTTTGGAATGGGTAATTTGGATTTAATTTTTGCCAAATCTAGATTACTTATTCTAGAGGCTCCATTGTAATTTTAATGAATCCGGATTTCAATTTTACAAATCCAAATTATCTAATCTGGACTACTCTAGAAAACTTATTCTAGACTTGTAAAAATATAAAAACAAAATTCCGATTATCTAGATTCATTAAAATTTACATGAAGTCTCTAAAATTAGTAATCTGGATTTGACAAAAATAAAACTGAATTACCCATTACGGAGAACCAGTCAATCATATGTTTATCGAGAGGTTCACAGAGAAATTTATTGGGTGTAGAGAGAAAAGGCTGAAGAAATTGCCCTCTCCTTTCCTTTAACCTTTTGGGCCACTTATTCTGCACTTGGTCAGTTATGTTAGCAGAGCCCATCTGAGACCCGTCAAAATTAATATCCAAACATAAGGTTGAGAGGTTAAAAAATTGCTTACAACCTAAATAAATAATTTACATCTCAAAATGTTAAGACGATGAAATAAAATTTAATAAGTCAAGCTGATTAGGAAAATTGATGCAAACAAATTACTAAAATTAAGGCTATTTTTATCACATCATACAGAAATCGTTAAGTCGTGCGACTATTCTGACATAGCATCTTAACATATCATACAGTCTAACTTGAAATCTAACTTGTGTTATATATAATGTTATTAAAAATATAATTTCACTAAATTTAAAATCCATATCTGCACTTTTTTTCATTATATATTAATATTTGCTCAGTTACACATCAACTTATATTTTGGAGTGAGTAAGTTTGTGAGGTATATAATTACAAATTAATTTTAGAATATAGTTATAAATATATATAGAGAGAGAGGGAGAGGGAAGAGAGGAAAGGAGGGAGAGAGATTGCTAACATGGTCGCACCTATTTTTTAGTTAGAACTATACTCAATGTTTTGGACAAAAAATCAACCACTTCTTTTTAAACTTACAGGTGGTTGTGATGTAATTTTTGAATCTAAAATTAGTATAGACCAAACTAAAAAGATAAGTGTGGTGCGATTTGATCAATATAGATTTATTATAAAACAGAAATTAAACTAATATTTTGTAGTTTAGTTTGGTTTAATTTTTTTTATTATTAAGTATTAAAAAATACATTTTACAAAAAAAATTCAAAATACATTAACTATTATTTCCAAATTTGTATAAAAGTATCAATCATTAAAATACAAACAATCAATTTATTTAAATATTACATTTACATATTGTTCCTACCGCCAATTCCAGGATATCATTAGATCACCAGCTCGAGATATTATTCGCTTTGGAAGTTGTAGCTCTTTCACAGTTTTATTTTGAAAAGGCGCCTTAGAGATTAAGGGAGGACACTGTTTATAAACAACTTTTGGTCTCGATTCGTAAATGATGTGGAATTCGGGTGTGCATCGGAACAAATCCCTCAGTCATGCTAAGGGGCATGAGAGCATGACATGCTTCCCATAGACTGTGCCAATGTTCCTACTGTCAGTCCCAAACATCGTTAGGAACACATATTACTTGTTGTCAAATTGTATCCAATGAAATAAAATCAAATAGTCTTGCTAAAATATTTATTCACCAACTAATAGATATTAATTAATTAAAAAGTTCAATGAAAGATTAAGTCCAAATAGTAGAAACTTAGAAAGTAACGAGTAATTGCAAACTTTTCTTGTAGATTTGTTAAAATAACTAAAGATAAATGTTTGGTTTGGTGTATTTTTAATATGTCAAACAAATTAAACCACACAGTTTAAAAATTAAAAAAAAAAGAAAAAATCACCTCAAATTAAATTTGTATTTTTGGGTTTTCAACTTTTTCAGTTCAGTTTTGAATTTTCAATTTGGTGTGTTTGGTTTTGAATGTGCGGTTAAACATAACTAAACTCAGGGATATTTTTGTATTTTTTTTTATAAGTCAAATGTTAATTGTTAATATGTTAGTTTTTGTTAATAAAGAGATTCGAATTCGTGACGTCTTCTTCCCCACCTCCACTTTACCATTATATCAACTTTATAACTCGTTTCTTTTCTTTCTGTTCATCTAGCATATTTATCATTTTGACTATGAAAGAAATAAAAAATAATAATATATTTGTTAAATTAAAAAATAAGTTTGTTACACATAAAAATAAGTATTAAAAATAATTGAGAAGAAATAATTAAGGGAAAGGAGAGAAACAAATTAAGTTAAAAGATATTCTTAAATTTTGTTATGTTTAATAAAAGAAGTGATTAATATTTTAGTCAAAAACCTAGGATGTAGAATAATAACATATTTTAACTAAAAATATGTGGGACTATGTTAAGTTGTTAACAATCTGGATGTGCACAATACACGTGCATATATATATATATATATATATATATATATATATATATATATATATATAAATAATTACTTATAAAATTTTTGTGATCCAAATTTAGCTCGCATCTAGATCTAATGTATGAATAATTACTCATTCCAGGTAAAAATAATTTTATAGATGTGCACAGTAGTTGGGATATTTTGATAAAGCGGATCTGGTTTCCTAATATTACAAAAAGCTAAGATGATAAATCTCATCATTATTAATTAACATGTAACTATAAAAATAAATAAATTGTCATAAAAAAATGTGTTTAACTCTCATAATCGTTTATTTTATTTATTTTTTTTTAAATTTTTAGATGAAAATAACAATTGATATTCATGAAGCATCACTCTTTGTCTAATTTGAGGGTCTCTCCTTTTTTTTTTTTCTTAATTTTTTATTATTCAATTCCCTCGTTTTTTTTATAGCACTATACTTTAAATATTAATAATACTGTGAAAGATTAATTAACAAGTTGTTAAAGAAGTCATTCCAATTAATCTTTGTACATGAGTTAGATGACATCACATGTAGTCCCCATCAATTTTGCCTTACCACTTTAATACCATTTTTTAATTTACATAATCTTCAATGACGCAGAATTATTATACATAAAAGAGAGAGGGAGGATGGATGAAGTTACTAAATTTAATAATAACTATTGAATTAAATTTAATAATATTGATTATATTATTTATTAAAAGTAATAAATATTAAATATTTTATTATTTTTAATACTGTTAAATTTAATTTTACTATTATTATTAAATCTTCCGAATTATAAACTTTTTTGTCACTGTATATGGCATATGTGTGTGTGTTCATTTTTTTTTTAAATTTAATGGTTAAAATTAGTTATCATCACAACTATTAGATTTTAAAAAAAATGAAAGGTAAAAATGAAGAGTATCTCCCTTAAATATGAATCTCTCCTCGTTCATATATATATATATATATATATATATATATATATATATATAACTTTAAGCATAATTTGCCTTATATGTGTAATTTTTTAGGTTCAACATGCAAGAAACTACCTACAAAGTCTTAGATAATATGTAACTCACATCCTTTATTCTCTGTAATTATTAAGAGAAAGTCTAGAAAATTTACTTAGATCCATAGTATTCTTTAGAATTGTCACCTTTAGGGTTTCTCTCTTACCCTAATTTGAAAGAATTCATAAATTCTGTTCTAAGGGGGTCTTTTCCTAAAGACCCTTCCTTGCTTCTAATTGGTTTTACTTCTTCTTATGATAACTTCCATACTCGGTGAATTTATTTCTTGTTTGACTTCCTGTACTTAGTTTCTGTGACAGTAAGAAAACCCTAACCCTTTCATAGAAGCTGAATTATCTTTAAGAAGATATGTGTGTGTGTATATATATATATATATATATATATATATATATATATATATATATATAGAGAGAGAGAGAGAGAGAGAGAGAGAATATTTTTTTAAATCTTTTTTGATATCCTCTATAACCTTTTTTTATTGCCAAAATTACCCTTAATGAAGTGAAAAAAGAAAGACTTATTTTATTAACTTAAAAATAACCCCCAACGACCTTAATATAATTTCTAGTTTAACAACCATCACATTAGACATCTTTTCATTAAAGTTATTTCATAATTACATGAGACAAATATTAGATTAAATAATCTAACATTTCTCCCACTTGATTCATGTGATGACTTGAACTTTCAACATCACACTATAAGTACACACCATACATTGAAATTAAAAGTCACTATCATTAATTGAATTAAAATGATTGAATCATGGTGTAGTGAGCCTATATGAACCAAAAACATATGACGTATGCTAGTGGTTTACTAGTCACAATATACCCCTACAATCATTTGCTGTTTTCGCTGTGTTACGTGTATAGGCCATGCGCCTTGCTCGATATTCATGAGAGCTCTAGAGATTTGCTAAGATCTCATGCAAACGGCCCCACTTGACACTCATATAGGTGATTTCATCAAGTGTATGCTGTAAATCATACACCACCCACAAGGGATATGAAATTCATTAAAAACTTTACAAAATGCCAAGTAATTTTAGTGCTCACATTAATGCTCATTCTAGCACTTTCTCACATCATAGGAAGGCATTAAGGTAAATTGATAGATATCAATTTTAGTGCAAGCAGAACTGACAAACAACTTGTTTTTACCCTATGAACCTTATTCATGGGATCTTTAATTACAAAAGTTGGGTTACCATCATTGTCTGTTTTTTAGTGACTTAAGTTTCATTCCACTCAATGTTTCTAATATCATTTTTCTTCCCAGGGGTTTTGTTAGAGGATCTCCTAAGTTTCCTTCTAACTTCACAAAATCTATGAAAATTATTTCATTCTTCAGTAGCTGTTTTACCACATTGCGTCTCAATTGTATGTCTATTTTTATCATTGTAAGTTTTTCGCTACAGTTATTGCTGATTGCATATCACACTGTATTGACATTGATGATGTTGGTTTCATTCCCAAAGGAATGTTAGCCAAGAAATTTTTCAACCACTCAGCCTTAGTGATGTGATCTTTGATGATCACGTGCCCAAAGGATCCTTTCTAAGGTCACTTGGAAGGGAAATGAATTTATGGAAAGGAAAGAAATGGGGTGAGGCGCCACAAATACTAGGTTTGATAAGCCAAAGGCGAGAGGCCACAAGGGAGGGGTTCCTTGATAACTCTTAGAAGCTCTAACAAAGGAGAAGGGGGCACACTCAAAGGTAAGAACCTCACAACCAATATGGTCTCTAGGATGAAATTCAAGTGTAAAAAATACAAGTGAGGGGAGGAGCTCCTATTTATAGAGGTAGCTAACCTTTTGAACAAGATAACCTAAAAAAGAAGGGCTAGGATTAAAAAGAGAATCTAAGGGAGGAGGATTGAGAAACAATTCCCTCCTTAGATCATCAAACTTGGTGCCCAAGTTTCTCAAACCAAGGGCTAAGATTCCTTCTTATTAGCTTAGGGGGTTTATGTAGGAAAAGAGGGATGTAGATATCAAGGTTACCCCTTATTTCCTTCATAAGGACCCAAAAAGCTAAATCCACCCTCTAAATTACTAAGACACCTCCTAAAATAAAAAATGGACTAAATACATGTCCTAAATTAAATTCCTAATGCTCCTAAAAATTAAAATAAAGAAAAATTACATTTTATTAACTAAAGTCCCTAGCCTAATATCTTCACTCTCCACAGGAGGTGAAGTCTTCCTTTGTCTGTAAGGGTTAGGTCTTCTTCAATCCTTCTAGCCATGGCCCTAGTGATAGGTCCTTGGCTAGGCATGGTCACATCATCTCCTCCCCCTTGGAGAGGATTTAACCTCAAATCCATGGGGTCTTCATAATTTTCAGCAACTACAAATGGAGACAAATCAGAAACATTAAAACTGGTGCTTACCCTATAATCCTCAGGTAGATCTAAAACATAGGCATTATTATCGATCCGCTCAAGGATTCGGAAAGGTCCATCTCTTCTAGGGCTAAGTTTGGACTTCCTTTGAGAAGGAAATCTATCCTTTCTCAAGTGAAGCCATACCCAGTCGCCCTTTTCAAAGATGACCTCTTTGCTCCCCCTATTGGCGAAAGTAGCATCTCTCAAGCATTGGCGCTCTATGTTAGCTTTAATCCTTTCATGTAATTGTTTTACAAAAATGGCTTTTTCCTCTCCTTCTTTATGCACAACAACAGAAAGAGGAAGAGGTAAAAGATCTAGAGGAGTACGAGGATTAAAGCCATAGACCACCTCAAATGGAGAATGCTTGGTGGTTCTATGAACCACCCGGTTATAAGCAAATTCAATGTGGGAAAGGTACTCATCCCAAGACTTATGGTTTCCTTTAAGGAGAGCCCTCAGCATAGTGGATAAAGATCTATTCACCACTTCTGTTTGTCCATCAGTTTGAGGGTGACAAGTAGTGGAAAAAAGAAGTTTAGTTCCCAGCTTAGCCCAAAGAGTTTTCCAAAAATGGCTAAGGAACTTCACATCCCTATCTGAAACTATTGAAGAGGGTATGCCATGCAATTGGACAACCTCTTTAAAGAAAATTCTTGCGATGTTGCTCGCATCATGCACTTTGTGGCAGGGAATAAAATGGGTCATTTTTGAAAATCGATCCACCACTACAAATATGGAGTCTGCACCTCGTTGGGTTCTTGGGAGCCCAAGGATGAAATCCATGCTAATATCCTCCCAAGGTGCAGAAGGAGCAGGTAAAGGTGTGTATAGTCCATGAGGTATTGCTTTAGACTTTGCTTGCAAGCAAGCTATACATCTAGAGCAATGTCTATGGACATCTCTACGCATATGAGGCCAAAAAAATTTCTCTTGTAAAAGCAGGAGGGTTTTTGAAATCCTAAAATGCCCCATGAGCCCACCTTCGTGGCTCTCTTTTGTGAGTAAATTCCTAATTGATCCTTGGGGTATACAAAACTTACTCCTTTTATAGAGATACACCTCACTAATAAAGTACCCATAATGGGCCTTTAATGTGAATACAAATGCAGAGGCAGCAAAGATGGGGCCGAAATCCTTGTCAGAAGGATACATAACCCGAATGTCATCAAATCCCAAGATTTTTGCACTCAAGGATGAATAAAGGGCATGACACCTAGAAAGAGCATCAGCCACCACATTTTGTTTTCCTTTCTTGTACTTGATGACATAAGGGAAAGATTCAAGATATTCTACCCACGTTGCATGCCTTTTGTTCAATTTACCTTGACCCCTCAAATATTTTAGTGACTCATACACTATGAATGACAAACTCCTTGGGAGCAAGGTAATGCTCCCAAGTTTGAAGGGCCCTAATTAGAGCATAAAACTCCTTATCATAGGTGGGGTAGTTAGTCAACGGAGTTTCTTTTAAATCACGTTAAGTAGAAAATAGGCTCCTTTTACTAATATTCCCTTTCGAAGGGGCATCACCTTCTGACTCTCTCTCTTTATCCTTTTCAAGCTTTAAGGGTGAAACTTGATGTGTTTTTTTTGTTTTTGTTTTTCCTAAGCTCTTTTCTTTTTCATCGCAAATTGATCCTCAACCACTTGAGAAAGTGACAAAGGATACAATTTGAAGTGCTTTTCATTATAGGTGAGAATTATTTGGTTGGAGTGACCTTGGTGAATAGCTTTCTTGTCAAATTGCCATGGTCTCCCCAACAGGATATGACCAGCCTCCATATGAACTATGTCACAAAGAATCTCATCATTATTATAAGATCCTATGGAAATTGGAACCATAACTTGTTCATTGACTACCATCTCCCCTTGCTCATTGAGCCATTGCAATTTGTAAGGTTTGGGATGGGGCATGGTAGTCAAGGCTAGCTTTTCAACCAACCTAGAGCTACAATAGTTACAACAGGAGCCACTATTAACAAGGAGAGAACATACTTTGTCATTTACTTTACATCTTGTATGGAAGATGTTCTCTCTTTGTGACTGGCCAAGCTCTAGAGGTTAGCTTCCAAGAAGCCTTTGAACCATAACGAGGTCCCCCTCATAAGGAAAAGCTTCCTCACACTCTTGTTCAAAAGCATGTCCCTCTTCTTCCTCACTCTCACTAGAAGAGGCAGATAAGCTATTCTCACTACAAATGTCTTGTCCCCTCATGATCATGGTTTTCTTGTTGGGGCATTGAGAGGCAATGTGGCCTCTCCGAAGACATTTGAAGCATTTGATACTACTTTGCCTCTCAGTAGACTTAGTAGTAAGGAGTTTTCTCTCTACATGATGTGCTTTTGTATCTTGAAAATGCTTGAGTTCCTCTTTGGGAAAACCCTTGAAAGAGTTTCCCTTAAGTTGGTCTCTCTTTGAGTAAAAGGGAGAATCTTTTTTAAAGCTTTTTCTCTTGAGTTGATTCTCGGCTCTTACACAAAGTTCTACCAACTCATCAAGGTTTGAGTATGAAAGAAGCTCTACCTTATCTCTAATGTTAGAGCTTAATCCACACAAAAACCTAGCAAGGGTGGCATTGGGTTCCTCAATGATATTGGCCCTTAGTATGAGAAGCTCCATCTTTTGTCTATACTCCTCAATATTTAGGTTATGTTGCCTAAGTCTTTAGAGCCTATCCAAAAGATCCCTCTCATAATATGAAGGAATGTGCCTTCTTCGCAAACAAGTTTTTAAATAATTCCAGTAGCAAATATCAGACATTTGTTTATGGGCCCTATCCTTGACTAACCCATCCCACCAATGCAAAAAAGAACCTTGAAAATTAAGGGAGGCTAAAGGTACTTTCCTTTCTTCCTTTATTTCATAGCATCAGAAGAGTTGTTCCACTTTGACTTCCCAATCTAGGTAAGTCTCAACATCTTCCCTACCATGAAAATAGGGTAGGTCTACCTTTGGCTCCCTAGCATGATTTGTGTTCTCTTGAGGAAAATTACGATTGTATGATGAATGAGAGTGATGCTTATGTTGATTTCTATAGTATTCTTCTTCGTTAGAGCTAAAATGCCTAGATGGGGATCTTATGAGAATTCCTTTCTTTTTTCTATCACTCTCCCTCCCATCTCTCCTCTTACTCTCTTCTCCTCTCCTTCTCTCTTCTTCCTCTTTTTCTCTTTTTCTTTCTAGTTCTTTCCTTCTTCTCCTTTCTTCATCCTCTCTTCTCTCTCTTTGCCTTCTCTCTTCACGCTCTTTATTCTCTTTTCTCATTTCCAGCATCTCTTTTTTTAACTCTTCCTTCTCTTTTTGTTTTTCCTTTTCTTTTATTTCTTTTTTTCTCTCTTTTTCTTCTCTCCTTTCTTGTTCTTTAGCCATCCATTCCCTAAATTCTAAGTTAAGGCTTTCAAGAGTGTTTCCCTTAGAAGGTTTTCTTTGGTTGACACTCTTACTTGATGAACAACTATGTGCACTAGAATGTGTGTGGGAAGTCATGGTGCTTGGATGCTAAAAACTAAAGGGTAGGCCAAAAACTTTTTTTTTCTCACCTAAGGTGGCTTGATGAGTCTTTGGAACTGTTAGCCTCTACACGTTTTTTCAAAATAACATAAAATAAAATAAAAGTGCAAGAATGTAAAAGAGAAAGGGCTCTAATCGTGCTCCTAAGGTGTTGAAGGAAGTGTACCACTTCTCCCTTCTTCACCTAATTAACGAGGAACTACGCTAAAATTAACCAAAATTATTATAAACCAAGGGAGGGCCTTAAGGACACTCAAACTCCCAATCTAAAATTAAGTATACATAATACAAAGAATAAAAAAAAGTAAAACAAAGTCTTCACTCCAAGCTTTTTGGTGTTTGTCTCCTTTTGATCAAGCCCCTTTGAGTTGCATCAACTCACCCCAAGAATGCTACCCTTGTTTCCTCTTGTTTGGACTTGCCAAAATTTTATATATGGAACCTTTCCCAACCTTTCCTTACCAAGGTCGAATACAACACAAGACAACAAACAAAGTTGAATAACAAAACAAGGTTCACAAATCCAAGTGGATAGATTAAACAATGACAAACTCAAAGAAGTAAAAAAGACAAGCAAGAAAACATAAGGCTCACAAAGGAAGGTAGCACACAAATAACTTTTCTAGATTAGCTCTAAGAGTAGAGATGAAAAAAGACTCAAACAAAAAAAATGAAACCAATAGTTGCATACTTAATAAAATTTAAGTGACCAAAAACTAAAAAGTTTACTCAAGTAATTTTTTTTTTGAATCACAATTGGTTCCTCATATCAAATGTTTCTACTATTAGGTACACAACTTCAAATTTGTCTTTCTTTTGAGTTATTTATCTTCTTTTTCTTTTTTAACTTGAACTTTTTCTATTTTTTTTAACTTTTTCTAATCTTTTTACTGCACCTAATAGCTTGTTGAATTGAAATTTTAATGAGGATGCTTGAAATAATAACGCTTGAGTGAATAAGCACAAAGTAAGGTCACACAATTTTCAAGCAATGCATGCAACTAAAGGCAAAACAACTTAGTAGTTCCAAATACCACTGAACTAATGGTGCTTAAGGAATGATTTAGGGCTGATTTTGAAGTAAATTGATTGCTCAAATTACTAACACAATTCACCCAAGCTAAAATTCCATAAAGAGGCACCAATAGTGAAGGTAAACCAAGTGGAAAGCTACTAATAATTCAACATAAAACAATAAACATATAAAGATTGAATTGAGCAAATATTTAAGAACAACAAAGAGATTAATATGCTTGAACTAAAAGCATAAAAGACTTAAGAGACTCAACAAGAGGTTCACCTCTTAGGAGCTCAATTCAAAATGTTTTTTAAGGCTTTTTTGTAAAAATTTTAAGAGGCTAAAACCTATGGAATTTAAATGATAAAAAATAGGAAACTAACATGACTAGTATTTGACAAAACACAAGATTAAGAAAAAATAACACACCTAAAAATAGAGCAAAAATTTCAGCAAGAGACTCAAAACAAAAGGCACAACAAAGTGGCCAAAGTTGATCACCACAATAGTGTGGAAAAATCCTCAACTATGTGGGTTTAATGGTCACAACTTCTTAGGCACACTTTAACATAAAAAACCAAGGGAAAATTAAGATGCAAAGAAAGGGACAAATAAAATCGCATCAAATTAAAGGAACATAGGCGCGTAGATAGAAAACAAAAGCGCATATAATAGCAAGAATAAAAAGTTATACTACTAGACAATAAAGGAAATAGAGATGACAAAAAATGAAGGACTTTAAAATAAAGAGATCAAAGAGATAAACAACAAAGAAAAAAAAATTGAGAAAGAACGTGACCTTTAGAAAGTGGCTCTAGATACCACTTGATGTGATCTTTGATGATTACGTGCCCAAAGGATCCTTTCTAAGGTCACTTGGAAGGGAAATAGATTTATGGAGAGGAAAGGAATGGGGTGAGGCGCCACAAATACTAGGTTTGATAAGCCAAAGGGGAGAGGCCACAAGGGAGGGGTCCCTTGATAACTCTTAGAAGCTCTCACAAAGAAGAAATGGGGACACTCAAAGGTAAGAACCTCAACCAATATGGTCCCTAGGATTAAATTCAAGTGTAAAAAATACAAGTGAGGGAGGAGCTCCTATTTATAGAGGTAGCTAACCTCTTGAGCAAGATAACCTAAAAAAGAAGGGATAGGATTAAAAGGAGAGATCTAAGGAAGGAGAATTGAGAAACAATTCCCTCCTTAGATCATCAAACTTGGTGTCAAGTTTCTCAAACCAAGGGCCAAGATTTCTTCTTATTAGCTTAGGAGGTTTATGTAGGAAAAGAGGGGTGTAGATATCAAGGCTACCCCTTATTTCCTTCATAAAGACACAAAAAGCTAAATCCACCCTCTAAATTCCTAAGACACCTCCTAAAAATAAAAAATGGACTAAATACATGTCCCAAATTAAATTTTTAATGCTCCTCAAAATTAAAATACAGGAAAATTACATTTTATTAACTAAAGTTCCTAGCCTAATATCTTCACTCTCCATAGGAGGTGAAGTCTTCCGTTGTCTGCAAGGGCTATGTCTTCTTCAACAATCCTTCTAGCCATGGCCCTAGTGATAGGTCCTTGGCTAGACATGGTCACATCAATTGTGCTTTTGTTTTTAATTATTTGCAGGATGTCTACTCCACAAAATTCTACTCCTGTTGAAGGTAGTGACCAACAAGAGAAACATATGTTACCTAATGTAGGTGAATCAAATCCAAGAAACACAAATGATGTTCCTATGAATGATGTTGATAATGGAACTCAAAATGAAACTGATAATTCTCTTCCAATTGTTGGCTCAAGAAAGCAGACTTCATGGGTTTGGAAATATGAAAGCTGTGTGTAATTACTGTCAGAAAAAACTGTTGGGTGAATCAAAGCAAGGGACAACACACTTATGTAATCAATGGAAGAACTGCACATTTCGGTTATCATAAGACATCAGACAATCATTTATCAAAACTAAGAAGCAAGGGAGTGAAACAATAGTTGTTGGAAACTGTGTTCAATCAAGAAATGGCTAGGCTTGCTCTTCATAAAATGATAGTTCTTCATGAGTACCCGCTGTCAATGGTTGATCATATAGGATTTAAGGAATTTTGTAGTGCTTTGCAACCTCTATTCAAGCTGGTGTCAAGAAACACTATGAAAAGTGACCTCATGAAGGATTACAAGGAAGCAAAGGATCAAACAATGAAGGTGTTATCAAGCATTCCAAGTAGAGTTACAACACTACTGATATGTGGACAACTTCCAATCAAAATGGAGGTTACATGACTATTACAACTCATTTTATTGATGACTCATGGAAGCTACAAAATTGACTTGTGCGGTTATAATGCCAAACTTTATTAATTAAAATTCCTTTATTCACATACTTGTTTAATTTGTGTCCTAATATAGTATCTTAGTTTTAAATGCCATTTATTAAACTTTGTATGTTAAATTTAGGTTCATTTATGTTCCTACTCCTTATACAAGTGAAGTTCTTGGTGAAGTGTTACATCAATGTTTGATGGATTGGAATTTAGATAGAAAGATTTCTACTTTGACTGTGGATAATTGTTCAACAAATGATGCTATGATTGAACACATTCTAGATAAGATTTCATCTAGGACTCTTATATTAGGTGGTCAATTATTTCACATGCGTTGTTGTGCTCACATATTGAATTTAATTGTGAAATATGGGTTGTCCATAATTGCTAATGCCATTGAGAAGGTCAGAGAAAGTGTGAGTTTTTGGATATCAACACCTAAAAGAGAGGAGAAATTCATAGAGACATGTGCTCATGTGAATATCACATTTAGTAGGAAGTTGGTTTTAGATTGCAAGACTAGGTGGAATTCTACATTTTTAATGCTTCAAGTAGCTACTCATTACAAATATGTATTTGAGCGATTGTCATAACGAGAGAGTCAGTATAAAGCATTGCCTAGTGACTCTGATTGGAAAATGGCAATTGAAATATGTCAAAAGTTAGAAATTATTTATGATGTGACTCTCTTGTTTTCTGGTTCTTCATATCCAACTACATATATTTTTTCCCCTAAAGTATGTCAAATTAAGTTGGTTTTGATAGAGTGGCTTGCATCTGCTACTATTGTCATTTGTAAAATGGCTGAATCAATGCTCTCTAAATTTGACAAGTATTGGAGCATGATCAATGGGGTGATGGCTGTTGGTATTGTGTTAGATCCAAGGTATAAAATTGATTTACTAGATTATTTTTTTCCTCAAATTTATGGAGATGGGTCTGATTTTGCAATTCAAAGAGTTAAAAATATTTGTCAAGATTGGCAAGGGAGTATGAAACAAAAATGAAGGGTAAGCAAACAACTTCATTTGCCCAAAGTTAAATCCCAAATATAGTAGAAGGGAGTGTTGTAAGGAAAGATGCATGGAGAAAGGATTTTGCAAAACACCAAATTGCAAAGAAAAGTGAGTCGTTGAATTATAAATCAGAACTTATTGTTACTTGGAGGAGCAAATATTGCCCAACTCAGATGAGCAAGACATCTTATGCTGGTGAAAGACTAATGGGTTAAAATACCCAATCTTAAAAATGATTATGAGAGATTTTCTCGCCATTCCTATCTCAACCGTTGCTTCTGAGTCTTCATTTAGTACTACTGGTCGAATTCTTACCCCACATCATAGTAGATTGCCTCTGGATACCTTAGATGCATTGATGTGTGTTCAAGATTGGTTATGGAATGAGATAGAAGGTAAATAAATTTCCATTTCAATAAAATTGATTAATTGTTAAAAATTTCTAATAACTTTTTTTTAGGTTCCTTAACAATGAAGATGGACAAAATGAATATGATTACAATTGTCGAAGAATTGATTGATGAAAATGTTAGTAATTTTTTAATATTTTATTCAATTTCTAACTATCACTAGATTAATTGTTATTAATATTTATTTGAATGTTCTTTGTTCTAGGAAAAAAGTGGCAAAAGTGAAGTTACTTGTGAGGGAATCACTAACAATTAAAGACTTTTGCAATTGAAATTAATTAATTTATGTTATTTGTACTTTGCATTTGAGATATGTAATTTAAGTCAATGTTTACTTATGCTTGAGAGATGCTTTATGTGATCTTTATTTGTAATTTGGATTTAGTTTTTTACTTATGCATGCTTTGAAGATACTTTTATATTTAACTCTCCATTTTTAACTATTGATGACAGTGAAATTTAGTAGAATTTTCAATGTATAGCTATTTTTTTGTTGTAATTTGGCTTAAAAAGTGTATTTTTTAAAAAATATTTTTTTATCTGAACTATTTGCGGGTACCCGTGGGTATTAGAAAAATCAGTGGGCTTTTTATTCGTGGGTACCCGCCAGGTAAACGGGCAGGTTTTTTTCTGGCGGGGCGGGTAGCGGAACCTAATACCCGTGCCCGCCTCGACCCGTTGCCATTTCTACTCCCAACTACTGACGTATAGGGAATAAACTCCATTTATTTTTGTTTCAAATAATTTATAGAACATTGCAATTGACTAAACTTGTCCTTAACCTGTATTGGAACAATTCTAGCAGAGCATTTTTCCATTCCGAATCTCTCTAATACCTTATTGATATATACTTTCTGAGATAATCCTAACAATCCATGTGATCTGTCGTGAAATATTTATATTTCTATCACATAGGGTGCCTCACCCATGTCTTCCATTTTGAAGTTATTAGAGAGATATTCCTTTACATCATGTAACATAGCAACATCATTAGTAGCAAACAAAATGTCAGCAACAGACAAGACTATAGTCACAAATTTGCTCCCACTAACCTTTATGTAGATACATCGATCAGTAATGTTCTCCACAAAACCATACGATGTAATAATATAATTTAACTTAAGATACCATTTTCTAGAAGCCTATTTTAGTCTATACATTGACTTCTTTAATCTACACACTAGATTTTTCTTTCCTGTAGAACCAAACCTTTCAAGTTGGTCCATATAAACTTCTTCCTCTAAGTCACCATTTAGAAATGTGGTCTTTATATCCATTTGGTGTAGCTCCAAATCATAATGACTCACCAAAGGCAAAACAATCCTCAAAGATTTTTTCTTAGAGACTAGAGAGAATGCCTCTTTTTAGTCAATACCATCTTTTTTAGTGAACCCTTTGGCAATGAGTCTAACTTTGTATTTTTCGATATTGCCCTTCAAGTCATGTTTGGTCTTTAAAGCCCTATTTAGAACTGACTCGTTTTGAACCTTTAGGCAACTCAACTAGATCCCAAACTTTATTGTCATCTATTGATTTCAACTCTTCTTCATCGCATTGAACCATTTTTTAGAATTGTCACTTTCCATGGCTTGATTGAAAGAGATTGGATCTTCATCAATGCTCAAGTCATTTTCATATTCAAGTGAATTCACAATATAATCACTTGAAATAGCTGGCCTTCTTTGCCTCTCAAACCTTCTTGGTGCTATTTTTTGTGTCTCTCCTATCACTTGTTCATTTACGACTTGCACATTGGTTATTGACTCATCACCTTGTGGGTTTTGAATATTATCATATTGTTTCTGAGTGTTGTTTGACTGTAATGCCACCAGAGGAACACCATTTTGAGAAGGGACTTTAAGTGAAGAAGATTCACCATGAGTTGCTATAATATTCACTTTGCGTGATTTCTCACCTCCACTAAAAAGGTCATTTTCAATGAATTAAGCATTACCATACTCAACTATTCTTATACTATGATTAGGACAATAGAACATGTATCTTTTATATTTTTCCGAATACCTACTGAAGAAGCCGCTAATGGTTCTTGCATCAAGCTTCTTTTCATGTGGATTGTACACTTTTACTTCTATTGGACAACCCTAAACATGGAGATGCCTTATACTGGGTTTTTTTCCTATCCACAGTTCATAAGAAGTCTTAGGAATTGCCTTACCAGGAACCTTGTTAACTAGATATGCAACAATCTTTAATGCGAGCACAAAGATAAAGGTACAATTCTATAATTCAACATAGACCTAACCATATCCATTAGATTATGATTCCACCTTATAGTCACCATTCTTTTGTTGTGTATCAGTTATAGTATATTGTGAGCATATGCCTTTAATTTCAAGGAACTTTGCGAATGGACCTAGATACTGTCCATTTTTATTGTATTTTCCCTCAAATTCACTACCTTTATTAGACCTTACAACTTTCACATTTTTGTCCAACCATTTTTCTACCTTTTCAATGAACACTCTTAAAGCATCTACCGATTGAGATTTTTCATGCAGAACGTACAAATAACAATAACATGAAAAGTCATCAATAAATGTAGTAAAATACTTTTCTCCGCTCCAAGATAAAACATCAAAAGGGTCACAAATATTTAGTGTGTATCAATTCTAGAAGTTCATTGCTTCTTATAGCAAAATTCTTTGATATTTGTTTGGTTTGCTTTTCTTTATGCAATGCAAGAATACATCCTAGTCATCAGAATCCAATTGAGGAAAAATTTCATTTTTCATTAACCTCATTATCCTTTCTCTGGATATGTGACCTTATATTTGATGACGAAAATAAGTAGGACTATCATCATGCATATTACACTTACGACTAACATCACATTCAACATTAAATAGAAATTCCATAAACTTTGCATCAAGATTGAAACAATGAAAAACCATATATTAAAGTACCAAATCCATAATAGTATGCATCCTTAAAAAAATAAATTGTTTCCATTCTTAAAATTAAAACCTAATTGATCCATCTTTGCAATTGAAACTAAATTTCTGGCACATCCAGGTACATAGAGACATCATTCCAAATCCACATGACAACCAATGTCTAAGATTAACCTATATGTCCCAATGCCCTTTATTCTTGCCTTCATTCTATTTTCCATGTAGGGAAACTTTTCAGTTCCTCCTATGATTTGGATCAAAAGGAATCCCTGCATAGTATGTGATACATGAGCAGTATTTCTCCCTTTTTAATCTTTAATTGAGATTTTCCCTTGACCTGTTTACCTTTACCCGACTTGCTATAAATGGTATTGACTCCCTGAGTCATGAGATGAATTGAGTGGTCCTTCATCTTCTTTAACCTCGCTTCCTAAATTAGCACGACCTTAATTTCTTGAAAATTCCATTTTTCTTTAAGAGTGCTATAATTCACTTGAAGTTGGCCAAATTCAGCAAGAAGAGAGTTCAAAATAAATTGTACTAGAAATGACTCACTCACTTCTATTCCCATGAAATTCAACCTTGCTACTAGATTATCCCTTGCTACCACATGATCATGAATTGGTTGAGACCAATCAAACTTCTTATTGGTCAACTGACTTGATAGGTTTCCCCTAATTGACTTGTCAATAATGTTAGATTGTGAGTAATCCTTCACAAATTTCATGAATTCCCTAACATTCTTTGTTTTGGGCATAAATGGCTTTACATTTGCAGTCATCATCATTCTTATCAGGTTCAGTGGCAATCTGTTAGACCGCTCTCAAACCTCATGGAGAGACTTGTTAGCATTAATACTGGTCTTTATAATGATTGGATGGTTTTCCATCATTAATGCAAGGTCGAAGTTCATTATACCCAATTGAAATTGGATCGTTTCAAACCAATCATCGTAATTTAGCCCATTGAACTAAATCATTAAATTGCCCAAAGCAAACATATTATGAACAATTGCATGCATACATACAAACAAACATACTAACACATTAATGTTTTGAATAACTATAATGGATTCAAACTATTTAAATTTTAATCATGTATTTAAATTCATCTTTGGATGATAAATAAACACATCTTCATACCCATAATAAAGTTAAAAAATATACTTTAATATGGGTAGTAAATCATACCTTTCTTGACATGTCTAATATCTTTGGATATATATACGCTCAACAATGTAAATATACCATTTATATCATTAAGAGTAAACTATATTTCTGGTATATAATTTTTTCAAATTTTTGGTATATACCATTTATGGTTTTGGTACATAAAATTTTTATTGACTAGTCAAAGTATACAAACATTTTTTTCGTCCAACATTTTAGTCCTTCAATTTATTTTAACCATTAAGTGGTGACATCACAAAAGAATTTAATTAATAAAATAAGAGTAAATTATGTTTTTGGTATATAAATTTTTTCAAATTTATGATTTTAGTACACAAACTTTCTATTGACTTGTCAAGATGTACAAACATTTTTTTTGTCCAAAATCTTAGTTTTTATGTTTATTTTTTTATGTAATAACATGTCACTTCATTTATTATTATTTTATCAATTAAAATTTTTAGCAGCTTTTATTACATTTTGTGGTAGTTTTTTGTCATCACAGATTTAAAAAAAAAAAATTATCCATCTTCTTTCCCACACTTCTCATCCCTAATTCATCTACCTACTCCATTACCTCATTCCAACGTGTGCCCCACCTCGACCCCATGTAAATCTCGCTCCTCCTTCCATTGCTTAATTCCCCTTCCCCTTTCCTGCCTGCTACCCCCTTTCTATTCACCTTCTCTACCCTTGTTTCATAGTATTTTTTAGATAATGAATGAAATTACACTTCTTAATTTAAATTTTTATTTCACAATATTTTTCAAATTTGTATTCCATAATATTTTTTTAAACACAATGTTATTTTTTAATTAACTTTAAAACATATTTTTTTAAGATTATTATGAAATATTTTTTTTCTCAAATGTTTTTAAACCAATTTTTTTTTTTGTATATCTTGACTGGTTAACAAAAAGTATGCATACCAAAACCATATATTTGAAAAAATTCATGTACCAAAAACATATTTTATCCATAAAATAATAATAATTAGAGTGACACACCACTACTTAACGCTAAAATAAATGGAAGGAGTAAAATGTTGGACGGAAAACATATTTGTATACCTTGACTAGTTAACAAAAAGTTGATATACCAAAATCATAAATTTGAAAAAGTTAATGTACCAAAAACATAGTTTAGCCTATCATTAATTAAAAGTAAATGGTTCACCTTTGGCCAATCCATACGTGCAAATGCAAACTTTCATAGCAATATTTTATCTATCAATCAATCATATAATTTAGAAACACAACTTTAAATTTGACACTTTGGTGAATAAAAAATTTTTCCTTAATATGTGGTTCCAAATTAATTTCTTTTTTGTAAAAGATTTTTAGAAAATATTCTAGTTCATTCTCAAAATTAATTTTACAAATAATGAAGCATTATAGTAAAGAAATGCAAGCGAAACTAATCCATGAGTGCAACCCGCAAATTCAATAATGAAACGACATTATAGTTACAAGATTTAATCACTCTTTCAATACGAAATTTAATCACCCCATCAATATAGGATTTAATCACCCATTACAGGATTTACAATATTTATGGTATATCATAGGAGCCACTAAAAAAATCAATCTCATTGAAAAATTAATTCAAACGCAGCGGGATAAGATAAACAATAATCTCTAATTTAAAACTAGGGTTAATAGATGTTCAAAACCAAACCAGACCAAAAATCAAATCGCCCAAATCGAAAACCGTTTTAGTTTAGGGTGATTTGGTTTTTATAATTTCCAAACTGCTTTGTTCGGTTCAGTTTACAGTTTAAGATGTTGAAACCGCACCAAACCAAACCACTAATTCTTAGTTATTTTAGCAAATCTCTAAGAAGGCATATACAATTACTCATTATTTTCTAAGTTTATAAGATTTTGACTTAATCTTTAATTAAGATTTTTAATTAATATCAATTAGTTGATAAATAAATATTTTACCAAAACTATTTGATTTAATTTCATTGGATACAATTAGACGAAAACCATTATAGTTTAATGGTTGCTACTTTTATATAATTTTATTGGAAGTGACTAAAATTTTATACGAGTTTGGAAGTAATTTTTTTATGTATTTTTAATACTTAATAATAGAAATTTTAAACCGCAAAACCAAATCACACCAAACCGCAAAAGATTGGTTTGGTTTGGTTGGAATTTTATAATTACTCTAAATCGAAGCAAACTGCATCACACTTATTTTTATAGTTTGTTTCGAACTAATTTTAGAGCCAAAACCACATAAAACCGCACCGTGAACACCCCCAGTCAATATAATTTAGGAAAGAAGATCATTAATGGAGAATCATATTATCCGTAACCTTGTTATGATACCAATTGTAAGCATAATTTGACTTTTATGTATAATTTCATACAATTCAACATACAAGAAACTACACTATATTGTCATAGATAATATGTAATCCACATATTTTATTCTCAATAATCATCAAGAGAGAGTCCAAAAAATTTACATGGATCAATATTTTATTCTGTTCTAAGGGGGTATTTTCCTAGAGGTCCTTCCTTGCTTCTAGCTAGTGTTGCTTCTTCTTATGATGACTTTCTTACTCGATGAATTTCTCTCTTGTCTGACTTCCTTTCCTTGATCTTTGTGATGGTGACAGAACCCTAATCTTTTAATAGCACTTGAATTATCTTTCAGGAGATGTGTGTGTGTGTGTATATATATATATATATATATATATATAGCAGCCGAAAATAAAGAGACTTACTTTATTAACTTAAAAAATAACCCCCAATGACCTTAATATAATTTTTTGTCTAACAACCATTACATTAGACATATTTTCATTAAAGTCATTTCATAATTCCATGAGCCAAATATTAGATTAAATAATCTAACACAACTTGGGTGAGAAAAAAGGGTTACAGTAAGAAATAAGAAAACTTAATAATAACAGTAAGATTTCAATAAATGATTTGGATTAAATTGTTTACTAAACAAGTTCACATGGTTATGTTACACACGATTCAAACCTTCTTCTCCAACTCAATCCCATGCTTCTAGTTTCCAATTCAAAGCTTCTCCGATGGACACCACTCTCTATCTCAACCTTCTCCCCGGCTTCTCCTTCAATGATGAAGCTCTCTCCTAGCACGACAACCCCTCGGAGCCAACCCCCTCCCTTTCACTATTAGAAAATTGCTAACTACTGATAGCTTTTTACCCACATATTTAAATCCATAGATAAATTTATATTATCGAAGAAATATTATTGACATATTCAATATTTTTCATAAAATTATACTTTCCAACAGAATTTTACCAATAGAAAAAAAAATGTAGGTAAATTTGATTTACCTACAGAGTTATCGACAAATCTTTTGTATATTGAGCATCCATAAAAAAATTATTATCGACAAATATAGTATCTGTCAGAAAATAATTATTACTGAAAAAATTATACCGATGAAACAAAAGTCGTAGGTAAATTTAATTTACCTACAGAATTTATCGGCAGATAATCAATGGTTAATTTTAAAGTTAGAAAATATAAATATTACAAGAGGATTTTAGACCTTTACTAATGTATAATAATACGATATTGTTTTAAAGTAATGTGAATAGACTTTTTACAAGCTAATAATTTTTAAATTATATGACAACTTCTATATATATTAGTCAAAATTAGTTGGAAAAAAGTCTTTAATGTTTTATAAAAGTTTTTTTATTATATATTTTTTTTGTATTTTTGTCTTTTAAAAGTGATTGTGGAAAAACTTATTCAAACAGACTCTAACTAGAGTTTAAAAATATGGCTATCAAAACAAAGTATAAAAATTGGTCAAGTTGAATCAATTAATTTCTTTTGGACTGTTATTTTTTGAGCTTATTAATTTTAACCCTGCAATTTGACCAATGTACATTTAGTAGGTCAAAATTAACCATTTTTATGGATTTCATGACTATTTTTTTCATAGTTTCAATTGTTTAAAAAATAATATCTTTTTATTTTATAGTAATATAATACATTTATTGTTATAAAAAATTATATTACATATGTTTAATTAGAAAATAAATTAAAAACTATATATATATATATATTAATAAAATTATATATGATGAGTTCACATTTTGCATCTGTCGTGTTAAAGTTGGATTCATAGATTTTAATACTTTTGTTCATTATCAAATCACTTGTAACAACCAACAAGTTATTATTTTGAGTGATATTGAACTTCATTTCGAAAAGCAAGGTGTTTGGTTTGCATCATGTATATGAAGAAAATCGAATTAGAAAGGGAGATGTATCTAAAAATTTGCACATAAACACTTCAAATGTAATATTTTATGAAATGGATGGATACATGTAAATATGTTTTTTATAAATTGAACTAAACATAATATTTTAAAAATAATTTTAGATGATTTGAAATAAATATATTTTTTATTCATTCCGTATTCAGATAAAACATATTTGACTAAATATAATTTTGCTATCTTATTTGAGAGATTTTAGGTCAAGTCAAGATAATATCTTTTTATGACTAGATTTACAAAATTGAGAGATTGAATATTTTATTTTAAAATAAATGACCAAAATTTTAAAAAAAATATATATAAAAAATGTTAAAAATTAAGTAGACAAAAATATTAAAAAAAGATAAAAAGAAAATAATAAAATTGAATATTTAAAAAATAAAGAAACAAATATTGTATTCAAACTAAAATTTTGAAATATAAAAAGAAGAGTTGATTAATTTTTAAAAGAAAAATAAGTTATAATCTAAACAATAATATAAAGAGATATTGTGCAAATTAAATATGAATCGTACATCAAAATTGATTAAAATGTAAGAGATAAGAAACTATTATCTTAACAATGCAAATTATGGTGATAAAAAAAAATTATAATACTCATTTTTATCTTTAATAGATTTTGATAAACCTACAACCTACATATTATAAATACTTAATTTATTTGTTTCAGTACTAGTCCTCTTAGTCCTATTTTAAAGGAGAGTCTTAGAACTTAATGTTAGATTGAAGTTTCAAGTGGCAACAAAAAGGACAAGTATATGGTGCTGAAGATTTTGCTCGTGATTATTATGTTGGGGATGAAAACATTGTGCATAAAAGAAAAACATCAATTAGTTCACAAGAAATTGAGAAATTAATAGGTTGAGACAACAACTTTCTAAAAGTGAGGAGCTTATTCACCTACAAAGGGAGGATTTTAGCAATCTTTTGGTCAACAAAGGGAGGAGTTTCACTAATATTGTTGAACAGATGCCACAATAAAGAGATAATCAACAGGGTGATTCACAAGTTAATGTTTAATGGTAAGAAGATGACTAGCAACAGAACGGGGACCAAAAACAGAACCACAATATACCACATTGCGAAGATTATTAAATTATATAAAAATTATAATATTTAACATTTAATCTTAGTTATATTTACCTTTTTTATTATGTTTTTATTTTGTTAATAAAACTTGTTGCTGAAAACATTATTTTAGAATTTGAAAATAATATATAATATTGTTTTTTATCTAATATAATATTTTAATTATTATTCAATAATTTATATATTATATATTTTATAGGTTTTATAAGCATGTCAAAACTATATTTTTAATATTAAAAAATTATCCTATTACCAACAGATTATGTCCGTAGAGAATTGCCGACAGATTTTATCTGTAAGTAATTACTAATGGATTTTATCTGTAGGAAATTACTGATAGATTGTATCCCTATGTGCTTACCAACGAATTTTATCCATAGATAATTACCGACGGAAACTTCAATAGATAATTTTGTGGATAATTATCAATGAAAGATAAAAATTTGTCGGTAAATAAAAATTACCAACGGATTTTTATTGTTACCCACAAATTATGACCATTGGTAATTAAGATTTTTCTTATAGTGTATCATTCCCACTCACATACACATTCCATACGTGAGAAGAACCTAGAACTCACCATCTACAAGATGATGGTCAACCGCGTTGGGATCACACGACTCCAAAACTTGATCCAGTCCCTTATCCCCCACTTCGACCCCTCCCTTGTCTTCAACTTCCTCCACATCGTCATCTCCCTGAACCATGTTTACGATAGAGTAAAAGCATGCGAGTAAGGTTTTCGTCGGAGTTGGTGATAAAGGTGTTGATGAGGTGGTTGATGGCAACATCGTTGGCAACATCGATGTCTTCGAAGGGAAAAGAAGAGAGGAAGAGGCGTTCGTGGGAGCGAAGGTTGTAGGCGACGAGGGCGTCAATGGATGGAAGGAATGGTGGGAGTGGATGACAGCGAGGAGGTGGTTGCGCGGGGAATCAACGACAAGGGTGAGGAAGGAGGCACCCACAGAGAGGTCAGTGTTGGTTATGAAGGTTTCGACGATGCCGACATTGGAGACCACTACTTGGCCACGGGGAGTACTACTTAAGGTTTCTCAAGAAATTGTGAAAGAACCACGTGAACTTGTTTAATGAATAATTTAATCTGAATTATTTATTTTAATCTTATTATTATTATTAAATTTTCTTATTTCTCAACATGATTTTTTTTCTCACCCATATATATATATATATATATATATATATATATATATATATATATATATATATATATATATATATATATATATATATATATATATATATATAACTTTACCTTTGGATTTGGACAAATTTGTCAATAACTATATGAATCTATCTTAGTTCCTACCTAAGAGTACCTTTCCTTTCCTAATATACCTTTTTTAGTACCTTTTGTCAATACATCTTAGTTCCTACCTAAGCTTCCAAATGTCTACCAACTATGTTGTCCAGCTATGTTCACTTCTTTTTTTTCTTTAAGTTGTGCGGTTAACGTGCCATGCAATCATTTTATATGATTTATGTTTGATGTTTCTTTAGTTTAAGTGCAAATTATTTGCAACAAGCTTGGTATGGTAAGGTTTTTCCGCCTAAGGAGCACCAATGTAGTGTTGAAAAATATGAACTAACAATGTGATTTTGGTTGTGATTATAACATTTATTTGATTTATCGTGCATGTTTGTTTGGATATGGTTAAATGAAGCTAGAAATTTTCTGTCAGTTTATAACTACTACATTTATATAAATGAGATTGAGAACTTCTATATTGTATTTTTATGAAGCATATTCACTAAATTTCATGATATAGTTCATTTCATGTTGATTTTCTTGATTTGTTGGCCAGTATATTCACTAAAATTTCATGATACAATTCATTTTATTTTAGTGATTAAATATATCTAAAGTATTTATTTTTTCTGAATTTCTTTCAATTCTGGTATAATAGATTGAGTTAAATGTTATTTTAGACATTGTTAAAGCATAAGAGCCTTTTAATGCTATAAGTAATCTTGATAGTTTTGGTATGCGGTAGTGTTAATAGAATGAGATTTTCATTGCCTTCACATTAGTACACGGGTTCAGAAAAAAGTCAGATCTAGCTTGTCTTTAGACCAAAAGGAAGGGAATCTTGAGAATTTAGAAATTGAAATTGGTAACTATCAACAAAGTTGGTATTGTGTTAGTGTTTTCTTATATAATGTGCATAGTTGTGATGAAGCAAGCCTTAGTTATGGTTACTTTATATCTCAACTGTCTCTTTTCAGTGAATGTAGTTGTCCCATGTTGAGCTTTGTATAGTTCAATTTTCAAATTCCAAATTGCTAAAACAAGCATATTAAAGTTAGTAAATTAACACATTAACACATCTATGATACAATTCTAGATTGCAAATTTGTATAATTCAATTTCTAATTATTCGAAAGAATCAAAATTAGTATTTTTTTGGTGTTGCAATGGAATTACCACTATTAGAATGCATAGATAACCCAATGACTTTATTTTCCCAATAATGACTAAATGTATAAATCCAACAGTGAAATTTTTATATTAATTGGGTTTGCCATGCAAAGCATGTCAAATGATTAGATTCTTGTGCCTTTATGCTTATTCCTATGATTATAGATTCTTATGGCTTATGCTTATTCCTATAGAAAGTGAACATCAACAAAGGTTTTATGAATCCCTGTTTAAATGTATAATTAAATTAATAGTTTATAATGGTTACACATTTAAATTCTTGAATTTTTTAAATTCTTTACACGTGCAGTCAATATTATGTATGTAAAAATTGTTGTCAAGTTTTATTTTGAGTTTAATTGGTATATACAGTCAATGCAAAAGATTTTTACACGTTCAATCATAATTTTTCATTTGTGACTTTTAAAGTATTAATTAGTAAAGTCAACAAACTTACCATAAATGAAAAGTTATAATTGAATGTCAGTATAAAATCTTTACACTGATAATATATACTAATTAAACTCTTAATTATATTCATTTCATTCATTTTAATGGATTATTAAAACGAATAAAAAGAAGTTTTTTAACATATTGTAACATCTTCTTTCACTTCTATTTTTGTCTATCAGAATAAACTTTCTGAAACACAAAAATATGTGTACAAGATCATATGGAGTGAAAATGAAATAATTAAAAAAAATAATTGAATTTTTTTAAAAACAATTTAACCTAATTTGAGTCAATCTAAATAACCAGCAACCCATGAACTAAATCTGCAAAACTTAACACATAAAACTGTCGGACATAAACAATACAAAAACTAATTCGGTTTGTACAGATCTGGTCCAGTTGAACCTGAACCCGCCTAAAGCTAACCGTTTTTCAGGACTAAATCTTAAATTAAATCTGGGGGAGCATGACATAGAGGCCTAATTAAGAACTAGCACCTCATGCAACTCCAACATGAATTCTTGTATGCTTATAATTTTTTTGACCGCTGCTTATTAGTAAATCTAATCATTGGAATTTACTAACACAGTCAGCGTGTTTATAAATAAAGATTGTAGTTATGAAAAAAAAAACAATGTAATCGTATTATTAAATCTTTTCATTTATGTTAAAATATTTTTGTTTTGTTCATTAAAAATGCTTTTATTTATACTAATGAAAACATATATTAACAATGTTTAAAAAAAGTTGATTTGTGTTAAGGTAGAATATATAAAAATGTGCATTTATTATTGTGAGAGAAGTCGTAAAATATTTAGAAAGATAAAATAATTATAAAATATGAACATCAAAATGTCCTATTCCCATTATAATATATATATATATATATATATATATATATATATATATATATATATATATATATATATATATATATCATAGATTATTGATAGTGAAACAATTATGGAGGTTAAATATAAAAGTTTTAAAGTAATTTTATTATTAAGGTTATAAGGTTGGTCTAGTGATAAAATTGATGTTTAAGGAGTCCAAAATTATAGATTCAATTTCTTTAATTTTCAAATAGGAATAAGAGTAGAATAAATATTAATAAAAATGCAAATAAAAAAAAGTATTTTTTATATATAATATAGATAATATACATATATATATATATATATATTATGGATGTTGGATATAAAAATTTTAAAATAAATTATTATTAAAATTATAAGGTTGGTTTAGTGACAAAGTTGATATTTAAAGAGGTATAGTTTGTAGATTCAAATCCTCTCTTTAACAAAGTAATTTATTTTTTTATTTTTAAATAGGTATAAGAGTAAAATAGGTATTAATAACAATGTAAATGGAAAGGGGTATTACATTTATATAGTATCGATTATTTTAATATTTATTTTATAATAATTAAGTTAGTTTTTTAAATTGTAAAAAGGTAATAAAAAATTATAAAAACTTAAACTGCCCTTAAGAATCTACCACGTGCACATGACCAGAATCTGTAGAAGTAACATAAATTGATTATGAGTTATGTGGTGTGAGAGGAGTAAAACTAATAAACACAACCCACAGGTACATATGTTGTGGTTTTTGAACTAAAGGGTGAAAAAGGGAGGAGTACTGGATGGAAACGAGTGAAAATTTACAATGAATCAAAGCATGCATGCATCATTTCCTGGATACACTGTCAATTTTTACTCATTCCTCTCTCTGCTTATTCTGTTTTATCTCTAGTCTCTAGGATAAAAATATACATATATATTATATATATATGTGTTGGGGTATACATACTACCACAAGAAATTAGTAAGTTCAGGACTTTGTGAGTCTTCAAGTTCATTTGATGGCGAGTGCACATGTCTCCCTTCGTATGTGGTTATCACCATTCTTGGATCTTCTGCCAAGCGCTCCACGCGTTTCTTCACTCGACAGTTATCTTGTGTACAACGGTAGTAGCTCCTATATACATGCAGTGTACCCATAACACATCACTAGACAATTTTATATATACTGTACATTATAACTTTAACTTTTACAGGATTAACCATCATTGTACATAACTTCCAGACAATTTTTAAAAACTGTCAATGGATGGAACTGCAAATATTTTTTTAAATATATTATTACTTTGTTAGTATGTCTAATTTTAAAGCGTGACCCCTCAAATAGATTAAATTTACTGCTGACATTTTTAAAGTTTTATAGTCTATCTGTGAAAAATATATGCATTTAGCTTTCCTACTTAAATTTTTCTAGTTCGAGCCCCACAGCTAAGATTATATACAGCCGCCATTAACTCGTCTCCAAACAAGCTTTTTGGGTCTACCCCTGGCCCATCCTTGCAGCGAAAAAGAAATATATATAATTTCTGCAACATCTCACATGTGGCATATATATAAATAAATTTAAATCTTTTACCTAAATATAGTCTTAAAATAGAATCTTTGAAATGATGCAATTTTGAAGGGTTGGTTTCAACTTTCAACTAAATATGATAACGAACTCATTATATGAGTTAGGACTATTTAAAAGTTTTTTTATAATTTTATTCTCACATTCAAGACAATTAAATTTTAACCAACTTTAAATCGGTCTTATAATTATACCTGTACATTGTTTAGTTTCTTTAGGTCTAAGGACTAAGGTTCTGCTTTTAAGTTCAAAGAATTGATCCCCCATTAATAGTTAAAAGCAAGTGTAAAGAGAAAATATGTGCTACACCTCTAGTTAAAAGAAAAAACTATAAATAGACTTGAGTATAACAAAATGGGGTAATATTAAGATAATAAACTGGTACTCACTGCTAGGCTAATATTATTATTGTAATTCATCTTAATAAAAATAATAATATTGAATTGTAATTCGTAATTTGTAACATACAATTTTGAACCTAAGATCACGGTAAAGCCGACGGGTGAGATCTAAAGCAAAATTTAAGAAATAAATTTATTTTAAATGTCAGAGTTCGTACATTGTTTCTTTTAATAAATATGTATGATTTTTTTTAAAAAAAATTATTTCGCATGTGGAATTGTTTTAATAATTATTTCATTAGTGGACGTAAAATTTGAATTGAAACTGCTTTATCTTTAAGCCGGCCTTGCCATAAGGTCTCAGAATCGGCAATGGCTTTGTTATTTTTTCAAATCCCTCTTTAGTAATACATAATACTTTGCAAGTTGATAGTTAATTAGTTCTCAGAAAACAGAACCCTAGCTTCTATTAACTATAATAGAATTGTGTACGTCGATTGAAAAAATTCAACCTCCCAGTTGTAATTTCGAACACCATGATTAAAAATATAGGTATGGTATGACTAAGTGTCACAAAATTTTGCGGTATCCCCTTGATAAAATTAATATCCCGTCAATAATTGACTGTGAAATCACTTTTAAGCAAATTTATTGATGATAATTTCACCATCCAAATTATCAACATTGATTTTTCGCAATAAAACAAGACACAACATATCCTGTCTATTTGTATATTATATTTTATGTTTCTTTAGAGTAAAACACTTAAACATTCCTGATAACACGAAGATCTTACAAAAAGGGATTTCTAGCTGTGAGAGGAAATCTTAGCACAGACTTAAAGTAGCAATGCTATCAAGGGGAAAAACAGCTGTGTTTTTTGTACTTATTCATACCAGAGCATCTTAAGAGTTTTTTTTTTTTTTTTTGTCTGCGTGTGTAATACAGCTTTGTGTTTTTGTACTTATACAAACCAAAGCATCTGAGTTATTAAACTCTACAGCATTGGAGATTTTCATCCTCTCCTTTACAAAGAAAAAGAAAAAAAAGACGGTTCCATTCCCCCTCCCAAGACATAAAGTGTAATCTATCTAGCTTTAAATGATTAATGATTATCATCATGTCCGGGTTACTAATCCAATTAAACCTTCCCAAAACCAGTGGTGAACCGAATATTCAATTCTGATAAAGGTGTAAAAAAATAATGAGAGGGGTCGAGAGGTTGGAGAAAGAGAGAGAAAATATCGAATTTGAACAACTATGGTTTCACCTTTTGTTGATCTATATTCAGTCACTCACAAATAAAGCCAAATAGAAAAGAGAGAAGGATTTGAATTAGTATACCTTGGGTGCTGTGTGTTCTTTACCACTTTCTGTCCGTACTTTCTCCACTTGTAGCCATCATCCAAAACATCTACATCGCTCATAGTCTTGAAGCAAAACCTTGGCTCCCTCACCTTTCTCCTTGCCTTGATTTTCTTCATCTTCATGGCAGAAACCCCTAGATGATGAGTATCACGATCTCCACTAATTCTTTTAGTCATCAAGCAATCGGTTACTTCTTCCCATGCCCTAAATTCATATGATGATATGCAACCCGTATATGAGACCTATCTCTTTATAAATCTCATCATAAAGATTAATTACAAAAAAGATTCGAATCCTCTCCCACGGTTGAAAATGAAGATACATAACTCGTGTTAGATAGAGAGAGAGAAACACAAAAGAAAAAGAAAACACATGTGATAATAGTCACACAAGCATTTAGAAAACCAAAATCGCTAACACATGCATGCTAAGATGTGAAAATTAAAGTACAGTTAATTTTCTCACCATGGATTCACTCTGGATCTGTTCAAGGAAAGAAGCTGGCCTCCTCCTCCTACCAAACTTGAAGTGAGGTCTTCTCGTGGTCGTTGAACAGCGGTTGAAAGTAGGGTTTCAGGAAAATTGGTAGCAGAAGAAGCAGGTTCAGATGAAAGTGAAGGAGCTATTGCACTGATGGATTTCAAAGATTGATGGCAACCCAAAGAAGGGAAGGTCTGGTTTGGTGGGAAAGGAATACTGAACCCCATCTGCGTAGGGATCTGATCTTGCTCTTCAAACAAGCTATGGTTAACATTAGTTTGGGATGTTGTTGACATCATTTCCTTTCTTTCTTTCTCCTTTTCCTTCTCTACCTTTTAATTAAGATCCAACACAATATCACTAGCTATCTCCCTTACCTAAATTCAGAGAACATCATAGTAATAATAGTAACATAACAGAAGACAAAAGTGGTTATTTGATCTCTATGCAGAAACGAAAGAGAGTTTCTCTCGAACTTTGGCGACGAGGTTACACCATGATCAGGAAGTATATCTTATAACGTAGCTCAACCAACTTTCCCTTTTCTTTTTGGCCCTCTTTACTTTAATTTCTTCTATAGATATGTGTCAATTTCTAATAAAACTCTTTCACATCTAGTGTGTGTCAAAAATATTCATGAACTGGCTAAATTGGAAAAGGAAAATAAAATGAGTAAATGAATAAAATAATAAATAAATAGGTTGGTAGGACAGAATGTCGAAAAAAAGGAAGTGGGAGAATATGCAAAAGGTGAGACTACAGTAACATTAATTCAACCTGACCTTGCGGTTTGCGTCAAATGATAATGTACTGTTTGTCCTATAAAGCTTGGAAATTCCATGTCCTTCGTAGTTAGTGGAACTTCACTGTGGTATGGAAGTCAACAATACAAGACAAATGAGAAAAAATGTGTGTATATATATCAATCTTAATTTTTTTAGTACACCATAATTTTTATGTAAACATATACATTTTTAAAAATATTTAACTATATCATAGTTATTGTTTTTTCTTATAAAAATATATACACCACACCCTATGGGTGTGATTATTTTCCACAAATTGTAAGAAAGTTTCATGCAACAGCCGCGCCACCGTAGATAATAATTATAATATGGGAAAAGCGAAACTTGTTGAGTGCACAATAATAGAACGAGATACATATAATCAAGTGTGAGTGAAAAATATCATTCCCCAATTCACCATTGATTCCGTCAAAACCAAAAGGAAGGGTGATAAATATATCTTTTCCGCTTTGTAGGGTTATATTTTCATCTTTTGTCATACTAGGTGATCTCTTTGGGGGTACCATATATTATAAAAGAAATATCAGAGGACAATGATGATAAATCTTAGGTGCAAATCTATCACACACTCTCTGCATCAACCGGGAAGATATCATTATGATGGGTGAAAGAGGCCTTATTTGACTTTTTTGCATCAAAAAAGTTAATTGCCTTTCTCATGTGCCTTTTGTTATTTAACTTTCTATAAATCTCGAACTAACCCACATCCATCCTCCTACCTTTTTCCTCAAATTCCTCGTGACCAACCTTATAATATTGTTATCATCTCTTGAATTAATTGTGTATCATTCATTATTAACTTCATATATTTTTATTCCTACACATTACGTGGACCAATGTGGCAATTGAAAGCATATTTTTCTCTACCGGTTGAAAATTTACCCATACTTCAATAATTATGTGTTCTTTTTGTACTTTATCTACTTGCTTAACTAAGCATTAAATGATGAACTTCATTTGTAGAAATTAATGAATGGAGTAAAAAGTAGCTGTTCAGTAACAATTCCTACACTGAAAGATTATATGATCGATGCAATCCATGAACAATTGATTATGTGTTTCCATTTAGAGAGAAATTCCTTAATTTGTTTTATTTGACAGTGTTGCTGTTGCAAGATATCCACTCCATTCAACGTTGGATTGGAAGACATTAACTGGGAGAAATAATCTTTTCTCAGTTTCTCTCATAAATTTACCATTATCTTTCATTTGAGATAGTAAGTATAAGTTTTTCATGATAATTAAAAAGTTAATTAATTATACGTGACTTTGGTTTATTTCATTTTTATTTATTTTTATGGGCCTTTTAATTTATTTTGACATGTTGAGTATTTTAAATGACAAAAAAAATTAAATTTGTAGACTTTTTGTTATTAATTTTTTCTATTTTATTTAAAATTTATAACGTAGCAATTTCTTCTCAAGGTAATATTACTTGTTATAATTTAATTGCGTTATTAATTAATTGTTTCAAGGCTATTTTACTGTAAAAATATAGATTATAGATAAAATTCTCCCAGTCAGGAAAGCATGCATGCCTGAAATATTTTTTCTTTCTAAATCTATCCCCTTAATTAATATATTCGTGTGTAATAACTTATTCAAATTAAGAATTATATATCGATATAAATTAATTTATGCAACCTGCATTCATTTAACACTGCCAAAACTTTAGTTCAAAGTAGTGCCACTGAACCGGGAGCATATATAGTGGGCATGCTAATAAAGTTAAAAAAAAAAAAAAAAAGAAGAAAGAAAGAGAGCATGTGAAACGGAAAGAACGTCGCTGTTGAAACGGGTCACCATTTCGTCAGTTGTGATATCACCGATATACTTGGCTACTACTTTGAAAATGTCCTGAAAAAAAAATAACGTCACGTTTATTTCCATCATTTATATATTTTTGTTTTCACCAAAAATAGTAATTAAAAATAGTAACGAAGATGCCTTTGGTTATAATTTAAAAAAAAATTAAAATATTCTTATAATCATCTGGAATTAAAAAGATTGTTTTAGTATTTTTAAATATTAAAACTATGTAAAAACAAAATAATTTTGTTGTAACTTGCAAGTATAACAAAAACTAAATTAAATATAACTGAATTTAAATTATATAGAAATATTTATAATATTTTTACTAAATTGATTAAATTAAATAATTTTATTTTTAAAAATAAAAAATATTAACTGAAAATAAACATTTTTTTGAATATTAAAAATTTAAAAATAAAAACTGTGTTTTGAAAATGAAAATAAAAAATAAAAAATATTTTCTTAAATCAAACATCCCAACAAAAATATTTTTATAAAGACATTAAAATCATTAGTTTTACTTTCGGTTTACTCTGTTAAATTTATATTGCAAAATGCATACAGTATTTTGTACTCATTAGTCCAAACACAATTACAGGTTAGGAAAGAATATTCCAAGAAACAATGAATTTGTGAAGATATGGAACTAGTGTCTACCGGATTTAAGTGTATATAGACTGAGAGAATTTAATTTTTCTTTGCTCTTTTAGCTTTTTATTTTCCTACTGATATCTAATGAAAAAAAAAACAACTCATGCATTATTTTAGCTTTGTTTTTATTCCTACTTGTATCTAATGAAGATAAATTAAGTATTCTTTTCATTTTTATAATTAAAAACTCTTTCAATTTATATATTCAAAATAATTTTATTTTGATCTTTGTACATATTATTTTTAATCCATTTATAAGAACTAAAGGAAATTAAAACGATATGTACTATATGAGCTAAAATAGATTAAAAGTCATATATCTAAGAAATAAATTAAGATGTTTCTAAGTTTAAATTAAAACGGAGAGCTTTTGTAATTATAGAAATAAAAATTAAAAGTGTAATTATATCAGAAGAAAATCATGTGTGGTACATTATTAAGATTTTTTAAAAAAAATTCATTATTACTAGAAAAGTCACATCATTTTAAAAAAAATAAATATAACTTCTATGCTTTTTCTTATCATTTAAGATAAAAAAATATTAATATTTGCTTATGCTTCTCTTATCGGAAATTTTGCTTCTCTCATTTTATATGTATCTTTTATACGATGTTAGATGTATCTAATAAGAAAATCATTTTACAATAGAGTAGAATAAATTGAACTTATAATGATTATTTAAAAAAAAAGTGTAGAACTTTTAAAAAAATTCAAATGACTTACGTGGTAGACTTAATAATTCATAATAACATCTAATTATCAATATTTTTTTATCTTATTCATATATAAAACACCCTCTCAATTTGATATCATTTAAATTAGTATAGTGAAAAAAAGTTTTACACGTCTAATAATTACTTTTTATTTATATAACTTTTAAAATATTAATTGATAAAGTCAATAAATATATCATGAATAAAAGGTTGTATAAAAATTAAATTAATTAATTAAAAATTACTTTAAATATATAATTTATATTATTATTATTATTGTTATTATTATTATAAACTCAACAACTTTATCTTAATAATAATTAATACTAATGATTGATATATTCAAATTTTATCATACATAATTGTTAATAATTGAATGAAAAGTAAAAAAAAAATCTTCATATTATTAATACGTTGTAATTAAATTCTGAAATTGTATCAATAATTGTTAATTATTGAATTTAATTGTATGTGTAGAAGATATATCAAATATGTTTAATTAGTATATATTAATTATAATAATATATTTAATTAGTATACATTAATTGTAATAGTGTAAAAAGAGTTTCTATAATAATGTTAATTACAAATTTTATTTATATAATTTTTAAAATATTAAAATGTAAAGTCAATAAACTTAACCTAAATAAGATATTCTGATTGAGTGTCAATGTAATTTTTTTTATACTGATAGTTCATACTAATTAAGCTCAAAATCAAATTATTAGTATAAATTTATAAATATTATAGAATTTTTTTTGGTAAATAATACTATAGAAAATATATAGCATTGATTTTTTTTTACAATATCATATGTTGATTAATGTAAACCTTTAATATTAATATTAACATTTTTTAGGAATACAACAATACTAAAAATATAATTTCTTAAATAAAGCTAATACTAAGGCAGAACTAATTTTCTTTTTCATTGACTTTTTCTTCCGAACGATAATTACTAAAAGGCAAAGTCATATTTGGACTTTTTCTGGATAACTCATACAGTAAAACAGGTTAAAGCAAAGCTGTTTTAGGTGATTTTCTTTTGGTTGCGATCGTCAAATGTAACTGTTAGCCTGGCTGAGAAAGAAACGTGATTAAATTTAAGGATAAAGAAAATCACAATTTTTATGTTTTCATTTTTTTAAAACAGTTTTAAAATATTTTTCGAATTTTTTTCTTATATAATCATATATGTGCATTTTGATATATCTTCTATTTTAAAATAAAAATAAATGATGATAAATAAATGAAACTCAGAATTTAATTATATAAAATTACTTATAAAGAAATTAAATTAATGATTTATTTTTATTTTACACCAATAATAAAAATAATAATAATTTTCAATGTATAACATGAATAGCTAATAAGAAATAGCTAAATTAGACGAAGTGAATCATATGTGAAATGGTATACGCACGCTTGCGTGAGGCTAACGTGGCGATGATGTCATAAGGAGTACGTAGCGTAGTAATAATATGATCAATATCTTGCATCTTCTACTCACTACAGCAAAACCCCATGTATATTAATTGTTAAATTATGTGTGAATTTTAAATTATCATGCTTTTTCTTTTTTGGTTTAAGCCCTAAGTGAGTTGTAAAAAGAGCATGCAGTGGCAAACATGCATCATTTCTTTATGCCGGAGCTTATAGGTGGCCATTATGGCATTTGAACTACCACCTATTAGTCACACTTTCTCTTTCTGTTTGTAGTTATACGGAACTCAAGTCTCAAACTCAAGGTAATCTTGGATCAAAATTGTCTCGACCCAAATCTAGTAGTATGATGGTTACCAAAACACAATGAATTAATGTGATGAATTAATTTAAAATGACAATTAATCAGTTTAAGCATAATTAGTACGTTTTTGGGTTTTCAATAATCAAGGTTCATTGGTTCAATCAATGTCAACACCTATAAATACTAGGTAAGTAAACAGGTAAAAGTTGTTGTCTCTGCATTTATTACTCCTTACCCTTGCTTCGAACTAACCTATGCTAGAAACTAGCTTGAGCGTCAGAGTGACTTCTACAGGTCATCCCCCACTGGACTTGGACATGAAGACAAAAGATTATTTTGGACGTAATAGACCTCATCTCAAACTTCACTCTAATTTGAGCACTCCCATTTGGTTCTTGAGATGAGAACATTGGCCCCCACCGTGGGGCCCATAGAACTATTTCCAGGACCACATGGTCATCACCCAAAGACGAGCAATATAAGAAGTTAACCTTCAGCAAACGGAGTGTACAACATCCCCTCAAGAAGAAATATCTGATAACACTAGCCCTAGTATCTTGATTGCGCAACTCCGAGATAAGATGGAGACAATGAGGCAACGTAACGAGGAAGAGTTGGAAGCATTGCAGAAAGAGAATGAGGATATCAGAAGTTGCTGAATCCATCCAAGGATGCTAGTGATAGTACATATTGCCCTCACGAGCAACCCAGTATACAACTGAATCTAGCCGACCATCCTGAAGTCAACCGGGGACCTACCAAACAGTGACCTCTAGGACCTGGGATCAGAATGCAATGGTAGTCACGCCTTGGCATCCATATTAGATGTCATAATGGATGTACCTTTACCAGCCAACTAGAAGCCACTCATAATAGACCGTTATAATGGGACAATTGACCCCTGCGAGCACCTAGATGTCTACATCACTCAAATGGGTTTGTACACAATGGATGATACAATTTTGTGCAGAGTATTTTCGACTTCACTAAAAGGAAGACGTTGAGTTGGTTTACCACACTCCTATCTAATTCCATTAATTGCTTTGAAACCGTTATTACTAAGTTCGGAATACAATTTGCCACCAATCAACCTCATCATCTTCCATCTATTGCACTAGTAGGCATCAGACAAGAGAAGGAAGAAAGAACCCTGAGAGCCTTTATGGACCGATTCGACAAGGTTGTCATGAATGTCAAAAACCTCAACCCCGAGGTCGCCCTCCACCACATGGTCATTGCACTCCGACCTGGAAAATTCATAGATAGCCTTTGTAAAAAGCCACCACGAGCATGGATGAGTTGAGGAAGAGAGCAGCCAAATACATCCAAATGGAGGAGCTCACTGAGTTTTGTAATCAAACGTGGGTTGAACAGTTTGAGAAGGACCGAAGTAAAGATAAGAAAGGGAAGAGAAACAAGATCCCTCCCGCGAACCCAAGCCACCTTGGTTTGCTCATTATATCCCTTAGTCACAAACAGATGTAGACTACTTAATGAAGCTCTCGTCTTCGAGCTCATTTCCACTCCAAAGAAGCTCCTCACATCACAAAATGCTGAACGCAGTAAGCACTACCGATATCATTGGAATTATAGGCATACCACTTATGAATTCCTTGCACTATAGGACAAAATAGAGGAGTTGATTCAAGTCAGGCACTTGTGAAGATTTATCAGCAGAGATGACTATAGAGGAAATAGGTGCAGGGATGATCGTTGAGACTCCAGGATACATAAACCTCAAGAAGAAAGGAGACCTCAGGACAGAGAACTCAGGGATAGTCGTTGAGCACCGTAGGAAGACCCTTCTCTAAGAGGGGTCATTAATACTATACCAGGAGGATTTTCCAGAGGTGGAGTAAGCAGCTTAGCTCGGAAAATACATCTATGATCCATTCAAAATGTCAATTTTGTCTCCTCGACTTCAGCTCGATGTCATCCATATTACCTGGCCATCACCTTCACTAATGAAGACTTCAAGGGAAATGATCCACAACAAGATGATCCAATGGTGATAACTGTAGAAGTGACCAATTTTGCAATTCAAAAATGCTAGTTAGGTTAGGTTATAAGCACGGAATGTATTTGTTTCACCACCATCTTCAAATAAAGTATTTTCTACAGTGGCACCATGAATAACGCATAGTAGTGCAGCACCCAATACAACAGCAATTCCCATAATATGAAATGGATTTAATGTCCAATTACGAAACCCTTGGAAAAAGAGGTTGAATCGAAATATAGCTGCTACACCAAAACTAGGAGCAAAGAACCAACCAGACTAACCCAGTGGAGATAAGGGTAGCTCTGCTAATGTACTGTACTAATCAACCTTCAAGTAGCTCAGGATTCTAGAGACCTCAGTTCAGTCTTTCAACAACCAACTAGTTGGATTCTTGAGGGAGCAAGTAGACACATGAGGATATGTGGATCTGTATACGAAGTTCGACAATTGGGGCCAAAACTACAAAACCATATTGGTTCGTTATATTCTAGTAAATGCAATGCTTCTTACAACATCTTGTTATGGAGACTGTCACTCAACCAGCTGAGGGTCATAGTTTTAATGCCCCATCTCACCATGAAGTTCTCCTCAACAAAAGGAGAATTCGTTATGGTCCATGCAGACCAAAAGACAGCTCGAGAATGTTACTTGGCCAACCTAAAAATGCTTCCTATCAATGACACTTCGGATCTGCTAAAGAGACCTCAAGTTGACATGGTAGCTATGGTAAACCTAGACCCTAGAGTTAAGGATACCACCAGAGTTGAACTCGTCAAGCACCCAGACCTTTCAACTGAAAGGTGAAGACTAAACAACTAACATAGAGGCGAAGTTGACTGAAGATGGTGAGATTATGATTTGTGATGTCCTTAGGAGAAATACAAACATGTTTGTGTGGACAGTCGTCGAGATGCCAGACATTGACCCAAAAATCTTATGCCATAAATTATGTGTGTGCTCGCAAGCTAAACCTATCTCGTAGAAAAAGAGGAAAGTAGAAGTGAAGAGGAAAGTAGAAGCGAAAAGGAAAGCGACCTTGGTGGAAGCTAACAAACTCTTGAAAGTCGAGTTCATCCTGGAAGTCCTATATGCAACCTGGCTCGCAAATGTTGTAATGGTTGTCTAGCCAAATGGCAAGTGGCGTTTATGTACCAACTACATAAACCTAAACAAAGCCTGTCCCAAAGACTGCTACCCTCTACCAAGCATAAATCAGCTTATTGATAGCAATACTGGGCACCAAATTTTGAGTTTCCTTAATGAAAATTCTAGGTACAATCAGATTCAGATGTTTCCTCCAGATGAAGACAAGACTGCTTTTATCACTAATAATGCAAAGTAATGTTATCATGTAATGCCTTTGGGGCTCAAGAATGTCGTAACAACATACCAATGATTGATGGATAGAGTGTTCTGAGACCAGATCAGTAGAAATGTGGATGTATATGTCGATGATATGGTAATCAAATCTGAAAGTTACCACAGCCACAAAACCAACCTAGAAGAAATGTTTTCCTTACTTTGGAAATACAACATGTGGCTTTAATCCTGACAAGTGTGTTTTTGGAGTGAAAGGTAGAAAATTTTTGGGTTTCATGCTATCCCAAAAAGGCATTGTGGCAAACCGTGACAAGTGCCAAGTTGTTATCAACATGAGGAATTCCTGGAATAAAAAAAAGTGCAGAGACTAGTAGAGAGGTTGACATCATTATCAAGGTTCCTACCAAAGTTAGCCGAGAAGACAAGGCTGATGGAAAAATTGCTCCGTAAAAATGACAAGTTTGAGTGGATTGAAGAGTGTGAGGCCATCTTCCGAGATCTGAAAGTGTATTTGGCTGAGCCTCCCATCCTCCAAAAACTCGAGGTTGAAAAAGACCTTTTTCTATATATATCTCTCTTGGATGAAGCGGTTAACATTGTCATAACTCAAGAACACTCCTCAATTAAGAATCAATTTACTACATTAGCCACACCTTGCACGACCCCGAACTTCGCTATCAAACTATTGAAAAACTAGCTTTGGCATTGGTAATGACGGCGAGAAGACTTCGGCCTTATTTCCAAAGTCACTAGTGATAGTTAAGACCGACTACCCAATTGCTAAACTCCTCCAGAAGCCTAAAGTCATTGGAAGACTTATATCATGGTCAGTGGAGATGTCTGAGTTCAGACTTCGTTTTGAGCCAAGAGGGGTTATCAAAGCCCAATGCCTCATCGATTTCCTAAATGAATTGCCCCTGGTAACCGAGGTTAGACCATAATGGACATTGTATGTTGATGGGCCCTGAAATAGACAAGGGAGTGAAGTTGGAATCGTCCTTAAAGGCCTTGATAACATTGTGTTAGAGCAATCATTGAAGTTTAACTTTCGTGCCTCAAACAATCAAGAAGAGTATAAAGCCCTAATTGTTAGGTTAACATTGGCTAAGGAAATGGGATTCGAGAAGGTAAAGTGCCAAAGTAACTCCCAGCTAATAGTGTCCCAACTAAATGGAGAGTACTAGGTTAAAGACTCATTTCTTCCCTAGTATTACCACAAGTTGTTGAACTTGAAATAGTCATTTTCTAAGGTCGTTGTCAAGCACATCTCGAGAGAAAGCAACGAACGAATCAACCTGCTAGCCAAATTGGCGAGCACAAAGAAACCCATGCATTAGAGGTCGGTCATATAGTAAATACTAGAAAGTCCTAACATGATTGTAATATGTGCAATACTTGCCAATGAGGAGGACTGGATGATGCTAATCAGGGCCTACATTGAGAGAGGGGAGCAATCTCCTGATGAAAGGGAGGCAAAGGCCCTACGAGCTTGGTCAGAAAGATTATTAATCGTGGGATACAAAAAGGGCTATTTAGCCCCACTTTTGAAGTGTTTAACCTCATCTCAAGGAGCTTATATCTTGGCAGAATTGCATGATTGAATATGTGGATTCCACTCTGGGGTGCACACTTTGGCGGCATAAGTAATGAAAACAGGGTATTATTGGCCAACCTTGAGAAAAATGCTGAGATCTATGTTAGGAAATGTCAAAAGTGTCAAGAGCACGACAACCTGATCAAAAGTCCACCCAAAGAGCTCTGAAACTTGGTATCACCCTGGCCCTTCGCTATGTGGGGCTTGGACATGTTGGGGCATTCCCACCAGCCAAGGGACAATGAAAATTCCTACTTGTCAGAATTGATTATTTTACGAAGTGGATTAAAACTGTATAGCTAGCTAAGATCTCGGCAGCAAATATGAAGAAGGTCATCTGAAAGATCATATGTAGATTTGGCATACCCAACATAATAGTCACGATAATGGAAGATAGTTCACAAACAAAAAAATTGAAGAGTTTTTAGAAAGCTTCTCTATAAAGCATGTGAACACCTTAGTAGAACATCTGTAGATTAATGGTCAAGTAGAGGCAGCCAATAAAGTCATACTAACCGAGCTGAGAAAGACACTAGGAGTGTCCAATAGGAAATGGGTCGAAGATTTTGCCAGGGTATTGTAGGCTTACAGATGCACTCAACTAACGACCACTCGTGAGACCCCCTTGTAGCTTGGTGTATGGAACAGATTCTATGATTCAGGTCGAGGTGGGAGAACCTACACTTTGACGTGAGCTATTCGATTCAAACCAGAACCATCAGGAAATGCTTGTCAATCTTGACCTTGCCCTAGAGCTTCGAGATAAAGCATAGATAAAAGAAGAAGCTTCCAAGAGAAGGGCGAGCTGAAGGTTCAACAACAAAGTAACACCAAAAAGATTTAAGGAAGGAGACCTCGTTTGGAGAATGCGAGCCGAAGCCAAGAAGGAGCATACAAAAGGGAAATTTTCATCCAAATGGGATGCTTGTTTAAGGTACATCAAAACCTGAATAATGGGGCCTACAGGTTGGAAGACATGTATATAGACAAGTGTTTGTGTTACCAAATACATGTATGTAGATAAATGTACTCTTTTTCTTACCATCAGTCTTTTTTTCGAGGGGTTTTACCCGGAAAGGTTTTAATGAGACACCTCACTTTGCAATGAAATATCTACTATGATTATCTCAATCTTCCTACCCTCTTACTGAAATCATACATCGGGTAAAAGTCGCATAAACACGTGTAAAACTTGCATTTAGTTATCGATAACACCTTGGACTAAATTGCGTAAACACTCGCGCATAAAAGTAACTTGTGTAATAACTCGCATTCAACTACCGAGAACACCTCAGACTAAATCGTGTAAACATTCATGCATAAAAATAACTTGTGTAATAACTTGCATTCACCTATCAAGAACGCCTCAGATAAAGTCATGTAAAAGATTGTGCATTATATAACTTTCGTAAAAATCCGCATTTCATTTTCGAAAACACATTGTGTAAAAGCACGCGCATTATAAAACAAAAATTCACATTCAATAGCCGAGATGTTGTCAAATTAAAATTATGTAATCTTGTGAGAAAATTTGCGTTAACTAGCTAAGATGTAGTTAGAATTAGTTCGTATAAAATTCCTATTTATTATTAAACATTGTTAATTGAGATGTATCAGAATAAGACACTACCAAAAATTAAAGTAAGTAAATGTTCATTAGTTAATAGGGTCTAGTTATAAAAGGTGGTATGAGTAATCACCTTATACAAAATAAGGTCATATTGGCCAAGCAAAAAGTGTCAAAGGCCTAAATATATACAACCTAGCCCCAAGTCAAGCGGTGATGTTGTCGTTAGTGGAAAGAGGCATCTCGGATCCGGTCTCCTTAGCTAAAGAAGGCATCTTGGCTCCATCGGTGGGGATATCCTTCTCGAGCACTAGGCAACCTTCATAGACATCGTTGTTCACGTCAAACCCTTGGTCTGAAATGCCAAACAACATAATAGCCTAGCTAACAACCTTGTTAAAGCGTTTGATGTGGCTTCCCTCCACGACTGTTTGGGCATGCTTGATAAGCAAAGCCATACTGGAGGCTACTTGCTTCTTCTCGTCTGACAATGCCTCAACCTCTGTGTTGAGCTCGACCACCCTTCTTTGTACCTCGAATGCCTTACCCTTGGCCTCCTTCAGTTATTGCTACAAGAATAGTTGGGTGTTCTCTGTCGACTTCAACTTGATCTGCAGGTCTTCATTTCGAGCAGGACTCAAACAGTTTGGTTGAGGCGTCAAAAGCGGTAAAAAGAGAAACTTGGGTGTCTGCTAACTTCTTTATTTTAGCAACGTTATGAGACTTCTTCACCTCCAAGATAAGCTTCTGGGCTAGCACCCAAGCCAAAGCTTGAAGCTCGTTGAAGCTAGAGAAGACATCGTCAACATTTGTCAAGTTTATTAACACCTTCTCTTTCGATGTCATGTAAGAAATTTTTATTTTTCTCTTCATCATTAAGTCCCCAGGAAGGAAAGACTTTGGAACTAGGGTGTTAGAGTCTTCCCTTTTGTCGAAACTTAACCTATGCCTTGACTTCTTGGCGGAGGGATCCTTGGTTGTCGTGTTCTGCTCGACAAAATTATTATTTGTCAGGATCGATGCGTCATCTTGTTTATTTGGCTGGTCATCAGCCACAACCTTTGCCTCGTGTTTGTTTTTTGGATTCTTGGGAAGAGGGAGGAGTAAGTTGGGGAGTCCCGTGGCCGCTACCCTAACGTCAACTTCTTCATTCCTGTTTTTCTCTTCCCGAGCGGAGCGAATATTCTTGAAGTTAAAAAACAGGTTTGGTGGGATCTTCCTGGCCATCAGGGCTGCACACAAGAAAAAACAAAATTCAGCTAAGTGAAAAGATTATTATATGCAAACAAATAATGAAAAGAAGACTTACACTCTAGGCTCAGGCTGAGATCTGACGACAACTCAAAACCCAAAATGTCTTTAATCAGCAGATGTTAGGAATGTTTTTCGAGGATAGACAACAACTTCAGGTCATTTTCCAACATAGAAGACCTCGGCCACGAGCTATAGTGCCAAGGTTCCCATGTCCAGTAAAGGGAAACCTCAATTGACCATCCTCGTCGTAAAAGTGATGATGACCGTTCCGACCCACCAAGACTTTAAAGAAAGTTCCTTTAAAGTCTTTTAAGGATGAGGTGTAGGAGGAGAAGTTGTAGCACTACGACTTCCCGGTCAGCTAAACCCATCTTAGCAACTCACTTAGCTGGACGTAGTAGTGGTATAGAAAGATTCGTGGGTTGGGCTCAATATAAAAGGTTTTATAGAGAACTTAAAAGGCCTGCAAAGACGCTCAACTGTTTGGATGAAGTTGAGACAACACTACGTTTAAAACTCGCAACATCGCCATAGTGAACTCATCAAACGGTAGCCAACGTGCAACTCGGTGAAGAGACACTCGTACATCAAGACAAAATCGGCATTTGCGTCCTCCCGACCTAAGCAAATACGATATGAAAATCGAGCACAAGACACCATGATCAGATCCTCGTAGTCATCATCCCCCAAGATGTCTACATTATTTAGTATCCATTGGATATTTCAGTTCTTATGGATGTCAAATTTGTGCTCTAAAATTGTCGAATCCACCCAGGAATAATCTATAACTGAGGCGACCTTGACATCAAACTTGACTATAGCAGGCTCCTCAGCCGAACTCGACCTTACTGACTCCCTATTGAAGACCTCTAAACTACTAGTATCTCTTACCCTAAGTTTTGAGAGCTAAAACTGCTCTCAGACGCAGACTCCTCGGCGAAATTTTTAGAAATTGAAGAGCTCAGGGAAGACATGACGCCAACCTTAAATATGAGAATGAGGTTGAGACTACAAGACTTTAGATATGCTCACACAAAGGAAGCTCTGACAAAATCTTCACAAAAGGGACATGTGTGGTGTTCAAAAAGGGGCATCCCTATTTATGGGTGTGTGGCCCACGAGACCCAACATGGTAGAAGATCTGAGTTGCACATTCTTACACGTCCAATGGTCCACATTATACCACTTGTCACCTGGTGGTTACCTAAGGTTTCAAATTTCATCAATTAGCGACCTCGGTGTCAGCTCAGCAAATGCCACGCAGTAATAGTTGGTCTTGGTCTCACCTTGACGCAAGTCACCTAAGACTCACACTTCGACCATCCACCCGTCCTTTTATGAGCCTTAAGGTTCTGTATATGGGACCAAGCTCGGTCCCCAACCGAACAATGTGTCTGCTACAGAAGCACAACAGATTTATGTAATGGATTAGCCTAAAATGATAATTAACCAGCTTAAGCATTATTAACACGTCATTTGGTCTTCATTAATCAAGTCCCATGGGTTCTAACTCATGCCAACGCTTATAAATATTTGGTAAGTCAGCAGATAAAGGTTGTTGTATATGCATTTATTACTCCTTACCTTTGTTCTAAACTTACCTCTGCTAGAAATTGAGTTAAGCGTTGGAATGACTTCTATGAGTTATCCCTGCTAGAGTTTAACCCAAGGACAAAGAATCATTTTGGACATAATAAACTTCATCTCAAACCTTACTCTAATCCGAATACTCTACATAGTTCTTGAAACAAAAATAATAGCTAATAACATTTTATATATATATATATATATATATATATATATATATATATATATATATATATATATATATATATCGTCTTTGGACGTAATTTTAGTCATGACATGTTGAAATAGATTTAGTTTTAGAATCAGGATGAGCACATAATTAGATAATAGTAAGTTGAGCGTAAAAGAATTTACATTGTGATCTGATCACGAGGTTTAATTTACATAAATTTTAAAGTATTGATCAGTAAAATTAACAAACTTATTATATATAAAAAATTGTATGATTGGATAATGTTAGTGTAAAATATTTTACACTCAGTTTATAAGTGTTTTTCTCCCATAAATATACATAGTGTAAAGAAACACACACATCTAATCACAGTAATAAATCATGTAATCAAATTACTATTTTATTAAAAATTAATACATGTGCCAATATATTAAATCGTAATTGAATGTGAATATATATAAATTAGAGTTTAATTGGTATGTACGGATAGTGTAAAAAATATACCGTCGTTCAATCATATCTTTTAATTTATGATAAGTTTGTTGATTTTATCAATTAATATTTTAAAATTCATATAAATTAACGGATATGATTGAACATCAGTGCAAAAGTCTTTTTACATGGACAATGTATATCAATTAAACTCTATATATATATAGACACTAATATAAAATTAGAGAATAATTTATAGAGTTTAATTGATATACAGTGACAGTGTAAAATTTTTTTTATACTAATGTTCAATCACAATCCTTCATTTATGATAAATTTGTTGACTTTACTCATTACTACTTTAAAAGTCACATAAATGAAAAGTCATTATTGACTATCAGTGTAAAAATCTTTTACACTAACAGTGTATACCAATTAAACTCATAATTACAATTCTTCGTTTACATAACTTTTAAAATATTAATAGAATTGTATAGAGAGATTTCTTTTATATATATATATATATATATATATATATATATATATATATATATATATATATATATATTATCTTTTGTATACCTCGCGCCTGTAGTTGTATACATGATTTCTTTGTCAAACAAATACCACTAATAGTTTCTTTATCAACAACACATGATTTGCATGTTCAGGGAGGTACGATATAGTTTGCACGTACATAAATTGAACATTTATTGATTAATTAATATACACGTTGCTTTTTCAACCAGTTTTTTTTTTTTTTTTTGACATTCTATTTACATATAGTCGCTAGCACAAGGAATTTTTTATTACAAAGGTGACCATAATTTTATGTATTTAAATAAAATAATTTATTTATATATTTTTCAATCACGACGATAGTTCATCTCTTCATAATGTTATGGTCACATCATCCATGATGATTATTATTTTCTCTTCGTGGTATAGAAAAAAATTGAGAAAGAAAAAAAAGTACGCAAAGAAAGGAAAACATACAAAATTGAGACATAGTCAATTCGTTTGAAACAGATGAGAAAAGAAGACAAGGAAATAGAGAACAGTTTTGAAAATTAACTCATAAAAGAAATATTAAAATTTAACGAAAAAAATTGAATAAAAGTATTACATATAATATATATATATATATATATATATCCATTTTATGAATAAAAAGCTATAGACGTAATTTCATTTAATTAGTCTCTTTAAATACCAATCAAGTCCCTGATGTGATAATAAATTAACACGACAATGAAAAGTATTAAATTGAGATTTAAACACATAATTTTTGTGTTATTAATAAGTTAAAAGCCACTAAGTTACTTTTCTTACTCAGTATATCTATAAAGTCATATTATATATACTAGTAAAAACATAAAGGTTATCATAACTGTGTATTTGTATTTTTATTTTAATATGTTATAACAATTTTAAGTTTATAATTTAATACTGTGAAGTTTTTATATTTTGAAATATAAATTATGATATGGCATGTTTTGAAATATATTTTGTTAATTTTATATTTTTTTTATGATAACATGATAAAAATATGTCAGATCATCAATAAATATGTCAAATATGGAATGAATATGAAAAAATAGAAAGAGGAAAGAGTTTGAATAGAACTCAAAATATTGTCACACTTGTGTATTTGCATGTTTATTAAGAATATTTATCATGAAATGTATACATATATTAATCATGTTTAAGGAAGATTTTTTTGTGATTAGGTAGAAATTGTGAAAATGTGCATATATTAATAGGGAGAAGTTATATTTGCAAAAGTGAAAACAATCATAAAATGTTTAGAAGGTAAAATAGTCATAAAATGTGAACACCAAAATATCATATTTCTATTATATAGTATATAATATAATATCATATATAATAAATTATAGAATTAGTTGGACAATTATGAATGTTGGATATCAATATTTTAAAGTAATTTTTTATTTAAAGTTATAAGATTGGTCTAGTGGTAAAGTTTACAATTAGAAAGTGGAAGGTTATGCATTCAAGGCTCTCTTATGTCAAAGTAATTTATTTTTTAATTTTAAAATAGGTGTAAAGGTAGAATATGTATTTTAAAAAGTGGATAAAAGTGTAATTTTTTTACAGTACTAAATAAAATATACTATTATAAAAAAACTTATTCCTTTTATTATTATACATTTTAATTATAATATTTTACTCTATTTTAAGTATATAACTTTTTATTTTATAAAAAATTGTGTTGTTTTAATCTTTTTTTTTTTAGTAAATACATTGATAATATAAATATTTTTAAATTTTTATTGAATTATAAATCATCATGTATAATAAATTCTATTTTTTTACAATAATTATTTTTAAAAATATATTAACAATATTTTTTATTGGTTTCATAGAAACTAAATTTTATTGCCCAATATAATATATTATTATTGATGTAATTTTTTAATTCTCCACTTTTTGTTAAATATAGTTCTATTTCTACAACTAATTTCATTCAATAACCTTTTTGATTTATCACTAAAAAGTTTTTATTAATTCTAAAATTAAAATTTTTCTTTTAGTATTTTTAATAACATATTATTGATGCAATAATGTTTGAGTGAAATATAAAATAAAAGAGTTCAATTTCTATAAGTTGTTATATTAATAAAAAATCATAATAGGTGTGATTTTTTGTAATTATCATAAAAATTAATAATTTTATTATATATTTATAAGAATAATGTAAGACTATTAAATAACGGGCGGGAGTAAAATCACACAATTGAGAATTTTAAAAATTTAATTGACATAATTGAATCCTGAAAAAACTAAAATGCACATTTTCGATACATGTGATCCAATTGTCGCAATTTATAGTTTGGAAACTAAACTCACATAATTACAGTATCTGAAACCAAAACTGAAATTAAATCTAATAAATTTTAAATTTAAACATCAACAATATTACTGTGATAGGAAACCCCTAGAACAGTCCAAAGACAAAGAGTATATGTGAGTGACGTATTTTTTATTGTTGTTAATCATATTATTTGTGCAAAATAATTAATATATGACTAACCTCTTTTATAGGATTTTCTTTTCCAGTAACATTTTTTCTTCTATAGGATTTTTAAACCAAAGATTTAAAGAAGTCAAGCACATTAATTTAGACCAGTATATAACTTGTTGAATTGTTGGTATATGTGAGCTAAGTATTTTTATAAGGGAGTTTTCTTTTAATCACGTACGAGGGAATTTAAATTTGGATTATTTCGTTATTCAAATTATGAGAGATGTCATATTTGGTGATTTGTTAACTAACCATCTATGTATGATTGATCATGAGCTAGGATGTGAAGAAGTTTTAAATGATGATAATTAGTTTATATATTTTGCAATTTTAAAACACAGATATATAATGAGTCCACAAAAAAGAAAATAATGAGATATATAAGGCATGAATAGAGAAAGGAAGGAAAGCAGAGATGAAGAGGTGTGATTTTTAAAGTGGCAGTAAGAAAAGAAAAGACATGTGGTGGAGCAAGGTGGAAGGGGAATTGGAATGTCAATCATCTCCAACTGTGTAGAATGATTACGGCACGCCCCTTCCGCTCTAGTGTCTGTGTGCAGTGTGCAGTGTGCAGTGTGCAGTGTGCGTGGGTTTGAATTTCTTGTCCCTATCTTCTCTTCTCTCTCTACAACCAAACTGCATTTGCCTGACAGACAACCCATGCCCTACAGTAACATGCTGTTGTGACAACACACTGTCATTTTCCATTTCCAAACAAATCTCTTCCTTTTCTCTACTTTTACCCATTCAACCAATGCATCATCTCCTTTTCAAATTTATATGCACTCTTCTTTTTTTCCATTTCCCTTCTTCAAATATTCCTTCAGTGCCCAGCTTTCAAGTTTTAAATTCACAATAAATTATGAGCTACTGCATAGTATAAAATACGTTTTATGCCACAAATTCATTTTTATATACTGTGCAAGTTTTCTTTTTTTTCCATTTGCCTCAATATATTGTGCATATACTTGCATCTGCCACTGCATGTTATTTATTGAGTGAATGACTTATTTTGTCATGGATTACTTTTTTTTTAATTAATTAAAAATACAAAAGTATTGACAAAAAAGTATTTTAAGCAATATACTTTATTTAGTTTATCTAAAATACATTTTATATTAAAATTAAAGTAGTACGACTTTTATATTTAGTATTTAAATTTATTAATTATAGGGATACAAGATAATTAAAAAGTTAATTGTTATTCGTAACCTCTAAAAATTTATTTATCAATAACACATTAACTTTTTATTAAAATTATTATTTTGAAATTTAGGATAAAAAAACCCGTTTAAATTATTACTAATATATTTTTTACAATATTTTATCAAATATTATGTATAGTTTATTTAATGTTGTTAAATCATAAATAAATATTACTAAAATATATTTTATCAAATGTTTGTAAAATTTATATTACTAAAGTTTACTAGTAATATTTTAAATTTTAATTTGATAAACTGTATGCAATATTTGATAAAATATTAAAGAAATATATTAATAATATTAGCTATATTTTTTAAATATTGTTACAGTTTATATAAACATTTTAATTTTATAATATTAAACTAAGAATGAAATATACTGCAGTGATATTTTTTGTGTGTATAATAAGGAAAAGGATGACTAAACTATATTAAAAATGTTGGGAAGAAAGAAAGTGATTATGATTGTGTTTTGAAGAAACTTAGTTTGATATGGAAAGTTAGATTATTAGGAGTAAGTGATGTAAATAATTAGTTAGACAGTAGCTATCTTGGTGGTGTACTAAGTTGGGAAGGAGAAGTAGATGTATTAAAGTCTGCACATTCTCTGGTGCAAAAGAATAAAGTATCACATCAGCGAATCATGGTCGTGTAGTTGTCTGAAAATGACTGTTCAAGTAGAGAGCATGAGGGAATAGGGAGGTAGTGTTGCAGCCTGCACTGCACTGCAGGTGGGGTTACGGTTGCTGCGTCGTCAATTCTGAGCAGGTAAAATGAGCTTTCTCAACCTCGCCTGCTATGCCCTTCTACACACCCTCTTCTTCTGTTGTTTCCGCCAATACTCCTACATTACTAATTAACCTAATCTCAATCTCAATCTCAATCTCAATCTCAATCTCAATCTCATTTATATCACATATCTCTCACTCCAACACACAACTCATTATTACATGACCAAACTTTATTCCTATTTCTTATTCACACTAAATTGGTTAATATCTCTCACAAACAAATTAAATTGGATAAAAGGTGAAAACATGTGAAAGTATTTCTTAATCAAAATATCTTTTACAACAACCAATCACCTCTAGTTAAACTTAAATAATTTTCTATCTTCATCTACAACGCTCATTGGTGAAAACAGATCAAAATAATATTATTAGATATATTTAGTACATGATTGGATAGCGTTAATAAAATTTTAAGTATATTTATTAAAATTGATTTTAAATAATATAATTTATGTTTGAAATCATAATTGCTTGTTGTCTCATTAAAATTCCTATAATTTTGTATGGGATCATAATGGATGATGGCAACCACTTCAATGATATTTCATTGTAAATGAACAACCGAAAATGTCAATTTTCCACCCTTTTCATTACACTTTGCGCAAGCCAACATAGGCTTAAGATCTTGGCATAATCAATATGGTGAGGTGGAGGATCTTCAAAACAAGTTACATGTGGTGGAGCCCAAAACAAATGTTAAAGATGTTTGGAGGTGGGTTGGGAGTACAGTAGGTAACAAGGAGTATTGTGAAAGCACGTAAGATTATTCTTTGACAATATACAATATATAGATAAATCTTTTTCATATAATTTAGAAGACAAAAGTTCCAGTAAAAGTTATCGCTTTTGCATAAAAAGTTGTTGTAAATTGAGTCTTAACAAAAACAAAACTTGTCAAAAAGAATATTAATCTATTATATGCCTATGACGGGTGATGTGTCGACTAAGTACTATAAATTAACTTACAATCATAGAAATTATTGAGTGAAAAATGACATTAGCAGGGAAATGATGTGAAAGTGTAACTTAAAATAGTCATGAAAAAGAAGGAGGGAAATGATGTGAAAGTGTAACTTAAAATAGTCATGAAAAAGAAGGAATAAGTAAAAAAAATTGACTTCCAAAATCACTATTGTTCTCAGTGTTAGAGTTAAAAAATAATAATAAATGATGAAGAATTTTGTAATTACAATAATTTTACATTATAATTTTTTTTATTTAATCAAGCAATTTTGATATGTCCTTTATTTTATTTTTTTTTCTTTCTTTACACTTTTTTTTTTTGCAACTTATAATTGGTGATTTGAAAAAATCAAGTCTTGTCTGTGAATTGTACGTAGTACGGTGTAATGTAGTAGGGACAAGAAGACAAATATAAAATAATACAACTAACTATAATATGGTCCATTCTCTTTGAATCAAAATTCTACAAGCCAAGTACAGGGACGACATGGAGTGTAGTAAGACATTAAGGCATCAGAGTGGACAATCTCAGTGGTGGAAGAATATATTAAAGGTAACATTTGTTTGAGGGAGTAAATAATTGATTTATTGGAAATGTCAATCCTAAGATAGGAGATTAGTCTTTGTTCAAATTCTGGGAAGGGGAGTGGGGAGCAATGAATGACCTTAAATCTCAATTTCCTAGATTATTTACATTATCCACTCAGAAAAAGGCTCTTCTATGTGAGGTTAGGGGTTGGTTTGGTGAGGGATGAGAATGGAGGTTAAGGTGGAGGAGAAAATTATTTTCTTGGAAACAAGAATGGATCAGAAAGTTAGAAGGGGTTCTTGGAGGAGTTCAATTGAGGTTAGCGGTTCTTGGCAGTACAAGTAATAATGATTAATACTCGGTCAGAGAGGCTTATAGTTTAGCTTGTGGGGAGTCTCAATGTTCTGAGTCTCATTTGTTAAACAGGTTTTGGAAGTCCAAGGTGTCTTCCAAGGTTTTAGCATTCTCATGGAAGGTTGTACACAATAGGATTCCAACTAAGGTTGAATTGGCAAAGCAAAGTATACTTCTTCCGCTGATGTTTCTTGTTGAGTATGTAACAATAATTTGGAATCTGTGTCATATTTGCTTTTCACATGCAAGTCAAGTTATCAATTGTGGATGAAATGTTACAAATGATTAGGTTATTTATGTATTCTACCTTCTGTTTGTCAGTCTCATTTTTTGTGTCATCTGGTATTATGAATTCTAATAGGAAAGTGTTAGTGGATATACTTTATATTATCTAGATAGTTACTGTGTGGGAAATTTGGTTAGGTAGAAATCTTTGGTATTTGAGGGGATGTCTTTCAATGTTGACCAATTCGTTATAAAAATCATGATTGTGGGTTTATGACCTTTACTAATACTAGTCAGTTTCCTTTTATCAATAATATGTTCAATCAGGTTATTGTCTTACTTTATTTAGATAATGGTATCTGAGTTTAGTATTATTGGTTATGTATGTGCTTTGGGGTTTTTGTAACATCTGCGGGAACTTGTAACATCTAAGATTAATTGTCTTTATTTCTGTACTATGCAAAATTTTCTATATTATTTCTTCTAACATGAGAAAGTATTACTAATGCTAAATAAATTTTATCTTTTTAAAAAAACTTAATTTTATACTTCAAAAAGTCTAAGATATTGGTCTATAAATGTCATGAAGTTGTGTTAGTGTTTATTATAAAAAAATATTTTTCTTGTGATAAATGTAACTAAATTATGTATAATAGTCTAAAATATAATATATTTTGGTGGGGATATGGTAAAGTTTTGTAGTGTATGTATAAAATAATAACTTATGATTTGATTGTATCATAAAATTATTGAATAATTTTTTTTAAAGACAAAAAGAACCCTAACAATGTATTAAAACTGAGGAAAAGATTAAGCTTAGCTAGCTAAATCTTTATTGGATTCAATTCGTTCTCAATTTCAATAAACATGGTCCTACTTCATCATTCAACTCTGTCTTTACAACTTATTCCAATGCTCTCATAGTAATATCAAGACGCAATCATTGTTTGCTTGCTGACAGTAGCATTCGGTTTTGGCTAGGTATATGCCAACATTATATATATATATATATATATATATATATATATATATATATATATATATAGATATAGATAGATAGATAGAAGTAGATGACATGTCATGAGAAAGAAAGAAAATGTTATGATAAAAAATAGAAAATATAATAATAATTTTATTATAAGATTTCAAGTTGTTAATTAAATAAGTTTACGTGATTTTTTCACACAAAAACCTTTCTACAAACTCTATTTGTGGACGACTCTCGTTACCATAGAAGAATCCTTTGTAAGGTCATTACTACCTTCTCCCCACCACCACTATTGTTTTGTTTTCAATAATAAACAAGATATAGAAGTGTGAATGTGTGATGTGAACTCAAATTGAAATTCTATAATTACAATGAAAGAATAAGTGCTTCAAAAACGCAATTTGCTTTGTCCTCTTTTGAATTTAAAACAACACTTAATTTTGCATTTTTGTCTAATTTCTTAGTACAACGCCCTGTATTTGTTGAATTTTTTCTCTTCTTAATTTCACGTTTTTTTTTTCAATTTGATTAGGGTTTTAAAAAATGACAGATTATATATGTTTCACTTCACTACCACCACCACGAACTTAGTAAGTGTACCTACACACATATGTTTGGGTACCTTGATCTATACTTAAGCCTTCTGATGTCTCTATGATCTCTGAAAATCCAAGTTGATGATCATTGCTAGTAGTACCGGTGAGTACCTGTAATAAGGCTCAAGTCAGTGTGAGATTAACTTAAAGTACCATATATCGAAGAAATAATGATATTTTAATGAGTGAGTCAAACTTGAGTAAATGTTACCTTTTTTATGATAAAAATATTTAACATAAATTACGTCATCTCAAAATCAATTTTAATCATGATCGATTTTCTAAATAAATTCCATTCAAAATTAATTTTACAAATGTCCATTCAAGCACACACTAAAAATAACATTTTCATTAAATAAAAAATTTTTAATTAAATTTCACTTTTAACTTACTTTCATAATGAAAGCATCAAAAAATAAATTATATAATCTCAAAATTAATTTTAATCATAATCAATTTTACAAAATCAATTTTGTCAATATCCATATTTAAATACAGCAACATAGATCCAAAATATTTTAATTGCAGAGACAATGTTCATCTATAAGTTAATGACGACAAAATTTATTATATAATTTAATCTTTTAACTATATTTTAAATTTTTTAACATAATTTATAACTATATATAAGAATTTTGTGATGACAATTACTCATCTTCCATGAATATCTCTGTACCTGTTTAAATATACATTTACTTGGCAAAGAAATCACTATAAAAAGTTAATTCAATATCATTATGTCCAGTTTAATCAATTATCTATTTTCTATCCGATCCCCTCAACAACCTTGTATAATAGTTAAATTCAAAATCATTCTTTATTTATTTGTAAATGTGAACATTATTTCGACTAGGGAGTTCATATATAGTGTGTGGTTACGGTCATTTGCATGTAGGCCCGTCAGTGATTTTGTTGTTGTGGGAAGCATAGTTTTATGAATCCATGATATGACATATTAATCCATGATTTATCGTGTCAACGGTTAGATCACTATCATTAATTAATCTTTCACCTGACTTATATTAAGAATATACTTACACCGTAATAAACAAAAAATCATTAACAGAATCTTGTATTTAAAGTAATTAAGTATATATATTTTTTAAATATAACAAATTGAATACATTAGAGAAGACCAAAACCATCATTCGGATGGAAGAATGATTAGGTGAATAAGTTGGTGAAGGTGCTTGAAAAGATTCAATTGAAACATAAGGTAAAAGATTGATGGAAGCTGGGGATCTATGAGCTCTCTGACAGTGATGAATACTATTTTATATAAAAGAAGTCCATAACGGATCCACAATCATATACATGTATAAAACCCTTAATTACTTCTTCGAGATTATAGGGACAGCTAAACTATTGTCAAAAGTTTCAACTTTTGTTTGCAAGATAGCTCATAACCAAATTCCATATTAAAAGTAAAGTTGCTTAAAAGAAATTTTTACTTGATAGATGGGGATTTATGTCTTGTTTGTCTTAATGAACTTAGATTTGTATCACATTTGTTGTATATCTTTCTTACATGCTATCTATTTTGAATGAGTTGTTATCATTGACTTGGATACTTGGTGGTTTTACCTTTAGACTTTACTTCTTACATGTGGTAACATCTTGTACACGTGATAGAAAATAAAGGTAAAGAAACCTTATATGTTGTATGGCTGATTGTTTTGAAGACCATCTAGTTAGCAAGAAATGCTTTGATATTCAAAGGAAGCCAATTATTATGGCAAAGGTTAGATAGGAAGGTTGGTAAAATTCTTGGTTACAAGTTTAAGACTTTTATAAAAAATCATTTTTCTCATTCAATAAGTGGACTATACAGCAAGATTATTGTATTAAAATCATGAAAGGGAGTAGTGCACAAGAATCTATAGTTCATAATAATTTGTATTATCTTTAATCCGTTGGGTGGGATTCCTTTAATTAGTAGATGTAATTTGCTCTTTTATCTAGACTTCTTTGATCCTGTCTTGTGATGATTGGAGGGCAATCTTGTGCTTAATAAAATCATTTTGTTCTATTAAATAAATTGCATGTTAACTATATTTGAGTTGGTTCAATTTATTGTCAACTCTAATTGAAATATATAGAGGGGGAGAGAGATGATTATTATGACTGACTAATTTTAACTATTGGATTTTAAAAAAATAAATAGTTAATATGAAAATAAGTCTTTTAAACTTAAACTTACTCTTAAAATAAGTAAATCTCTCTTCATACATATATATATATATATATTATAATATTATAGTTTGATTGCATATGAAATTATAGCATTCAATAATAAAAATTTGGAGAATCAATATTATAAATATTATAATAAAGATTTAAAAAATCTAGCTAGAAATTTGTAAAAATACAAAACTTCACCTATAGTTAAGGCAATAAGTTATTAGAGGACACCAATTTAGAGTTAATAGTATATTTGTAAAATGAGATAATAATTTTAATATATTTATAAATATATTTTTATATTTTTAAAATTTATTTTGGATCTCTTCTAGTCTTAGACTTAAGTGGTTGTCTCTCTCAACAAAGTTTAACATCAATCTTATAAATCATGTTATACCCATGTTGGTATATATAACTTAAATCCATTAATTATTTGAATCTTATTTTAACGTCCGACTGTATTTTCATTTTTGAGAGATTGATGATCTTTCACTAAGGGATAAAAGGATAGTTTGAAAATAAAATAAAATATTATTTTTTATTAAACACCCTAGGAATCATAATTACTTCTTTTAACATTTAATTTTTTTTTATAATCCACTTTTAACATCTACATTATATTTTCGTACGGGATTCGTTGGCCCTATAAAGTCGCATCCTAATGAAACAATGGTTTTCTGCAGTAATCTCTGATTAGTTTCATGTCTACGCATATAAAATAGCGTGACAAATAACAAATCTTCTATTAATCCGTCGTCTTTTGGGGGGCATTTAAATTCAATGAGTAAAGGTCCCTACCATGAGGAAGGATTATTATCCCTAAAAGTCTTTGTCATTATTACCTTTTTTATTTGTCATTGCAAGTTGCTGGGGTTTTGAATTTTCTGACCAAGCAATTATATATTTGACATAGCTTTGACATTGTACCCCTCCCGTTTTTATAAGAATAAACAATTAAATATTACATATACACTTATTAAACATTTGGAACATACTATATAACTTAAGTAAAACTTGTATTTTTTTTTTCACAGCAAAATATATATTTATATTATAGGGAATATAACAACAGATGAAACACAACGTTTCAACCTGCCATACAGTAGCATAATTACAGATGAGACTATCTCATATTCATCAGACACAATCTAGGCTGGGTGCACCAATCAGAGAACACATACCTTGTCTTAAAACCAACAGAAAACAACAGTCACTGCCATGATAACAGTTTAATGGACATTAACATATCAAGGGATTCCACCTCGACCCTTTGGAAAATAACAGCATTCCGAGACAGCCAAATGCACCAACATACAACGATAAAAAACACATACCTGCATGACTTCTTCCGTTTTCCCACCACCCAGCCAGAGGATAACAGAAACAGTTGATTCAGATCTCCCGGGAGCGGTGTCTGTACCCCGACCCAGCTAATAACTTTATACCACAACGATTGTATGATTGGGCATTGTAAAAATAAATGATTCTTTGACTCCATCCCATTATTACAGAACCTGCAAACAGGGTTTAAACCAGGATCCTGAATCCCTCTTCTTAGCAAATTTTCTACAGTGGGTAATTTGTCCGTTAGCAATCTCCACGAAAATACCAGTACCTTAGATGACAACTTTTCCTTCCACAGCCTACGTAAATGCTGCGTTTCCACAAAATTCATTCCCAATTCAGATATCCCTCCATCCAACACTTTATACCCTTCCGCCACCGAATACCCCCCAGCCCCTGAATTCCATCCCCACTCATCTGCCTCCCGCTCCACCAATGCCACTTGATTTAATGACTCCTGAAAAGCAAGAAGCAGCTGCTCCTCCCATACAAATAGCTCCCTCCGCCAGACCCATTTCCAAAATGATAATTGGCTTCCCGAAAGACATTTATCCTTGATAGTGATGAACTTATCCTTTGTCAAAGCATACAACCTGGGATACAATACACAAAAAGCTATATCTCCCAACCACCTCTGTTCCCAAAATAAAGTCCCCATTCCAGACCTTACAATTCTATTGACTCTCGTTTTGAACCACCCAGGCAAATCTGCATTTGGTCCATCAATAGCCCATATGTCTTTCCACCATTGAGAGGTATGGATAACAGATTCGGGCCTGTCCATATATCCATCTGCCTCCCTGTACCTGCTTCTCAGCAGCGGACCCCAAATAGCCGTATCATCTGCCACAATTCTCCACCTCCACTTTGCCAGCAAGCTGATATTAAATTTCTCCAAACACTTCACACCTAGACCTCCCTCATCTTTTGGCCTACAGACTCTTTCCCAGCTAACCCATGCAATTTTTGCCTGGTTTTCCTTACCTCCCCACAGGAAAGTTCGCTGCATCCTCTTGAGAGACTTCAATACCGACTTTGGAGCCTTATAGAAGGAGAAGAAATACAATGGAAGAGCAGCTAGCACTGAATTTAGTAATACCAACCTCCCAGCAAAAGTCATATTATTTACCTTCCAATCTGATAAGCGCCTTTTAAACTGATGCATAACTGGCTTCCACACCTGTTCCTTCTTAGGATTTACTCCCACTGGTATCCCTAAGAATTTAAATGGCAATATCCCAACATTACAATTTAGCATTCCGGTAGCCGCCATTATGAATGATTGTGACACATTTACACTATAGAAACTGCTCTTACTGAAATTTACCTTTAAACCTGACACCATTTCAAAAGTAAAACTTGTATTTACTGGAAGATACTATATAGCTTAAGTAAAACTTGTAAAAATGAATGTAAACTTCATATTAATTTTGTGATTTGAATATTTGAAAAATAATTATAAAGATTTTAAATTTAAATAAGCCGAATTAAATATCAAACAGAAAAATCAATAAGAGATGTTGGGATTAAATTTTCCTTATCTTATTTTTATATCATTCTTTAATTTTTAACATATGTTTTCCATTACTCAACGTTGATGGATTAAATAAAAATTTCAAGTTAATTTCTTAATAAAAAAATTCTAAAGATCCTATTTCAATATAAATTTCTTGACCATTCAACTAGAAACTTTGTATTAAAATCAGGAATTTGACCAATTAAGGATTCCAAATCTATTTCAATATAAATTTTGAATCATAAGAAAAACATACACATAAGAGATAATTGCACTCATCATCATGAGTAGCTAATTTATAAAACTCTTTGTAATTTATATATGTGTGTGTTTTTTATGATTTGAAATTTATACACACAAACACATAAGAGATGATTGCACTCATCATCATGAGTAACTAATTTTTCAAACTCTTTGTAATATATCCTTTTGATTTGTATATGTGTGTGTGTGTTTCTTATGATTTGAAATTCACACGCACAATATAAATCAAAAGGATATATTACAAATAAGTGCAACCATCTCTTACATATGGAAGTTGGAGAATGGATCGAACCCACTCTTTCCAAGAGTTAAGTCTCCCCTTCTCTTGATCTCTATCCCGTCCCTTGGTCTTCACCTTCTTTTGTTATTTTCCTTTTTTCTTTTTATACTTTTCAAGTAGGTAGACTCAAGTGACTAATTTGCTTAGCAGATTTAATTTGGCTGAACGAATAGTGAGATTCAATTTCTTCATTTACAAGAAAAAATATTAAGATTAAATGTACAAATTTATAACTCTTTCCAAAATAATTTATTTTAAAAACTATTTTGATTGCTTATATTAAAGTTTTATTTTTTAAAATATTTCCTTTAATTCGTGATTAGATAAGTCTCATAAAAGACTTTAAGTGAAATTCACAGTATTAACACTAAATTTTAAATCGTTCCATGTATAGTTTATTTATTTATTTATTTATTTATTACAAAAAAATACTATTTTTTTAACATATCTTAAAATTAAAATACTATTTACATAGATTAAATCTTCAATTTTAAATTATTTATTATTATATTAAAATAATTAATTAACATTAATACTGAAAGTTAATTATATTTTTATTAAGAGAATGTTAATTTTAAAAATATAAACTTAATAAAATTCATTTTGCTATATTTTTAAAAATAAAACAGTGATATAATACATATATAAAATTTATAAATAAATAATAATAAATAATATATTTATATTTATTTAAATTTGATTGTTTAGTATTTTCATATTGAATAGTTTAACATATACTTAAATTTTATGTATTTATAACTAAAATATTTGTTGTAAAATTAACATTTAATTAATAATTTTATTTTGAAAGCATATTAATTAGCTTAATTTGTCATATTCTTGAAGTTTTGGATGTGTTAATTGATCTTGACTTAAATTGAACATTATTTATTACACAACTATTATAAAATAATATTAAAATTTTTAAATTAAATTAAATTAAAATATATGTTAATATATAATAATTTATTTATCATTTTCATTCTTATTATTAGTTTGAAATTATATAGACAGCATTAATAGTAATGATTATTATGCAAATAAATTATTTTAAAAATTTATTTGTACAAAATAAAGAATATGAATATATTAATTTTTATTTCAAATATTTTTTTTAATTTTAAATGAGTATTTTAAAAATATTTTCATTTTTATTATTCATAAAACTATACGTTAAAATAATCAAATTAAGGAAGAAAATAAAGTTATTATTCATAATATATATATATATATATATATATATATATATATTTTGTTGTTGTTGTTGTTATTTTCTTTCAATTTAATTATCATTAAAAATATTTATTTAATAAAATACTAGTTATATATGGTACTAATTATTTAATATAATTAAGTGTTACTTTGTATGTTATTATTTTTTTTCATTATTTTAAGTGAATTTAAAAGAGTAAAAAACACTTGAACAATAATGATAAAAAATAATAAACAATATGGTAATAAAATGAGTCGTGGAAAGAGAAAAATGGATAGAGATACTTTTACAAATAGAATAGAAGAAGAAATTAATGATAATAACAAAATTATAGAGATTAGTTTTCTTTTTAAACAGGAAATTAATTTTATTGATTAGAAATTGATACCAACTAATTATAAGAAATAATTAATAAAAAATCTTATATTACAAAGTTAAAATACACACATAAAGATACTGAAAAGTTCCTAACCCATTGATGAAGCACAATTACCTAGCTAACATTAAGTTCTAAGTTTGCTATAATAGCTTACTAAAACAATATTTAGATTTAACAAACCACTCATAAAAGAAACAAAACACATTTTTAAAAAAACTTTTTATTCTAAAAATGAGTTGTTATGCAATATTTAGTTTAATCCTATTTTGCATGTTTTTTCAAATTCAGTAAAAGAACTGTTATAATAGCAAAATGAAAGAATAAAATGTTCAGTAGTATAAACACTTTGAGAAAATAAAAATAGAAAAAATGTAAGGAATAAAATACTAAGAATAAAAAACTTTGAGTAAATGAAAAATAAAAATGATTGGTTAAAGTAAAATGTCATTCTTGTCCTTATTCTATAATAAATAACATTAGTGCTAATAATTAAATTGATCAATTTAATCAACGAATCTTATGAATTTAAAATTTTAATCATGGTTAAAAATATTTCAAGAAAGATTAATGATTGTCATTAACTTAAAAATTCGATCAAGAAAATTGTTCAATCTTCTTTTATATATATATATATATATATATATATATATATATATATTTATTTATATAATTTAATTAACATACACTGTCAATATAAAAAATTTTTTACACTGGTAGTCAAGCATGACTTTTTATTCATGTGACTTTTACACTGGTACTAAGAAGTGAAATCAACAAAATGGCCATGAATGAAGAGTTGTGTGATTGAATGTAATTGTAAAAATCTTTACACCAATTAAACTCTCACATGCATGCATACATATATATATATATATATATATATATAGCTCATTTTAAATAATTAATAATTCATTAAAATATTTTTAAAAAATGACTGATTAAAATAAAATTTCATCCGTGTTCTAATTCTAGACATTAAATTTAATAAGTAAATTCGTCAGATGCAATTAATGGCTCTTATGAGTTGTGAATTTTAACAACCGTTAAAAGTGTTTCGAGATTCCTTTACAAATATATAAGAAATATAAATGGTTGTTGTGAATTTAAAAATTCGATCAATAGTCAAGAATAGTTCAAGTTTAATTTCCTTTGGATATATATGAATATAGATGTATAAGTTGTAACTGAAGTTTTTTATGAATTAGTTTGATCATGGATGGATTTGAACACTACAAATCATTTTATTCATGAACTAATCTTATCTATTTAATTTTAATATTTTGCTTTCCGATTAAAAGAAGACTTTTATATATGTTGGGGTTGATATAATAATAAATGAGAATGCCAGCTACAATGGAGGAGAACTTTACTTAGTTGGAAAATTGAGTGAGTTAAGGAATTGAAAATGATTCATGAAGGGGCATAAATGAGGTATGATAAGAAAGATGAATGACAATGGAAAGCATTTAAGGAGTAACATTGGTTTTTTAGTAAAAGAGACTTATAGACCAATCCAATGTGGGTCTTAGGCCCTGAATCCTCTTTCTTTTAAATGGTATGAAAATCAAAAGTGTCACAATCGTATTCCATCAAAAGTAGAGCTTGCAAAAAAGAATGTCATTTTTCTGGAGATTGATATGTCTTGTTTGTCAAGGTGAACTAGAAACTATTTTTCATATGTTATTTTCTTCTAAGCATGTATACTAAGTATGGATGAGCTATTACCGTTGGATATGATATTTGAACATTTTGCCTTGTAATTGTTGTTCAAACATGTGACAATATGTTGGTACTACTAATGGAAAAGGTAAGAATTTTAAAGGTATATATCGAATGTATAATTTGTTTGGCTATATTATGGGAAAGTTGGTTAACAAGAAGTGCATGGGTGTTTAAAGGAGATAACTTCTATGTGGAAAGAGTTTGACAAAATATCTTACAAAGATCTTGATTCTAGGTTAAATGATACTATAAAATCTTTCCCTTTTCCTTTTATGAGTGATTCATGCAACAAACTATTGCATTAAAATATTAGGAAATGATAGTGTGTGAGACTAGTTCTATTTTTTTCAAAGTTTTCAAAATCGGACATGTTATTGAACCGATAAAGGTATGAGTTTAAGGTTTAAAGGTTCAACCGGAGTTGAACCGAATTCAATAATATATTATTTTTTATATTTTATTATTAATATAGTAATATACTAAGTAAAAAAAAACTTTATATGATTTATAGTACACAAATATAGTACATCTTATTAAGTTTTTTTTTTTTTTGCAAAATATCCTTTTAAATATTTTTTTGGCTAAATTACCACCGGTGCCCCTCTATTTAGGGGGTAGCTCACTTTGTGCCCCTCAATTTGTTTTTTGCACACCTTTTACCCTCCAACTTTTTCAAAAGTTTAATTTTTACTCTTCCGTCAAATTTAGGGCATTGACTGTTAAAAATGAACGTTGACTTATGTAATTAAGTGACGTGATATGGTTATATTATAATTAAGAGTTAATTAAAGTTTAATTAATTATTTGAAAATGTTAATTTTAAAAATATAAAAAACATGTACAGAAATCAAACCCAGGTTATCTATTTTATTTTGCAATTTTAACGTATTTAAACTAACCAATAGAAATGTTAATTTTAAAAATGTAGAAAATTTGAGAAAGGCAAATTGAACCCAGGTCTAGAAGTTTAAATGCTAAAGCCATACCACAGGACCGAAAACCAATATTCATTTTCTTGTGAGATTTAAATTTAATTAAACTAATCGTGGCAAGATTAATTTTAAAAATATATTAAAATTTACAAATTTTTTAAATGGAGAAATTTTAATTTTAAATTTTAATTCTCAATTTTAATTTATGTCTTTATTTTTAATTAGATTTTAAATTTTATATTATTGTTAATATAACTAAATTTTAGTTTTAGTTGTTAACCCTTAAATTTTAATTTCATCTTTTAATTGTTAATTTTAGTTTCAAAATCACAAATAAAATATATAACATAAAATGACCTACAATAGATTTAAAATTAAAATATACAAATAAAATATAAAATCTAATTAAAAATAAAAGATAGAAATTAAAATTTAAATTAAAAGTTAAAAACTATAAATTAAAGTAATAACTAAAACTTAGATATAAAATTAAAAATTAAAAAAAATAAACTTATTCAAATAGATTTAACATAAAATCAAGGTAAGTAGTTTTTAGAATTTAAAAAATTTTCTTTATTTAAAAAATTTACAACATAAAGGACCAAGAATAGTAAAACAAAACAAAGGAAAAGAGGGAACAAAACCAAAATTGGCTTACTATCTAGTGGTATCGTGTTACAACTCTCACAGGTCCTAGGTTCAAATCTTACTTTGTCCAATTTTAATATAAAATTAATGTTGTCACACGATTAGTTTAATTAAATTTGAATCTCACAAAAAAACTAATATTGGCTTTTGGTCTAGTGGTATGACTTTAGCAATTAAACTTCTAGACTTGGGTTCTTCTAGCCTTGCTCAACTTTTTTATATTTTTAAAATTAACATTGCTATTGATTAGTTTAAGTACATTGAAATTGTAAAATAAAACAAGCTCTGATATTTGTCAACGTTCATTTTTAACAGCCCTAAATTTGACAGAAGGGCAAAAGGTGCGCAAAAAAAAATTGAGGGGCATAAAATGAGCTACCCCCTAAATAGAGGGGCACCAGTCGTAATTTAGCCTATTTTTTTTATAACCTTAAGTACTTTTTTGCGAAAATTCCTTATAAATTTTTTATTATTTTGAAATACCTTATCAAAGTACTTCTAATTTGTGTGCCTAAAATTTCAAGAACCATTATTTTCAATTTTTTTACCTATATTTTTTTTTAAAAAAAAAGGTCAACCCATGAAACGGCTAGTTTTGATCGATTTTTGTAGTTTTGTGTCGATTCAGCCAGTTTTTTCCCGTTTTGAAAGCCCCCGATTTTTTCCCCTTTTTGTGCATTAGACATTCCTTTACCTTGGGGTTGAGAAAGTGTGTACATGAGATTAGTTCTACAACAAGTTTGGAGGAGTGTGTTTATGGAAAGTCAAGTGCATTTTGAAGCTTAAGTGTGTTACATATTTTTGTGAATGCATTACAAAAAAAAAAAAAAAAAAGAGGAAAAAAGAAAAAAAAGCCATGAATAGAAAGACTTGGTTATTGATTGATGCATAGTGTGAAATCTACTTAAATCAATTATGTTAGTGAGAATTTGGGTTTGCGAATAGTTGCAAAGGGATGAACTGATCTCATTGTATATCTCTTTTTCAACCCTTCTATTTGTTTCCCAGAAAAACTATTTTTTCTTCTAGTCCGGCCAAGTTATAAGCTTAATAAATTCCTTATGATCTCATTGTGCGTGTATTGTTTTTGGTTTTGTTGAGATTATAAGCAAAGTTGATTAGTTGGATGCATTGTGTGACATGAGTGTTACTTTCTAAACTCTAAACAAATGTGTGGAGTGAAACACCTTACCTATGAGGTTGCTAGAATTTTGTGATTTGCATAGCTTGCTTTTTGAGTTGATTTGTGCATGGTAAATCTTTCCTTACTCTTGTTTGCACCATAATCTTAACTGTTTTTTTGTGTGCATTTAATAATTGTGATTACTGATGAAAGGGAAGATTTTGGGCTTGACTTTGTTTTCTTATACTTATGCATGTTGTCATAGTGCATTTTGTCTCTACTCCATTCCGAAACCTTGTTGTGTTAGCATGCATAATGTTCTATTGTTTGTTAAGTTCATTAAAGTTTTTTTTGCTTGAGGACAAGGAAAACTTTAAGTTTGAAAGAGTCTGATAATTGCCTAAATTACCTATTTTTATACAGGTAAATATAATCGTTATCCTAATTTCTTCTCATTTAAAGTCTTGCTTTCCTTTATTTTATAAAAAAATAGGTTACTTAGAAAAATTAGTTGTAGGTTTACATTTGTGCATATTTTAATTTTATTTTCTTGTTTTTCATTACTTGAGACAGATTTTGAAAAAGATTAGAAGAAATGTTAAAAGAATTTAAGCCTAATTAATGTTGTAGCAATGTTCAAACGCTAAATCAAGGAGTGACCCTTGTTCTAGCGCCAGTGCCTAGTGCCGCAAACCAAGAGGGTGTAATTTTGCTGTTTGGGTGCTAACGCTTGTTTCAAGAACAAAACCCCTTTTAAAACAAAAGTTGTGTCTTTTGTTAGAGGAGTATGAGATAGCACCTAACTTACCTAGGACATCCTTCAAGCTAGTCTTCTTCCTTTTTTTGTTAAGGTTTTGACGTAACTATTTCTTAAACTCTCTTGTATATTTTTTCTATTAATAAAAATTTATTGCTCATTGTAACTATTTACCTTTTTACTCTTTATGTACTATTTACTTTCGTTAAGTAGTTAGTTAAAATCAATTTTTTTTATTATTTACAAGCAATTACTATTGAGATTCTTAAAGTATCAACCTTGTCTTTGTGGGATCGACTTAATATTTATCGATACTACATACGATTTATACACTTGTCAGGAGGATAATAGAAAACTTGCTTATCCCCTTGTTAAAAAAAATAATATGAGAAATGTGATAGGGATTATATCATGTGCATTAACTAATATTTTTCATAAAGTGTATGGAATAACGTAATTGAATAAAATAAACTACAATGGTCCAATCATCCAAAAAATGCTAAGAATTATATTAGTAAAATAATATTACTTTTTACATATTTCATGAAAGAGTTTTTACTTCTACTAATATAAGACATCACAACTTAACCAAACATTATGAGTTACAAAACTCCAATAGCTAAGTTACATAAGTCTTTGAGTAGTGAATCTAAAATATGTTTTCTCAACATTGTCCTCACTTGAATCTGAAAAATTTTCAAGGGAAAAAAACATAATTCACATGCATCTAAGTGTTCATCATAATCTAATAATAAATGTAATCACATATAGGTTAGATAAAAAATACTCTACAATATTATTTAACATTCAACTAATCTAATGAGTTTCAGAAAATGAATGAATATGCAAATCCTAAGATAATTAGGAAATCTATGAATTATCTACTTGAATTACATAGACACCTAATTTAAATAAAACAACACTCAAATTATTGTGGTTATAAAATCTTAATTGAGCAAATACTTAGATATGTGGTCTGAACAAAAAAATCATAGTACTTTAATAATGCAAAATTATACTCGATAAGAGTACTATCATCATAAAACTTTTACAAAGTATAAATTCATACTTGGTAGGAGTATTGTATCTACAATATACTTATAGAATTCCGGAAAACAAAATGTGAAATTTTTTTGTAAAAGAGATACACAATATAATTTCATACCAGGAGAATTAATGTGCAATACCTAATCATTTAGCCTTAACATTTGTTGAATATACAATTACTTGTATATATTCAATCAAAATAGGACACTAATAATTAAAAAAGTTCTATAGAGTATATCATATTATAATTAAATGTGCACAAAAAATATGATAATACAAATTTAATATGTATCTAGACACAACACAAGGTTATATACTTCTATTAATCCTTAATATACTAAATAAGATTCAGATTATCATTAGAGTTCACTACTAGTATTAGAAAAACTCTAGATAGTGGGATAACTTTATAAGATAATACTCAATGTGAATTAAAATTTTCCATTTTCTACCTAGAGAATTAATTCTTAGAGGAAAGTAGAATAATGAAGGATTAATGAGAGAAGTGGTTAAAAAAAATAACATGAAATCCAATATAGAATCCATCTATAAGTATTTTTGTAAATAACTATTCTTTATTTACATCAGTTTCTTCGGTAATCGATGTTGTATAAGATACTTTGCAATAATCTTATACTATTAATAAAGGGAATACCTTCCTTTGATGTCTATTTTTCAAAATATCTATTCTACCTTTACACCTATTTTAAAATTAAAAAAATAAATTAATTTTTCATAAGACAAACTTGAACCCATAACCTCTTATTTCCCAAATATATACTTTATCACTAGATCAACCTTATAACTTTAAGCAAAAAATCATTTTAAAAGATTGATATCCAACATACATAATTATCCAATTATATCTATAATGTATAGTATATGATATTATATTATATACTATATATTATATAATGGGAATATGACCTTTTGATGTTCACATTTTATGACTATTTTCCTTCTAAACATTTTATGATTCTTCCCATTTTCACAAATATAACTTCTCCCTATTAATATATGCGTACATTTCATGATAAATATTTTTAATAAATCTGCAACTACACAGGTGCGACAATATTTTGAGTTCTATTCAAACTCTCCTCTTTCCATTTTTTCATATTCATTGCATATTTGACATATCCATTGATGATCTAACATGTTTTTATCATGCTATCATAAACAAAAAATATAAAATTAACAAAATATATTTCAAAACATGTCACATAATAATTTATATTTAAAAATATAAAAATTTACAAAAGATATTAAATTAAAACCCTACAATTGTTATAACATATTAAAATAGAAATATGAATATACAGGCGCGACAACGCTTGTGTTTTCGCTAGTTTAGTATAAAAGCAACGTCACTCACAACAGATTATAGTTAATTCCACAAAACCGATGACCATAGAACAGGAACAACAAATAAAAGTTTAATTTAAAATTTTTATTCCTCTAATTTGAATTTTTAAGTTTTAATTTTTATTTTTATTTTTATTTTTATTTTTAATTTTAATTTAAAAATTTAATTTAAATTTTCAATTTTTATTTTTATTTAAAATTTTAATTTTAATTTTTAATTTATATTTTTATATTTAATTATAACTTTTAGTTTTAATTTTTATTTTTTATTTTTAATTTTTTATCTAAGCTTTTATATTTAATTTTTAATTATTAATTTCTAATATTAAATTTTAAATTTAATTTATATTTTTAATTGTTAATTGTTAATTGTTAATTTTTAATTTTTAATTTTAGCTTTTATTCTAAATTTTAATTTTTAATTATTAATTTATAGTCTTTAATTTTTAATTTTTAAATTTAAATTATTAACTTTTAATTTTTAAAATATTAACTATTAATTTTGAATATGAAATTTTCAATTTTAAATTTTAATCTTTAATTTTATTTTTCATTTCTAAATTTTAATATTATTTTTTAAATTTAGTTTTTAGTTTTTAATTTTTAATTTTTAATTTTTATTTACTAAATTTTAATTCTTTAATTTTTAATTTTTCATTTGTAATTTTTATTTTTATTTTTTATTTTTTATTTTTTATCTAAGCTTTTATATTTAATTTTTAATTATTAATTTCTAGTATTAAATTTTAAATTTAAATTTTATTTTTAATTCTTAATTGTTAATTGTTAATTGTTAATTTTTAATTTTTAATTTTAGCTTTTATTCTAAATTTTAATTTTTAATTATTAATTTATAGTCTTTCATTTTTAATTTTTAAATTTAAATTATTAACTTTTAATTTTTAAAATATTAACTGTTAATTTTTAACTATTAATTTTGAATATGAAATTTTCAATTTTAAATTTTAATCTTTAATTTTAGTTTTTAATTTTAAATTTTAGTTTTTAAATTTTATTTTTCATTTCTAAATTTTAATATTATTTTTTACATTTAGTTTTTAATTTTTAATTTTTAATTTTTATTTACTAAATTTTAATTCTTTAATTTTTAATTTTTAATTTTTCATTTGTAATTTTTATTTTTATTTTTTATTTTTTATTTTTAATTTTAGGTTTTAGTTTGTAATTTGTAATTTGGAATTTATAATTTATAATTTATTTTTTATTGTTTAATTTTAATTTTTTATTTTTAATTTTAAATTTGAATTTCTAATTTTGATTTTGATTTTTAATTCTTAATTTTTAATTTTTGAATTCAGATTTTTAAGTTTGAATTTTTAATTGTAAATTTTAAATATTTAATTTTCTTTTTTAATTTTTATTTTCAATTTGAATTTTTAATTTTTAATTAAAATTTAATTTTTAATTATTAAATTTAAATATTAAATTTTCAATTTTAATTTTTAATTTTTGTTTTATTTTTAAATTTTTAGTTTTAAATTATTAGTTTTTAATTTTTAGTTGTAATTTCAAATTTTTAGTTTTTAATTTTTAATTTTAGTTTTGTTTTTCAAGTTTTAGTTTTTAGTTTTTAATTTTCTTTTCTTCAATTTTTTGTTTAATTTTTAGTTTGAGTGTTTAATTTAATGTTTTGGTTTTTAATTTTTAATTCTTAAATTTTTATTTCAATTTCTAATTTTAATTTTAAATTTAAAATTATCAATTTTTATTTTTATTTTTGTATTTTAATTTTTAAATTTTTGGTTTTTTATTTTTATTCTTTAGTTTTTATTTAAATTATTAATATTTAGATTTATTTTTCATTTGGAATCTGTTTTGGCGCGCGTTCACTAGCAGCTAAACCTAAAACACCACTCTCACACTATCTATCTTTCTCATTTCCCCTAAATTTAAAACCTATCATGTTTACTCTACTCTCATGTAACAATAAGATTACTATATAGGTATTTATTCCTTTGTTTTCTAGTTTCATTTCCTTATTTTCATGTCTCATTCTCTTTTCTCCATTTTCCTTCTCAGTAAAACACTAAAGTTTGGTGCCGCCAAATTTCAAAGCATTGATATATAGGTATTTACTAAACTCTAAACTCATCTCACTTTGTCATTATTGCTACTGTAGATATCCTAGTTTCTCCAACTTATTAGGGCTTTGAATGGTATTGTTAGGATTCTATAATGCATTTTTCAACAATGACTCTCATTGTGGTGTATTAGTTTTGTTTTTTATTTCATCTCTTTTTATTGTTTAGTTATAAAGTGGAAAGAGTATATTTAATAACTTTTATTAATTTTAATTAATAAAAAATATGTTAAAAAATGTGTTTTATATATTGGGGGCTGTTACATAGGGAACAGAATGAATCTGTCTCCTGAGTTTATACAATGTTTTTTCTAGCTTTGGGATAAAATTTGGTTTAGCATGTTTAGATGGCAAAATTATTTGCATAGATATCTACCACCAATAAAATCTTTAACAGGTAGAAAACAGGTATAGATAACAAATATTTTAATGAGGATATTTGCGCTTGTTATTAAATTGATGTGGGTGTGAAACAAGATATTCATTTGTGGTACTGTAATAACTAAAATAATAAAATCTTATTTGTAATATATGTTTTCTTATATATGTAATTTAAGTGTGTATTCTTGTATCTTGTTATATTAACTTTTATTTGGATTTATAAAAAATTATTGTTACTCTTTTTTTTATATAAAACATATTATTTAATTGACAAAAAAATGATTTTTTATTTTTAAATCCATGGATATCTAAAGATATTAAAAATACGCAAATATATTCATTTCACAGGTACTTGGTTCAAGGGAGGGAATGAGACCAACCATAGCTTTATTCTTGTTTGAATCATAAAGGAGAACATGAATTTTAAAATTAATTAATTTTTTATCTTATTATATTTTAAAAACGTACTAGGTGATGTAATCCTTCCTAGCATGAGCTTGAACTAGGACCAAAAAGAAAGGAACATAACTTGGATGAAGCTTCAATGAGCTTAGTTTAGGATATGTCCTATTTAATTTATTAATTTGACAATTTCTAGGCTTGTATAAGCACCCTATAAGTCATTAAGATTTTAGGGGTGTAGCTAGTTTAATTTCTGGCTTGTATTTTGGCCTTTAGGTTCATTTTACCTTAGGAAGTGTGTTTAGTCTCTTTGTAGAGTGTGTTAAGTAGCTGGGCTTGGTCCTAGAGGGTTTGGATGTGTGGGATCTTATTTCTACACCCCTAATTCCTCTTCACACTCTTCTAACAAATACATGAAGCATGTAGGAGACATGTGGATCCCCTTGTCTCCTTATTTGACACCACCAAGGCTAATCTCTCTCCTACATGGCTGATTCTAGTTGCTTCTTATTTTAATTTGAATTTTGGAGGTGCCATGTCATTTCCCTCCAAAATTCAAATTCAAACAAGAGGGAACATAGATCCACATTTTTAGGATCTAGATCCATATTCTTAGAGGCATGTTTGGATCTTTAGTTGGATTAACTTAGTGTTAATTGAGCACATGCTAAATTAACACTAGATTAAGCCAATTAAACCCTCATTAGCCTAGTTGGACGTTCACATTAGAGTCTTAGCTAAGAAAAACGAAAGAAAGGTATAGAAAAGAAAGTGTAGAGAGTGAAAATTCAAAAATTATAAAATTAGAAAAAGAGATTGGTAAGAAGAGTGAACCTAACCAAAACCTAGCTTTGGACTCTATCTTAGGTCAACATTCTAACCAATCTATCAAAATACAAGTGGAATTTAAGATTGTGCAAAAATCTTTTGAGCACATTGACTCACAATCTCAAATTCACCTTGAATTAGATTCTTCTTTAAACACCTTAACAAATGTTGGACTTGTAGAAAAACATTTTGAAAAGCAAGTATCTCAAGTCCAAGACTTGGGAAAGGTTGAGAGAGAAGTCAAGCTTAAAGAAGGTTTCTCTTTAGTTTCCAAGGAGCACCTTACTCAAGAAGCTTCTCTCTTGAAGAAAGGTAATAGTGAAGTCCTAGTGAACACTTCACCAAGTTTTGAACTTGAGCCTCCTTCTTTAAGGTTCAATCAAAATTCTCAAGTTCAAAACTTGGTCTAAAGTGAGAAGGAAAAAGGTCTTCAAGAAGATCACTCCTTGAATCCAAAAGAGAGATCTTATTAAAAGAACTTCTCTCTTAGGACAAAGCCAAGAAGAGGTTGTGTCCAATTCCTTTGAGCACAACATGCCACAACCTCTAATTACATCTAAAAAGAGTATTTCATCAAGTGTGGAACTTGAGCCCCTTTTCATAAAGCTCAAACAAGAAAGTCAAGTTCAACACTTGCAAGCAAAAGAAGTTGTCTTTCAAGAAGACTTATCCTTACCATCCAAGGAGGATCTTATTAATGACAACTTCCATCCTAAAGAAGGGGAGGTTGCTCTTCTTAAGGATTATTTTTTAAAACTTATCGAAGACAACTCTCCCTATGCACAAGTAGAGCTTGAGGTTGTACCAAAGAGCACAATAAAACACAACCTCAAACACTACTTGTCGATATAGCCAAGTGTGGTCAGGAGATTAGGCTATACATTTTTTCTATCCATAGCCAATCTCAAGGCCCATTAAAAGAGACCTTGAAAGAAAGGTCCACCTTTAGGCCCATCATCATCTTATAGGGTGAACATCAAGATAAAACCTACTTGACTTTCTTGGTTGAGTGCTCCAAGGCACCTAAGCTTGTCTCACTTCCTACCCGGATGAGACTAGCCTTTAGTGTACTTTGGGTCACTTAGGGAGCTTCTGTGTGGGGGCATAAGCACAATAAACAAATTTTAAACATTAGTACATACCTCCACCACCCCAAGTCTCTGAGGTCTCCCTATAGACCTCCCACTCTTAACATCTATATATATAATCACTTACTCATTACTATGCTTATTCTCCTGTAGGACTGGAAGAAGAGGAAGAAACACCATAGGATTGGAGGTTAAATCCTCTTTAAGGGAGAGGGGATGATATAATCCTCCCTAGAATGGTTTTGAGCTAGGACCAATAAGAAATGAACATGACTTAGGTGAAGCTTCAAAGAGCTTAGTTTATGACATGTCCCATTTAATTGTATTAATTTGACAATTTCTAGGCTTGTATAGCACCCTTAAGTCATTAGGATTTTAGGAGTGTAACTAGTTTAATTTCCAGCCTTGTATTTTGGCCTTTAGGTTCATTGTACCTTAGGAAGTGTGTTTAGTCTCTTTGTGGAGTATGTTAATTAGTTAGACTTAGTCCTAGAGGGTTTGGACGTGTGAGATCTTATTTCTATACCCCTAATTTCTCTTCATACCCTTCTAACCAATACATGAAACATGAAGGAGACATGTGGACCCTCATTGTCCCCTTATTTGTCACCACCTAGGCTATTCTCTCTCTTACATGGCTAATTCTAGTTACTTCTTATTTTAATTTGAATTTTGGAGGTGTCATGTCATTTTCCTCCAAAATTCAAATTCAAACAAGAGGGAACATAAATTCATATTTTTGGGATCTAGATCTATATTTTTAGGGCCATGTTTGGATATTTAGTTGGTTTAACTTAGTGTTAATTGAGCACATGCTAAATTAACACTAGATTAAGCCAATTAACCCCTCATTAGCCTAGTTGGACGTTCACATTAGAGTCTTAGGCCCATGATCCATGCTTGCTCTATAAATAGAGTTATACACCTCATGTAATCCTTTAACACTCATTTTATGAAAGAAATATTTTCTTTATATTAAGAGTTCCTTTTTCTTGAGAGAGTATTCATGTTCTCTCCTCCTTGAGTGAGAGTTCTTCATGCTATTATTAAGGGTTCCTTCCCTTATAGCTAGCCTCCTCCTTGGCTTATCTTCTTCCATATGAAGTGGCACCTACCTCCACCATCATTCCTTGTCTTTCACTTCCATTTCAAAGCTCCAAAGGACCTCTAAAGAGATGATCCTAGGCGACATCACCTATTCCAACAATTAGTCAACTGTGAACTTTCTCTCTTACATCTTTGTGGGTATAAACACATTCCAATGACATGCATGATAATGATAATTATGTAAATTTCAATTTATTTTTTATTAGACTTTTATCAATGATAGTAGGAAGTTGGTTATTTAATAAAACTTTTCTTTTTGATAAAATAATAGAGTTTGACAATAAAGAGATTAAACATACATAGGAAGTGAAGAAATGGAGTTATTGAAACATTTATAATCCTAAAAAGAATTAGGATAATTTGGTAAAATCAATAAAATAAAATTTATTAATTAACTTTGTCTTTCTTCCAAATTCTCCTAATATTTTAGGAAAGTTAAAAAGCCTAAGATTGAGTAAGAAAGAGTTTTGCTTCCGTGTATTTCTTTTCAATCAAAGATGGTGGTTTTGGTTTTTAGTTAGAAAAAAGATATATTTATACATTTGACAACAACTCTCCATCCTGACATCCTTTGCCACTAACACCATCACCACCACTATACTCATCACCCACACCAAATAAAAAAAATTGACTCCATTAACATCACAATAAGATTTCTATCACCATCATTAAACTACAATGATTAACATTATCATTGACAGTGCTAAACCCCACAACCGTTGACCTTGATGTCATTGTTAACATTATCACATGATTGTTATTGTCATCGACACCATTGTTGAACCTCCATTGTTGCTAACATCGGCCATAAAACACCATTGTTGGTAACTATGTTGGCAAACCACTTTAATCGCCAAAATTGATGTTCAACTACGATTATTGCCAACATTGTGAGTAACCAACATTGTTTTACTTAACATTGCACCAAACCACCAATACTACTATTAAGTCATTGGTACAAAAACTACTTGGACCACCATTACCACTAACATTATCATCATTGTGACAATCACATACACTTTTAAACATTTTTTTTAAAAATAGAAACAAAAATAAAAACTAGATTTTGAAGACTAAAATTGGTTGCACACACACTAACACACGTTACTTATAAATAAATAGTTTATTTTAAAATCAAGTAAAAAGCTAATATTTGAAGAGTAATAAATGAAAACCCATTGTTTCTCTGATTCACAGCAAAAGAAATGAGTGAAAAGTTGTTATGTTTTTTTTTTCCACTCAAAATAAAAAAAAAATGGAATGAAAATTTATTATTCTAATTCTAAAATTATCCTTATATAAATATCATAAAAGTAAATACTATTATTCTAATTCTAAAATTATCCTTATATAAATATCATAAAAGTAAATACTATTTAATTTTTATAATTTATTATTGTAAGATTTTATGTGTTTGAAAATAGTCACTTTATAAAATTATTTTTATTTTTATTAAAAATACATTGAAGAGTTTAAAATATAAAATTACTATATAAATTTATTTCTTTTATATATTGTAACATTCAATTATAATTTTTTTTATATGAATTTTCATATATTAATATTTTGTATTATTAATTTTAAAAAATTATAAATATATTATAAAATTTATCAACAAAATAAACAAAATTTTTTTTTTATAAAAATAATATAAAAAATTTTACAATTAATAAAATAAACAAAATTATTATAAATAAAATGTTATGATTATAACTTTTTATAAAGCATACACTCACTAAACTCTTATAATATATAATTATTTTAATTTATAACTTTTCCTTCTTCCTACGTCTGTTCCGCCGAACAATTTTAATTAACACTCTATTTCTTCTTATTTCATTCTTTTATCACGAGAGGGAGGAGAAGCGGATAAAAGAAAACAGGGTGCCGTTGGTCCCTAACGCCGACGACTACTGTGAGTATTTTACTGGAATGGCTTCAACTTCAACCACTGCCTTTTCCATCTACTCTCAATCCCAATCAAAGTTCCTTAATCTATTTGGGCACCCACTGTTTCACACACACTACACTCGTACATCAATTTCGTTTCGGCCATCCATAGTTCGCGCCACCCTTTTCTCAACCTTCACTTGTTCCCTCACCCCTTCTACACCCTCCTCAAATTTCCCTATGGGAAGGGCTTTATCCAAGTTCCTCTCTGAAAAGGTGGCGTTTTTCCTCATTGGGTCGTTTCTCTTATCGGGTTGCTTCAGCAAAAGGCTTGCTTTCGCAGAAGCAACGCCTTCTGTGGCTTCTGGCGCAGTGTTGGAGGAGAAGGTGAAGCCTGCAGAAGATAAAAGTGAGGAAGAGGTGGAGGAAATGTGGGAGAGGGTTTTGGAGAACGATCCTAAAAATGTTGATGCTCTGAAGGTAGTTTTGTATGGGAAGATTAGGAGAGGAAAGTCAAAGGAGGCTGTGAAGTTTGTGGAGGATTTGATTGCTGCGGAGCCCAATGAGGTTGAGTGGAGGCTTTTACTGGCACTTTGTTATGAGACTATGGGGCGCTTGAGTAAGGCTAAAAGATTGTACAAGGAAATCTTGAAGAAAAGGCCTCTTTTAGTCAGAGCTTTGCATGTAATGTTTCTCTCTTTCTCTTTTCTGGCGGAATTTTTAATGTTTACTGAAATTTTGAATTTTAGTTTTTGTCAGAAATGCGCGTGGATACATAGGAATTCTTTGTGAGTTTAATTAGCATGAAAGGACTCTCTTTTAGAGAATAGTTTTAGACTCAACGATAAAATCAACAAATTACCATTAATCAAAATAAACTTACCATTAATGAATATGCAGAGATTTTAGTTTAAAACTTTTTACACTTCCATACTAATTATACTCATTCTTTGATTGGTTAGTTGTATGCTCAGTGAGGGATTAGAAATATTTGGCAATGTGGTCAACTTTTTTGTAATTTGAAATTTGAGTGTTGATAGTTGTTCTATTGCTAATTGCTACTCGTCGTGGTTGTTGTACATGCAAATATGGTGATGGTTGCATGTTGGCATTTAAATCTTCCCAAAAATTCTTTAGTTTTTATTTCGTGTTTTTCTTTCACCAGAAGTGTAGAACATTGATGTCGGAGTTTCTAGTATTGTTTTCGGAGGTGATGCTTCAAAAGGATTATCTCAGCTTGTTGCTCTTATATTTTAATAATCAGTTGAATCTGTGCTGTGACGCATCCATATCAACAATAAAAAACTTTAGAGTTTAGAACGTAAGTTGACAAGATGATCTTCTGGTGTTTTATTTAAATGATGAATATTACTGGAAGTTAACTTTGTTGCCAATTATTTATATGACCACTATCGCTATGCCGTAATGTAACACTGCTTTGGAAGGGTTGACTGGAAGGATTGATTTTTGGGACCAAATCAAATTAGAGGTGAATGTTATATAAATCTGTCTCAGTCTGGTGAGCAAAGAGGAATATGGAAGAAACTAAACTGGGAAGGCTAATCCTAAGTTGCATCACAATGAGTCTCCTACAAAACAGAGAGAATGTGTGGTTATGTATTCTAAATTACATGCTATTATTCTTAGAATAGCCTCTAAAATAATATCATTTATGGCAGAACACATAACTCATCTTCATTACTTCCTCTCCTCATTTTTTCCCAAACAATTGAGTTTGGTGTTTTGACCCCCCAAAAAAGGCAGGGCCAGGCATTGAGCCATTGAAGGTTAAGTAGGCTTGAGATAATAATCAATATACATCCAATGTACATAGACTGTTTCATAGAAGGGATACCAATTGCTATAAGCATATTTATTATTTATCTATAATATGTCATGGTTCTGCAGATTACCTGCTTCTGTTTAATTATTGTATTTAACTGTATTGTTTTAAATTTGTTTTAGTGTTCAGTGTGCTGGTATTATTATTTGTCTATTTCTGCAAAAAAGGTACATTAGTCATTGTTACTTGAACGTTGTTTCTACATCTTGTGTTTGTCTTGGAGTTCAAAGAGTTCTTCTAAAATGCACGCTGGTACTATTTCTTCAGCCTGCACCATAAATATTAAATAGTATTGATTTTGTTTTTTTTTTTTACTTTGACCTTTTCATTCATTAGCTTTGGTATTTAACCATGCCAATGATCTTGTGTTATTTAAGTAGCCGATTTTTCCTAGTGAGATAAGGCTTTATGGTTGTTTTGTTGACTTACATTCATTGTAGGCATTCTTTAGGTAGGATTTACTCTCATTAGTTGAAAGATTTTTCTTCATTCCAAGATATTTTGATTACTTTACATTTGCCTTTGGAAGTAGCACGTTTGATGTTTCTTTCACAACTTACTGTGGCTGGTATATTTAAGAAATATGGTTACCATATTCATATTGTATTACAATTCCAAATCACGTGATCAAGTTACCATGACACGTTGTTAGTATATGAATGAGATGAGTGACACTTTCATTTACAGGGTTTGGCTATGGCAATGCACAAAAACCATGAAGGTCCTGCTATATTTGAAATGCTAACTAATGCTCAAGAGTTAGCTTCTCGTGAATACAAAGTTACCGAGGAGAGAAATATAAGAATCTTAATTGCACAAATGCATGTTGTACAGGTGAATTGGTGATCCCTTACCTTGGGGTGGGACTGTTTTAAATTGTTCTAGTATCAAATGAGTTTACTCTTTCTCTGCTTGTCTGCTACCAATTCTGGATAAACAATAAACAATATCTTTTAGACTTAATAATTTAACATGCATATCATTTTGTGCTTTGCAGGGTAATTTGGAGGAGGCCTTAAAAAGATTTCAAGAATTAATTGATCAAAATCCTCGAGATTTTAGGCCTTATATTTGCCAGGTGAGTTTGTTAGCTAGTTAATTATGAGTTATGCATATAGAATGACACATAGGTTTATCTATGAGATTATTCTGAAAAGATAGGATAGTGTCAATGCTTTCTATAGACACACTGCTGTTTATCATAATAATATTGTCAAAATTTATGTTGATATGTTTCTATAACTTAAAAGTTAGAATACATTTTATGAGCTCGTGCACTTTTTTTTTTTGGATAGACGAATGTTAATTGTTAGTATAATGATTTTTTTAGTGAAGGGATTCAAACTTGTGACCCCTCTCTCTCCTTCATGTGAATTTTTACCGCTAGTTCAATCTTATAACTCTGAGCTCATATCCATCAAATAAAAAATACATGACTTAGGTCGTAGTGTTACTCTGCCAGCTGGACCGGAAAATTATTGACTTGGTCCCAAAGTTGGTTCAGTCCAATCCTTTGATCTCAGTCAAAACATAGTTAACCAGGTAAAGAAAGCAAAAGGGGTAATAATAAAAAGCAGTAACAAAATGGCCATATTTGACATTTTCTATTAAGTTGTAGCGTTATACTCATTAAATAGTTTAAGGTGACTACTTAGCAAATTCTAATACTGCCATAACGTGGTATATCATGCCATTTCGGCAAAGAAAATGGACAGCATAGTAAAATCTAACATTTCCGTAGCTTTGATAAACAATGGAGACCAGTTTGTAAGTTGCTCCTATCAGGCTCTTTTATATTATCATTATTTATATTAATGTAAATGTAATTGTCTGCTAGTATAATTTTGTGAGATAATTCACAGTGAATGGCTACTTTCTGTGGTCATGGAATTTAAGAAGGAAGAGATAGAAGTGATTTTGGTTTATTCCATTTTCATGAAATTACTAAATTGATTTTAAACAAAATTGCAGGGAATAATATACAGTCTCCTGGGTAAAAGTGAGGAAGCTGCCCAGCAGTTTGAAACATATCAAACTCTCGTGCCTGAAGAATTTCCTCAAAGGGGGTTTCTTGATGATGTTGCCATAGCAGCAAAAGAAACTTCCCGAAAACAGTTTCAGAAGGAATTTACAGATCAATTTTCTTACAGGAAATAGAGATGATATAGGACGTTTTCTTCTTTGCTGTCTTGGCTATAATTATCAGTGCACTTCAGTAGCAGGCTCTTGTAAAAGCAAAAAGTGAGACTACTTTCATGATGTTCTACAATGTATAGCACAGTTTTGTCTTCTGTATTTTTTCCCCAGGGCTTATAGCACATTGTTTGGATAGGATTTTTTCATGTTTTAATTTGCTTAGATAATGTATTTCAATCCTTAGTATGGTGCTTTATTTTGGTCTAACCTTTTTGTTCTCTTTTAACACCCTCACCATCTTTAACTTGGAGACACTGGAGCAGACAAAAGGCTAAATTTGTTTAATCAAATTAAAATTCGAAATTAAAATTAATAAATATGTTTAAAAATCAAATTTTAAAAAATTAAACTAAATTTTATATATGAACAAATTTACTTGCATAGTATTAATTATATGGTATATATTAGATTGAAAATACGTGATTACAACCATGAGTGTAATATATTGATAATGGTAAGTTAGGCTCTTACTTTACCTCTATTAATTTAAATTACATGTATGGATATAGTGACAAGCATTTTAATTTCAATGTTCTGAATGTTAGATAAAATATTAATTTCATTTTAAAAATGCATTTCAATTTAAGGATTTATTCTTAAGAAAAAATAGAAGCGCGCTAGTTTTATATTTTATATATATAAAAAGTGAGCTAGTAAACCCATACAACAGGTTGACCCGTTGGATAAGTTAGGTCAACTATTTTTAGAAATAAATGTTTTTTGTTTTAAAAATAAAATCCATGAGCTGATCCTAATCACAGATCTTGTGGGCTTTTCGGCACTATAGCCTTTTTTTTTGTGTGGACTTTTTTTGTTCTACTGTGGACAGTGGCTAACTCCACTAGGCTTATGTTGTTTATATATATTCGTATATTTATTTATTTTGTTCTTATAATGACGTTTTTCATGTAATCCTTTTATAATTAATTAATGTACCTTACCTTTCTCTTAGATAGTCTTTATTATAGAATGCGTTTAGAAAACTAATATAAACTCTAAGAAGCTATTTAGTTGCATTTCTTTCTTTTTTAATAGTTTTCAGTGAATTTTTCAAATTTTTCATTTTTTTAGGAAGTATGAAAATTTGGAAAAATATGTTGCTTAGATATATCAAATTTCATTTTCCAATGAAGAAAGGCGGTGTTGGTGTAGGCATTGGCAACAAAGATGGAAAAAATGGTAAAAGTTGGGGTAAAGGTGTGAAAAGAGTGTGGGTGATGGTGGCACTAGGGAAGAGATGGTAGAGGTTGAGGTGAGAGGTACGCAAGGAGCATGAAAGGGGGCAACGATGGCAACAAAAAGGTGATAAAGGTCAGAATAAAAGGTGCAAAATGAGCGTGAGAGATGATGGTGACAATAGTGGAGAGGTGGAAGAAATCAAAGTGAGAGGTGTGAAAGGATCATGAGAGATGATAATAGAAATGTAACGAAGGTCAGAGTAGGAGACACAGAAAGAGCATGAAAGGTGATAGTGACGATCGCGGAGAGGAAACATATTATAGGGTGAAAGATTTAGAAGAAGTTTCAGAGACAAAGGTAGAGGCAACGAGAGGGGCTAGGGAACTCGATGTGTTGAAGATGAGATTATATTTTCTAGTTTTTCATTTTTCAACAATTTTCTTTGAAAATTCCATATCTAAACATGTTTTTTCAGTTTTACTTGTATTCTTGAAATAATTTTCCTAAAAAAAAACTCCAACTAAAGAGCCCTTAATTCTCTCACATACCAAAATCCGTTACCATCTATTATTTTCCATGATCTACATACAAATGAAATTAGATCTACTCTTATTTTTAACACTTTAAGTCAGGAAAAATAATGTTTGTCAAAGAGAAAGGAACTATGCAGGGTTGAGATTTTGAAAGGAGATAATATGGTGATATTCAAGAAAGTATGGAGAGTATATTTAATAGGAGGTGTGTCAAGTATTTTAAAAAATATTGAAAATAAGAATAAGAATGAAAATATATCCATCTGTAAATAACATGCGTCTCTTTAATAGGATTCTTGAAGTAAGATTATAGTCTCAAGATCCACCACTATATATCAACGTATAGATAATAACAAGAGTCTCTTTAATAAGAGTTCTTGAGGTGAGATTTTAGCCTCAAAATCCACCACTAAGCTTGTAGATATGCACTTCTTTTAATAACTATTAATTTAAAATAATTTAATTTTACTTCAAAATAATAAATAAATTATTAATTTAAAGCATAAATAAATATTAAACTAGAAATATTTGGAGCCCATTTAAGTTTACATTGGATCCACTATTAAATTAAAAAAATGGACATAATTTTAAAAGTGACGTGTAAGCACAAGACATACAAAAGCAAATTAAGAATTCGTGTTGAATTTACCGCTAACCCATTATAACAGGTAGACGATTTTAGTAATCTTAAATCTTGGTCGGCAGAAGAAAAAACATGTTCAACCACAAATTGAGGACAAATAAAACGAGCCAAAAAAAAGGAGAAAAAGGTTAAAGACCAAAGTAGCTTCTTTTCTTTTACATACGAAAAACAAAATTACCAAATAATCTATTTTTCACATTATTTATTTAAATAACCTTATTTATTATTTAATTTGAAAAATTGATTGTTGGCCAATTTTTTATTTTTTTATCTAAAAAGTCTATAAGAAATTAGTTACTAAAGAACCAGTTTCTTATAAGATTTTTTTTTTAAAATTAGTCTTTTTCAGTCAATTTTTGAATTTTATAAATTTATTTTTATTTATGTATAATTTATTTTTTAATTTATATTTTTAAGTTAAATTTTTAAATGCTCTTTACCAAAATAATTTAGAATATTAAGTTCAAAATTCGCAATTTAAATATTTTAAACAGAAAAATAAATTACAAAGCATTTTAAAAAAATTTAAATAAACAAAAGGATACACAACTTAAAAATAAAATACATAAAAAAATAAAATAAAAATTAACTTAAAAAATTTTTAAATCATAATTTAGAAAAAAAAATACATACGTACATAAAAAAAATAAAAAGAAACTAAAAAAAATTTAAAAAACAAATCTGAAAAAAATTAGTCAATTTTTTTATTTTTTTAAAATTTATTTTTATTTCACTATGTTATTTTCAATCATGAATTTTAAAATTAAACTTTTTAAAGTTTTTTTAGTTAATTTGTATTTTATTTTATTTTTTTATGTGTTTTATTTTTATGTTGCATACCTTTTTTGTTGTTTTAATTTTTTAAACGCTTTGTATTTTATTTTTTATTTTATATTTTTAACTTAAATTTTAAATAATTTTTATGAAAATAATTTAAAATATTAGGTTTAAAAATCTTAATTTAAAAACTTTAAACTGAAAAATAAATTACAAATCATTTTAAAAAAATTAAAATAAGAGAAAAAATCTACAACATAAAAATAAAACACATAAAAAAGAAACATAAAATAAAAAAAAATTAACTTAAAAAAATTTTAAAATATACCTTAAAAGAACATACATACATAAAAAAGATTAAAAAAGTATAAAAACACAAACCTGAAAAAAATTTAGTCTATTTTTTGAATTTTTTTAAATTTATTTTTTATTTCAGTATATTTTGAATTATGAATTTTAAAATTAATTTTTTTAAAAAACATTGTTAATTTATATTTTATTTTACTATGTGTTTTATTTTTATGTTGTGTACATTTTTTATTGTTTTAATTTTTATAAATACTTCGTAATTTATTTTTTAGTTTATATTTATTAAGTTAAATTTTTTAGGTTAACTAAAAAATTTTTTTAAGTTTATAAAACACGGAAAAGATACAAATTTTCAAAAGCTTTTTAGTTAATATGCATTTTATTTTATTTTCATGTTTTGTATTTTTTCATTGCTTTAAATTTTTTAAAATATTTTTTAATTTATTTTTCAATTTAAATTTTTTAAATTAATATTTTAAAACTTAATATTTTAAATTATTTTGGTAGAAAGCATTTAAAAACTTTAACTTCAAAATATAAACTGAAAAATAAATTTCAAAGTATTTAAAAAAACTAAAACAACAAAGAAAGATATACAACATAAAAATAAAACACATAATAAAATAAAATATTAATTATATAACTTTTTTTTTAAAATTCATGATTTAAAAAATATTCATAAATAAAAAATAAATTTAAAAACTTGATTAATTTTTTTTATATTTTTCTTTAAAATTTGTTCTAATTTTTTTTTAATTTATTTTTTATGTACGTATTTTTTTTATAAAGTATAATTTTAAAATTTTTTTAAGTTAGTTTGTATTTTATTTTGCTCTTTTATGTGTTTTATTTTTATGTTATTTATCTTTTTCTTTATTTTAAATTTTTTTAAATGTTTTACAATTTATTTTTTAGTTTAAAGTTTTAAATTAATATTTTAAAAACTAATATTTCAAATTATTTAAAATTATTTTGATAAAAAGTATTTAAAAAATTTAACTTAAAAAATATAAACTGAAAAAATAAATATCAAAGCTTTTAAAAAAATATAAAATAACAGAAAAAGATAAAAAAATAAAAATAAAATTTATAATAAAAAATAAATTAAATAAAAATTTTAATTTTAAAATTCATGATTTAAAATAATATATATCATAAAAAATAAATTTAAAAAAAAAATTATTATGTGTTTAATTTTTATATTCTGTATTTTTTTTGTTTTAATTTTTATAAACTCTTTGTAATTTATTTTAATGTGAGGAATAATTCATTTGGGTAAATATTTTTTGTTTTTCGTATATAAAAAAAAATCCAAAATTACAGACCATAAATACTCTACTTTATTGAGCTATAAGCGTGTCTTTAATAACTGTTAAGATATTTAATAAACATTCACTACAAAGTTATTTCGGTTCTGTTCCTTTATTTAAACAATTAGCCCTCCTAATTATTATGTATGAGTATGCAAACAACTATTAGAGAATTATTTAGTGAGTTACACAGTTAAATAACCAGCCTTTTGAACACTTTATTTAGACACGATAACTTTGAACATCTAAGGAAAAACAACCCCTTATTTGGTTGAGATGTAATTAGTTGTACTAGTAATCGCAACAAATTAATTTTGTTTTCAATACACAGCCTTTGTGTCTATAATTTTCTTACATATAATTCACTCATGTTTTGTAATCTGAACTAATTTACTACTTGCAGGTCTCAAATCATGGGTCTAGCAGGGTTCTCCAATTGGGGACTGTGTTTGATATTTGTGGTAGCTCATTACCAACTACAAGGTACCCAAGGGGAAGAGTCTATACCAGGTCTTGGTATTAATTGGGGTGCATTGGCATCCCATCCTTTGAATCCTCACATCGTTGTAAATATGTTGAAGGACAATGGGATCAAGAAGGTAAAACTTTTCGATGCAGATTCTTGGTACGTCAGTGCTTTGTCTGGTACAGACATTGAAGTCATGCTCGGAATTCCTAATGATCAATTGAGTAAATTTGCTGGAAGTAGCCACGATGCAGAACATTGGGTGAATGAAAATGTCACCAAACATCTTTATGGTCATCATGGCCATCGGGGCGTCAACATCAGGTATGCCATTAAATTCAGAAGTTAGTGAAAAAACATCCTCTTCACACCCATAATTATGTTATTGCAGGTACGTATCTGTTGGAAATGAAGCATTCTTGAAAGACTACCATGGGTCATATGTGAAGATCACATTCCCAGCAATGCAAAATATTCAGAAGGCCATCGATAAGGCGGGTCTTGGAGACAAAGTGAAGGTTACTACGGCTTTGAATAGCGATGTTTACGAGTCTTCTTCAGACAAGCCATCAGATGGAGATTTTCGAAGTGACATTCGTGATCCAATAAAACAAATACTGAGTTTCCTTCAAGAAAGGGACTCACCATTTCTTGTGAACATATACCCTTTCCTTAGTCTATACCAGGATAATAATTTTCCGGAAGAGTATGCCTTCTTTGATAATCAAGGTAGAACAGTTCAAGACAACAATGTGCAATATAGCAATGTGTATGATGCAAACGTAGATACCCTTGTGTGGTCGTTGAAAAAGGCTGGTTACCCTGACATGAGAATTGTGGTTGGTGAAATTGGTTGGCCAACCGATGGTAACAAAAATGCTAATAACAACAATGCAAAAAGGTTCTACCAAGGGCTACTGAAGAACATGGCAAGCAAGAAAGGAACCCCACTTCGCCCTGGAGCCATGGAGATGTATCTATTTTCTCTTTCTGATGAGGACATGAAGAGTATCGCACCTGGTAACTTTGAGCGTCACTGGGGAATTTTTGCCTATGATGGAAGGCCTAAGTTTCCTATTGATTTTTCTGGTAAAGGACAAGACAAATGGCCTATAGCAGCCAAAGGTGTTGTTTACCAAGAACGTAAATGGTGTGTCATAAATGGTGATGTCAAGGACTTGAGTTTGGTGCCAAGTGCATTAGACTATGCTTGTGGAGGTGCTGACTGCACAAGTTTAGGATTTGGTTGTTCTTGTGAAAATATGGATCTGGCTAGCAATGCTTCATATGCTTTCAATCAGTACTTTCAGTCAAGGGACCAAAGTGTTAAGGCATGTAATTTCAATGGAATGGCAACTATTGTGAAACAGGATCCATCAAGGGGAAGTTGCGTATTCCCTATAGAAATTGAGAGCAATGGTGACATGGTTAGAGCCATGCGTGCGATGGGAAGCCTTTTCATTGGATTCACTTTGTTTTTCATAACATCTACGTAGAGATCATATACACGTATACCCGTATAATGTTCATCATGAGGCATGGAAGATTATTTGGATGCTCTATGGTTCAAATGGAAGATTATTTTGGACGCTTTTGGAAGATTACTTTGCTTTTACTGCAATTTTCAGTACTTTTTTTATTATAAGAAAAAAAAAGTTAAAAGTTGAGATACTCTACGGTTCAAATGGAAGATTATTTCTACGGTTAAAATGGAATATTATTTTGAATGTTTTTGGCAAAACTAGTTGAAGATGTAGTTGAAAGCTGAAAACACAAAAAAAAATAATTGTAAGTGTTCCATAAAACTAGCTGATAAATTAGTTAAAAAGATATAAAATGATAAATAAAGACATTATTAATCATTAGATCAACAATGAGTATTTAAAATAATGATAATATATTTTATACAAATTAATTACATATTTAAATTTTAAATTATTATAATTATATATTTAAATTATAAATTTTTATAATAACATAATTTAATTATAAATTTATGTAATTATATATTTAAATAATAAAAAACTATAATTAATATTTAAATTATAATTTCTATAATTAAATATATAATTTTTAAATTGCATATTTAAATTATAATTTCTATAATTATATATTTATATTATAAATTATTATAATTACATTAATGAAGGAGAGAGAGGAATGTTATGATAGAGAATTAGTGAGAGACAATACATTAATTACTGAAGGGTTAAACATGTAAAAGTAAAATCAACTAGTAGCTCCTATAAAAGTTCCTGGATTTTTGCTATCAAACATCCCAGCTACCATTTCAGCTAGCTTTTCAGCTTTCATTTAGTTAAAGTGGCAAACCAAAAACACACTCTTTGTAACATATGTATATTAGCTAGTTGAAATTAAATATCTAACAATGAGAAAATCAAATTAAAATAAGAAAAATTTTGTTTCTTTATGTTTTGTAAAATATCAAATCACTTTATACATAGAGACACGAGAAATGGGCCAAGAAAATTCTTTAATTAGTACAATGGTGAGTTAAAAATTGATTATGTGAAATAATCAAGGTTGTTAAATATTCATCCTTAAAAACTCTAGGTAACAGTTTTGAAGTCAAAATATAAATGTGTGGATGGATCTTGGAAGAGCAAGGATAGTCAAGGTTTCTAGTAATGGAATGATTTGAATTTTATTAACATGGAAACATGGGGTTCCTAGAGATTGGTGTCGCACCCTTCTACCTCAAACACTTTATTCTTTAATTACAAAATAATATAAAATTTTGTTCATTTAAATCCTAGACTTGACATTTAGGTAAAAGAATTCATATCACCCAATATACACTTGTTTTCCAAAACTAGAATATAACAAAATGTAAACATATAAGTAAATACATTAGATTTTAAAAATTGTGTTTACAAGATTCTCAATTAATAAAATTCATAATGAAACTTTAAATGATTCATATGCATGACTAAAAATTATTAATTAATCATTTTCAATACAATGTCACACCTACTTAGAGTAGCCCAATAGAAAGAGGTAAAGAAAAGTTGAAGTTTCATCACCATGATATCATTAAGATCTTGTTTCTTTGAAAGTGATGTTTAGCCCAAACAAAATGCAACAACAAACAGCAAGGGGGTGAGAATATGTCTCATGCATGTAAAGGCACATATAAATAGAATGAACAATTAACTAAAGTACAACAAATAAACATATAAATTCATTTCACACCCATGATAGAGATTATACATCCACACGCATAACTTTGTTCATGTTAATGATGCTCATGCATACTTTCTCAGTTACATGCCCAAAGCGGTCCTCTTCTACGCCAGTAATACATAGGTATAACCATCTCACTATAGGTTCATTCAAAGTGAATAATCTTCTACGCTAGTAACACGAAAGTACAACCATGCAATGCAAAGCAACCTAAGAAGATATGGTTCAGAGCACCACACAATAGGCGATCCTTAAAAATCTTCCCCGAATGTCCAACTCATGCATGCTCTCTTAGGTATACGCCTGAAGCGAACCCTCTTCTACACCAATAACACATAGGTACAACATCTCACCATAGGTCCACCCGAAGTGAATCCTCTTCTACAATCGTGTAATGCAAAATAACCCAAGAAAGCTTGGTCTAGAGCACCACACAATGGTGATCCTTATAAAACTTTTTTTATTGCCATATATACTCATGCATCATGTCATTCACAACATAAATCATGATGTCAACATCTAATCATGTCATCACACTCCACCTAGCCCCAACTGCAGCTGGGATGACACCTCATCCAACACACCTTGACAATCATCATCAACATAAATCCCAATATCAATATCTAATTAAGTCATCACACTCCACTCCCAACCGTAACTAGAATGACACCTCAACAAACACATCTTGACCATCATCACCAACACATTATACACCCAATTGTAATCAACATCAACATCATAAAGTGGGTCAACCATGTTTCTCAAACAACTCTCAAATATTCAATCATTCACCACACTCACAATTATAAGATACATCACAATATTTCACACTACAACAATCAACACCATTAAAATTCATACTATTCTTTCTTGTCTTACTCTTTTTATTAGCTCATGTAGTCTAAATATAATATTTATAGTTGTACTAATGATATGAGACTTTTTGTTACATACCAAAAAGAAAAAAAATTTACCGAAATGACTAACCTCCCACATTATTTACCTAAATAATCTCTTTCAATATTCATGTTGAGAAATTGGTTGTTGGAGAACCAATTTCTCACCGTAATTTTTTTTCATGTAAAAGACCTATAAAAAATTGGTTATTGGGCAACCAATTTCTTATATGGTGTTTTTTCAGATTTACTTTTTTAGTCAATTTTTTAAATTTATTTATTTATATTATTTTAAACCATGAATTTTAAAATGCATTTTTTAGCAAAAATAATTAATTTATATTTATTTTAATTTAGTATGTATGTTATTTTTATGTTGTGTACCTTTTTTCGTTATTTTAATTTTTTTAACTGCATTGTAATTTATTTTCCATTTATATTTTTTAAGTTAAATTTTTTAAACAATTTTTACAAAAATAATTTTAAATATTATTTTTCAAAATTTTAATTTAAAAAATTTTAACTGAAAAATAAATTAAAAAGCATTTTAAAAAAATTAAAATAACAAAAAAGATGCACCACATAAAAATAAAACACATAAAAAATCAAAATAAAATATAAACTAACTTCAAAAATTTTAAAATCATACTTTAGAAAAACATTTGTACATAAAAAAATAAAAAGAAATTAAAACAAATTTAAAAAACCAAATTTGAAAAATATTTAGTCAATTTTTTAAAATTTTTAAAATTGATTTTTTATTTATGTATATTTTTTCAAATCATGAATTTCAAAATAAAAATTTTTAAACTTTTAAATTGAATTTATGTTATGTTGTTTTATTTTTTTTAAACACTTTATAATTTATTTTTTAGTTTATATTTTTTAAGCTAAATTCTTTAAATGCTTTTTACCAAAAATTTTAAAATAATTTAAAATATTAGGTTTAAAATTTTAGTTTAAAACTTTTAAATGAAAAATAAATTACAAACATTAAAAAAATTAAAATAACTAAAATGATACACAACATAAAAGAAAAACACATAAGAAAATAAAATAAAATAAAAATTAACTTATAAAAAATTTTAAATCATTTATTGTGAAAGTATAATTTTTATGGATGTTAACTTTTAAAAAGTATAGTTTTAAAAATTTAAAATAACAGAAAAGACACAACATAACAATAAAACACATAATAAAATAAAATGAAATTCAAATTAAATTAACTTTAAAAAATTATAATTTTAAAATTTTTTAAGTTAATTTGTATTTCGTTTTGTTTTTATGTGTCTTATTTTATGTTGTGTATCTTTCCATTATGCTATTTTTTTAAAATGCTTCCTAATTTATTTTTCAGTTTAAATTTTCAGATTAATATTTTTAAACCTAATGTTTTATATTATTTTGGGTAAAAAGCGTTTAAAAGATTTAACTTAAAAAATATAAACTGAAAAATAAATTACAAAACGTTTAAAAAAATGAAAAAAACGAAAAAAGATAGACAATGTAAAATATGACAAATAATAAAATAAAATATAAATTACTGAAAATATTTTAATTTTAAAATTTATTATTTAAAATGATATACATAAATAAAAAATAAATTTAAAAATTTTTAAAAAATTGACTGAAAAAATAAATCTGAAAAGACTATCAACAATCAATTTCATATAGGCTTTTTACATAAAAAAAAAAGTAAATCACGTTAAGAAATTGGTTCCCCATAAACTAATTTCTTAACATGAATAGTAAAAAATGTTATTTATGTAAATAATATCAGGGTGGATCATTTGGATAAATTTTTTTCTTTTTGGTATATAAAAGAAAAAAAAAGCCATGATATGAGGGTGGTATAAATTTTATTAGAAAAATAATATAATTACCTAAAACTTTTATGTTAATGTCCAGAGTTGATTTAATCATCTATTATTTTTAAAAATTACAAATCTACAGCAATTAACTCCAAATCGAACAGTTTGACCTTTACTCACTATTTTATTCATAAATTGAGTTATATACATAGTTTTTTAGTGATTCCAACTCCAATGGAAAGATAATATATAAGGCTAAAACTTTCATGATGAATACAAAATCTAACGAGGTCATTTTGGTCACATCACAAGGCTATTAAGAACTCAACTTCTAACTCACATAAGTTGGTCAATTCTTAATATTTTAAGTGATTATTGAGCCTAAATTGTAGCCCTAAATATATACTTTCTAAACTAACAAACAAAACTGGATTTGGGTAACTACACAGAATGATATTACCAAAACACTGAGGTATGTTTATACGAAAATTTTCATATAACAAATATTAAACTTATATAAGGTTCTTAAAATATAATTCTAACTCCAAACCCTCAAACACTCTACTTCTTTGTCTTTAATAATTAATTATCATCACACCCTACAATTGCAATGATAATTATTATTTTTTCCATCAAAATCCTCAATAGAAGAAAACCCCTAACACCTAATCCTTTTTATATATAGACCAGTTCAAATAACATAGCAATCTCTCAAATCATCACATTAATCAATCATATAATTAAATTTATTCACCATTTAATAATCAATAGCAATATCCTAATGATGAATGGAAGCAAGAGTTGGGACCATTTTTATGGTGGTGATTTTGGCTACCGACAAAATTGTTTCAAAATAATCAACACCTTTTACCTCAATGAATCCCTTCACTACAAAACAAGCATTATAACGCTCAATTTTCCATTAGGTGCCTTTTTATCTTGTACATCCACTTACATCCAATAGGTCAAACACTTGGTGCGGTATCAACAATATGCCAAGATTGATTATCATCCAAGGCTTCCAACTTAACTTTCATGGCATTTCTCCAACATTGATGTGATAAGGCCTTTAGGTAAATGGTTGACTCAACCTTAGATGACAAAGACATTATAAATGGTGATGAAAAGGAGAAACCTAAGAGTAATCAATAACAATGTGGAAAGGATAAAGACACATTAAAGATGATTGAATGAGGAAGTTGCAATGGTAATCAACAAGGTTGGATGGTGGTTTGTGAAGGTGGGTTGATCGGTGAAGAGGAGGAGGTAGAGTAAGTGATTGTATAGGTGAAGCTGATGAATTTGAAGTTGACTAGGAGGATAACAAAGACATGTTTGAGGATGAAGGCTATGTGTTGCATTCGGGTTGAGAATTTGATGGTGATATGGGTGATAAACTAATTTTTTACCCATATTTTTTATCATGTTTAAAAGAAAAAAAATTGCATATTTATTGATAAAACTCACTTTTTAATGTTTATTCCCACTTTAAAAAGGTACTTAAAAAAACAGGAAGAAAAAGAGACAAAATCAAGCTTTTTTAGAGTAATTATTGAAGATGGGAGACAAAAGGGAACTAACTTTGACTTGGATGAAGGGTTAGATTTGTGACCTGAAGGCAAGAAAGTTTTTGATTGAGTCAATTCACATAGCTCTATATTAGTAACTCCTTTTTAACAATAAAGTGGTTTGACTTTTTAGGGTTATAGTGTAATGTGAATGACCAAACACACCATAACAATTTTGGTAAATATTGGTAATCAATGAATAACAAAGAATGAGATTGCTTAGTAAAAAGGGGTAAAAACATTTATAGTGGAAATAACAGTATCCTAGGCCTTAATCCATTAAATTTCAAACTCATTATTTTCTTCCTGTTTTGTACTACTCCAAGTCTGATCTATTGAGCACATAAACATTACATCTAATGACAGATCTAGAAGTATTATATTGTGGGGGCAATGCTTATATACATAAATTGGTGGGGGCAATATTTATATTATGTATTAATTTTTATACTATATTTTATATTATAGGAATAATTTATAATTATATAGACACATTATTAAAAAAATTTTAAAATTAGTGGGGGTAATTGCCCCCAATGTTACCAAGTAGATCTGTCCCTGACTACATCATTGTTTTCTTGTACTATTACTTTATTCCCATAATTGATTTATTTGATAACTAGATTTGGTCCTTTGGGTACAATATCCAGGTTTAGGTTCATTTTTACTACTGCATAAAGTACATTGCCTTTAAGCAGTCATATTTTATGCATCAGTGGGCTAATCCAAAGTGGCTTATGGTGTGTTAGGTGTGATGGTCCTAGGTGAGGGTAATGGATTAAGGTTGGGCAGATAGGCTTTACCTCTGGTGATATAGAATCAATAAGAGAATGGTTATGGGAATTAGTGGTTTTAGTAAAGGAAATTGAATTTCATGAAAAATGACATTTTTGGACACAAGAATCTCCATTGTTTTCTAAATCTAGAATGGTGTAGCCCTTAATCCCATTTTGAAATCCCATAAATGCTCCTCCTCAAGCTCCAGGGTCAAACTCGTGACAATGGGCATTGTGCGTTGATGAATAGACTAAACATCTAAAGACTTTGAGAAAAGTAAAATCAGGATTTTGTTGATAGAGAATTTTAAAAGGCATTCTATTCCAATTAATAGGTGACACAACCATATTAATTAGGTAGACTGCATGCTTGATGAGTAGTTTTCTACAATATTAACCTGGCATGTGTACCAGTCACATGTAGTATCCGATAAATATTTGATTAATCACACAGAGACTTAGATGATACCTTAGGAATCTCAACAATATTTGCTTGTAATTAATGAAAGAAATTATTTTTATGCTAACAATTACTAAAGACAAAATTTAAAAAACACATAAAAGAGTAAAGTAAAGGTTACGAATAATAGAAGCTTAGTTAGGTTTTGATTTCACTATATCATCCCTTAAATGCATAAATGAACTTGAAAACATTGTTTATTACTCACATTCCCATCACCCAAAAAAATACTCTTAACATCAATCTCTTGCAAGTAAAGGACTAAGCTATTTGAGATTTAAGTTATCAATCTCTTACATAATTTAAAGTTAAATAACTTGCCTTAAAAATGGAGCTTAAGATGACCAACAAGCTTTACTCTCTCTCGAGCAATAAACTCCATTGAGATTTTTTCTCATTTTACAAGTCAAAATCTTCTCTCTAGCTTATTCAACAAGTAAAATTCACAAAATATAAGAATAGATCACAAGGTAAAGAAGAATTCTAACAATGAATAATGAACTTTGATTAATAGAACAAAATATACAAAAGAATTCAGGTATAGTTACATCAAACCCTAACCAATTATGGGCCTAGCCAACCATCAGGATGGGAAGCATGATCAAAGGATGGGAGATACAAAAAATGGATGTAAAAGTGGTGAAGGAACAAAAGAAAACAAGCTTAGGGTGTGCCTTAGGTCAATTGGGGTGTCTATCTTCCCTCCAAGCAAAAGACACCTTTTTTTTTTAAATAAAGCCATCAAAATGCAAGTTGAGCGTTCAGTGCTTATGGGAAGGCACTGGGACAAGAATGGGAAAAATACATCCTCTCAGGTTGTCGATGTTGGGCGCTCACATGTTGACCGCTGGGCGCTGACAATGCAAAAATAGATGGCTCTTTGCTAGGTAGTGTTAGGTGCTCCAAACCTAGCCGTTAGGTGCGTAGATACTGCTACAAACCAATTAGGCTCAAATCCTCTAACACTTCTTTGGTCTTTCCCAAAACCTGTCTCAAAATACAGAAAAAAGGGAAATAAAGGTAAATTGTGCACAAATATAAATCTAAGACTAACTCCCTACTTAAATCCAATTTTAAATGAAAATGAAGAGAAATAATGCCTTAAATAAGAAGGAATTAGAATAACTACTTTATTTTACCTATGTAAAAATAAGTAACTTAGACAATTATCAATGCTTAATGGCATAACACAAAAAATGACTAAAAATATTGGATTGGAATATGAGTGCCTTTGCCACGTTGAGTATATGTTAATGCTTTCTCTCAACTCACCCATTTTGTTGTGGTGTGGCAACATAGCTTGTTTGGTGTGGTATGCTTTCTGAAGCAAAAAAAAAAAAATCCTTTAAAAAAAACTTAGTTGATTATTTGAATGAATGATTTTAATTTTGATTTTCAAAATGATTTTCAATTAAGTGGACAAAATTTTGAACATGTGTCTTAACCTAATCTTTTGATTTAACATGACAATCCAGGAAAAATGACTGTGATCATCAAGAATGGTTAAGAAATATTGGTGATCATGGATTGAAATTTTTTAAAAAGGACTCTACATATCCATGTGTACTAACTCAAAAATTTTAGAAACTCTACCGATACTTTATGAGAAAGATATTAATTTCCCTTCTTTAGTTAAATGAAAAATATCACAATGTTCATTAATTGATTTAGAAATAAATGGAAATTCTTGATATAAAACATCTAATCGATTTCTAGATAAATGTCCTAGTCTAAAATTTCAAATGTTAGAATTGGTGATTTTGGTGGAATTGTTCATAAGGGAAATTTAAGGTGGTACAGTTTTATGGTTATTGTTGATATTGAGGTGATAAAGACCTTTTCGCAACTTAGCTGAACCAAATATCTTTAATGAGCTCATATCTTGCATCTAACAAAGGTGATTAAAGAAAGTTAATTTGCAAGGAAAATCAGAAATTAATTTTGATATTGAAATAACGTTAAAATTTAAATTAGGAACCTAAAGCACACCATGAAGAATGAAAAGTGGGTGAAAATTGAATAGCGACGAAGTAATGTGACATTATAGAGACACCATTTGGAAATTTTATATGTATGGTTTTATTTTAGAATAAGTTTGGAATAAATTCAAACAGAATGCAATATAGTCGGTTGCCCATGAATAAATGATCCAAGAGGTGGTGTTTAAGCAAAGTCAGGTGTGTGTTTTGGTGGATTGTGTCATAACATTAAACACATATGTTTCCATGATTTAGGCTAGGCCCATAGTGAGGAACAAGAGAAAGGTTAGCTCGATTAGGCTGGGAAGGTATGTCTATACTTGGACCATTGCAGTTACCAAATTGTTCAAGGAGTGCCATTAGTTGCTAATATTGAGCTTAAGAGATATTTGATCCTGACCCAACTTTTATAGCATCATCGTCATCATCAAAAGAAGAGGTTGTGTTAGCCAAAGATGAATTAGAAGAGTGATTGTTGTGACAGGCATCCGTGGATAGTCAGGATGTCACAACGGGTACCAATGTTTTTTGTAGTAACCATCCACGGTGTGATCAGTTCATCAACAATAAGTGCATATTTTGTTTGCTAATCCTTTATTCCAATTAAAGGCAGCATCTTTCCCTTTGCCTAAGAAATGATTCTTTTTTGTGGCACTAACGAAGTTGTTCTGCTCTTCAATGGTGGTCTAGCCTTGTGTTTGTTGTCATTCATCTTGTAAACCATGGAGAAAACCCTAATAGCTAGTGGAAAGGGCTCTAGAAGCAATACCTGAGATTGAACAAATGATAAGAGTTTGTTGAGCCCTTTAAGGAAGTGAATGATGAAGTCTTGGTTGTGATAGGTTCTGGTTAAGAAAGTGCACGATGTTATTAGAAGATAATTGTCCATTTCCTTCCAAGTGATAGGTTCTGGCTAAGCAATACATGATGTCATAATTGTTGTTTTTTCCTAAAGTTTCACCAAAAGTGATTTTGATCCTTGAAATTCAAAAATATTTTTAGTCCCTGAAATTAATTTGTTTTTTGTATTAATATTGTTTATTTATAAGTTATGATGTATGTTTGCTATTAACAATTTTTTAATGGTATTAACTAAAGAAGAAAGACTAAAAGTAAATAAGGAACTAAAAAAATATTTTAAATTTAAAGGACCAAAAGTAATTTTTTGTGAAACTTTAAAGAAAAGAAAACTTAATTAAGTCAATTTTAAATAATAAATAATCATAATCCTATATGAATGAACCAAAAAATCATGTTGGTATTATTAAAATTGCTATACTTTAATTATTTGAGTTAACTCATATAATATATATATATATATATATATATATATATATATATATATTTATATTGGTTGTAAATTACGAGACAATGTTTGGTTCTTAAAAATATAATAATGTATTTTAACATATAAAAAATAATATTTTTAGGAATATATATAACGGAAATTCAATAAGGTTTTCATGTTTTAAAACTAAATAATATATTTTTTTAGTTTTTTTTAATCAAAATATAATTCTGCTAAAGAAAACACATAAGGATTAGGTTTATTAAAATTCCCTTAAAAAAGTATTATTAACATTGTCTCATGCTTTAAGAAAATGCAAAAACTCAAACGTGTAAGGATGTAAACAATTAATCGAGATACAGGTAAGTCATAATGGTGTGGTACGGAAAAGGTGAAAAAAATTGTTATGGAAAAAATAGAATCGATACGAAGAAAATTGCACTCACGAATAAAAAAGGAAAGGAGAATTTTCATTAAAATTGCCTTATAAAGGATCATTGTCGATAGATGAATCATTGTCGATAGATGAATCATATGTAATTACTTAACGAGTTAGATGAATCATTGTCGATAGAGAGATACAGGTTTTCAAAACAATGAGAAGGGTTAGTTTCATGGTGAAGTGTTGTTATAAACATCAAACACAAGTATAGAATATGACATACTTCCCTCAAAATACGATCGTGCCGTCCATAGGAATAGGATTCTGTTGAAGAGGATGGAGGTAGGGTGGACGGAGGTGAGGAGAAGAAAAAACGTAAACAGAGGGAGAGAATTTTCAACGAACGAAGGGAAAGCAAACGGACGCACAACTTCGGTTTTTTTCACCCATTTTCCAGAAGACTACAAGGCAAAAGATATATGGGAGATTTTTTGTAGGTTTGCCAAGGTCCAGGAGGTGGTCATTCCGAACAAGCGAAACAGGACGGGACAAAGGTTCGGGTTTGCTCGGTTTAGGGATGTCGACGATGTGAAAATGCTGGTGATTAAATTGGACAATATCTTTATTGGATCGGAAAAGTTGTGGGTAAATCTACCATGTTTCGATCTACGAATGGAGCAGAATTACAGACAGAGGAAAACAGGGAGGGATAATTTAGACCATTATGCATATCATATAGGGGTCTGGCAAACGGGGCAATACGGGAGGTATAACGGCAACAAAAAATCATATGCAGCTGCCGTAAGTGATCAAGAGGGTGCGAGGAATACAGAAGTCAGAAGAGCAGTAGAAAGGAAGGCGGAAGCGCAACTGAAACTGGTCTATCCGGCACAAGCGGGAAATGTGAGTCGGCTCCAGAAGGCGTACGTGGGAGAAGTCCGAAAGAGAGGGACAGCTTTTATGATGAAGCTTTTCCTAATGACTCATTGTATCTACAATGTGAGCAACACTCCCATGGGGGCAAACAAGGTTCTGTTGGAAGTAGAAGGGGAGAAGACTTTACAGGAGATTATGGTAAGGAAGAAGTTGTGGTTTGACCAATGTTTTACAGGGATTCAGGAGTGGGAACCCGGATTGGTAGATACAGATAGGAGGGTCAAGATGAACTGTTATGGGGTACCGTTACATGTATGGGAAGAAAATTTTTTCTCTACGCAAATCGCCCCTTTCGGAGAGTTGTTGACTGTCGAAGAAAACACTCTAAAAAAACAATGCTATGACGTAGCACAGTTGGTGGTGTCTAGGAAGGATATGACGAGGCTTGACGCGACTGTAAGGGTGAGTATAGACGGGAGGGAGTTTGATATCAGGGTGACGGAAGTGGAGCAGGGGAATGAAATGAAACACAGCAGTGAGAACACTACCTATGGGTCTGAAATGAGTTCCTGTCCGGGGGAGGTGGAGTTTGATGAGTCGGAAGAAGCGGAGAAAAGGCTGGTCGAGCTAAAGTTGGAGATGTTCGAAAACGGAACATGGAAGGACGGGGAGGAGGCACAGCTTCGGGACGGAGAATATGGATGCATGGATACTGGGACCGGAGGAGTTCAGGTGGACAATGAAAGCAACCGGCCCATCTCACGAGGACGGACCTCGCCGGAAAGGGGGAAGCGTGCATGTCCGGTGGTAGCCTTCACAATGGACGAATCTGACAGGGACGATCAGGAGAGCCGGACCGGGGAGCTATCAGGGAAAGGGACAACATCCCATCTTTCCCGCACAGGGGAATCGACCGAAGCGGGAAAGAGGCAGGCAATCGGGAAGGTTGGCAGAGTCAGAAGTTGTGCAAAAATGGTGAAAGAGAAAGGTGGCTCAGAGAAAGTGGATGTTGAAAGTACATCGCGGGAGGAAAATGGGGAGGATGAACAGGTCAAGCGGCTGAGGCGTGGGAAACAGGTGCTGATGGCGTGGAGCACGAGGACTGATGGAACGTCACGTCCAACAGGACAGCGGGACGCGTGGCAAGATCCTGAGCGTTCAGGCGGGTACGGGCACGGGCACGGAGATCTAGATACGCGTCTCGAGATTCACGCGCAGCTGGCACGCATAGCCTCAGGAAACGCGCTGATCGTTGCAGACGGGCCTGAGACCGGCGACCGTGTGAAGGCCCAAGTCGCGTTATCTTCTGGGCCGAAATCCAGCCTCAAGTGCGGAGTGCAGATTGGGTCGTGGCCAAGAACAGTGCACAGGAATTTTCGGATGCAGTCACGGTTTTTACTACTGGACACCGCAGGAAAGTTTTCGGAATAGAATTTCGTAACGAACGGAAGGAGGCTACTACGGCGAATAATGATTACCGGAAAATGACTCTATTTCTACACTACCATATGATTACAAGAAATGGGTTTTAGTAGGTGGAGAAGAGGTGTCCGGAGGAGGGGAAGGGCAAAGGAGAGTGGTATCAATATGGAAACAATTAAGAAGGAATAGTATGGAGGAGGGTGAAGTAAGGAGGACAACGCAACCAAAAGAGCATGAGTCAGGAGAAGGAATTATGGAGGATGAAGAGGAGAAAATGTGGAGGGTGATGACGGGAATCGGAATATCGGGTCAACAATCAGACATAATATATATTCAGGAATTACGAAACATGGAGAGGAGGGACAGAGAGGAGCAGGAGAGAAGGGAAACGAGGAGTAACCAGTATAATTAAATGAAGATTCTGTCTTTAAATGTGAGGGGATTCCGGGATCGGATCAAGCGAAGAAGGATAAGGAGACTGTTAAAAAACAATGGCATTGATATTTGTCTATTTCAGGAGACAAAATGCAGGGAGATAAAGGAGTGGGAGGTGCAGGAGGTTTGGGGATCGACAGGGTGCGAGTGGAAAAGTTTACCGTCTATCGGGCCTAGTGGAGGTTGCCTGACAATCTGGAAGAAACAATTGTTCCAAGTCGTCTAGGTTATACAAGGGCAGGGTTTTCTTGGAATTGGCTTCAGAGGAAACAATTCTCCCGCAATAATTTGCGTGGTTAATGTATATGCTCCATGCATGCTTCAAGGCAAGAGAAAGGTATGGGATGATCTAATGATGACAAAGCGAGGCTTTCCGGAGGTCAAGTGGGCGCTGGGTGGAGATTTTAACGCGGTGTTGGACAGGAGTGAGTTTACAGGGAGATCAGACTATCATTCAATCATCGAGATGTCTGATTTTAAATTCTTTGTTCATTCTATGGGGCTCTTTGACATCCCAGTTATCAGAAAAGGCCCAACGTGGATAAGTCCGAATAGAGAGTCATCTAGTAGGTTGGACCGGTTTTTATTTTCCACGGATCTGATGGAGGAGTGGGGAATCATAGCACAAAGAGTGGGCTCTAGAGAGTTCTCTGATCACAGCTGGATAATCACAGAAGTGAAGTCTCAGAATTGGGGTCCTAAACCGTTTAAGTTCTTTGACCACTGGTTACAGGAGCCAGGATTTATGGACCTAGTGAAAAACTTCTGGGCAGAACATCATGGGCAAGGATGGAGGCTGTATCAGCTGGCGTGCAAGCTGCAAGGTTTGAAGAAGAAGATCAAGATGTGGAAACAAGGCGATGGGAATAAAGATGAGAAGTTCTTGGCTGACAAAGTTCTGGAATTGGAGACCGCGGATATCCACCTAGGCCTAGGAGTCATTGGGAGTGACAGCCAGCGACAAGAGATCTTATCGGAGTATTAGGGGAAGGCAAGGCGTATGGAACAGTCCATTTTTCAGAAATCTCGGGTAAAATGGGCCCGTGAGGGGGACAGGAATACAAGTTATTTTCATAGATGTTTTAAGGAGAGATGTTATGCTAACTCCTTGTTGTCACTTACATCAGATGAGGGGTGGATGGAGGGAGTTCAGCATATTCGGCAACACGTGTTTAATCATTTTTCAAGGTTCTTTAACGAGGATAGACAGCCGAGAACAGACTTGGATGGGGTGTCTTTTAATCAGTTGAATGATCACCAGAGACAGAGCCTTGAAGAGCCTTTTTCAGCGGAGGAGATAAAGGAGGCAGTTTGGGCTTGTGAGGGAGGTAAAAGCCTGGGTCCCGATGGTTTTGGCTTTCATTTCTATCAATCATGTTGGGAAATAATAGGGGAAGACGTCGTAAAGGCAGTTCAAGAATTCCATCAGTCAGGCGCTCTCCCAAGAGCAGCGTCATCGTCATTTCTTACGCTTATTCCCAAGGTGGCAAAGCCGGTCAAGTTAGAACAGTATAGACCAATATCTTTAATTTCAAACATTCAAAAGATTATATCTAAATTGCTAGCATTGAGAATGAATAAAGTCATGGGGCACTTAATCTCAAAGTGTCAGTAAGCTTTTTTGCAAGGTAGATCGATCCTGGATGGAGTACTGGTAACAAATGAAATTGTGGATTGGGCAAAACGGAAAAAGAAACCATGTTTTCTGTTTAAGGTGGATTTCCAGAAGGCGTTCGATTCGGTAAATTGGGATTTTTTGGATTATATGTTGGCGAGGATGGGGTTTGGGTGCACATGGAGAAAGTGGATGTTCAGTATCGTGAGGAATAACCAGGTTTCAATTTTAGTTAATGGAAGCCCGACGGAGGAGTTTAAGCTGGGGAGAGGATTGAAGCAGGGAGATCCATTATCCCCTTTTTTGTTTCTTCTGGTTGCTGAAGGTCTAGCTGGTTTGTTCAGGTCAGCGGTAGGGAAAGGGGTGTTTAAAGAGCTAAATATTGGGGCCGAGGCAAAGTTCTCTATCATGCAATACGCAGATGATGTTTTGATGATGGGGGAAGCTGATCTGAAATCAGTATGGTATTTGAAGGCCATACTCCAGGGGTTCGAGCTGTCATCGGGGCTAAAGGTGAACTTCAGCAAGAGCCACTTTTTTGGCTTAAATGTTGGAGCCTCATTTACAAGAGCAGTAAAAAATCTTTTGAATTGCTCTGTCTCATCACTGCCATTTAAGTTTTTGGGGGTTCCGGTGGGATCGAATCCAAGAAGGGTACAAATGTGGGCACTAATCATTGAACAATTTCAGAGGAAATTGGCATTGTGGAGGGCGAAACAAATGTCGTTCGCAGGAAGGTTAGTTATGATAAACTCAGTACTGTCAAGTCTTCCATTATACCTATTCTCCTTTTACAAGGTGCCTAAGAAAGTCCTAAAAGTCATCACCGGCCTACAACGGTCCTTTTTGTGGGGAGGGACTAGCCAGGAGAACAAAATTGCGTGGGTTAGCTGGAATCAGGTGTGTCGTCCCAAGGAAGAAGGGGGTCTGGGAGTGAAGTGCATGTGGAACTTTAATCTGAGCTTGTTAGCAAAGTGGAGGTGGAGGTTATTATCAGAGCCAAATGCAATATGGGTGAGCCTGCTGGAGACTAGATATGGACCCACATACAATTCTAATCAAAGGCAGCACAATTTAGTCTCAGCTTCGCAGTGGTGGCGGGATTTATGGGACATTGATGGGCCGAAAGCAGAGAAAGCAGACTGGTTTGTGGACAACGTCAGGAGAAAAGTAGGGAACGGAAAGGATACGTTGTTTTGGGAACAGAATTGGATTGGCGAGGGTCTTCTCAGTTTAAAGTTTCCCAGGCTTTATGGGTTAGCGGCTGATAAAGGTACCAGTATTAACCAGAAAAAGCTACCAGCTGACGGGTGGAGTTGGGTATGGAGGAGGGAACTTTTTGTTTGGGAAGAAGATCAGCTCAGTCAATTACTAACTATGCTACAGCCAGTGGTAATTGCGGTCGACAACTTGGATAGATGGATCTGGAGGTCTAGCAGGGATGGAGGGTTCTCAGTAGCTGAGGCTTATGTGGTACTGAGCTCGCATCAAAACCCAATGACTTTTTCCGAGGTGGAACGGAATCAATTGAGACGCATGTGGGAAGATAGACTCCCATCAAAGGTAATTGCATTCTCATGGAGATTATTGATAGATAGACTACCCACCATTGATAATCTGCTGAAGAGAGGTGTTGAGATTCCAGAAGAAGGGGTTCTATGTGTTCTCTGTAGAAGCAATATGGAAAGCAGGACTCATCTGTTCTTAACGTGTGTCAAAGCTCAATCAGTGTGGAGTAATATAATGAGCTGGCTGGGAATCCACGGATCTATTCTGGGGAATCTACATCAACTGTTTCTATCATCATCAGCATGGGTGGTTGGAAAGAGGAAAAAGAAGTGTAGGTATGTTTTCTGGCTGGCTGCTTGTTGGGGAATCTGGATGACTAGGAACCATATTGTCTTTGATAGAATTCAGGTGGAGTCAGTGGACATTATGATGACTATTAAGATCATCTCGTGGAAATGATTGTCATATTCTTTTGGGTTTAATAGGGGGTGCGTATTCTCGGATTGGTATGCTAACCCGAGAGAGTGCTTATTAAAGATGTCTTAGGAGGAGAAGGGTTAATTACCATGAAGTAGTATGGTGTTTGCATCCTTGTATTTTAAGAAACTTTTGGTTTCTCTTTGGAATAAAATATTTGCTTTTCAAAAAAAAAAAAAATTATTATTAGGGATTTAATTTTTAAGTATGTATATGAAAAAAATTTAATTAAAAAATGAAATTTATTTCAGTAATTTTCGTGTTTGGAAAATAATTAATCTGAGTTATTGGTTGAAAAAGAATTTAGTAAAAAAAAAAATGATAAAACCTTTTAATATTGCAAAGCTAATGTGAGTGTGTGAACCGAATTGAGAGGTGGGATATCAGTGGCTGAAGTTAAGTTGCGATCTATAAACCATTTGTAGAGATAAGCAGGGATGACCCACTGTGCATGGATAGCCACTACAAATTTGATTTGAACAAAGAAAATGAAACTATAATTAAGGTATAATGATAAAAAGCAATATTGGACAGGTAACAGTGTAGCAGCACTAGTACCACACACATAATATGAATATAAGGAATAGCATCGTATCCTTGTCTTCATGTCCCATTTGCAAATTGAAAGCAGTAGGGAACCCCTATTATAGCTACTACGTCATAACCATGACGTCACCTCAACCTCTCTTATTATGACACGTAGCCGTGACCCACTTCGCTGCATCCTCCGAGAAGTTGTTCAGAAGGATCATTCCAATTCCAAAGTCACCCATCAAGAAAGAAAAGAAAATTAAAAAATAATTTATTTTTTATTTGTATTTTATATATATCCACTGGCATAGGCGTGATAAAAGGCCAAACGCCAAAGTGTGTTGTTGGGTCTTGGCTTCCTTGCAACATCTTTGGGTGACACTTGAATGGATTACTATTTTGGAAACCCTAATAATCCCAACCCTTATTACGGTCACTCTTCCGCACTGAACATGGACTCTCCCTCCTCCGATTTCATCTTATCTGATTATCTCGTGTTGGAAGATGCTGTTGCTCATCAAGAGTCTTGGTCTCAAAGCACAGAAACTGAATCATTGGAGAAAGCAACCTCCAGCGATGTCAGTCATGGATTCGCTGATGCAACCTCCACCACCAACATGCATATGCAAGTGCTTCTCCTCTCCATTTATTTTATTTTATATTTCATTAACCAACATAATTGTAAATATATATCGTGTATGCTATTTCATGTGTGTAACTTTGCTTACATACTAATTATAATTAATTGTTGATATGTTTATTACTTTAACAGAAAGTGCGAAAATAAGCGAAAGAAGACACAGGTGAGTCAGAGGATCACGTTTAGAACTAGATCGCCGTTTGAGATTATGGATGATGGATATAAATGGAGGAAGTACGGAAAGAAGACAGTCAAGAACAGTCCCAACCCAAGGTATAAGCAATATGATCTATATATATCCGTTTAAGTATTGAAGTATTTAATTAAATATTACTCATGCTAGATTAATACTGAAAAGGTAACAAGTTGATTGAAATTAAACAAATTAAGAAGTTGAAGCATGAAATTGAAGGAATAGTATTAGTAGCAAACAAAATGAACTAGGTGATGCAGTACAATTAAGTCATGCTCTATTATTTTGCAGTTTAATTACTATACATTGTGAAAGAATAACGTACTGTTTTAAGGATTATGGTACGTTCTAATAGGTGAGTTTAGAAGTAGAAATCAATGTTTAGACAAGAACTAATGGAGGGGGAAATCCGGGAATCATGTCAACTATGCACTGTGAAGTAGGATAGAATATGAGTGTGGTGGCGGCTGATATATATAGTAAATAATAAAGGGGGAAAAAGACTCATGGGGCCCTAATATCCTCCATAATCGGAGTGTTATCAATGGACCCATATTGAGGCATAGATGTATACATGTTTGGTTGCTTAAGAAGCAAGTGGTAAAGAGTTAATTAACTCAAGGTGCAAAGCGACTGTGGGGTTGCCTTGTCTTGATTAATAAAAGTAAGAAGATGGTTTCATTTGCAGTTAGGAGAATTAAGTAAATATAATCTCTTTATGAATACGGGTGGGTCTGAGACCCTGACGTAAGTCACTCACTACTCACTTCTCCGCAATTAGTCCCCGGTAAACCCTTTTCTTCATATAGTTCCCTTGTATTTGTATGTCTGTAATAGCTTATAGAAACCAAAACAAGAAAAAAAGGTAGTCCAAAACAAAACAAAAATATTTACTAGTTACGGAAAAGTAATGTTTTAAACTGCTTTTATATAAATACAATTTAGCAATTTTAATAATATTTTTTAAGACGGTAAACAGTGACGGATATCAGCCAATAATATTGGGAAGACAAAAACAAAATAGATATACTTTAAGAAATAACAGTTTTTTTATAAAAAAAATTATATTTATTCAAAGAAAAAAAAATTGGATAGCCAAACAAAAATAAAATAGATATTATTATAAAAATAACAATTCTTTTAGAAATATATATATTTATTAAAAGGAAGAAAAAAAATTTAAAGACTATAATTCTCTTCGACTCTTAAGAGGATTCTCCATTAACAGTTAAGTATTTCTTTTTAATTAAAATTAGAAAAATAGATTATGTATTAATTATAATATAAAATATTTTTATATTATAATATAATAATAAATTATTATATATAGATTTTTGCATCATTATATTAAAATTAATTTGTAATCAGTTGAGAAAATAAAAGTTCTTTACAATATAGTAGGGCATGGTCATTAAATTTTAAAACATATTACATATTAGCGAAACAAAATAAAATTAGAACTCGCGTCGTCACAAGCTGTCCCCAGTTTTACATCATTGTGTCGTTTGAGTTTATACTGTACGTTTCATCTAAAAAGTAAACAGATATATGTTACTGTTAGCACTAATGGTAGCTAACACAAACACATATATATTTTATGTGTATATAATCCTCCTAAAAAATAAATATATGCACTCAGATGTTTCTTAAATATGATTTTGAACTATTGAATTGTTAAATTATAGTTATATATTATATTCATTATGTTAAATTTTCCAAAAATTGGAAACTATAATTATATAATAAAAAAGAGTATTTATTTTTATTTATTTTTATTTATTTTAGAAACACGTCAATCATGTTAAATTTTATGTATAATAATGGAATTAAACAACTTTAAGTTAATATAAAATTTTATAAATATAATCTGTGATAAAAAATAGTATTATATTGTAATGTTTGAGGCGGCTTAATTAATTGTTCCATTAAGATTTGGTGAATGGATAATAAATTGTGGTTTTGAAACAAAAAAAATTGATGATGAGGCAGGAACTACTACAAGTGTTTAGGTGAAGAATGCAATGTGAAGAAAAGGGTGGAAAGGGATAGGGATGACTCGAGCTATGTGTTAACAACGTACGAAGGTGTTCACAATCATGAGACCCCGTGTACTGGTTACTACACCCAAATGTCCTTGCTGCATTCTAATGATGATTGGACCCTGCACCCTTCTGCAAGCTCATACTCCTCCATATAATTATTGTCTTCTTTCATATATATTGCTTTTCAATCACCATTACTATTATCGGGTGGTCACACTTGGTACGTAAGCTATTGCCATTATCGCTTTGTCTAATTAATCGTAAATATTTCCGTATTCTACTGTCTCATTGTCCCTGCAAGCCTTCATCTTCATATTCAAGCTTAAATATATATATATATATATATATATATATATATATATATATATATATATATATATATATATATATATATATATGTTATTCCATCCAGCCAGATAAAATGGCCACGCCACACAATATATTTGTAACTGCTAACTAGTATATCAACCCAAATCCGTCACTGTCAATATCTGAGATATATAATGTCAATTAATGAAAAGGATCAAACTTAATATCTGATATATAAGAATATATGGCAAGATAATTTAGTTGGTTAAAGAAGAAAATTAGAAAAATGGGGTCTCACCATCGATAAAAATTAATATCGCTAAAAATACTAACTTTAGTTTATAAAAAAAAAATAGATTGAAACAAGAAAATCATTTATGTTAATAACAGCATACAATCTTCTCTACTTGAATTATAAAATTATATTAACACGATTATGTGATTTAATAAATTTATCTTAATAATAACAATTGTATGAGAGCTAGACAATTTTTCATGCTGGAGACTATGGTTTGTTTGCATCATGTGACAATATAATGTTGAACCAGTTTTCCCTTCGTGCAATAGGGGCTCCTCACGCAAGAATGCCTCCATTTGAGAATAAGAAACATTAGTGTTAATTCTGTTGAACCATAAGCACTAAGCTAGTATTATAGTTTTGTTTTACTTGGACATAACAGAAATACAGGGGAGGCTTGTTAGCATTGCACCGTGCTGGAGTCCGGATCTATATCCATGTTAATGCAAGTATATTGGATTCCATTTATCTTTACTCTATCAAATCTCCTTCGGATCTTAAATATTTGCTTACGTAGAAACATAAAGCAATACAACTTAATAGTATAAAAATGTCTATAAAATATTTAAGTGGATAAATGTTTGAATGAAAATGCGTTCAATTTTAAGGCAAGCAAAATATATTCGGTAAAGTCAAATGACCGGTGCCTAAAATAAAGTCAAACAACGGAACTGTAATGAAAAAACTCACGAACTTGTCTTTATTAAACTACACATAATAAAATAATTGAATGTATACTTGACTTATTCTAGAAATTATATGTTGTGTTGTGCAATACGGATTATAGCATTTGTAAAGCTATGGCCAAACATTTCAACCACCTTTTCATGCTTCCATCTATATAGATATTTTATGAACGAAATTTATGAGATAACAATTTACGAATTTGAGAATCATAATAAAAAATCAAAGGGTGACTGCTTTCAAGGTACAAACTGGTTGATAAATCCATATCATATCATTTTATACTAAATAATTATATAAGTTTGTCTCCTATAATAATAATAAGTGCGTTTGTTTAAAATTATTTTTTGAAAGAATATTTTTTTAAAAAGTCACTTATAAAATTTTTAATGTGTTTATGTAAATTTTTTTTAAGAAGTAGAATAAAAAAATAATCAGTTTTCTATTTTTTTAAGAAACAGTTTATACTTACTTTTAAAAAAACCGTCAGAGGAGAAAGAAAATATTAAAAAACATGAATTATTTAAGAAAGTGATTTTTATGATTGTAATTAAACTAAAATTTAGTTTTGATTATATAAAATCTCTAAAACATATAAAATCATTTTTTTCTAAACAATTTTAAAAAGTGATTTTGTTAAGTACAAACAAATGATGCAATATATATTAAAAATGTAAAGTATTTTAATTTACTAATGTTATAAATTATCCATGATCATCTTGGGTAAATATATTATAAACCATCCTAACTAAATAACTAGATTGTTAAACACAACTAACATATATGGTCTTCATACAAGAAATCATCGATATCTGAGACTTGAGTCAATTATATAGCACTACTTGACTGTTTGCCTCAGAAAAAAGATAATTTATTTTATTCGACAAAGGAAATATATTAAATAAGTTGAGTACCTGAGAAAAGTTTGATACAATTAAGAAACAAGTAAACGAGAAACAGCAATATCAACCAGCGAAAGCATAATGGATCAGCAATGTCCTTAATAAACAGAGCCAGTTAAGCATAATTAGACACAAAACGTCACATAAAGAGGACAATAGATAAGTACTTCCTTTTACTCTATCTTATCATTTTACTGATCAACCTGCAACAATTATTGAGCAGTTCTGACTATCTTTTTACCCTACCTTAGTTTAATCAAGGTCCGTTAACATATACAACCTTTCATCCCACAGTGTCGATCTAATTGTTAAGGACAGCCTCCAAATAAAAGAGCAAAACTCGTTATTACCTGTGATAAAGGCAAATAAAAAGCACGGTCCAGCGCTGTACCAAATAATAAAAGTCCAAAGCAAGAAGCTAAAGCTAAAGATATCTGTCATACCCATAAAGTAACAGTCAATAGCAATCCTAAACCAGCATGTTCTCAGCCCCTATCGGACATCAGCAAAAATACTCCAGCACCAAAACCAAACTAGTAGCAACAAAACCCCGAAAGACAAATAACAAATTAAAACAAAAAGTATCAGTCCAATAACTTTAAACCGGTTATTTCTCAATTTACAGTTTTAACAATTGATTTTTGTGACTAATAAATTATAGCGCAATTATTTTCACCCTCTCTGATCTGAATTATTTGAAGCATGCATGGTGGCTGCAAATGTAGCACTACATAGGTACAAATGTAAAAGATTGATGGGTCCATCTCCATATAAATAGCATGCAACAGATTATCATACTTGTGGTGCTTGTGTGCTTCATTTCATGTACCATTTTGGGGGGTTTTTTCCAATTACCTTTTGTGGAGTTGGATTGAGATGGAACAAACGCGTGGTGGAGATGACACCCTCTTCCTTGGAAGCAAAGTGCCTCATTGCCAAATCTGTGGGTCCTGCAAGTGGTTAATTTTTTAATTTTCAAGGTGCTGCATTGACTGTGCTTTTTTCAGACACGTGTATAAATGGAGTGTCAGCTTTTTTTCTGAGACTACCCTCATTCTTGCATTGTGCGGACTTCAAAATAGGAAAAAAAGAGAAACATGCTCTGGAGACAGACCAAAGAGCTCTGCTATCAAACTGTTTTTCTTTTTTAAACTTAAAATAAATATTTATCAAAATACTCACCCTATATTATTTATCTAAATAATATATAGATAAATAATATGAGGTGGTTGTCTGAGTAAATTTTATTTTTGTATATAAAAAAAAAAAAACAACAGTGGTCGGTTAGGTTGGCAAGTGAGACTTGAGAGTGGTTAACTGTTATTGGCTACTCAGGTAGATAAATTATTGAAATATATAATTAATTTATCAACTTAACATTAATAATTATGTATTACATCTAAATAGTTTGAAAAAATTTTGGGATAGAGACCCCATAATTTGTAAACTGGAAATTATTAATCTAGATTTAATTATCAACAGTTTAATAATTGGAACAAGAAGAATGTCAGACTCACATACAAAATTTATTAAAACTAAAAGTGATAACATCTAGTGTTAGTCCATACAGAAGTCTTGCTTTCATAGTCAATAAATCTTCTGAACAAAAAAAGAGGTAAATCTAGGATGATTTACAACTATAAAAGACTAAACGACAATACAGTAGAAAATGGTTATTCAATTCCATCTAAAGATGTTTTAATAAACTGAATTTAAGATGCCAAATGGTTTTCTAAATTCGACTTAAAAATTGGATTTCATCAAGTTAAAATGGATCCTGAATCAATAAAATGGACAACCTTCTCTTGTTCTGAAGGTTTATTTGAATGGAATGTTATGTCATTCGGTCTTAAAAATGTTCCTGCTGTTTTTCAGCGAAAAATGGATAATATCTTTAAAAATGATAAATCTTTTATATGTGTCTATATTGACGATATACTAGTATTTTCTAAAACAAAAGATGATCATTTTCATCATCTAAAACAAGTTTTATATAAATTGGAGCATTACGGATTAATAGTTTCAAAATAAAAAATGGAAATTAGTAAAAATTTCATTAAATTTCTTGGGATAGAAATTGGTAATGGAACTATAAAACTCCAACCTCATATTTCAAAGAAAATACAGGATTTTCCAGATAAAATGGAAGAAATAAAAACACTTAGATCCTTTTAGGACTTTTAAATTATGCAAGAAGCTTTATTCCTAATCTAGAAAAATACACATCTCCTTTATATAATAAAACTTCATTAAAAGGAGAAAGAAAATTTAATTATCAAGATATAAAATTAGTTGAAAAGATAAAACAAATGGTAACAAATTTACCAACTTTACAATTACCATTGGATTCAGATTACTAAATAATTGAATGCGATGGATGTGAACTTGGATGGGGAGCAATCCTTAAACGAAAGAAAAATAAACACATACCAAAGGCGGAAGAACAAATTTGCAGATATGCCTCTAGTAAATACACTACAAAACCAAAAATTTACAAAACTAGCACAGATTATGAACTAAATGTTATCATACATACAATTGATGCATTTAAATTATTTTTTATAAATAAAAAAGAAATAACAATCAGGACAGATTGTGAAGCCATAGTTTCTTATGGTAAAAATCAAATTAATAATGATAAAAAACCACATAAAAAATGGTTGCTTTTCAAAGATTATATAAATTTTTCAGGAAAAATTATTTATTTTGAACATATAAAAGGTTCTGATAATACTTGTACTGACATTTTGTCCAGGTACATCAAGTGAAGTTATTCACATATACAAAGATATTTTCAGATCAATGCTCGAAAATACAAAGAAGGGTGTCGTAGACCCTAAACAAGTTAAGTCCCCTTTTGTGGCGGACCAGTATACAAAATTTGGCAAATAAGAATTGCCAATTCTTACAAATATCTTCCAGTATCCTGGGAGAGATCAAACAAATGTCAAATTAAATGTTTTAATTGACAACATTTGGAATATTCCAAAATATACAACACAAAATGAACACCAAGTGACTTGTGTAAAACAAAGCATCATAAGCGCATTATACAGCTTTTGTTGCCAAGATAATAAAGGAGTAGCGTTAACTTCTCCTGCCTCTTCTTCGGGAAAAGGTTTCACACATTTTGCCTTAATAACAAGCCTAAACAAAAGTGTATATACATCATTTAAAGACCTCAACGAGGCTGAACAAGATCAGTTCTGGTCCACATACAAAGACTTCTATTCCAAAGAAGAAGCTGAAATGGCAGTTCGGTTGGAAACAATCGATTAAGAAAAAATAAAAACTACCTTACAATTTGAGCCTCATGCTCTGACACAAACATATGCTACTGCTGCTGGCAGTATTAGCCAACAAATCAATCCAAATATCCTTCTAGGAAATTTGGGTTAATACAGGACTTTTTGTTTGAAGTTCAAGCTGAAACTGCAAATTACAAAGGATTGTTCGTAAAACACAAACCTATTTCAATAACAGAAATCCATGTTTTGGATCTTCTGATTATTGCAAGACTGTTGACAAGGATTGTACTTGTCAGATAAAATTCATTGTGAGACGAGTTCAAATTGATTTGAGTTCCTTCAAAGGTCACTTATACAGGGATGTTCTAATAACCCCTATGCTACTACTAGAAGCAGGTTGCCTTCACTCATTAGTAATTCCCCCCCACAGATAGGTTCTCAGCCTTGTCCCCTATAATAAATTCAGTCATAAACGATATTCAGGCTGAACACATGACCTAGGTGGCTTTACAAATTACCACTTCACCAAGAAGTGCTTATAATCCTGATAGTATAGCCACACATGTAATAAAATTATTTACTAAAACAAATCCAAAGATAAATACCCTAACTTTGTTTGAACATGATCCACTAAAAGGGTTGTCCATCAATAAAGAAAAATTGTATCAGTATAACCTCTGAAAGGCATACATTGAAGGTCCAACTGGAACTTCACTAAAAGAGATTCTGAAGTTTTCATTCTGTTAAAAGAAACTCAGAATACTAAATTATACTGGAAAAAGATAATGGGTAACAAATTTCACCCATTCCCAATTGAAGCAAACCTTTCTCTCGTAAAACATTTTGAGAAAGAAAGGTTATACAAAGAAATATACGAAGAAACTAGTTGTCATGGCCAAAACACTTCGAGGTTATCCTTTTTACCATCTAATTTTGATGACACAAAAAACCTATGTCTTCTTGAACAGATGGAGGAAGAAATAGCTGATGTGTCTACACTCTCTCGACTCAGAAGAGCAAGTTAAAATTTTACCTGCGACAAAGTAATTTTACTTCTTTATTGAAGTAATAGACTGAAGGGTAAAATTTACCTACAAAACAGGTTGTCAGTCATGAAGTAACCTATACAGCAGGTCACCGGTCACTAGGTTACCTTCTCAGCCGGTTTCCGGTTACCAGCTTTGTCTATAAAAGGACCATAAGTCTCTTATGCTGAGCAGGTCCCGAATACTTCTCTCTCTCTAGGTCCTCTCCTCCTTCTCTCTAAACTCACTCTCTCTTACATGTAAAAATTTCTTTTCTTCAATAAAGTCAGAAGTTTCTCTACAACCCCTTCCCTCTCCTCCCCTATTGTAAGTATTTTTTTTTTTGCTCATATTTTTATTTTATGCATGGAGTAGTTTTCTCCTAAGGTATTTTCGGATGCCTTAAGCAATAAATATTAAAAGATGCAATGATCATTTAAAGGCTTATCATAGTTTAATTAAATTTTACTTTTCATCAAGTTTATAAGCAGATGTCTAACTGGCTCTGCCAGATTCAGTAGCTTATAAACTTGTTTTTATCAATATTATATGAAGATGTCTAACCGGCTCTACCACATTCAGTATCGTATAATGTTGATTTGTTAATATGAATATTTTCTTTAAGTTTCCTCACCTTCTTTCTCATCTTTTTCCTCTTTTTCTCTTTCTCTCCTTTTTGGTATCAGAGCCTTGTTCTTTCCTCGGCAGGTTCTTTTATCATGTAAATCTTAATTTTCTGACTGAATATATATATTTGGCAAGGGTGTATAGTGTTTGCTGGGATACCCATGGTAGTTGAAGGGCGGTGATGGGTCAGTGGAGAGCCTTTGTAAGTCCCTAGCTTCCTACCTTGATGGGTTGAGAAACACGTGCAGATTGCGACACCAAATTCAGATATATATTCTCATGATGAAAAAAAAAGAGTTTTTTTACTTTTCTGATAAGCCTTATGATCTTCTATATTCTTTAATATTTATTGTTTTACAGTGTATTCCGCGGATATCTTATCTTCTTCTGCTTCTGCTTCTGCTTCTGCTTATTTTCTGTTGCTTTTCTTGCTCTCTTCACTTTCTGTACTCCTGTTTTCTCACTACACACTATAAACAAACTTTTACAAACACTCTATAAACAAATTTTTACAAATAAATGGCTAACATACAACCTTTTAAAGTAAAAGATTACAAATCAGCTCTTGCAGCTGTAGAATCTCTGACAAAATCCCCTCCAGTAGGATATACAAAACCTACTACTGATACAGATACTGTTCATACAGTTCTAATAGGACAAAATAACACAATAATAGCTTTACTAGAAGAAGTTTTTAGAAAATTATCTAATCTTATAGATTCAAACAAAAGCAGAAATATATCTGAAGATACAAATGATCTAGTTAATAAAGTTTCTAGACTATCTTTAGGAACAAATATACAAACTAGAACAATATGTAAAAATACTCATAAATTTGTCAAAGTAATAGCAAAAACAAACATAGCTGAATCCAGTAATAGGAATCAGACTAAACAGGAGGATAGTACCTCTAACAAAGACAAAATTGTTACTTAAAATATAAATTTAAGACCAAATAACAGTTCACAGACACCATTACAAGATGTTTATATGGATAGTACACCCAATAGAAATCAAACAACAAAGAGGTTTCCAAGAACTTCTCGCAGATTAAGAGAACACCAAACTAGGAGACAAGATCTCATACAACACCCAGAAATCTTAGATAGATTTCTATATAGAAGAAGAACTACTAATGTTAGGAGATTAGAAGACTTAGTAAACATACATCAAAATACAGAAATAGGATCTAACTCAAGGATAGATTCTTTGAATCCTAGACAACTATACAATATAGGCTGGTTAAGTTCTGAAAGAACTAGTCTTTACAGATATAGGAGGATAGAAGATTTTCACCTTCCTGATAACACATACGAGATAATTCCTTTAATATCTCAACAAACAGATACACAACTCCTAAATCAACATGGGAGATATGTCCACATGGGATTAATTACTATAGGAGTTAGATCCCTAGCTAGACATATGATTGGTGCGAGAGCTTTGATAGTTCTCCATGATACAAGATTTCAAAACAATGATTCTCAAAGTATCATTGGAATCTTAGAGGTTGACTTAAATCAATCTATATCATTAATATATCTTGCTCCAAACTTTACACTTACCCTTCCAGACTTCGTTAATCACATTAGTCTAGAAGTACAAACTATAGGTTTTGGAACAAATTGGTTAAGAGATAACCTACACCTAGATATTACTTTCATAGGAAGAATAAGTAATTATATTTGTTCCATGGGATTAATTACTATAGGAGTTAGATCCCTAGCTAGACATATGATTGGTGCGAGAGCTTTGATAGTTCTCCATGATACAAGATTTCAAAACAATGATTCTCAAAGTATCATTGGAATCTTAGAGGTTGACTTAAATCAATCTATATCATTAATATATCTTGCTCCAAACTTTACACTTACCCTTCCAGACTTCGTTAATCACATTAGTCTAGAAGTACAAACTATAGGTTTTGGAACAAATTGGTTAAGAGATAACCTACACCTAGATATTACTTTCATAGGAAGAATAAGTAATTATATTTCTTCCATGTATAGAATTAACACTAGACCATTAGAGGAAGCAATAAGCTCTATTGGTACACAATTTTTGTCAGCTCAGGCATTCACAAGAAGAAATGAGGGCCATCTATGGCAAACTCATCTACAAAGGGACGAACGAAATCCCATCACAAATTCAAATTCTGCTATTATACACAATAGATCTAGATGCCTTTGTTTAAGGTTCACAGACTATAAAAATACCCCTCTTGTGGATTTAGAACAAAACAGAAGGGATAGTACATCTACTACTCCCAATGATGATCATATTGGTATGATGAATGTCATAGAAAGTGATGATGAAGAAGATGATGACATAACTGATGAAGAATGGAATCATCATCAAGCAAACATAGCTATGCTTAGGCAAGGAACTTTAGACAATATTCTAGACAACCCTTATTGGGAACCTTGGGATACTTTTCCCCCTGAGACAAATGAGATCATAAAACCTCAAGAAAATAAAGAGAATCAAAAAATTGATGATATAATCAATACATTTTTAAATAAATTACAAATTGAAGAACAAATTAAAGAAAAAAAAATTTCTTATCAATTTACAAATAATTTAGATGATGAAGATGTTTTTTCTACAACATCAGAAAATACAAAGGTAGGTCTCATAAATGAATATGAAGAATCTACATCTACAAATTATCGGCTAAATCCTGCCGGTACACAAAATTATTCTCAAAGATTTCTTCCTCGGGAAACTATACAAAATATTGTACTTAGTAACAACAAATACGTGTCTCATGGTAAAAGATTACCTGTGGAACCAACCAAACTTCCAAATCCCAAATTTACTTTTAAACATAGGAGGAATAAATCCTCAACTCCTCCCAACATATATTGAACAATGGACTGCTGCTGTAATCCGTGATTATGACATACATCATGAGAAAGATGTACAGTCTTCTTAAGAAATTATCGCAAAAGGAGAAACATATCTTGGCAATATTGCTAGATCTGGCTGGGAATCTTTTAAGAAAAATTTCCCTAATGATCTAAACACATTGGTCATTGAACCAAGTCCAAATATTTACAATTTCTGTTCCCTTATACAGAGATTGTTCACCTCACAATCAGCCAACGACGGCAACACAATTAGACAATAATTTTATTTAGGACATCTTGAAAGATTATCTATTGTATATTTCAGGAAGATAAAAGAATACTGTCAAGATTATATTTTGTACGCATCAATAGCTGGTTGCTTCCATGATGTTAACATTGAAGACAAGATGTTTCTTAAACTTCCAAGAAAATTAGGTCAAAAAATTAGAGAAACCTGGAAAAATGATGAGGTTACGTCCATGTTGAATAACCTCTCAATACGAATACAACACATTATGAAAATAATGGAAGACACTTGTTCTCATATTGCTATACAAAAACAACTTAAGCATTCGGATGCTGGGATATGTAAACAAATATACACTCCCCAACAGTATGCACAAAATAGATTTAAAAACAGAAAAAAATATATCTAGAAACAAACCTAGAAACAGTAATATAAAAAAATTCTTAGGACCAAGAAAAGCATATACCATAAGAGTTTCTAAAGCTAGCAAACCTACTTTAAATCCTAATAGACATGTTAGGAAATTCAGAGATAACAAAACCTACAAACAAACGTTAAAATGTTTTGCTTGTAGTCAACCAGGATATTTCTCAAGAGATTGTCCAAATATTGTCAATCTTTACACAAAAGAGGCGAAATTAATAAAATCATGTCATATGAATCTTCTTCCTATTGATGAAGAGGTTTCAACTGACTCTGAAATATTATCTGTTATCAGTATAACATAATACACAGATGAAATAAACCAAGAAAAGGTTCACAAAAATTATGATTTAATAAATGAATTTACAAATAATGAATACAGTCATTTATATCTTAATAATGACAATGACTTCCCAATGGGGGATGAATACAATGAAATGGGACAAATTTTAGATGATTTAGGATATTGTTTTTTGAAGACAATAGAAACAAACCACTGTTTTCACAAAATACAATTCTATTCTGATACTGAATCAATTTCGTGCCAATATTGTGAAAGTTATTTTCACATATCTCAAAGGGCTTATTGTCCACTTTGTTACAAAAATTTTTGTATTAAATGTGTCAAAGAACACCTAAATATACAAGAGATACCTTCTTACTAAAAGAAAGAAAACACAAATAAAATCTATAACAAAGATTTAACTGATACTAGAATTTTAGTATTGGAAACTCGCATAAATTATCTAGAAGAAAAGGTTATTCTTTTGGAAAAACAATAAAAGGGAAAACTAAAATAGATTTTCCAGAGTCTAATTACTCATCTGAACAAAATAATATAATGGGAACAATGGAATGTATCCCATTAGTTTGTAATAAACAACAACTAATAACTTTAAAAGTATTAGTTAAATTAATTTTTCCAAAAATAAATAATAACCCATCAACAAAAAAAACCATACAAGCATTATTAGATACAGGATGCTTAAAAACAGTTATATGTAAAAGTATAACTCCACACCACAACATAATAAAAAAGTAAACACATCCAAAAAACCTGAACAATGTCTGGAGAAATTATGATAAAGAAGTTAATAATGTTATTCTTCAATTTAGTACAAATTGTGACCTTTTTGGCGATAAAATTTTTATAAAAACAATGAGGGTAGAAAATCTAGTTCCATCAAAACAAAGTATGATAATTAGCTTAGATTTTATTTTAGGCAAAAACAGATCATTTAAAATAAATAAAGATTATGTTATGATCAATGACAAAACACAAATGACACCAATAGTTAGTGGTGACTCATTAAAACAAGATACAACCCTTGATAAGTGTAGTTGTAAAAATTCAACATCTCTTGATACATGTAATTGTACTATAGATGTATCAAATATTTTAAATGAAATAGTAGAGGATTATTCCTCTTTATCTAATATACTAGACAATACAATTGAGACTTTTTCCTCAATAAAAATTTCAAAATCTACAAAATTTGAAAATATTCAACAAATTCTTGATAGGTTGAATAAGACAAATATAACAGGAGAAGATCTCACAAAATTTTGGGATAGAGACCCCATAATTTGTAAACTGGAAATTATTAATCCAGATTTAATTATTAAAATAAAAGACATTTAGTTTAATAATTGGGAACAAGAAGAATATCAACCTCACATACATCTAACTAGTTGGAATATGAAATAATTTTCTGTCCCGTGATTTGTCTCTTCTTGTTTCTAGTAACTAATTGTTAGCGTTAGTTAACTTGTCACCTCTAATTAACTAATTAACTAGGTGATCTTGACAGTTGACTTTTCAACGTCTGGATTATTAAGACCGATGATTGTATGCATAGATAGTCTTATATGAGCATTAAATTCTCTGATTAAACGTTTTATTATGCAAATCAAACAGTAAATTTAAAAACTAAGGAAAATATGTGGCATAAATGAAAATAAAAATAATATTATTGGTCGTTAAAAAGGTTACAAGTGTAGGTAATTCTTTTTAAACATACTGGTCTTAAATTTTCATGATGTTATGCAAATTAGTCATGATGTCAAAAGATGAAAAATAATTTGATTGATTATTGAATTGACACTTTTTTAATTATTTAATTTTTATTGATTAAAAATATTTATGCAGATTTTTAATTAGAACTAAAAACTAGATGGAAATATTTTATTTTAAATTTGTGTTTCTTGTCTCAACCTATCAATAAACGTTGTATCATTTAATGAATTATATAAGATATAAAAACCTTATAAAAGACAATTTTTTAAATAGCGTAGTATTTATTGATTGGTTGAAATAGAGAATGACACACCAATTTAGAATACAATATTTCCATCTCTAAAAATCTTCCACATCCAAAATCTAAATATCTCAACACTATCTTCTTAACAAGATTATCTCAACATTGACTTCCCAACTTTTTTGTTTAGAATGAAACTCGTTTTCACTTTACTAAATAATATTTAAAAAGTTTAGCTATAATAACTTAAATTATTTCTAATATCTGCCTTGACCAAACTCTAAGCCCACTTGAACTATTTCGATAGCAATTTTGTGATGATGACATTTTCTTTTCACACCTTTAACATTGTTATTCGCATGAGGGTTAATATATTTTAAAATAATTAAAGATGCACCTTCTTAGGTTTAGTATAATTACAAATGTATCTTTTTTTTAAAAAAAATTATACAAATCTTTTTACTTTTATGAACTTATTACAATTATATTCCCTCCTTTCAGAAATACACATACCTCTGTTTATTTTTATTATGTTTTATTTCGTGTAAACATGATATCAATTTTTTTTCAAGTTTTGTAACAGTGTGACAATAGATATGAGAGAGGTGTCAGCTGTAAAGTTTGAAAAATATAGGGGTGCATCTGTAATAGCATAAAAAACATATGGGATACATGTGTAATATTATACAAAACTTAGAAAGTACATGTATAATAAATTTATATATGATATTATATTATTTTAGAAGGAGAGGGTACAACTATAATAAGCACATAAAAGTAAGGAGGGTTAATTTAAAAAAAAAAAGAGGAATACATCTGTAATTACATTAAACTTGAGGGTGCATCCATAATTACCTCATATTTTTTAAAATCCCAAAACACCCCTATTATCTTTTAACCTAAGATTCTACACCTTTTACTCATGTCTTAACTCATCCTTTCCTTCTTCCATATTACCTCTTCTCTTCCTAACGTGTCCATTTCCATTGTACAATCTACATAAAACCTTCTTTTGTGGTGGCAACATCTTAACCACCATTTTATAATCTCCCTTCTATGACACACGATAGATACATCGTGAATCTATATATTTTTTTCCACTTGTTTGTAATTTCGGATTAGTTGATCCTAATTTTATTCTTTATGCAATTTCTGGATAGTTAATTCAGAATTAAATTTTAATTTCATGTTATATGAATTATATCTAAAATTTCTTTTGATATATGTTTCTTTAGAATTAAATATTAATTATATTTTTGGATTAATTAATCTAGAATTTTATGTTGTTACTTATTTTAAATTAATTGACCGAGAAAATAAAAATATTTTAGTGTTTTTTTTTATTTTGTGGAATGCAAATAGCAATTATGGGTGGTAAAAGAAATTGGTGGCGATGATTACGACAAGCCTGGTTCTGACTTTGGTATCAATTTTTACACCAAATCCTAAGCAAACGAGGACGAAAATTGAGTTTATGCCAATGTTGTCGCAATAACAGAGGCAAGAGCGAGCCTCCATGAGATGGGTGACGAAACAACTCACTGAGTCGTTATCGGAATCGGAGTGATTGAGTGCGGAGACTCCTCCCTATTAAGGTCAACCACGGTGCTCCCATGGAGGACGGTGGGTGGGATTAGACATCCATGATGAAAGTAAAGTAGGTTTTTGAATTATAATGTACTAGACACAAATTATAGTATGTCAATTAATGATATTGAATTGATAAAATGATAATGAATGTGTTCTTAATGGGATGGCAAATTTAGGAGGTTCTAGGAGGTTCTTCTGGCTACCTTATGAGGGGTTATTGTGGAGAATAAGTCTGATGTGTAAATTTGCTTAATGGGATGGCAAATTTATAACCCCCAGGGTAGTCAGGGACCTCTCTTAATTAGGCTTTTAATCTGATTGACCTAACCCATCACAGAGTCAATCTCACTGTAATCCCAGTTTAATTAACTATATTGTTAAAGATAAGATAGTATCGGTTAAAGATAAGATATTATCGGTTAAAGATAAGATATTATCGGTTAAAAATAAATAACCACATTGATATAATAATCATATCTTATATTATCGGTTAATGATAATAGATATTGAGTGATACTAATCCACAATTAATTTCAACATTCTCCCACTTGGATAGTGTCAATCAATAATCAACATACAAATCATTAAGCTAAAACGACAATTGCCGATATATCATATATTAATTAACAATATGAAAAATATGAGCAACAAAATAAATATCCGATAGGGATATTAATCAATTGCATTTAACTAATATTTTTCATAGATGTATGACATAATGTAGTCCCATAAATGACACTACAATGGTCCAAGCATAAATAAAATGCTAATAAGAAACATGAACAAAATGACGTCAACTAGAGCATGTCTCTTAAAGAAAATAGAGAATCAGACTCCCACTAACTTAATACATCAAAAGCCTTGACTAAACCCATGTGAGTTACATGAATAAGGAGAATTCCAACAGTTAAGGCCTTAGTCAGTAGATCTGCTAACATCTCCTCAGAATCAATGTTTTCAATCCGAGTGTGAAAACTTTGAATTTGCTCTCTAACAAATTGATACTTGATATCAAAATGCTTTGAACGAGTAGAGCTTTTGTTGTTTTGAGAGAAACTCACAGCAGTAGTAATATCACAGTAAATCACAAGTGGCCTGGAAATGCTTTCAACTATGTGAAAGTCAGATATCAATTTCTTAAGCCACATGGCCTGGCGAGTGGCCTCAAAACAAGCAACATACTATGCTTCCATGGTAGAGGTAGCTGTAAGAGACTGTTTAACGCTCTTCCAAGAGATAGTTCCTTCTGCCATCATAAAACTAAAGCCAGAAGTAGATCTACGATCATCAGGGCAACCTGCAAAATCAGAATCAGAATAGCCAGTGACTTAAAGTTGATCAGACTTCATAAAAGTCAACATATGATCCTTGGTTCCCTGTAAATATCGCATGACCCTTTTAACGGCTTTCCAATGACCCAAACCTGGGTCGCTCAAGTATCTGCCTAAGGCATTGACGATGAAAGCAATGTCAGGACGAGTACAGACTTGAGCATCCATCAGACTTCCAACAGCGGAAGCGTATGGAATTTTCTTCATAGCATCTACTTCTTCATCATTATGAGGACATTGTTTGTTAGATAATTTGTCACCACATTGCACAGGTGCAGCACATGGGGAGCAAGCATTCATGTTGAATTCTTGAGAATCTTCTCGATATATCCCTTTTGAGACAATCCAACTATGCCACGTGACCTATCACGAAGAATTTGGATGCCTAGAACAACAGAAGCTTCACCAAGGTCTTTCATGTCAAAATGTCTGCACAACATTGATTTTGTCTCAACCAATAGGTTCATACAACTACTAGCAAGGAGAATGTCATCGACATATAATACGAGAATGATGAAATTACTCCCACTAGTCTTCAAGTAAATGCACTGCTCTGCAACATTTTCCTTGAAATTGTAAGTAGTGACAATCTGGTCGAATTTTAAATACCATTGCCTAGATGCTTGTTTCAGTCCATAAATGGACTTTTCAAGTTTACACACCAAATGCTCATTGTCTGCTTCAACAAAACCATCAGGTTGAACCATGTAGACATCTTCAGCAAGATCTCCATTCAGAAAAGCTGTCTTTACATCCATCTGGTGTAGCTCTAGGTCAAAATGAGCAACTAAAGCCATGACAACTCAGAGTGCGTCCTTCGTTGAAACTGGTGAAAAAGTTTCTTTGTAGTCAACGCCTTCCCGTTGACTATAACCTTTAGCCACCAATCGAGCCTTATACCTATCAACCTTTCCATCTGGAGTACGTTTTATCTTAAAGACCCATTTAGATCCAACAGGCTTACAACCTGCTGGCAAGTCCACAAGATCCCAAACATTATTATGAGACATGGAAGACAATTCATCATGCATAGCTTTTAGCAAGTCAGAAGCATAAGAACTAGAAAGTGCTTCCTGAAATGTGATGGGATCGTCATCATCATGTGGATCATATTCGTGCTCCTGAAGGTATACAACATAGTCATTTGGTATAGAAGGTCAGCGTATTCTCTGAGATCGTCTTAATGGGGCCACATCAACATCATCAAGTTGTTGATCATTGAGTTGTGGTTCATCAACTTGTGGTTCTGTCATTTTTTCATCTTGCCTCTCAACAATTTGTTCATCTGTGTGAACCATTAGGATTGAGATGTCTGTAGGAAGAGAATAAGATGGTAATGGAAGCATGGTTCGATCTTCTCTGAAGGTCATCATTCGAGGTGTGTAACTCCCACTGTCCAAATCATCCTCAAAGAAAACTGCTTGGTCAGATTCAATAACTCGTGTAGAGTGAGAAGGATAATAAAATCTACATCCTCTAGAACCGATACAGTAGTCAATGAAATAACCGCTAATAGTTTTGAGATCAAGTTTCTTTTGTTTAGGATTATAAGGTCTTACTTCTGCCTTACAACCCCATACATGGAAATGTCTCAAACTCGGCTTTCTACCAGTCATTAGCTCAAAAGGAGTTTTGGGCACAGATTTGCTAGGTACCTGATTAAGGATGTCCATAGCAGTTCGCAAAGCATCTCCCCAAAGAAATTCTGGCAGAGATGAATGTGATAACATACATATTATCATGTCCATGAGTGTTCGATTTCGTCTTTCAGCAACGCCATTTTGTTCAGGAGTTCCAGGCATGGTGTATTGAGCTTCAATTCCGTATTCATCAAGGAATCGAGCAAATGGACCTAGATTTCTTCCTGTCTCGTCATAACGACCATAATATTCTCCTCCTCTATCAGACCTTACACACTTAATTTTCTTTTCTGTTTTCAGCTCAACAAAAGCTTTAAAGGTTTTGAAGGCTTTAAGAGAGCTTGCTTTATCCTAAAGAAGATATACCCATCCATGTCTGGAGAAGTCATCTATGAAGGTAATAAAATACCTATATCCACCCATAGCAATAGGTGTAATAGGTCCACATATGTCTGTGTGAATTAATTGTAGCACATCGTCACATCTGTTTGAACTTTTATTCCTGGTTTTGGCAGTGAACTTCCCCTTTATGCAATCGACACAAGTGTCATAATCTGAGAAGTCAAGATCATGCAGAATCCCTTCTTTTATGAGTCTTTCAATTCGAGGCCTAGAAATATGCCCCAAACGTCTATGCCATAGCAAAGAGGAAGATTCATTAATCCTGTTACGTTTACTCCCGCTAATGGAGTTAACTGACATATCAGTTACGTTTAACATGTAAAGTCTGTCATGCAAAACTCCTGAACCAACAACAGTTGAATTATAATAAATCACCAATTTTCCATCACCAAAATGAAAGTTGTATCCACATTTGTCTAAAATAGAAATTGATATAAAATTCCTTCTCATGGAAGCGACATAAACAGCATCATGTAATAATAAAGTATGTCCAGAGGATAAACATAAAGAGACGACTCCAATGTCAGCAACGGGTACTCCAGCTCCATCTCCCATAACAATCTTCGTCTCAACATCACTTGGTTTCCTCAGGCTTGTGAACCCCTGTAAAGAATTCATAACATGAATAGTAGCCCCTGAGTCTAACCACCAGGAATTTGGAGGAACATCAACCATATTAGATTCAAAGCAAGTTAGTGCTAGCAGATTACCTCACTTCTCCTCTTTCTTTTTCAGGATAAAGCAATCTTCCACCTTGTGACCACGTTTCTTACAATACTTGCAAGAACCTTTAAAGAATTTCTTCTTGGGTTCTAAATGTCGTTCTGTTTTCTCTGTACACTTTTTCTTCTTTCCTTTATATCTGTTAGCACCTTTAGCACCTGAACTAGAAGCAACGAACTGAATGCTATTAGGCTTATTTTTCTTCATTGACTCCTCCTCTTGGGTGATTATTGCAATCAATTCATCCACTCCATAGTCATGTTTTTGAATGTTATATGAAGTCTTCATGATATCAAACTGAGAAGGCAAAGATTCCAAGATGCGATAGATTAAAGTGTCTTCACCAACCTCAACCTTGAGAGACTTCAACTTATTATAGAAATGTACTAACTTCATAATGTGTTCACGTACGCCGCTGACACCATCATATTTGGTCTTCTCAAATAAGGAAAGGTATTGGCTTTTCTGTGCCTTATCAAAGGTTGTAAATTTTTCACCGATTGCTTTCAGAAAGGCACTGGCATCATCAAGATCTGGAATGCTCTGTATGATAGATTTCTCCATGGTGAATTTAATCACCTTCAGGCACACTCTGTTAGAGTGTTCCCATTTCTCATGAGAAATTCGCTGAGCTTCAGAAGACTCATCTGTAAGAGGCACAGGCCTCGTCGTCCTTAATGCTAAATCCAGATTGCCAATGGTCAGGTAGAGATCTAATGATTCTTTCCAGTCCTCATAATTTGTTTCGTTTAAAATTTTGACGGAATTAGGGAAGAAAACTGAATTGGCAATAAAGAAGAAAAAAAAATGATTTAATAGTTCAGCTTAAAATAAATCCCTAAGCAAATTACAATACATTATAACTTAAATTAATAAATCCTAGCACCGATAGGGTACCAAAAACATTAACATAAGTCAAGAGAAATGCATTGTACAACAACAAATTATACTAATAACAACACACCGATAGGGTATAATTATCACTAATATAATGAATTAATATTTATTCATAAATTTACACAAATGCATCCACGATAGGTGAAATTACAATTATGTAAATTAATAGCATAAATCATGCTTTATTTCATATGATTTTAATTATCTTAAAATATGACAAACAAAATTCACATCATCATGCCCACAATAGATAGGTCATCACAATGCAAATTAACAGAAAAATCATATTGCAAGTAATAATTCAATATTAAAAAAATTTGAGAGTAATATGCCACAATAATTCAAAAAATACGTCTCAAAATTAAATAAATTCTGATATTATAAAATTTCAAAAAAATAATTTTAATAATTGTATTTCAGTCCTTTAAAGTTAATAATAGCAGCGCTGTTCCATTGCACTTGCACCAGCCGAGAGACGATGCCCGCCGCGATCTGGGCGGCCGTTCGAGACGCGATCTCCGCCCTTTACAGGTTCCGATCGTGCGGTGCGAGGAAAGTGCGGCGCGGCAAGGTCGGGACCACCGGGAGGCTCGCAGGTCCCGGCGGGCGACGCGGCTGCCAGCGGACGACTCGACTGCCGCCGCGCAACCGCTCAGGTATCATTCGGTCTCTTTCCCTCTCTAAAAAACGCGTGTATGTTAATGTTGAAATATAGGGTTTGTTCAATTGACAACCATAAAATGTATCTAGCAGCTCTGATACCAATTGATGAAAGTATAAAGTAGGTTTTTGAATTATACTGTACTAGACACAAATTATAGTATGTCAATTAATGATATTGAATTGATAGAATAAGAATGAATGTGTACCTGAATTGACATTCATGTCCATGAGCACTATTGAACAGAAGTCTAGGAGGTTCTTCTGGCTACCTTCTGAGGGGTTATTGTGGAGAATAAGTCTGATGTGTAAATTTGCTTAATGGGATGGCAAATTTATAAATCCCCGGGGTAGTCAGGGACCTCTCTTAATTGGACTTTTAATTTGATTGACCTAACCCATCACAGAGTCAATCTCACTGTAATCCCATTCAATTAACCATATTGTTAAAGATAAGATAGTATCGGTTAAAGATAAGATATTATCGGTTAAAGATAAGATATTATCGGTTAAAAATAAATAACCACATTAATATAATAATCGTATCTTATATTGTCGGTTAATGATAATAGATATTGAGTGATACTAATCCACAATTAATTTCAACAATCCAAACTAAACCAAGCTATGCTGATGATTTTTTTTTTCCTTTCAATTCTAAAAGTTAATTCTGTAGGATTTCCTTCAGATCTCCTGTCTTGTCCATTTTTATACTTCTGTCACACATCAAAAAGCCAGAAAGATATTCCTCCACTGATTTCACGTTTAAATAAAGATAACAAGATTTCAAAGCATGGAAAATCATTGCTCGCCACCCCCATAGTCATAACAAGATTTCTTTGCAGGTTTTAAAGTTTTTTATTTTTATTTGTGTCCTTGAAATATGTTTTTTTTAAATAATATTAGTTGTTAGATGTTAATGATTAATTTTATATAACTTATTTATTTATGTTTTAAGATTTAACATTTTTTATTATTTTTTTTTATTTATGTATCTAATTAGAGTCATTAAAATATATCGAAATTCTTTATATATAGACTAATCTATGAGACAATGAAATAAGCAAGTTACAGCTGATGAAATTTATGTCCTATAGAATCACCTAAGCAAGCTCAATGTGCCTATAGAGCTAAAATGAGTAAATTTATATAGAATCAAGCCTATTTGAGTATGGTATCATTTAAAATTTTGTTTTTCTTTAAAAATTATATAGATTTAGGCAAGAAAAGAAAAAACAAGTCAATTTAGGTTGACCTAGTCCCATATGTCATTATATTTTATTTATTAACAATAATATTTTTTTATTTTTAAAAAAGTCATATGTCATTATTATATTATTATTTTTAAGTGAATACTAAGCGGATCCTGAAAGATTGAAACACTAACACTTGAGTCCCTAAATTTTAGAGACATTTAGGTCCCTAATTCTTTTTGTTGTTTGCATGCTAGTTCCTATATTATAGATGTCATTTAGTAAGTGCTCAGTCAATTGTTAAGTATCACACTGTTAAAGTTTCTCTCTCATATGTAGCATTTCAAGTCATTGTCCAAGTCACAAGAATCCTAGTCAAAGTGAAAACAAAATTTTGGTCTCAAAAGATTAAAGTGGTAGCATTTAGGTCCTTGAAAGATTTTTAAAGACATCCAAGAAAGATTTTAAGAGACATTCAAGTTTTTGAGAGATTTTTAGAGGCATATAAGTCTTTTAATTTTTCTACCTCTTGCAATAGATACCTAAATTAATAACGACATTAGGAAACTGCATCGTAGTTGTCATCGCCCAATTTTATCCAGGTAAACAAAGACAAATAAAAAATGATGAAAAATTAAACCAAAATTATTAATAACTAAGTCATTTTCTTAAAATAAAGAAAAGTATAGAAAAACCAAATTACAAAATAAAAAAAAAGAAAATATGGTTTTATAATAAAAAAGAAAAAGAAGAAAATCATTTAAAGGTGTGCTACACTATCGTAGCTACTCACCTTTGGCTTCCTAATCTATCATACTACCCATTTACAAGGCACCAACAAATCTCCTTAAATCATGCTCTACAAATTGGTGTCCCAAAAAAAAGCAAGCTTTCATTAATTAAAAGGATTATCTCTCCCAAAAAGAGGGAAGAGACTAACCCTCACACGAGGGGTTTCTGGAGGATATGAAGATATAAAATCTTCAGGGGGGCGAGGGAAATGAGGGGATCGCTCCTTTGCGATTTTTGACCTTCTTTTCTCTACGGCAACGGAAGTCCATATTCAACCACCTCCTCTTAAGTTAGCTCTACAGAGGTGCCCTTTACTATGCATGCTTGCCTTTTTACTTATTTTGTTAAGTTCTTGTTTATCATTATTTGCTACTATTCCTGTTTATTCATTATTATGAGCGGTGGGTTTTAGCTGTTTTTGGCCTTCGTAGTTGGCGTTTGGAATCATATTCGTATGACCTCATGACCACATGTTATTTTTGTTGAAAAATATTGTGGATTAGTATCACTCAATATCTAATTATCATTAACCGACAATATAAGATATGATCATTATACCAATATGGTTATTTATCTTTAACCGACAATATCTTAAAATATCAATATGGTTATTTTAACTGAGATTACAGTGAGATTGACTCTGTGATAGGTTAGGTCAATCAGATAAAAAGCACAATTAAGAGAGGTCCCTGACTACCCTGGGGGGTTATAAATTTGTCATCCCATTAAGCAAATTTACACATCAGAATTATTCTCTACAATAACCCCTCAGAAGGTAGCCAGAAGAACCTCCTAGAGTTCTGTTCAATAGTGCTCATAGACATGAATACCAATTCAGGTACACATTCATTCTCATTCTATCAATTCAATATCAATAATCGACATACTATAATTTGTGTCTAGTACAGTATAATTGAAACCTACTTTATAGTTTCATTAATTAGTATTAGAGCGCACTAGATACATTTTATGGTTGTCAATTGAACAAACCCTATTTTAATATTAAACATGCATTGAGAGAGGGAGAGACGAATGATACCTGAGCATCTGCGCGCCGGCAGCCAAGTCGCCCGCTGGGACCAGCGGCCCTGCCGGTGGTCCCAGCCCTGCCGTCACCTTCCTCGCGTTCCACCGCTCGCGTTCCGATCTGAAGCAGAGAGGGGCGGAGATTGGAGATCGGCCCAGATCGCGTCGCGGCGGAGATCGCTTCGACCGCCGCGTTTTGATCTGAAGCAGAGAGGGACGGAGATCGGAGATCGACCCAGATCGCGTCGCAGTGAAGATCACGTTTCGGCCGCCCAGATCGCAGCGGAGATCGCGTTTCGGCCGCCCAGATCCCGGCCGATCTTGGGGCCTTCGGCGCCTTCAGCGCCGCCTGTTCCAGCGGCTCTCCGTCGCCTTCGAGCGGTTCCACCGCCGTGCTTCGAGTCGTCCCAGATCCCGTCGGATCTTGGTGTTTTGGTGCCTCCAGGGCCGCCCGCTCCACTGCCACGTCGCGCGCGCTCCAAGCCTCGCCGAGATCCCATCGACGCTGGTCCGCTGGCGCTTCAGAAGGGAAGGCGAGAAGATCTCCACCGCCGGCGCTGGTTCTTCACAGAACCGTTTCCGTTTGGTGCTGGTTCTTCGCAAAACTGTTTCCGTTTACAACCGTCTCTCTCTCCGAAAAATATGCCAAATTTTTTTTTAAAATTATTAAATAAATAATTTTTTTTTTAAATTTCATAATATTTGAGACGTATGTGGCATAATATTGAAATTTCAAAATTTTATTATTTTGTAATAAAATTTGCCTGAGGTTATAAATTTCATAATAATTTTTTTTGGCATATTACTCTCAAATTTTGAATATTGAATTATCACTTACAATATGATTTTTCTATTAAATTTCATTATGATGACCTGCCTATCGTGGGCATGATGATGTGAATTTTGTTTGTCATATTTTAAGATGATTAAATAAGCATGATTTATGCTATTAATTTACATAATTGTAATTTCACCTATCGTGGATGCATCTGTGTAAATTTATGAATTCATTATATTAGTGATAATTATACCCTATCGGTGTGTTATTATTAGTATAATTTGTTGTTGTACAATGCATTTCTCTTGACTTATGTTAATGTTTTTTGGTACCCTATCGGTGCTAGGATTTATTAATTTAAGTTATAATGTATTGTAATTTTCTTAGGAATTTATTTTAAGCTGAACTTTTAAATCACCTTTTTTCCTTTATTGTGATGTTCAGTTTTCTTCCCTAATTCCGTCAAAACTCTAAACAGAGCAAATTATGAGGACTCGAAAGAATCATTAGATCTCTACCTGATTGTTGGCAATCTGGACTTAGCATTGAGGACAACGAGGTTTGCGCCTCTTACAGATGAGTCTTCTGAAGCCCAACGAATTTCTCATGAGAAATGGGAACACTCTAACAGAGTGTGCCTGAAGGTGATTAAATTCACCATGGAGAAATCTATCAGACAGAGCATTCCAGATCTTGATGATGTCAGTGCCTTTCTGAAAGCAATCGGTGAAAAATTTACAACTTTTGATAAGGCACAGAAAAGCCAATACCTTTCCTTATTTGAAAAGACCAAATATGATGGTGTCAGCGGTGTACGTGAAAACATTATGAAGTTAGTACATTTCTATAATAAGCTTAAGTCTCTCAAGGTTGAGGTTGGTGAAGACACTTTAATTTATCGCATCTTGGAATCTCTGCCTTCTCAGTTTGACATCATGAAAACTTCATATAACATTCAAAAGCATGACTATGGAGTGGATGAATTGATTACAATAATCACCCAAGAGGAGGAGTCAATGAAGAAGAATAAGCCTAATAGCATTTAGTTCGTTGCTTTTAGTTCAGGTGCTAACAGATATAAAGGAAAGAAGAAAAAGGATACAGAGAAAGCAGAACGACATTTAGAACCCAAGAAGAAATTCTTTAAAGGTTCTTGCAAGTATTGTAAGAAACGTGGTCACAAGGTGGAAGATTGCTTTATCCTGAAAAAGAAAGAGGAGAAGCGAGGTAATCTGCTAGCACTAACTTGCTTTGAATCTAATATGGTTCATGTTCCTCCAAATTCTTGGTGGTTAGACTCAGGGGCTACTATTCATGTTGTGAATTCTTTACAGGGGTTCACAAGCCTGAGGAAACCAAGTGATGTTGAGACGAAAACTGTTATGGGAGATGGAGCTGGAGCACCCGTTGCTGACATTGGAGTCGTCTCTTTATGTTTATCCTCTGGACACACTTATTATTGCAAGATGCTGTTTATGTCCCTTCCATGAGAAGGAATTTGATATCTATTTCTGTTTTAGACAAATGTGGATACAACTTTTATTTTGGTGATGGAAAATTGGTGATTTATTATAATTCAACTGTTGTTGGTTCAGGAGTTTTGCATGACAGACTTTACATGTTAAACGTAAGTGATATGTCAGTTAACTCCATTAGTGAGAGTAAACGTAATAGGATTGATGAATCTTCCTCTATGCTATGGCATAGACGTTTGAGGCATATTTCTAGGTCTCGAATTGAAAGACTCATAAAAGAAGGGATTCTACATGATCTTGACTTCTCAGATTATGACACTTGTGTCGATTGCATCAAGGGAAAGTTCACTGCCAAAACCAGGAATAAAAGTTCAAACAGATGTGACGATGTGCTACAATTAATTCACACAAACATATGTGGACCTATTACTCCCACTGCTATGGGTGGATATAGGTATTTTATTACCTTCATAGATGACTTCTCCAGACATGGATGGATATATCTTCTTCAGGATAAAGTAAGCTCTCTTGAAGCCTTCAAAACCTTTAAAGCCTTTGTTGAGCTGAAAACAAAAAAGAAAACTAAGTGTGTAAGGTCTGATAGAGGAGGAGAATATTATGGTCATTATGACGAGACAAGAAGAAATCTAGGACCATTTGCTCGATTCCTTGATGAATACGGACTTTAAGCTCAATACACCATGCCTAGAACTCCTGAACAAAATGGCGTTGCTGAGAGACGAAATCGAACACTCATGGACATGGTGAGATGTATGTTATCACATTCATCTCTGCCAGAATTTCTTTGAGGAGATGCCTTGCGAACTGCTATATACATTCTTAATCAGGTACCTAGCAAATCTGTGCCCAAAACTTCTTTTGAGCAAATGACTGGTAGAAAGCCGAGTTTGAGACATTTCCATGTATGGGGTTGTAAGGCAAAAGTAAGACCTTATAATCCTAAACGAAAGAAACTTGATCTCAAAACTATTAGCGGTTATTTCATTGGCTACTGCATCGGTTCTAGAGGATGTAGATTTTATTGTCCTTCTCACTCTACACGAGTTATTGAATCTGACCGAGCAGTTTTCTTTGAGGATGATTTGGACAGTGAGAGTTACACACCTCGATTGATGACCCTTAAAGAAGATCGAACCATGCTTCCATTACCATCTTATTTTCTTCCTACAGACATCTCAACCCCAATGGTTCACACAGATGAACAAATTGTTGAGAGGCAAGATGAACAAATGACAGAGCCACAAGTTGATGAACCACAACTCAATGATCAACAACTTGATGATGTTGATGTGGCCCCATTAAGACGATCTCAGAGAATACGCCGACCTTCTATACCAAATGACTATGTTGTATACCTTGAGGAGCACGAATATGATCCACATGATGATGACGATCCCATCACATTTCAGTAAGCACTTTCTAGTTCTCATGCTTCTGATTGGCTAAAAGCTATGCATGATGAATTGTCTTCCATGTCTCATAATGATGTTTGGGATCTTGTGGACTTACCAGCAGGTTGTAAGCCTGTTGGATCTAAATGGGTCTTTAAGACAGAACGTACTCCAGATGGAAAGGTTGATATGTATAAGGCTCGATGGTGGCTAAAGGTTATAGTCAACGGGAAGGCGTTGACTATAAAGAAACTTTTTCACCAATTTCAACGAAGGACGCACTCCGAGTTGTCATGGCTTTAATTGCCCATTTTGACCTAGAGCTACACTAGATGGATGTAAAGACAACTTTTCTGAATAGAGATCTTGCTGAAGATATCGACATGGTTCAGCCTGATGGTTTTGCTGAGGCAGACAATGAGCATTTGGTGTGTAAACTTAAAAGGTCCATTTATGGACTGAAACAAGCATCTAGGCAATGGTATTTAAAATTCGACCAAGTTGTCACTACTTACAATTTCAAGGAAAATGTTGCAAACCAGTGCATTTACTTGAAGACTAATGGGAGTAATTTCATCATTCTCATATTATATGTCGATGAAATTATCCTTGCTAGTAGTTGTATGAACCTATTGGTTGAGACAAAATCAATGTTGTGTAGACATTTTGATATGAAAGACCTTGGTGAAGCTTCTGTTGTTCTAGGCATCCAAATTCTTTGTGATAGGTCACGTGGCATAGTTGGATTGTCTCAAAAGGGATATATCGAGAAGATTCTCAACAAGTTCAACATGAATGCTTGCTCCCCATGTGCTGCACCTGTGCAACGTGGTGACAAATTATCTAACAAACAATGTCCTCATAATGATGAAGAAGTGGATGCTATGAAGAAAATTCCATACGCTTCCGCTGTTGGCATTCTGATGTATGCTGAAGTCTGTACTCGTCCTGACATTGCTTTCATCGTCAATGACTTAGGCAGATACTTGAGCGACCCAGGTTTGGGTCATTGGAAAGCCGTTAAAAGGGTCATGCGATATTTACAGGGAACCAAGGATCATATGTTGACTTTTATGAAGTCTGATCAACTTCAAGTCACTGGCTATTCTGATTCTGATTTTGTAGGTTGCCCTGATGATCGTAGATCTACTTCTGGCTTTAGTTTTATGATGGCAGGAGGAGCTATCTCTTGGAAGAGCGTTAAACAGTCTCTTACAGCTACCTCTACCATGGAAGCAGAGTATGTTGCTTGTTTTGAGGCCACTCGCCAGGCCATGTGGCTTAAGAAATTGATATCTGACTTTCACATAGTTGAAAGCATTTCTAGGCCACTTGTGATTTACTGTGACAATACTGCTGCTGTGAGTTTCTCTCGAAACAACAAAAGCTCTACTCGTTCAAAGCATTTTGATATCAAGTATCAATTTGTTAGAGAGCAAATTCAAAGTTTTCACACTCGGATTGAAAACATTGATTCTGAGGAGATGTTAGCAGATCCACTGACTAAGGCCTTAATTGTTGGAATTTTTCTTATTCATGTAACTCACATGGGTTTAGTCAAGGCTTTTGATGTATTAAGTTAGTGGGAGTATGATTCTCTATTTTCTTTAAGAGACATGCTCTAGTTGACGTCATTTTGTTCATGTTTCTTATTAGCATTTTATTTATGCTTGGACCATTGTAGTGTCATTTATGGGACTGCATTATGTCATACATTTTATGAAAAATATTAGCTAAATGCAAATAATTAATATCCCTATCGGATATTTATTTTGTTGCTCAAATTTTTCATATCGCTAATTAATATATGATATATCGGCAATTGTCGTTTTAGCTTAATGATTTGTATGTTGATTATTGATTGACACTATCCAAGTGGGAGAATGTTGAAAAATATTGTGGATTAGTATCACTCAATATCTAATTATCATTAACCGACAATATAAGATATGATCATTATACCAATATGGTTATTTATCTTTAACCAACAATATCTTAAAATATCAATATGGTTATTTTAACTGGGATTACAGTGAGATTGACTCTGTGATGGGTTAGGTCAATCAGATAAAAAGTCCAATTAAGAGAGGTCCCTGACTACCCTAGGGGGTTATAAATTTGTCATCCCATTAAGCAAATTTACACATCAGAATTATTCTCTACAATAACCCCTCAGAAGGTAGCCAGAAGAACCTCCTAGAGTTCTGTTCAATAGTGTTCATGGACATGAATACCAATTCAGGTACATATTCATTCTCATTCTATCAATTCAATATCAATAATTGGTATACTATAATTTGTGTCTAGTACAGTATAATTGAAACCTACTTTATTGTTTCATCAATTTTTTCTCATATTTCTATTTTGTTAGTTCGTTTTGCTAAGTGGTCGCATCATTATGATTATTTACGGTATGCACCTTTTTCATACAACTACTTAAGCTTTTGACATTTTCCTGTCGTGCTAGTAAAATGATACAATGGTGTTTATATTGATTTTCTCTTATGTTATTAAAATAGATCTTGCTTTTACCATTACTTTTCTATATGCACTAAAAAGTCGAGTAAAGTGAGAAGTTTAGGTATTATAAATAAAAAAAAAGGAAGAAGAAAAAGCGTCAAAGCATGAAAGACATGAGTGTGTAACAGTATGGGTTTCTATTAACCACATTTATTTATTTATTTATTTATTTATTTATTTATTTATTTATATATATTCTGTTTTGTAAGGCACATCACATAAAAACAAAACTAATATCTAACAACGACTTAGTTTTAAAATTAAAATATTCAACAGTAAGCCCTTATAACAATTAATTTATAAAATGTATTTTAATTACTAAATCCATGTATTTTTTATTAAGAACAAAGTTTGTAATAGAAGAATGATTAATTGGATGAAACATCTCTTTAATCTTGAATTTTGAGACATAAGTAGACACAATTTAATGTCTTAAAACTCTTCTCTAAAATAAAATATTAATTTAGAATTAAATTAATAACCTATTCTAATGGATTGACTTGGGTATATACTCTTGTCAATTTTATATATTAAAAGATACCAAAATGTGATAGTTTGACGTGCTCAAATTTTTTTCTTAATTAATTTTCATCATAATTACTAATATTTCCTTACTAAAAATTATTGCAATAAAAACATAAAAGTATAAAATTTTCCTTTTACCATTTTTACTTGTAATCTTTTAAATAGAGATTAAAAGATTAATCAAATGCGACATCTTTTTAATCTCAAGATTTTAAAGCATAAGTTGTGATAACTTTTTGTCTTAAAATCTCATCTCTGAAGATAAATTATTAGTCAAAACTAACTAAAATTCCAAAATAAAATATCACCACGCAAATACTTTTTACAAAGAACTACATAAACTCTTATTCTAATATTAACAACTACATAAACCTGGAGATACGTAGAAGCAAGAGATCACTCTTGTGGAGCTAAATAAATAAATAATAATAATAACTCTCTTTTCTAAAGTATAATATTAGAACATAATAATAATAATAATAATAATAATAATAATAAATAACAATTGTTTAATGAGTAATGTTTTTCTAATAACAATAACAATTGTCATAATAAAGTCTTGTATTAGTTTTTATGGGATAAGATAAATATTTTAAAAGATAAATAAATTACTTAATTGATTAAAGATAATCATCTTTATGAGGAGTTGTAAGGTGTTAATACCTTTCTTACGCGTAATTGACTCACGAACTGTAAATTTCGTTTCGTTGACCATTCTTTCATTTTCAAGGTTTTTTTCCGATGTTTTCCTTAATAAACATTGGTGGTGACTCCTTTGATTTTTTTTTCTTAAATCATTTTTTTTCGCCTTCCCGTCGAGACCCACGTGTCGGCAATAGTCAACTGATTATGTAGTTTCCTAATGTCGTTAGTAACTAAAATACCTACATACAAATAGCATAAAAATTCAAGGACTTAAAAGTCTCTAAAAATCTTTCAAGGACCTGTCTAAAATTTTTTCAAATACTTATATTCAACTACTTTAATCTTTGGAGGACCAAAATGATATTTTTACTCTAACTTGGATTCCTATGACATGGACAATGACTTGAAATACTACATATGAAAAAGCGACCCTCCCAACATGGCACTTATAACTGACCGGGTACTTATTAAACGACAGTATTAATATATGGACTACCATGCAAACAATAAAAAAAATCAACAAGATGCCTCTAAAGCTCTTTCAGGATCTAATTATCAGCATTTCAATCTTTCAAGATCACTTCGTATTTCATTATGTTATTTTCAATAACATCATGTGGCAAAACATTAGCCACATAATAATTTAATGTTATGCATTTAATATTATGGATTATTTTAAAACAATTATATATTCAAAAGATTAAATAAACATAGATTCTTCTCTAAGATAAAAAATTGATACAATCTATTAACAATATTTTTTTTTATTTAAAAATATCATGTGTCATTATTATATTATTGTTTTTAATGACATTGATCTATTGACGTAGTAAAACATTAATCATGTTATCACGTAACAATAGATATTTATTGGTAAGGACTATTTTCAACAAGGACTAAAATAAAAAATAAAAAATAGATATTTTTAACTTTCAAAAATATGAAAATATTGATTAAGCCTTTATTGAAATAAGTAATGCGCATTAAAAAAATCAAGTGCTAATGTACTTAAAAAGGACTAAACAAGTACCTCTAACATTTTTCAAGTACCAATTTAAAGTTTATTCAAGATAAAAATGACTGAAATGGTGTTATGTCATGAATGATAGGGTATGATATATGCTATATTATCATTATTAAAGGTTAGACCTCATTTTCCTTTTTCCCGCTAAGACTAATCTTCTAATATTCTAAATTATGTCCATATGGTCCTTCAAAAACAATTACCATTTTTTTATTTTAGAAAAAAATTTAAATTTTCTTTTACTAATTTTATATGTAAAAATCTTTCTATTAGATTCATTTATATGAAAATTATGAAACTCAATTGTTTTTTGAAAAAAAATTATATATATGATAAAAACTGCATAAATAATAAATCTCATGAACAACCAAAAACTAATTTAATATTGTCAGTTGTTCATTGGGTTACACAATTTTCATTATATATGATTTTTTTATTCAAATATTAGTTATGTTCTATAATTTTCATGAATATAATGGATTAGTTTTATATATTAAATTATTAAAAAAATATTTCAGAATTTTGTTCCAAAATAAAAAACAAGTAGCAAAATATGAATGACTAAATTGGCCTTTAAAAAAAAACAAAGAATCAAGGAATATAATAAAAAAGTACAAAACTAAAGGTGTATTTTAGTCCATAGAATTAAATCATTATTACCGGTCTAATTTTGAAGGTTAGGATAGTATACACAATTTATATTCAAAATTTGACGTAGTTAGTGGTTACTATTTTCCAAAAGAGAAAAAGAAAAAAAAAAAGAAGAAGTAATCCATAATTTCGGTAACAGAACCCTTTTCCTTTGAGGATTTAACAAACCGCTAAAAATCAGTGTATTAAATACAAGCCATCCTTAATTAATGAGTAAGGAATATGTATAATATACATTGTGTTGGGAGATGATTTAGATTAGAGTGGAACCGAGATTAGTTAGTTAATAATTGTTCGCTGTTAACTACTCTTTACAGTTAGTAGTGTTATATACGTCAGGTTCAGTTAAATTTTTTATTAAAATTTTTTTTAAGATGTTGGATAAGTTTATGTTTAAATTTTTTAAGAACTTAATGTACAATGTAATTTTTATTTTATAAATATTTTTTATTAGATAATAAACAAGAATAATTTATTTAACAATTGTTAACTTAAAAAGAATTTTAAATTAAAAAAAATGTAGAGAAACAATTTATATTTTGTTTTTAAACTTTATTTTTTAACTTTAACTTAAAAAATTATTTTTAAACTAAAAATAACGTTAAAGTCAACCTTATGGCATCAGCTGATATGAATGTCTGGCATTAACAAGAAACAAAATCAGTTTTTTCTTTCATTCTTTAATTCTCACACTGATCGTGAGTGTGTATGATCTATTATGAGCTACATACAGCACGGGCATCGTATCCATAGTTTTGTTATTGATCTTGAACCTGCGGAACTTTGCTACGACTATGACTTGTTCGAATGAGAGTTTCTTGTCAACTTGCCCATGTTAGATGAAAAGAATTATGATAAACTGTGCATCAAGATGAGAGTCATATCTGAATACCAAGAAATGCATGAGGTTGTCAAAGGAAAGTGCACGGGTGTGTGAAGGTCTCGGTATAATTAATTAACCATAGCTAATACTTCAATGGATTCTTGTATGGAAAGAGTTGCTTATCAAAAAAAGTTCTTGTATGGGAAGATGCTATATGGCTGTTTAATTTCTGTCCTTGTCCTCTTGTAATGTATAATCATTCTATAGCCTTTCTCTGAGACAGGATAGTTGTTCGAATTCGAAGATTGGAGAGAATTTATGGACGATATATGTCAATTCTTTAGTATGACTTTTCTTTTCCCACTCTTGAAAATGTCAACAGTGTACTGAGGTAGTGAATCAACACTCCCACATGTTAATTGAGATTTGCTACGTCTCCCTCTATTAAATAAACAAAAATGGAAGAATAATTAAATATTTTTTCATTTTACAATTAGAAAGATTGTGTAGAAAGAATTTGAATTTTTCTTGTTCATGTCAAGGATTCTTCTTTTCTTTTTAAGTTTTGAACTCCTCAACATTGCAAACAAACATACTTGAGGTTAATTATGTTAAATCCGCATGACGAATCACTATTCAAATCTTTGTTGGAAAGAGTTTGACGGTATTGTCTTTGTAAAGATATCAACAGGTGAAAAACCAAAAAATAAATTAGGAATTAACAGCACATATTTTTATACATTGTGTACATTTTACATGCTACAAACTCTTATAAGAATCATTTTATCTGAATATATATATATATATATATATATATATATATATATATATATATATATATATATATATATATGATTTTAAAACAAGCTGTCATGTATAAAATTTCATTAAGAATTCTTTCCTATACCTGCAAACAGTTGATCAAATGCATGCTAGGAACAGCTATGATATGGACTGTCCATGACTGAAAATTTGCATTTACAAATTCAAATGAATCCGACACTGAATTCAAAAAAGAACAATTTGAAAGCCTAACGAAGCCTGCTTCAAAATTATAATGAACATAGATTTGTTGAGAGGGGATGTGACATCCATCTTGTTGCTCACGAGCTCAACCCGAGGAGTGTTCTGTGTAGCAGGTCAGAAGGTCAAGATGGGTACACCAGACACAAGTTAACCTCACCAAATCTTCATAGTAAAATGAAACTACAATTCCAATACTAAGTAACACACTCTTCCAATTCATTTCTTAATTAACCTATTTCTCAACTCTTCAAAATTATATATTGGTTCTCAAACCTCTCAAGATTTCTCCAAGCATGAAATGTATTGCCTTGTTTACACCAACAACAGTGATCATGAGAAATAGCTAGGCTGAATGGGGATAGATTCCTCACATTGAGCTACAACTGACTCCTCTGTTACAATCCATCCCATGTTGGACTTTGTGTGTTCAATCTCTACACAGCAACTCTAAGAAGAGCAAAAACATAAATAAGAACATAATTGGCAAAAAAAGACAAGTTTACAAGATATATATTATTCTCTAAAATACTTAAAACCTACACCCTTTGATGAAATAAAGAACAAATCTCTCAAACATAAGCCAACTTGTCAGCAGCTGTACACATTGTTGCTATTTGGCAGCACCATGGCCCCCATAGCAGAATGGGGGTTGGATTTTTGCCAACTGCCTTTGGCAGTTTGTGAAGGAACGCCCACTATGGTGATGCCATGGGAGCAATGGCTTGTTTGTATGGCAGAATTTTGGCATTCCACCATTGAGAACACTGGCTAATACATTGTTCCGACCAAATATACACAACTTATACTCTCATTCAATTTAACATGATAAAGATAGTTGAATAAAAAATAGAAAATTTAAACGTTTAGAGAAAATAAGCAATCAAGGTTAATATGAAGGATGATAGCTAACATGGTTGGACAATTAACAAAATTTGGAGGGATGGCTGCAGTTTTTAATCTGTGGGCATCTGGCTGGCTGATAGAACAAAGCCTGATAAGCTCTAAAGTCTAACAGTTTTATCACTGCAAAGCCTTTCTTATATTATCAAACTTATAATTATAAATTGGTAAGGAATAGTTATCTACATCAGTTGGCAATGAAGAATACTAACCTCTGAACAAGTATATACAACAAGGGTCATCCAATCCCAGTTTTTCACCAGATGTCTTCGATCACCAAGAGCTTCCTGAAGAAAGTACAGTAATGGAGGCATCAGCTGCATCTCGAATTGCCTTGGGCTGCCACAGAGCTTGCAGTTGCCAGGGTTTATTTCATCAGCTGCTGCTAAAATTGGCTTCCCGCAATAAGAATATCTACAGAAAGAATTAAGAAAAGCATTTTATTAAGCTTGAGAAAATAGGAGGGTAGGGAGTGAAGCGAACAAAAGATTTGACCCTAAGAAAAATATAATTAATAAAATGGTAGTGCAAAAGCACAGTCAACAAATGCGTTTAAATACACACAGCTGGTATGCTTCCACACTGATTAATAGGGAGCAAGAGAGAAAAATGGATGAAAAACAGAAAGTTTCTCCAGCTACTGCAACTAGGAGGATTTAAATATATTTATTATTATTATTGCATGTCCATAAGCCCAGCCCAGGTACCACACTATGGCAACTCCCAATCAGCACAGTGACCAGAGAGAAATTATATATCTATTGCAAAGGTTGAGCAAATAAATTGTCCGACCAACACTTAACATGCAAGATCATAATCACACACTCTCCAATTAAGACACTAGGCCAACATTACAAATTATCATCCTGGTGCTATTGGTCTAGCTCATACAGCTCTTTCACCTTTAACCAAGACAGTGAACTATTATGAATCCAGTAGTAATTCAAAATGAAACAAGAGATGAAGATGGGCTGTACATTTACTCAAAATAATGTATTACACACCTGAAACATTGCTTAGGATATGCATCCAATCGTTTCTTGAACTTGAGGTATGTTCTATCAGCAGTCAAAGCTTTATCATACTCATATTGTTCCTTTTCCCAAGCTTGTTCCGCTTCTGAAGGATCAGAATCCTCAACATCATTTTCACTCCCCTTAATAGAAAGTGACGAGTAGCTAGAACTAATATCCCCCGCAGACGACGATTCTTCCTGTGGGTATATATAGAAACAAGGAACAACTGAAAACAACCAACAACCAGCAAACACATAAACCAATTACAACAAATATTAGAGCTGCGCTAATTAGTAATTAATAATTACAGAAGCAAATACCAGGCACATCATTTTGAACTACAGTTGCTGGTTTTGGATGTGGAGAAGATGAAGGGAGCTTGGTCTGGCGTTTTTTCCGCGGTTTCTTGCGGTTGGTGTTGGAAGCAAGAGTGGCAGCTTCGAAGAGTGCCTTACCGAGCTGTTCCAAATCCATGTCTTCATCGTCGGACACGTTGACACGTGGAGCTTCGGCAACCCAGGCGGGTTGGTTTTGTGGAGAGGGGTGGATATGAGCAACGTTCTGCACTCGAAGAACGCGCCAAGCGGTTCCGCATTCGGGGGAGACGCAACCGAGAACGAAGAGACTGCGGTGTTGAGAAAGGGGAGCGTAAACCTGCGCCACGAGGCAGAGTTGGCTGGCGCAGGCGGCGCACCGTAGCAAATCGGCGTTAACGGGAAGGGGCCAATCCTGCGAGAGTGAGAGGAAGTAAAATAAGAAGATGAAGACAGTAATCTTAATTAAACGAAAGAGAGAGAGTAGTTCGAAAACGGTGATGAAGGGAGTACAGGGAGTCCTCCAATTTTAGTTGTATATGGATCAGCTGGCTCGCGATAATCCTCCGCCCATGGCCCCGGCAAGCCTAGCAGTGTGCCACCCATCCTTCCTTCTTCCTCCTCACACTCCAATTCCACTAGGGTTTACAAACCTATTTTCTATCCCTCTATTTATTTTTTAAATAACTTTATTCTTTTTTTAATAATAAAAATAACTTTATTGTTTTCGTCAGTTTTCCTTTTTGTAATAAAAGCTTCTATGCGTGGGAAAATTAATTAAAGATAAAGAGTAAATTATACATGCGTCACTTTCTAAATTATGGTTTCACTTCCGCCCTTAAAGCATATAGTTAAATGATTTAATAAAAATTATTTTAATTACAAACCCTTCTTCTAAGTAACCCAAACGTATTCTTATTCATAAATAATGTTACATTTTTACTCAATAAAAATAAAAGAAAATAATGTTACACTTCAGCCTTTTATTTTTTAAAATGTTATAAATGCATCTATTATGTTTTAAAAAATTTACAGTAACAACCCTTCACCCAAATCTAAAACTTGGTCAAATGTAAATTATAATTATTGCACATAACTAACTTAAAATGCTTAATGAGTTAGAAAAATTGAAGTGATTAAAATAATACTTAACATCATTTGTGTAAAGACTCCATAAAAATACTTTTTATGAAGGCAAACTCAATATGAAGAGAACTGGAGTGAACTCAAAACCTCTACTTAAAAATCTTGAATGGAGAGAGTTAATGTTACTAGAAAGTGGAATGAGATATTTAGATAGTTTAAATTTTTATTAAATATCAAGGGAGGGATACATGAGTAATTGTCATAAAAGTAATTTATTTTAAAATAAATTAAACTATTAATCAAAACATTAATGTTAGGATTATAGTAAAAGTGTATACAAATTACTACCTTATTGTAGGATATCATATTAAATATGACTTTAAATTTACACATAAGGTATCTCCAATGAAAACTACTCAAATACAAATTTACTCTATATGTAAGAAACTTTAATTTTAATTGTATTGGTTAGTCCATATTAAATATATTAATTTAATGATAAGTTATTTTCACTCATTAATTATATTAAGCAATTCCGGTATTAAATATATTTTAATATGAAATAACAATTGCTTCACCAAACAATTCAACTTCAATTTTAAGCAATTGGTTGCGCTGTGTAGATACTTTCGAATGCTAATTGTTGTTTGGGTTGAAGAAACTCTAACTTGAAATGCTCTAATAAGAATTTCAAGGCAAATATGTGATGTGTTATAACTACTTTCCTACCAATAATGTCTCATTAATTTAACAACTTTATATATTATAGTTTCAAACCAATGTAAACAAGTAGCAACATAATTACAAATGCATTCTCTCTTTACATATCATGTAAAACCATAACATATGACAATTATGTGATTATCCCGGTGTTATGTTAAACATGACTTTAAATTCAAACACCTTAAGGGTTCCAAAACAACTAATATGTACCATGTTATAACTACTTTGCAATGGGAATGACAATCACAAAGTCTTGTGGGTACTGATACGTCTTTATCCTGAATTTGACTTAAAAAACCCACATTGACATGGGTCAGGTTTGGGTTTTCCTAGCTTTGGCCCCTCCCACACTTTTATGTTAAATAAAATTCCATATATATTTATAAGCTCATATATATATATATATATATATATATATATATATATATATATATGTATAAATTTACACCTCTATTGAATAAGAATCACACCATTGTGATTACCACAGTGCTGTGAAAAATGCATTGTGAGTAATAATATACTTTTTAAATAAAATATAATTAATAATTTAATATATAATTTATTTAATAATAAATAAATAAATTGAAATTATAAAAAATAATATTACAAGTTACATATAAGTATAGTTGAACCCAAAATTACGGAAACAAGGATAATACTAAAATTTCACACCCGCTTTTTTTATATCTTAACCTACTCTACATTTTTCGAAATTGGGGATGAAAAAAGTCAAACTGGCTCCACCCCTATCATTCCTATTTGCCAATAATGTATAGCTAATTTCTCAAATTTTTCTCTTATTGATAGGCTAAAAATGCTAACAATGCAAAGAAAAAAAAAACGCATTCTTTTATTTGACTGGCAACATATTAGATCATATTTGACTAGCAACAAGGTGAGATATGCTAAAAAACAAAAGGATTAACAAACAATCGAGACACACCTTGATAAACTATAAAGGACTTGATTTACTTCTAAGTGAGATTGATATTTTCTTAGCATTTTTTGAAGAATGGTTCCAGATTCAATTTGAGCTGGAAGAGTATTGCAATCAGTTTCCAACTCGATGTCGTGAATACACGTAAATAAATTATTTATCATTTTTAATTATTTAAATAAAAAAGTTATGAAGTAAAAGTTATGTAATTCAGAAAGGACAATTTTTTTAGTAACTCTTCGTTTACACCCCTGAATATTATTTTTGTAAAACCCAAAAACATTCTCGTTCTCTTTTATCTTAAGTTTTTTTACAAAGTATGACCTAGTTTTACAATTGCATGCACACCTCTATCTTCTTTTTGGAACATATATAACAAAGAAAATTTCTAAAATTAGAAGTAAATATATATATATATATATATATATATATATATATATATTCAAAGATAGTAAGAGTACAAAATGAAAAAAACTAATGTAATTTTTTAAAGATATAGGTAAAGATACACGTGTAATCGTGAAGCTCTATAAAAAACTTAAGATAAAAGAAAATAAGAGTGTTTTGGATTTTTTTAGAAAATTTTTAAAAATAGAAGTATATATATATATATATATATATATATATATTCAAAGATAGTGAGAGTACAAAATGAAAATAACTAATATAATTTTTTAAAAATATAGATAAAGATGCACGTGTAACCGTGAAGTTCTATAAAAAACTTAAGATAAAAAAAATAAGAATGTTTTAGATTTTTTTAGAAAATGATAGATATTAAGAAAGTATAAATAGAAAATAAAGGATGCTAAAAAAAACTGCCTTCTTAAAAGGGACAAAAAAAGATGCCCACAACTAAAAGTAGCTGCATGTTTCATATCAGTTAAATAAATAAAGCCCGTTAAGCCTAAAATAGCTTTTTCCAAAGAAAAGTTATATCTCTACTTGGACCCAAAATAAATAATTGGTGTTATCTCTAGGCCAGTTGCTTTCGTTTGTTATTCGCACTTAATGAGTGAATTAGCATGCCCAGGGTAGCAAGTCGCAGTTGAGAATCAGAGATGCTGTGTAATCATCCTTCTATATTCCCGTAATTTAGTTAGTGAATAGATACATGATTATACAAAGGCTGTGTAGCTAACCCAATATGCTACATCACCACCTTATAGTAAACTACTCTAACATTGAAATGGTTCCCTCAATTCCATCTCTTCGCATTTTTCACGCCTTTAGACTTCTGTTTTGCTGCCTGAAAAGCCTGCATCTTTTGTTTCTTCCGTGCTTCTTTCTCAGCCTGTTATTTCAGAAAAGGAAATGAATTTACAAGCTATCTCTAAAGATGAGTTACAGATGAGATTGAGATTTTAAACAATTCTCTCCAATTTTAAGCACCAAGTAGGATCCATATTAAAATGTTTTTAATATTAAGCATCTCATCCAAAAATCAGCTCTAAGTAGTCATGCAAATACTGTGAAGTGTTAACCAATCCATTTCATAGGTTTAACTAACAAACGTTACCTTGGACATCTTAGATTTGGCTTTCACTTTAGGAGCTTTACTATCAAGTTCTGCCTCGCGTTCAAGTTCTCTTTCCCTAGCATCAAGATTCTTCTCTAAATAATACTGCAATTTTTTTATATTTAGATGCGTTAGAAACCTATAATGAGCCATGCAATGGCTAAACAAAACCTAAAGAGATTTAAATGAGCATGTAAGAAGCCAAAACATTACAATTCAATGTCTATTAAATCATTTTAATGAAAATATAGTTTCAGAAAGTTACCCTAAATATAATAATATCATTATATAAACAACTGAGACTTGACATGAATAAGTTGAGGGAAACAGGGATAACACAGAGAATTGAGGATGAAGCATTCAAGCCAGCCAAGCAGGGGATAATATAAAAGAATTGAGGATCGAGAAAAGCCAGGTACCCAAAATCATCCTAATAGCCTTAGATAATAATATTAAATACTAAAAAGATTCAAACATCAAAAAGCTTTTAAGAAAATAATACAGCTGAAAAACACATTGCACTAATGATCAACGAGTTCCTAGGACCAACTGCATCATGAATAAAGTTCACTTAACCCATTTGTAACTAACCCTAATCTTAAAAAATAAAACAAAATAAATTGTATACTATCACTCAATAAATCACATAAAGGGGGAGGGTTAGAGAAGAGATCAAGGGATCGACTAACTTACATTGTAATCTCCTGCATAATCCTGTATAGTGCCATCCCTAATTTCTATCACTCTATTAACTATTTGCTTTATAAAGTATCGGTCATGAGATACTGTGATAACAGTGCCCTGGTATTCAGTTATTGCCTCCTGGGAGAAGAATTAAAATTAGTAGGCTGAAAGGTGACAGCAAGCTTTTAATAAGGAAAAGCAAACAACAAAAGTGAGCCAAACCTCGAGCATTTCTTTAGAAGGTATATCCAAGTGATTCGTTGGTTCATCCAACACAAGCAGAGTTGATGGTTTTACCATGAATTTGCAAAAAGCCAGCCGTGCCTAGTAAAACACAAAACAAGATAAACCCAAATATTTATTCATCGTATTCAAAGAGCAAGAGAGATTGGAACATTGCAATGAAACTACCAAAGCCATTCATGTATCTTAATCCTACAGTCATGACAGTGATTATTGAATGCAAGCATATGAACACATCCCAAGATGATCGAATACATTTATGGGTAGGAAAAAAATCTACTCTTAATATTTGGGGTTGGAGTATATGTCTTAATTTAGCAATTAATATCTCTATAGTTAATTATAAGATGGTGTTGACTAAATTACACATAAAAAAGTGAATAAATTTAATATTTTTTTCAAATTTATCCTCAACAATATTTTAGAGAGAAAATACTCATTATGATTAGAGAGAGAAAATAATCTTAGGAAAAACAATAAAGTTATTTTTAAAAAAATAATTAATACAAAATACATTCTTATAAAAAGGGACAAACAAATCTTTAAACTTCATCTTATACTTAAGGATAGAGGTAGTACAATTATTCTTGATTCCCACATTTTTTTAAAGACAATCATTGCAAAACATCTACTCAAGCAATAACAACTCAAACATCAAGCACAAGATTTTCAAAATGTCTACTACATTAACAGAAAATTCACTCAAATCTGCAGGTAAAGAAGTAATTACCAGTTAACTAAAATATCAATAACAAACTAATTCCAAAAATGAACTATTCAGTCATAGAATTAAGTTGGAATTTGAATGTTAAATTTCTCACAAAAGCTAAATTAAATGTCAACTTAAAAAGATGACACAAATCTTGAATTTACCTTCTCACCACCACTCAATAGTGAAACTTTTCGGTCAAGCATATCAGATTTAAAATTACAACGCCCAAGAAGCCCTTTAATATCATCAATCCTCCAGTCCTCTGCAGCTCCCTCTACTGTCTCAAGCACAGTCTTTTCCAGATCAAGTGCCTCAGCCTGTTAAATAAATGAAGTTAGCACTAAAATTTTATTAACCACACAAAAATTTTGACACAAAGAACCAGAACTGATAGCAAATTCTTCAATTTAATTACACTTAGCATTTGGTTAAAGTGGAATACCTGATTCTGCTCAAAATAGTTAGGCAATACATTATGCTCCCCAAGCAAAATTTCACCTCCAGTTGGCTTTTCCAGACCCATAATCAATTTCAGTAAAGTACTCTTGCCACATCCATTCGGACCTATAATGGCAATTTTTTCTCCCCTTTCAATAGTAAGATTTGCCTTTTTAAAAAGTGTCTGGCACAGAAAAACACGGTCAGTTGGTATCATACAACTAACATACAGAAAATCAAACATTAATGCACAGGTTTTCAATAATAAGATCTTGCTATCTCACCTTACCCTCAAAGCCAAATTCCAAGTTCTTAACTGATACAACAGATCTTCCACTCCTTCCCCGTTCAGGGAACGTGATTTTCATTTGTTTCCGTTCAAATGGCTTCTCCACTAATTCTTCTTCCTGAAGTCTCTCCAGTTTCTGTCATCAAGTATAAAGAAAGGAAATTCTTTTAAGCAACAAACAGAGAACAACAAAACATTAAGTTATTCAATGTAGAAAGATGTAATGCAATTAATCAAGGTAATTAGCACAAGCACCATGTTTTTAAGTCATCTAAGTGTCTATTATTTAAGTTTGTTTATAACTTGTTAAAATAAAAACATCTATGATTAGGAGTATTGATTCTTGACATGGAATTAGAGCCTTTTTAATTATAACCAAGCCATCGGGAGTATGATCCTAGCAACTCTTATTCTTCTAAATAATAGATATTGAATTTCACACAAGGTATGGTGGACTTGTTCACTTCAAGCCCAAAGATCTCTACGAGGAAGGAAATATAAGATATTAAACCATTTATGAACAAGCCTTTAAACTTTTGGGAAAATACATTCTAGACGTATACCTTCTCAGCAGATGAAGCACGGCCAGAATTTGCTCCTGCGCCTAATCTATTTATCAAGTCTCTTGTCTGCTCAATTTCTTTCTGCTGCTTCTCCCATGCAGCATACTGTGCTTCAATCCACTCTGCTTTTGAAATTACATACTGAGAATAATTTCCCTCAAACGTCCTGGACACACCCATGTCAGTTTCCACAATTTTTGTACACAGCTGATCAAGAAAAGCTCGGTCATGGGAAATGATAACCATCGGCACTTCCTGCTGGTTAAGATAGTCCTCAAGCCATTCAATGGTGTCAAGGTCAAGGTGATTTGTAGGCTCATCTAACAGCAACAAATCAGGCTCCTGCAAAATAAACAAATACCATTCTCATCAATAATACATGTAACACTCAAATACTCACACATCATCTATTTTATTTTACACCTTAAAACAGTGAGACATTTATCACCTAGTAAATTGAAGTATTCCTTTAAAGACTAGACAAAGCAGAGCAGTGAAGTGTGGGTTAAATGCACACATAATGGTACACACAATATCCTATACAAAAATAGCAGCACATTGAGAAGTATCAATGTATTTGCCTATTTGGACTGGCGTTTTTAACATTTGTATTCTCAATTCTTCCAGTCAAACCAGAGAAAAATGCAAAAACTACAAATAGCAGCTTTCAGCCTGACATGAATCCAATATTTTTGAGACGTCGAACCAAACAACAACCACAAAAGTTTTATCTCCTCAAGTGAGGTCGACTATATGAATCACATGACACCATTTGGTATGATTAAAAACTAAAGGCCTGCATTAGAGCATCCTCATCTAATCTACTCTTAACTTTCTCCAACAACCTTTTCAGTCGTCGTCTTCTTCTATACACAGGACTAAAAATTAAGTAATATACTCTTCTAACTAGCACAAACATGGAACCCAAAACATGCAGTATAATAAAGTGTGTCTGGGTAAATATTTGTAGAACTGATTTTGGTTAAATTTGATTTTAAAGTAATGTAATTTATGTATGGATGTTTTTATTCCAAGACTAAGGAAGTAGTAAAAATCACTAAACATATTTTTTTCTAACTCAAAACCTACTTGAAGCAGGAGCCATGATTAATCCCTGGCCGCAAAACCAGACATGTGAACATGAACTAAAATGACGTTAGGTTTTGTTTTGGGTGTGATTGTTGTAGACAACAGAATGTGGCAGCAACAAACCTGAAGTAAAATCTTGCCAAGACACATCCTCATTTGCCAGCCTCCACTGAAAGAAGCGACCAACCTATCAGAATCCTCAGCAGAAAAACCAAGGTCAGGCATCAACTTACTTATCTTGGCATCAACCTCATCAAGGTCCACAGATTGCGCTCGCCGTTGAAGCAAATCAAACTCATCCAAAAGCCTCCCCATCAACTCCAAATCATTGACAGCACCCTCCAGGGCCTTCTGAACCTTCTCCAACTTCCCAGCCACCTCCATTTCCTCCTTGAACGCGCTCATGAACTCCTCCCTCACCGTCCTACTCGGCGACACCTCGAACTCCTGGTTCAGAAACGCGATTCTCATGTTCGCCTTCGCCTTCACCACGTTCCCAAAATCAGGCTCCTCCAAACCCGCGATAATCCTCATCTGCGTCGTCTTCCCCGCGCCGTTCACGCCCACCAAACCCACCTTCTCCCCCTTCTTCACCTCCCAACTCACGTCCTTCAACACCGTCACGCCTTTGTACGCTTTCCCCACGTTTTCCAGCTTCACACCGGACGAAACGCCCGACGCGCCGCTGCTCGGTTGTTTCCTCACGCGCCGCTCCTCCTCCGAGGAAGACTCCTTGGAAAACAGAGACTCGATGTCGTCCTCCACGGTCACAGTCGAGAGGCTCGATGAGGCAGCGGAATTAGGCCTCAGTGGGCCCGAGAAGCGCTTGATGCATATTAAATTGGTGGCGATGGTGGTGACTCTGCTGAGAACGCGTGGCGGAGGGTGGCGGAGTACGGAGGGCTTTCGTGCATCCAAAATGACCGCGCCGGTGAGGTCTATGTGGTGAAGCTTCGCAGCCAAGTCCATTGTTGATAGAAAAAGATTAACGGATATGGAACTGAGGAGGGAGAACAGATATTGTGTGAGTTCTCTTCCCCACAAATGCACAACTAAATTTCAACCCATAAACAGGTTTCGCAATCGCAAGCCACTAGATATACTTTTGCACTTCCTTCACTGGGTTTTGTTTAACTTAACTAAATGGATTTATTGTGGCCACAACAAAAGCCGCAAATACAAAAAATCAGCCAACAGATAGATAACCATCCAGGTAGAATAATACATAGGTGTGTGGTGCAAAGTAACGCAACAGGGCCCTCTCTTTTCCTTTGTCCATACGTGTGACTCGAATCCTTCTCTTCACTCCAACTCGCCTCACCCAAAACAAACAAATTTTTGGACCTCCTTTTTTGTTTTCTTTCATCCATCATTAGGAGGTTTCACGATAGAAATTTTCTTTTTACACCTCCATAATTTATTATAATGCTAAAAATACTTTTACTAGCAAAAATAAAAATTTAAGATTTGATCGATTTGTTTTTTTTTTTTGTTTTTAAAAAAAAATTTCAACAACTATTTTCTAGAAGAAGAGAAAAAAAAATTGTTAGGTAAATGTTATTTGAAAACTATTTTGAAGATATAAAAATGAAAAAACTTGTTTATATTTATGGAAATATCATTAATAAAAAACAAAAAACAACATATTCTCACTTTATTTTTAGTTTTCAAATAAAAAAAAATTGAAAAACAAAACTACTTATAGTAATTCCTGTTTTTTAGTGTTTAAAAACTAAAAAACAAAACTGTTTTCGAAAACTATTTTCGAAAATTGTTTTAATAAAACAATAACCAAACAAATAGTAAGAGTTTTATTCAAGGCAACACCACCTTGAATAGAACTCTTAATACTTGTGTCTTCTCTTCAACATGGTACTTTATATTACTTGTTGCTTCTCTAGAAAAAGAAAATAGGAAGAGAATAATGTAGGAAGACATCAAAAACCAAATTTGAATTATGATCAAAATTAAACAAACCCTATTGGTATCCTTCACTTTGACTCACTTTTTCAGACCCTAAATACCCCAAATTGAAGACCGTGAAGCCATAGTAGCATCACAACAACCTAACACAAATAATCCATATTCTGGGTTCCAATAATCAATTTTCAAAACATGGAAATTGAAGTAATGAGCAGTGATAAGAGCATTATCACCTAATCCCGCAACTTTTCACTCCTCTGACCGTCGCAACCCTCCCCCATGTTCTCCGCTAAATCCTGCAACTTCCGCCACCACGAAGGCACTTGCGAATCCAACAATGATGACGACACCGACAACACCCTCTCCTCAAATCCCCTCCCTTCGTGAAGCCCAAGAAGCCCTCGAAGCTCCTCAGTTTCGCCAACGATGAAGAAATCGATGAAACCCTTGTCCACATGCTGTCGTGCCCAAACCCTATTGCTCCACCCCTAAACCCTCGTCCTCTCACAAAATCACCACTCTCAAAGACCAAATCGTACATTCCTCTTCCCTTTCGCTTCCTTCCAATGTCCAGCCCCAAGTTGAAACCTACACCAAAGAAGCCCTACGCGAGCTTTAGAAGAACACACGAATGTTGATCACTAGCAGCCCCAAGCCCAACCAGGTTGTTCAGTTCTTCGAACAAATGGAGAAAGACTATGGGTTGAAGCGTGATCATGGTTCCTTAAAGGTGATAGTGGAGAAGCTTTGTTCTAAGGGTTTCGTGAGTTACACGAAGAAGATGGTGAAGGATTTGGCAAGGGAATTTTTCCCCAACGAAGCCATGTGTGATATGTTGATCAGAGGGTGGTGTGTTCATGGGAAGCTCGACAAAGCTTAAAGGCTCCCTAGTGAGATGTATGGAGGAAGAAGGGATTATTGAAGATGAACATAAATCTTTCAATTTATAGCATGCATGACGATTATTGAAGGATGAACCTAAATGGTCAAATCCATCCTTTGAAGGTGTTATTAAGAGAAGAAAGATATATTGTAGTGATGGCACTCTAAAAACTAACATAGTTCATGGTCTTTATCCAAATTATGCACACACCTCCAAAGGAGAGCACTTCTTTGTGATAAGCAACACCCTCATTAACTCAAGCAGACCTTGTTGAACATATTTGAGAATATTATAGACAAGATAGTCAACAACATTAATTGTTGTTTTAATTATGTATTTTTAATACTTTTGTAGTTTTTATGTTATCATAAATGTGTAATTGTTGTTATTTCATCAATTTAAATGAAAATAATTTAACTATTGTGATTAATTTTTATTTTATATTATATTATTAAAATATTCGCATAAAATAGTATAAATAAATCTTTTCAATTATATATTTATCTTATAAATAAAATTATTATGATTTACTAAATTTATTATTGATGAGATGGATAAATATGATTCTGTTGGGCCTATTTAAACACTGAAAGTAAGTTGTTTGGTTGGAGACATTAAATGTTTATAAATGTGCTTTAAATTGAAAAGAGTAATAATGAATTATAAGTACATATAAACTCTAGTGAAACACCTAAAATCTCATGCTCCAATGGAGATGATCTTATAAGGCCCACAAAGCCAAAAGTTCAAGGGCCTTATGGGTTAAGGTTAGAGGACAAGTTATAAATTACTTACTCGTATATAGTTTTCTATGTGCTCTCTCTTGTGGTAAACTTTGTTCATTATATAATATTTATTCAATTCTCTTCTCCAACGACTTCTTCCATGGCTGTAGATTCCAATTTAAACCACAAAATCACTATCAAAGGCAATTCTCCGAAGTCTCACCTAGCCAAATTGAACATTAAGTATTGGTCCAAGTATGCCTTTTTTCTTTATTTTCATCTCTCTTTTAATGTACATTAGATTCATATATAAGTGTTTAACTCTTTATGTGTTTTCTTTTGATGGGATTGTGTTGTTAAAAAAATGAAAGATAAGGTTGCTCTCTATGGAAGTACTAATTGAATTTTGATGTAGGAGAGACATGTTATTTGTTGAAAGGAAAAGTGAAGCATATATCCAAAAGGGTCATCAGAGTTTGAGGAGTCTGATGTTAGAGATCTTGTAACAATCCCAAAGTGACTCTATTGCACTTAGGATGTGTCAATTGCTATAACAAGTACTACAAGTTTGAGTCATCTTCTTCTTAGTTAATTTTGGACCGCTCATCAATCATCATTGAATTTTATTAGATTAAATATCATAAATTAAAGGGTTAAATAAGTTTTTAATACTCAATTTATTGTAGGTTAAAAATTTTAGTTCCTTTATTATTTGATGCCTAAAGTTAGTACTTCATTTTTTCGTTCCCTTTAAGAGTAACCCTAGTTAACAAACTTAGGTTATCTGATGAGTATGTTTACTTATTGTATTTTAAGGACATATGTCATTATCATAGTAGGTAACATAACCTACCTTTCATAACAATTAAGTAGATAACTAAAGCTAGGTTAGATTATTGAGTTATTTTTTATTGTTATTAGGTAACTTTGATGCAACATTTTTTTAACCATGTTACCTTCATGCTCTAACCTTAAACACAAAGCTTTATTTAGCACTACTTGGAGATCTCGATGGCATTGCACTTATTCTTCCTCTCATGCTAAAAAATGATGATTTACCACAAAATAAAGAGAACAACGTATTGTTCAACCACAAGCCTTTTTGTTGCATCGCCATTTTTTAGTGATATGCTTTGTGGTATATAAGATATTACTTACTTCTGGAGATGCCCAAATTCAAATGTAAGATTGAGAAACTCTATTATATGTTGTAAATTAATATCACTTTATCAATGACTTTTTATGATGTTTACAATTTGTAGAAGCAAGGTAATTTTAATTTTTTTCAGTGGGTGAAGAAGGAGGTTGAGGTCAAAAAGGGAAATCCAATAAATTCATTAGATCTAGTAGTTTCATGTGTTGTTTCTACAGCTATCAAACAATACAAAAGGAAGATTTTAAAGTTCCAAAAAAAGCTTGATCGTGAAAAGAAGTGAGTCACTGTTTTGTTGTTTTTTCTTATGTGTTTTTTGTTGGTGGTGATGTTCACAAGTTTCACATGTGTGCTTAGATTCTCTCACTAAATTCATGATATGAGGTAGTATAGGTTTTTTTGTAAGTGGGTATGAAGAATGAGCCCATATTTTTTGCTATTTTGTTTGTAAATGGTGATTGTTCTATCATAAGTGGCTATAATTCTATTGTAAGATGTGGTTTGTTGTAAACAAGAGTAGAATCTCCCATGGACCAATTAATCAAAGCAATGTTTAGTTGACAAAAGTTTGTTTTTCTATTAAATTGATGTTGAGGTTGTTTAATGTTTATTTGTTCAATTCATGTTGTTGTTGGAGGAAATTCAATGTTATGGAATGAGTGCTATAGAGCCAAACATTATAAAATATAATAGAAGTTACATAATCAACAAGTGACGTGTTGTTCAAAAGTTTGTGTTAATTAGAAAATCACAAAATAACAAAATAAAACTCATACATATGCTTTCCATCACAACATAAGTCCCTTAGCACTATATCTCAAAAAAACTTATCACAACATAAGTACCTATCTTGTACTACACATCCCAAAAAAACTAGTGCACCTTAAGTCCTTTTCAGCTTCATTTGTAACTTTGCAAGAGCTTGAGAAATTGTTTCACCAAACTTATTCAAAACAAAGTCCCAAAAACTTATCTTGTACAAAAACTTGATGTGTGCAAACCACAAGTGTACGATATCGTCAAGTAATAATAATGATCGTTATTCCACAAGGACTGTGCATTTATAAAATAATAATTGTTTATAATTTTAATTAATTTTTAAATAATTTCTATTAATATAAAAATATTAAAGTTCTATAATTTAAAATAATAAAAATAAAGTGAAGTGAATTCCAGAATCCAAATAAAATAAAGATACCAATTTCAAATTAGATAAAATTTAAATTAAGGAGATTGTAACTAATATAAGACAGATCTTTTAGATTTTTACACATTTCAAAATGAGGAACATTAGGTAATAAAAGGAAATGATAATTCAAGAATTTAAAATTCAAATATTAGAAAAATTCCTGGATTGAATTATAATTAATCATTTTTTATGCTCTCACTAATTCTGTGTGAATGTGAATTAACCTAAGGTAACATTTGTTCTCTTTCAAGGTACGAAGGTGTATCTAATTGAATTGACCCCTACTTTCGTGGTAGTTATGTTCAATTAAACTCATTAAGTTCTTTGTTAATTCATTGAGTCCTCAAAGGGTTAAACCTACTTTTGTGATTTAATTCCTAAGTTCCTTCTCTAGGTTCCAATAATTAAGTTCATCTTACGGTTTTTCCCTAGTTATCTATCACTACAAAAACAATTATCAAGGGTATTATATTTGAGAAAAGCAATAGAGAAGAAATAAAGAGAAACCAATATAAGAACAATAAAAATGCTTAATTAATCCTCAATGGAGTCAAAGGTTAAACCCCAATCCTGAAATAAAAGTATAACACATGTTCATGACTATTAAAAATAAGAATAAAATAGCATCAAACCCGGAAATAAAGAGGAAAAAAAAACTCCAAGTCTTGCTCTCTATGTCGTATTTGAATCAGAAGTTAGGACCCTTAGTTTCAAATAGAAACCCTTTATTTAAACTAATGGGTTTTTTATGTCTAAACCCAGAAAGCTCGTAACAATAGAGCAATTAAACTGATTACACAAGAGAGTGCATATTTTTGCATGGGAGTACACTCTTTCATTAATCAACTCATAATTAATTTTTTTTCTTCTAAATTTTCTCGAGAGTCCAAGTTTCACTCCAATGCTCCAAATTTGTCCAAAGGCGCACAAATATCTAACAAAATTATATCCTAAACACCAAAAAACACTAAAAGCATAACAAATTACAAAATATAATTAAAAACACCTAAAATGCAAATATTAAACCTAAATAACATAAAAATATATAAAATTCTAATGAAATAAAACCTAAAAATAGATAAAAATGCAATGCATCAATACTATAGAGCCAAACATTATAAAATATAGTAGAAGTTATATAATCAACAAGTAATGTGTTACTCAAAAGTTTGTGTTATTACAAAATAAAAAAATAAAACTCATACTCTTTCTATCACAACATAAGTCCTTTAACACTATATCTCAAAATAACGTATCAAAATATAAGTACATATCTTGTACAACACATCCCCAAAAACCTAGTGCACCTTAAGTCCTTTTCAACTTCATTTGTAACTTTGCAAGGGCTTGAGAAATTATTTCACCAAACATATTCAAAACAAAGTCCATACTGTTATGCTATTTTCAACATCTCCATATGTTGGTGTGTTAATACATTGTTTCTTATGTAAGTATAGGTTATAACTTATAATTATCATTCTTTTTATTTCTCATAAATAATTCACAAACATAACATTATTTTTTATAAGGAGGAGTCTAAATTATGCTATCTTCAATTACTTTTTTTTTAAGATTCATTTCCTTTATTGTTTACTTGGTATTTTTTACATCATTCATACCAGATTATCAATGTATGCATGTCAAAGGAAACCATGGCAAATATCATAGTTTTAGTTTATTTCTTAGAGAACACAATTTAAAACTAATGTTAAATAATAACTTTTAAGGTATGATTTGACTTGCTTATGTAGATATAGTTTGTGATGCATTGGATGTAGACAAACCTTATAATATAGTGACTATAGATAGACCTTGTGATAAACATCTTTATTTGTTATTTAAATTATTTGTTACCACTCACCTAAATCAATATATCAATGAACAAAATTATAAAGTTTTATTTCAACATGATTAAGGTACTGTTGAAAACCTTTGATTTCAAAAAATTTATCTTTTGAATGAAAAATTTATTTACCATTTGTTAAGATATTGTAGGTAACGAAGGGTGTTATTGTAGCTATAGATGCATTACCAACTTCAACATTAGTCTTTGTTTGTGTTGGCTTAGGAGTCATTTTCTTTTTCTTTTTTTTTTTTTTTGCAAGTTCTAGCATTATGAACACATCCTCCATACATGTATGTTGGTAAAATTAGAAGGAATTGTCCTATCATCAACTTTATGTCCATTGTCATTCCTTTCATCTTCAGTAAATCATGTTCCTATTGGAAACTTACATCATCAATTTCAAACACAACCATTATCAGCATTACCATTCTACTACTCTAATTCTTCTTGAACAATCAATTTTTTTATTCAAAGGTATATTATCCAAATTTACATAATTTTCTTTTCCATTTGCTTCTACTTTTTATTTCCCATAATTATCCTCTACATTTCCCATAATTCTTCACAGCATCAATACCTAATCCATTATATCCCAATTTAGGGTCTTTTCTATCATGATCCATGTGGTTGAATAGCACAATATAACCCATATTATATTCATTATTTCATTATCAATAAAAAACCCCTAAAACTCAATTAAAAAAACCTACATACTCAATTATCTATAACATATTACCCTAATGAAAAACTCAAATATAGTCAGTGTCCCTACGATAACTATCTACCACACATAATGAATAAACTCATATGACCATAATACAAAAGATGACATATATGTACCTATTTGAAGAGCTTCTTGACATTCCCTTTTACTAAATATGCTGTCTCCAAGATTGACATTAGTCCTTCCATCTGTGAATAACCCCATGCTCCCCCTCACGTTTTGCAAAGTAACAATATGCCCCCTTCACATTTTTGCAAAGTAACAATACAAGAATGGGTAAAAAGAATCTCAATTTCATTTTAGTTTCCTTGATTAGTCTAAAAAATAGGGTTAATTGATAACCTAAACCATAAATTATCACCTAATTTATGGAGAATTAATTTATGTCATGCGTGTTAAGTTATTTAGCAAGACAGTGACACATGTCCATGAAATACAGTCGACAAGTCTACTCATTACATAACAAAAGTCCGTTAACTAAGATTACTCTTAAAGGGAATTTAAGTAATTTGGATATTAACCATAAGCATAAAATAACAAAGGCACTAAAAATTTTAATCTACAACAAGTTGGGTATTAAAACTTATTTAACCCTAAATTAAATTATTTTAATTTTTAATAAAAGAAAAAAAAGAAAGATATTACATTATACTACAAAAATTCTTGATTAATATTTATAAAATAATTTTAAATTTTTATACATAAATAATTACTCATACATACATGCTAAGTAATATAATAAATTAAATTAGTTGTAATTTATTGTATAACAAACGCTGCAACTATCATTTGTAGGAGAAAAATTACTTGACATATAAGAAAATCATTATCAACTTTAAAGTTTTATTTATGACAAAGAGAGTGAATATCCTTTTATGCAAGTATTCAGTCTACAAGTTTATTTAGGATAAAATATATTTTAATCTTTATCAAATTTAAAAGCATTATTTTAATTTTTTTAGTTTTTTGTCAATATGTCAATTTTATCCCTTTAAATAATTTTCAATAAAAATTATATTAAATAACTTATTGATATTATTATTATATAAAAGAAGTCACATCAATTTAAACATGACAACATAGTTATAAAACCTGAATTGAACTAACGGGTCAGACCGAGAAAGTTTGGTTTAATTTGCAAATCAGTCATGCAGTTAATTGAATGGACTAATTTTGTTAAAAAATGGAAACCAATTTACTACATTTTCTTCTTCTTTTTGTTGTGTTTTGAAACGACATTTTGATAATAAATTAGATCTAGAAAAGAAATACTCATAATCCAAATCTAAAATTGATAATTTAAAATAGTTAAATTATAATATTTAAATGTTGATGAATTATGAACTAGTTTAAGAAGTTGAGTCATTGCTTATGAATTTTGTTTTTAACTTTAATTTAATTGTCATTTTGAGTATTGGTAAATTATATTTATAATTATGTGTTATTACTTTGAATTTTGACGTATAAAGTTATGTTAAGTATATTATTTTTATTTTTTTAATATTGATATATTCAACCAATTTAACTAGTAATTATCCGGTCCAACCATTAAACCATCAAATTACTGTCCTGACTGGTTTAGTTTTAATAACACTGCATGGTAGATTCAAATTATACGTATTAAAAAAATTAAATAATGCTTAATTTAAATTATTTGAGAAAAAAATTATTCTTCATGAACTTTACCATATATTTTGTTTTTTGGTGAATGTACCATCATGGATATTATAAAATTTAAAATAATGATCATGTGAATGTATATATCAATTTTATACCTTTTATATATAGTGTATTCAATTCCATCTATTATCATATCTTTTCGTATTTGAATTTGATTATATTTTTATATTGATTAATATAGAAAAGTTTCTAATCATTGTTAAATTGTTTATTATATTTTAAGATTTAAATAAAAATTTAATTGGTATATACTGATAGTGTGTAAAAAATTGTATATTCAATCACAACAACTCTTTAGTTATGATGGTAAGTTTATTGACTTAATACTTTAAAAGTTATATAAACCAAAATTTATGATTCAACGTCGGTGTAAAAATCTTTTACATAGATAATGTATACCAATTAAACTCTTTAAATAATCAATAAATTTTAAAATATATTAATAAAAATATTAAATAAATAATTATTCCTTAAAATAAATTATATTTTTACAGGAAAAAAACAACTTATACATGCATTATTAGTAAGCTATTTACCTTATCATATGACGTGTCTAGCTATTGATTAACTGACATAATTTAAATATACAATTGCCGTAAATATTTAGATAAAAAATTTAGTGATCATAATAGTCGTCCTATAAAACTTAATTAACTGGACATGAAAAATATTTGAAACATTACTTATATTTTTATTTATCCTTAAATATTTTCCTTTACTTTCTTCTATCCTTCTACATAAGTATACAAATTACGAAAAATGGTATATATATTAAAATCAAGCCGTATCATTATTAAAATTAATTTTAAAATAAATAAGTAATTTCACTTTAAAAAATAAAAAAATGGAGTAATTATTTTTTTTTATTTTACTTAATCTGTAATTTTTTATTTTCTATTTTAATATAAAAACATTTAATTTTTATTTTTAAAAAATTAATTTTGATATAATAATCAATTTTGATTAGTTATATTATTTTTATTTTAGTATCGACTCATAAATCTAACATGTCCATTTCTGGTACAATAAAAAAATTATTTAATTATTTAAATATGAAAAAATTAAAATTTGAACAAAAATAATAATAGATTTAATTATTTTTATTTTAGTATCAAATCATAAATCTAACATGTCCATTTCTGGTACAATAAAAAAATTATTTAATTATTTAAATATGAAAAAAATTAAAATTTGAACAAAAATAATAGATTTTTTAAAATAGGTGACCAAATATTTTTATATTAAAATAAAGAATCTAAATTATAAATTTACAAATATTATAAGGTTAAAGTTGTATTTAAGTTTTCTATTTATTTTTGCTTAAAGTTGTTACGATAAATTAAAAAATTAATCATTTTTAACTTCGTTAAAATTAGTTATAGACTTATATTTTCTAGTATATTTTTTTATTTCTCTTATTTACTATTTTGATGTTTCAGACGTTGCTATTTTGTACTTGTCATAAAAATATTATAATTATAATTAATGTTGTTTTAATTTTTTAGCAACAGATAAATAAAAAAAAAATATTCTTTCACCTAAAAAATAAAACGCCTATATTGATAGTAGCATAGTATATAGTTTTCCTGGCACAAGTATGAGTACCGAAATTGATTAACCTATTTCCGTCATTGGTATAATAATTGAAAATGTCAAAATAAAGACGTCGAAAGAAAAAAAATCTACGTAATAATTAATGTTCATAACACTATGATCATACTGCCAGATTACCTGCTTGTTTCAGCAATGATTGTTCACTTTTACGTTTTTTTTTAAATAGTGCACCCTTTTATTAGTTATATTATTTTTATTTCAGAAATGGAGAGATGCTAAACCCTTTTATTATCTGTCATTGTCGAGACACGATTTTATTGTTCATTTAATTTCGAAGCAAAATAAAGTAAATTAGATGGTCCTGATTAAATATATTTCTTTTGTTTGATATATATGTCCTTTTCTATCTTTTAATCTGTTTTTTTTTTTTAAAAAAAAACCCACTGACCAATTGGGGATTGTTCTAGCTTGGTTCGGAATTCGGATCTGGTCTCCATTAAAAAAATTTTAAAAATATTTTTCTATTATTAATTATACAATTATTACTTATTAGTATCTATGTTAAATACTTGCATAAATTTACAAATATATTTTAATAAAAATATTTATTTTATTTTAATAATTTATATAATTAATATTAAAAAAATAATATAAGATGAAAGATAACTAGATAAGTATGTCAATGTCATTGACTAATACATTCTACATTGGGATCTTATTCGTTCTTTTTTTTAAACAGAGGGAAATGACAATAATTTTGACTAGTTTTGGTAATTTTTCTTTGTTCTGGTGGATGATAACGAATAAGGAGGAATTTATAATAAGATTTTAATATTTATAATTATTAACTCGTTAAAATAATTTTGAATATGTTTTTTGTTATAAATTTTATCATACGTAACAATGTATAACTGGATGATATAAAAAATAATGTCATATTTAATTGTGATTTATTATATAAATCTTCTTAAATTTTGTAAAAATAATAAATGGTATTTAAAAAAATATATTTGTTCAATACATTTTATATTTAACCAGCAGAAAAAATAGTGAGCAAAATTAGATCAGCAAAACGTGGAATTATTTTGAAGAGAAATGGAGAATATTATTGTTAACATAAAAATGAAAATGGTGGTTGTGAGTTGTGGGTTGCAATTTGCAAATGGGGAGAATATTTTGTGGTGAGAAGACAGCTAGAAAACCGAAAGCAAGGAGCGGGCGCCACAACACGGAAAGAACGTACATTAAATTAAAGCCATAATAAATGAAAATCAACATCGTTGCCGCATAATATATAGTTCTTCCATGGAAAGCTGCTCCATGCTCCTCAACTCATTCAACACAACTCTAACTCGCTAAGTTACATTAGCTCAAATAATTAAAACGCTGCCATTTTCGTAATTATATTAAAGATAAATAAAACAGAAACTAACCGCCTATATATAGCTACATATATTTTCATTTTTCGTTTAAAAGCATCTTACTAATAAACAAAAAGAAAAGTTAGAAATATATTAATAATAAAGTAAAAATATATTTTATTTCTTATTTCATTTTATCACAAATGGTAAACGCTTGGAAAAGTAAACATCTGCTTTTTTGAAGAAAAATAATTAAAAGGAAATTTCTTCTCTTTTTTTTTTTTTTCTGGTTGTCGTGTATATATTGATATTGAGAATATACACGCCGAAACAGCTATCTATTATAATTTCGTTTCATTAGCCAAACCTGTGGTGTGCTATATCTCTCAAACTCTCTCACTCTAAGATCTGAAATCACTCTCATGGAGCAAAGTAAGGAGGTAATTTCTGATTTCTCTCTCTCTAAACGCGTGCGTTCTCCTCTGAGACGATGGCTGCGTTTGGCGGCGAAGAAATATAAGGATAAATAAATAATCGAATGATTCTGGCGTTTGCTCGGAATCGATGTTTCTGTGTGTTTGCTTTTGTTGCAATTTCGCTTCGAGAGAATCGCCAGCTTCACCTGAAAATCTTAGATTCTTAGTACCACTCGCACCTATTTTCTCTTTTTCGATTTCTTGTTTCGGTTGTTGAAAACATGTGCATATTCTAATTTAGTTGTGTTGGTGGATTTTCTTGTTTATGTTCTTGTAACTTTTGTTGTAGTTCATGAATAGACGTGACTATGATGATAATACTCTTTCGTTTCCAGCTTCGTTTGATTTAATTAATCGATTTTTTCTGTGTTTTTAAACTTTGATGTGATGATATCAGTGTTGCAATCGCCCAGGTAATCGTAAATCCCTTTAGGAAACAAATGGATGATCGCTTGATCAGATGGTAGAAGACTAGGGGGGTTTTGAATTTCTAATTTTCTCAGCAGTCATGAAATGAATACTTTTTATCTATGGTACTGTTTTTTATTATACAGTATGTCTCTTATATGAATATAATTAATGAATTCTGACATTTTGATAATAATGATATTATTAGTTAGAGGGTATGTTTGGAGCAATTGTACACTTACCGAACTACTTTTAGAAGAAATTACAGTATTAAATACTAATTTTTCTGAAAATGTATGGTGAAGTTCATAAACTTTTTTCTGCACATTAGCGGATGCTTGTAATATTCCTCTGGATTGGAGTCAAAACTTTTCAATAACCTACATTAAAATTTTATTTACAGTCAAACTAATAACCAGTAATATATACTCCTTCGTTATTATGAAACAACTTATCACTTACGTTATTGTTATTGTTGTAATTGTAAGTGATTACAAAAGACAGTTTTGTTATGGATGATCAGCTGTCTAACTTAAAAGTCCTTTTGACTGTAGAAAAATGCTCCTTGGTTATCAGTGCCACAGTTTGGGGACTGGGATCAGAAGGGACAAGTGCCAGACTACTCGTTGGATTTCTCTAAAATTCGAGAAATGAGGAAGCAAAACAAGACAAATATTTCAAGGGCAAGTCTTGGTAATGAAGAGGAACTGATGGCTTCTGCCACTAGCAATACAAACACTGTCAACAGTGATGAGCCTCAGCACCCCCACTACCACCAAACCAACTCTCCAACTGTAAGATCCCTTCCCAGCTTTATCATTCTTTATTTTAATAGCCACTATTTTTTCTACAGTAGCTTTTACTTCATTGATGCAATAAACAATTTTTTTTATGACAAGGAATAGATTCAAGTAGCACAAATCACATGTTTTTGTCCACCAAGCAAAGGCATTGATAAAATCAGATTCAGTTAAAGTAACTGTTAATAGTCATTTGTGTTGATAGTGAGAACTCCTTTACTCTTCCATTAAAAACTTCTATATAATCTCTTTATTTTTTCATTTACCCCTGCTCAAATTTGGTTAATTTTTTCCTGTCTTAAAGGAACCTAGCATCAAATCTCCATATTGTGTTGGATTAAACACAAAGAATGAATAAATTAAAATCTTCCGTCCGCGTGCCCCTCAATACCAAAAACTCTTTGAAAGAATGATATTTTGGACAAGTAATACTCATAAATTTGTAGTTAAGTAGTTTTCAACATTTCTAGCCACCGTACTGTGTATTTATATAATATTGATCTTGATTTGAAGAGAATAGAGATAGAGGGATAAGAATAATGCCGTGTAAACTTTTTATCGAAGAAAAGTGGCAAAAAAAAGACAAATACAACACGACATGACACTTCTTGTCGAGGTTTCAGTAGGATGAAACAACAAAGCTTTCACTAAGGTGAGGCCTGCGTTCACGTAGTCATCCATCTGCTTCTTTAGCCAAAGTTGGTACTGGAAACTTATATTTTTTAACCCAAAGAGAAAGAAGGATATATTAAGTTATATTTCCTCTGAACTCATAAGGAAAGAAATATTTATTCTTCATCTATCCATTGTCTTTATTAGATTTTAATAAAATAAATTAAATGGTAAGAATGACACGAGTCCCTTAAAGTTACTTTTAAAATAAATAGATTTTCTTAATTATTCATTATAATTATTAAATTTTAATAAATAAATAGTTAGTGAGGAAAACTTAAATTTATTCTAGAAATTCTTCTCTTATATATATAATCTAAATTTTAGTGATTTTAAATAAAATATGAATTATTCTAAATTGTCGTTGTTTGAAATCTGATATCATAGATAAAAAAATATAATTAAAAAATAATATTTTTAGAACAAAATTAATTAAATTATCTGTTTTTATGTTAAAAATAGTAGAAGTCTTTTTAAGGATAAGTACAGAGGAGAGCACTACAGGGAATCATATTGTGATACCCGAGATAATATTTATTTTCTTAAACTAATGCTTTGATTTGAGTGGGCAGTGGTTAGGTTGAAGTTGAAGGATGCAAATATTAATATTAATTTTATGTGTAGATATATTCTATTTGCTAAAAGCAACACGCAATTCTAGTTGCTGCACATGCAATGAATGTTTGGGGCAGTTACATTTATTTCATTTGTAAGAGGGCTATAAAATATGGTGATCGATTATTCATTAAAAAAATAGTGGAATTTTGAGGCACATTCCTTCTGTGTATCCACAAAATCTTGGACTAGGATATATATGGTGTCTAAATATTGCATATTTGTTTGATTTTTTCCCCTGCCAGACAAGGAGGAGCTTCCTCAGCTACTTCAACTGTTGTGTAAAAGCTTGATACTGGGAATCTAGAACCTTTTCTTGTCAGCCTAACGTCGTGGACAGGGACATCTATGGTTTTGCGCTTGGTGATCTTCATTACTTCGCACTTGTTTTTGATTTAGGAAAACAAATCACTCCTTTAAGCCCTAATTTTCAATAGGTGATTCCATATTTACTTGCTTTGTATTTTGAAATTTGTGTATCTAATTAGAGCTAAGGGTGGTGAACATGTAAATGGCGCTCAGGACTCTTGAACCTGAACCAGCAGCTCCAAAAAATTATGATTAATTAATCCAGCACAGTAATGTTATTGACCTTGAAATTTACTTTGTTCCTGAATTAATTATTCAGTCTGGAGTTGAATGCTTAAAAATTAGGTTAGACTTGTAATGGTCTTTAGCGGTTTTGCTCTTTCGGTTTTAGCAGCAACTGACGTGAGATAGTTGAAAAAAATTAAATTATTTTATTAGTTTTTAAAAATATTTTAATGATTAATTATACATATAATTAGCTTTACATTTTGAATTAACTTATTTTAATAATCAATTATATAATTAATTATTTTTATAATCAGTTATAATTAAAATAATTTTTTATTAAATAAATTTATAAAAAATATGTTAAATTAATTAATCTTTATTTGAATAAAAAATTACTTTTTATACAATAAATAAATTTAAAAACAGATGAAAAAAAACAATTAAAAATAATTATAATTTTCATTTATAAAAAGTTTATTTTTAAATAATATTTTTTTAGATTTCAACTGTTTCGTTAAATATACTTATTATTTTTATAAAATAATTTATAATCTAAAATTTTAATTTATAACCAACAAACACTTATTCCAGTCGTCCGATAAGTAATCTGCAATAACTTTCTATACAAGAGAAGTGTTAGGAATTCTTTTTCAAACTCTCTTTCTAAAAGTCAGAATTCATTATTTTTAATAAGTTTTAGAATGAGAAATTTTCTATCACCTCTTTTCATACAATTTTGTTGGACCACTGTAGTGAGCTGGTATTGAGACTGTCGCTCATTAGATCACTATCAGGATCACGTTCTTTGCCTGCACCAATATGACAAATGTAATTTGGCCAAGGATTTTATTTAAATGTTTTATAAATCAATTTCTACACGCAATTAATATAAGGACTATAACATGGTTAGCTAGTTAGAAATCATGTTTGTTTAATTAATTTTAAATAATTATTATAAGAATTAATAAACTTTATCATATTAATAATTTTTAATTGGTTGACCACATTTTTATACATTATTCATAAAAAAAGGCCTTTCAATTATTAATTTCAAAGTCATGCCTCAATTCTTCCACACCCTGATAGCCTTGAAATTTTCCCCTGCCCTTTATGGTGTGGGCTGTAGACTTTCTCCAATTAACTTTGTGTACCTGAAATATATAGCAACGGCAAGCTTCACATAATCACAGTTAGCATTTAGCAACCCCTTCTATTAAAGCTGTGTGGGTTAGGATTGTTGGGAAAACAAGTCTCTCCACTCGGTGCCCGGGTATGCATGTTTTTTTCCAGAATAAAATTAAAATAAAAATTTTAGTTAAGTTTAATCAAATAATAAGTTTCGTATAAACTTATCAAAATTCATATACATGTTGTACTCCCACTTGTCCCACGGCCGAACTTTCCACGATTCTAGTTCCATCGCGCTTCACGCGCTTGCAATCGGAAGGGCTAGTGTACCCTTGTACTCTGTCTGGCCATCCGCACACAACTTGATCACCACGCGCAGTTCCTCTGGATCATGCGGACTTAGTATAACAACCTTATGTTTCTCACAATCACCTGCCATTATCGAAATATCCACGGGAACGACAATAAAAATTACCCCCATCATTGGAATAGCCACATGGATAAGGATAAAAAGCATCCGTTGATCACGGGACTTAGCCCATGAACATAAATGCTCCCTCATATTATAAATTCAAGGCCACCACAAGGTAAAGGACAAAATACTTACATGTTCTTAGTTAAGTCTCCTTCATTTCAAGATATGACTTAACAACAGAAATATTTTGGCACCTTTTGAGACATGGTGAATTCATTGCCACACCCTTGAGTCACGCTCTTGCACAACCACATGGCAACTACAAGAAGCCAAAACTCTAACATCGATAATGGTGCCCCTGATGAAAGTATAAAGTAGGTTTTTGAATTATACTGTACTAGACACAAATTATAGTATGCCAATTAATGATATTGAATTGATAAAATGAGAATGAATGTGTACTTGAATTAGCATTCATGTCCATGAGCACTATTGAACAGAACTCTAGGAGGTTCTTCTGGCTACCTTATGAGGGGTTATTGTGGAGAATAAGTCTGATGTGTAAATTTGCTTAATGAGATGGTAAATTTATAACCCCCCAGGGTATTCAGGGACCTCTCTTAATTGGGCTTTTAATCTGATTGACCTAACCCATCACAGAGTCAATCTCACTGTAATCGCAGTTCAATTAACCATATTGTTAAAGATAAGATAGTATCGATTAAAGAGTAGATATTATCGGTTAAAGATAAGATATTATCAGTTAAAAATAAATAACCACATTGATATAATAATCATATCTTATATTGTCGGTTAATGATAATAGATATTGAGTGATACTAATCCACAATTAATTTCAACATTCTCCCACTTGGATAGTGTCAATCAATAATCAACATACAAATCATTAAGCTAAAACGACAATTGACGATATATCATATATTAATTAACAATATAAAACATATGAGCAACAAAATAAATATCCGATAGGGATATTAATCAATTGCATTTAACTAATATTTTTCATAGATGTATGGCATAATGCAGTCTCATAAATGACACTACAATGGTCCAAGCATAAATAAAATGCTAATAAGAAACATGAACAAAATGACGTCAACTAGAGCATGTCTCTTAAAGAAAATAGAGAATCAGACTCCCACTAACTTAATACATCAAAAGCCTTGACTAAACCCATGTGAGATACATGAATAAGGAAAATTCCAACAGTTAAGGCCTTAGTCAGTAGATCTGCTAACATCTCCTCAGAATCAATGTTTTCAATCCGAGTGTGAAAACTTTGAATTTTCTCTCTAACAAATTGATACTTGATATCAAAATGCTTTGAACGAGTAGAGCTTTTGTTGTTTTGAGAGAAACTCACAGCAGCAGTATTGTCACAGTAAATCACAAGTGGCCTGGAAATGCTTTCAACTATGTGAAAGTCAGATATCAATTTCTTAAGCCACGTGGCCTGGCGAGTGACCTCAAAACAAGCAACATACTCTGCTTCCATGGTAGAGGTAGCTGTAAGAGATTGTTTAACGCTCTTCCAAGAGATAGCTCCTCCTGCCATCATAAAAATAAAGCCAGAAGTAGATCTACGATCATCAGGGCAACCTGCAAAATCAGAATCAGAATAGCCAGTGACTTGAAGTTGATCAGACTTCATAAAAGTCAACATATGATCTTTGGTTCCCTGTAAATATCGCATGACCCTTTTAACGGTTTTCCAATGACCCAAACCTGGGTCGCTCAAGTATCTGCCTAAGGCATTGACGATGAAAGCAATGTCAGGACGAGTACAGACTTGAGCATACATCAGACTGCCAACAGCGGAAGCGTATGGAATTTTCTTCATAGCATCCACTTCTTCATCATTATGAAGACATTGTTTGTTAGATAATTTGTCACCATGTTGCACAGGTGCAGCACATGGGGAGCAAACATTCATGTTGAACTTCTTGAGAATCTTCTCGATATATCCCTTTTGAGACAATCCAACTATGCCACGTGACCTATCACGAAGAATTTGGATGCCTAGAACAACAGAAGCTTCACCAAGGTCTTTCATGTCAAAATGTCTGCACAACATTGATTTTGTCTCAACCAATAGGTTCCTACAACTACTAGCAAGGAGAATGTCATCGACATATAATACGAGAATGATGAAATTACTCCCACTAGTCTTCAAGTAAATGCACTGGTCTGCAATATTTTCCTTGAAATTGTAAGTAGTGACAACCTGGTCGAATTTTAAATACCATTGCCTAGATGCTTGTTTCAGTCCATAAATGGACCTTTTAAGTTTACACACCAAATGTTCATTGCCTGCTTCAACAAAACCATTAGGCTGAACCATGTAGACATCTTCAGCAAAATCTCCATTCAGAAAAGTTGTCTTTACATCCATCTGGTGTAGCTCTAGGTCAAAATGAGCAACTAAAGCCATGACAACTCGGAGTGCGTCCTTCGTTGAAACTGGTGAAAAAGTTTCTTTGTAGTCAACGCCTTCCCGTTGACTATAACCTTTAGCCACCAATCGAGCCTTATACCTATCAACCTTTCCATCTGGAGTACGTTTTGTCTTAAAGACCCATTTAGATCCAACAGGCTTACAACCTGCTGGCAAGTCCACAAGATCCCAAACATTATTATGAGACATGGAAGAAAATTCATCATGCATAGCTTTTAGCCAGTCAGAAGCATGAGAACTAGAAAGTGCTTCCTAAAATGTGATGGGATCGTCATCATCATGTAGATCATATTCGTGCTCCTGAAGGTATACAACATAGTCATTTGGTATAGAAGGTCGGCGTATTCTCTGAGATCGTCTTAATGGGGCCACATCAACATCATCAAGTTGTTGATCATTGAGTTGTGGTTCATCAACTTGTGGTTCTGTCATTTGTTCGTCTTGCCTCTCAACAATTTGTTCATCTGTGTGAACCATTGGGATTGAGATGTCTGTAGGAAGAGAATAAGATGGTAATGGAAGCATGGTTCGATCTTCTCTGAAGGTCATCATTCGAGGTGTGTAACTCCCACTGTCCAAATCATCCTCAAAGAAAACTGCTCGGTCATATTCAATAACTCGTGTAGAGTGAGAAGGACAATAAAATCTACATCCTCTAAAACCGATACAATAGCCAATGAAATAACCGCTAATAGTTTTGAGATCAAGTTTTTTTTGTTTAGGATTATAAGGTCTTATTTCTGCCCTACAACCCCATACATTGAAATGTCTCAAACTCGGCTTTCTACCAGTCATTAGCTCAAAAGGAGTTTTGGGCACAGATTTGCTAGGTACCTGATTAAGGATGTACGTAGCAGTTTGCAAAGCATCTCCCCAAAGAAATTCTGGCAGAGATGAATGTGATAACATACATCTTACCATGTCTATGAGTGTTCGATTTCGTCTTTCAGCAACGCCATTTTGTTCAGGAGTTCCAGGCATGGTGTATTGAGCTTCAATTCCGTATTCATCAAGGAATCGAGCAAATGGACCTAGATTTCTTCCTGTCTCGTCATAACGACCATAATATTCTCCTCCTCTATCAGACCTTATACATTTAATTTTCTTTTCTGTTTTCAGCTCAACAAAAGCTTTAAAGGTTTTGAAGGCTTCAAGAGAGCTTGCTTTATCCTGAAGAAGATATACCCATCCATGTCTGGAGAAGTCATCTATGAAGGTAATAAAATACCTATATCCACCCATAGCAGTAGGTGTAATAGGTCCACATATGTCTGTGTGAATTAATTGTAGCACATCGTCACATCTGTTTGAACTTTTATTCCTGGTTTTGGCAGTGAACTTCCCCTTGATGCAATCGACACAAGTGTCATAATCTGAGAAGTCAAGATCATGCAGAATCCCTTCTTTTATGAGTCTTTCAATTCCAGGCTAGAAATATGCCCCAAACGTCTATGCCATAGCATAGAGGAAGATTCATCAATCCTGTTACGTTTACTCCCGCTAATGGAGTTAACTGACATATCAGTTACGTTTAACATGTAAAGTCTGTCATGCAAAACTCCTGAACCAACAACAGTTGAATTATAATAAATCACTAATTTTCCATCACCAAAATGAAAGTTGTATCCACATTTGTCTAAAACAGAAATTGATATCAAATTCCTTCTCATGGAAGGGACATAAACAACATCATGTAATAATAAAGTATGTCCAGAGGATAAACATAAAGAGACGACTCCAATGTCAGCAACGGGTACTCCAACTCCATCTCCCATAACAATCTTCGTCTCAACATCACTTGGTTTCCTCAGGCTTGTGAACCCCTGTAAAGAATTCACAACATGAATAGTAGCCCCTGAGTCTAACCACCAGGAATTTGGAGGAACATCAACCATATTAGATTCAAAGCAAGTTAGTGCTAGCAGATTACCTCGCTTCTCCTCTTTCTTTTTCAGGATAAAGCAATCTTCCACCTTGTGACCACGTTTCTTACAATACTTGCAAGAACCTTTAAAGAATTTCTTCTTGGGTTCTAAATGTCGTTCTATTTTCTCTGTACCCTTATCAAAGGTTGTAAATTTTTCACCGATTGCTTTCAGAAAGGCACTGACATCATCAAGATCTGGAATGCTCTGTCTGATAGATTTCTCCATGGTGAATTTAATCACCTTCAGGCACACTCTGTTAGAGTGTTCCCATTTCTCATGAGAAATTCACTGAGCTTCAGAAGACTTATCTGTAAGAGGCGCAGGCCTCGTCGTCCTTAATGCTAAATCCAGATTGCCAATGGTCAGGTAGAGATCTAATGATTCTTTCCAGTCCTCATAATTTGTTCCGTTTAGAGTTTTGAAGGAATTAGGGAAGAAAACTGAATTGGCAATAAAGAAGAAAAAAATGATTTAATAGTTCAGCTTAAAATAAATCTCTAAGCAAATTACAATACATTATAACTTAAATTAATAAATCCTAGCACCGATAAGGTACCAAAAACATTAACATAAGTCAAGAGAAATGCATTGTACAACAACAAATTATACTAATAACAACACACCTATAGGGTATAATTATCACTAATATAATGAATTAATATTTATTCATAAATTTACACAAATGCATCCACGATAGGTGAAATTACAATTATGTAAATTAATAGTATAAATCATGCTTTATTTCATATGATTTTAATTATCTTAAAATATGACAAACAAAATTCACATCATCATGCCCACGATAGATAGGTCATCACAATGCAAATTAACAGAAAAATCATATTATAAGTAATAATTCAATATTCAAAAAATTTGAGAGTAATATGCCACAATAATTCAAAAAATACATCTCAAAATTAAATAAATTCTGATATTATAAAATTTCAAAAAAATAATTTTAATAATTGTATTTCAGTCCTTTAAAATTAATAATAGGAGCACTGTTCCATTGCACTTGCACCAGCGGAGAATTGAACCCAGGTCTGTACCGTGACAAAGTCACGATTCTACCACTAGACCACTGGTGTGGCTTTATCCTTTTGTGCAATTTCTTTCTTCTTCTCTCATTTTACTACAACCATCATTCTCTCTGCACCGTTTTGAATCAGAGTTCTTGTTGAGAGAGAAGAAGAAAGAAGTGGTCGCAACTTCTTTTGCAGCAACGAGTTACATAAAAAAAACGAAGGAGCGCGTGCGGAGCAGCGTCGAAAGCCAAGATCCGACGGACAGCGGAGTGCTGCTGAAGCGCGCGGCCCGGTGGAATGACGTCGAAGGCCCAAGATCCGCCGCGATCTGGGCGGTTCGAGACGCGACGGAGTAGGAGCGCGCAGAGCAGCGTCGAAACCCAAGATCTCCGACGGGATCTGTGCAGCTGAAAACACAGCGGTGAAGCGCCGCTTGGAGCGTGCGCGACCCGGTGGAAAAGCGCCGAAGCGCGATCTGGGCGGCCGAGAGACGATGGTCGCCGCGATCTGGGCGACCGTTCGAGACGCGATCTCCGCCCTTCACAGGTTCCGATCGTGCGGCGCGAGGAAAGTACGGCGCGGCAAGGTCAGGACCACCGGGAGGCTTGCAGGTCCCAGCGGGTGACGCGGCTGCCGGCGGACGACTCGACTGCCGCCGCGCAACCGCTCAGGTATCATTCGGTCTCTTTCCCTCTCTCAAAAACGCGTGTATGTTAATGTTGAAATATAGGGTTTGTTCAATTGACAACCATAAAATGTATCTAGCAGCTCTGATGCCAATTGATGAAAGTATAAAGTAGGTTTTTGAATTATACTGTACTAGACACAAATTATAGTATGCCAATTAATGATATTGAATTGATAGAATGAGAATGAATGTGTACCTGAATTGGCATTCATGTCCATGAGCACTATTGAACAGAACTCTAGGAGGTTCTTCTGGCTAACTTCTGAGGGGTTATTGTGGAGAATAAGTTTGATGTGTAAATTTGCTTAATGGGATGACAAATTTATAACCCCCCAGGGTAGTCAGGGACCTCTCTTAATTGGGCTTTTAATACCTAACCCATCATAGAGTCAATCTCACTGTAATCGTAGTTCAATTAACCATATTATTAAAGATAAGATAGTATCGGTTAAAGATAAGATATTATCGATTAAAGATAAGATATTATCGGTTAAAAATAAATAACCACATTGATATAATAATCATATCTTATATTGTCGGTTATTGATAATAGATATTGAGTGATACTAATCCACAATTACCCATGAACATAAATGCTCCTCATATTATAAATACAAGGCCACCACAAGATAAAGGATAAAATACTTATATGTTCTTAGTTAAGTCTCCTTCATTTCAAGATATGACTTAACAACAGAAATATTTTGGCGCCTTTTGAGACATGGTGAATTCATTGCCACACCCTTAGTCACGCTCTTGCACAACCACATGGCAACTACAAGAAGCCAAAACTCTAACATCGATAATGGTGCCCCCTCACACCATTGAGCAGCTCGTAAGCCAGATGGAAGAACTACAACTAAAAACCAGGAAGCGTTGCGTCGAGGCAAAGAAGCCCTACAAGCCCAACAACTCCTACAAGATGAAAACAAAGATTCGCCAAGTGGTTGAAGAAGTAAGGGAAGCCTTACAAGCCCAAACTATGAACCTGAGACAACTAGAGGGGGAAGCCGCAGTTGAACCCCCACAAGACTTTCAACCATTCACCGAGGACGTGATGTATGAGTAGTTCCCTCCAAACTTCTTTGTTACAAAGAGGAATCCCTTTGATGGCAGCTTGAACCCCGTTTAACACTTAAAAAGCTTCTGTGAGTTAATAAGTGGAGGAATAAACATAATGCAATGCAAGTTATTTGTGGGAACACTTACGGGAGCTACACTGGATTGGCTTAGTGAGTTAGAGGACAGGACCATTGGCAACTTTGAGGCATTCTCACAAAAGTTTATGGCCCAGTTCACGGCAAACAAAAAGTGCCCTCTAATCACTGCAAACTTGTTTGATGTTAAGCAAAACTCGCGAGAATATTTGAAAGATTGAGGAGATTTGGCAGCGTGGCTGCCTGTCTACAGGATCTAGACGAGCGAATGACAGTCGTGGCGTTCTACAAAGGGTTGAGAGCAGGACCCTTCGCCAAATCACTGATAAGAAAAGGCCCCAAGGACATGGTTTTTTTTTTCAATAAGCCAATCCTAAGGACATGGTTGATATCCGCTCGCGTGCGTCATGCCACATTGAGGCAAAGCAAGTGATGACCAATAAGTGTGTGGCAAAACAACGGGAGACAGAGATCGAGAAACACCACTCAACCCGGCAAATGAACTAGCTCAAAACCTCGAAATGAGTGGGGGAAATATGGAAGTAGTTACAGACACGAATGTCAGCACCAACACAACAACCGAGATGTCAGAGCCCATGTCGTTGAAAATATCTAGTGTCAATGGCAAAACCCTAATCACACTAGCTTTTAAAAAAACAACAAAGGCCCCTAATGTAACATAGAGTTGACAGAAGGAAACACATTAACAAAGATCAAATCTAGCCAGTTCTAATATTTTTTTTTTTTCTTTTACCAATGGAGGATTTATATTAAGAAACAAAATACAAGAAACAAAATTCATAGGAGAGAAAGATACAAAAATTACAGAAACAAAAATTGTAGAAACTAAAAAATTGCAAAAACAAAATAAAATTTGCTGAATTGAAACAAGAAGTCAGAAATCAAAGAGGAGCATGAATTTGTTTCTAAACCTACCCTTTCTACAAGAATTGCAATTAATCAATTAGAATTCTTAAGGTTAATAGCTTGCAACCGATCGATTACAATAATTGCAAATTATTGATCAAGAATTATGCAACAAGAACAAAGTAAGGTAAGAAGACAAACTCAGAGCATGAACTCTGAAACTGAAGACTAAAAATGAAATTGAAAAACTCTAAGAGAGAAAATCTTCTCTTTACAAAAATTCTCCAAATTCTTTATGAAAGAATGAGAAGTGATAAGTGTGCTCTGGTCTCTCAACCCTGCTGGGTTTTTACTCTCATGAATAATGGCCCAATCATGGGCTAATGGACCTAAAAACTAATTTATATGAAAAACAAATCCTAAATACAATAAGCTATAGTTTTCTTCTCGAACTTCTAAAAATGACAAAAAATAGCTCCAAACTCTAAACGTCATGCTCAAGATATCTAAATTGAAGCCCTAGAAATCAGGAATCCAATGAAAAAAGAATCATCCAAAAATAATGTTTACATAATATGTTATGGCCAAAACATTAGATAGTGTCAGGATAGAAAAAATGCAGACTTCAATAAAACTGTAACTTATAGCTATGTTTTATTCAAACTATTATTTTACACAAAAAAATATAAATGCATGAAATAATTAAGAAAGAAAATCTTAGAAGATATAAAGAGTATAAATGTGAGCATATAATATGAGTCATCAGTAAACTCCTTAAAGAGGTTGTCGGTACGTGGTTCTCGGTGGGAAGGCGAAAAAAAAATTATTTAGAAAATAGAAAGAGTCGTCACCAATAGTATACCCTAAATGTCCGTCATAAAGACACCTCTAATTAAACGTTCTAAATTAGATAACTTTTAAAAAAATCTATTATATCCCTTAAGACACAATTTTTTTATTTTATTAATTTTAAAAAAATTATTGACAAGAATTTATTATAAAAAATTATTATTATATTTTTTGTATATTTTAATTATTTCATTTTTATTTTCTGAATAATTTATTTTTCATGTTTTTGGGTTTAACAAGAATAGACTTTTGCTCCTACATATCTCCCAATGCAATGGAAAATCAGAGTTTACACAGTTCTTGGAATGATTTGAGTATTGGAGATTTTTTATTTAATTTTAATATGCTTTTGTTAATTTTAGAACATATTTTTATGAAGACCAAATTAGAAGCACATCCAAAGTGGTCACTAACAATTTTATGTGATTTAATGTATTTGTCAAATCGGAACTGTATCCAAAGTAGCATTTACAGAACCATGATAATTCTATAGTGACTAAGGCAAAAGTGCATTTGAAGTAGTCGCGGCTAAAAAATTATATTTTATAATTTTATATTTTAAAATTTTAATTTTAAAAGAGTTTGCAATAATAAAGTCGAAAGTGCATACAAAGTGGCTATCATAAACTCATTTTTCTATAATTTTCTTAATAGTCAAATTAGAAGTGCATCCAAAGTAACTATTATTAAATGTATTATTTTTCTAAAAAAAATATTTAAATGATATAATAATAATTATGACGACTAAGATTTTTGAAAACTAAGTTAGAAGTGCATATAAAGTAATTATCAGTAAACTTTAGTTATGCCTTCTCTACCATTAAATTACAAATTTCAATACATTAACAAACCAACATCTAATGTTAATATTACAAAATCTCTTGAATCTATACAATTGATCCATCATGTCATCAATCTTAAACAACGCATAAGTTAGGCCTTACAACATTTTGCTGTTGGATTACAACTGCCATTACTTCAAATGCGTGAGCCACTTGAGTCATATCAGATGACTTCTGAGGAGGAGGTGTAGGTGGTCTAGGTGTCATCCTATAATATAATGATATTATAATTAGATTAAAACACTAGATTCCAACACTAGACACTCACCTTTCACATCACACAACAAAAACATAGCAAACCTATTCTCTACAAGTCCGTTTATAGGAATGAATTACTCTAATACCATTATTGTAACATCCTAAATTTATATCTATTATTTACACCACGAATTCTCTTAATAATTATTTAAATTACTATTATCTATATTCTCAAATATAGAGATATAAAATTTCTATTACATTATACTCAATATTAAAGTATATATTACAACACTTTCAAAGTTCAATGCAAAATATACAATAGTACATACAATAATAGCTCATATAAAATAGCTACACAACATGACATGTTTCTATTAAAACTTAACTATTACAAAACTCATGCATAACATAACTCCACCATAAAAACTTAGTCATTCTTAGTAAAATCTGTACATAGTTAAAATATAGGTACTAGTTTCAATCATCCATACATTTAGCTTTCTCAGAGGTCTAACTTATATACATATACATGCTCTGCTACATAACTTAAACTATTTTTTTATACAAAACCTAGTAACTTCGTTGCTGCCCCTGAACCACCATCAATCTTGTTAATTTTTATCTCCACTGCCATCACTAGTATCTGCTCCCGTGCAAAGCACGATCATCACAATCATATGGAATACACGCAATGTAAGAGCAAGCTCATGCACTATAAATCAACATAACATACAATTACATTTATATCTAATCTTAATCATAATAATGATAACTCAACTAATTTATCACCCTTATGCTCCACTGAACATAAACACTCACAACCAATTAATCACACTTATGTTCCATATGGTATCTAACTTACAGATTTGATACACAGTTGAAGTTTGAGCATACTCATCTGTTACCCAACTAATGTCTCCCTAATCTGACATCTAGTTGTTATCCGAGTATGTCCTGTTGGTATATTATCACCGTAACCAAGTCTAACACTAGGTGCATTATCGTCATAACCAAGCCTAGCACCGCATCGTTGCCATAATTGGACTTAACACCAATATCACTTGCCTTGTTGGTATATCATAGTCATAACCATACCTAACACCAAGTGTATTATCATTGTAACCAGACCTAGCACCACATCCTCTCCACAACATAGTTCATCAATAGTCATTATTAATGAATTGAAAACTCCAACATTCAAATCATATTTTTAACATAACATCTCATAAGCATATATATATATATATATATCGCCACAATATGGATCATAACGTAATCCATCAAGAATCATCTACTAAATTCTCAAAATATGCATCAACCCAACATCATCATTATTACTTAGAACATCAACATGCATTTCATCATAGTTTCAATTATCCAATCATCATCAATTATCTATTTATAACCGAAATAATTAATAAACATCCATCATCACCCAAATTATCAGTAAATATTAAATACCCCCGAAATCTTCAACAAATAACAATACTGTCAAAATCATCATTTTCACTACATAAACAATTGGTCACAATAATCAAATTCATACATTAATCACCTCAAACTATCAATTTCACATGACATCCAAATTCAGCTCAAAATCTTAAATCAACTACAACCTGTTAATATTAACACCCTTAAATCATAATAGTTCAAAGTTATACACTCCAAATTACAAATCAATCAATTCTATCACAACTCATTTCAAGAACAAAACTCAAATCTTCAATCACCCAAAACACTCAAATCATAATCAAAAGTCTAGTTGCTTATAATCAATTAACTTCTTAACCATTAAATCGTAGTTTCTCAATTTAAAATCAAAGATTTAGCTTCCCTTACCTATTTCTCCCTTTAAAAGTTGACTCAAATAGAAAAGAGAGTATCAACCTAAAGAAATCTCTCAGAACCTAACAGAAATCTCAATTTCAACAGGAACCTAAGAAATTAGAATTTTCAATGGAATTCCCCTAGTTAAAGAAGAAGAAGAAGAATCAAAAGGTGGGGGTGAACTTAGTAGTTTCGACTTGTTGTTCGCACTTCCTCCCAAACAGATTTCCAAAAACGCCTCGAAACTCAATCAAAACTCTCTGAAACCAAGGAATAATAATTATATTTCACTTCTCATTCTCAACCATTCTATCAAAACTAATTAACTAATATTGATATTATAAGTAAACCTAGTTATTATCCACTACTATATTAATCTAAGATAATTAAACATTTAATTCCCCATAATATTTTTATTCTTTCAACTACTAATCTATTAATTAAACTGGTCCTTATAGAGGACAGTTTACCGTTGATAGTCTCAGCTCCACAAAGACGATGAGGGAGATTATGTGAAGGAGATGATTTCCTGAAAGTGGTTTCGTAACGATATTAGATGAGGGGACTTCAGCTTCGACAGTAATAAAGAAAGCTTGGGACATTAATGACTTCCAAAGGGGTTTTGATTTTGGGGTCTCAATTTGGGTTTGGTGGAAGCAGAGGTAAGGTACCTGTTTTCGCTGCTTTATTTCTTTATTTTATACTTCTTTGATTGGTATTTGAGTTTAATAATTTTTTTGTTGATGGAGATTTGTGTTTTGAGAAGAAGAGGGAAGATAAGGAAAAGGTAATGGAAATAGAATCGCTTTTAGTTATTAATCGTAATGGTGATTTTTGCTCTTTTCTGTTCATTATTTTCTTGGCTAGGTTCTGAGCATTGTTTTATTATATTTCTGAATTATGGTAAAACTTGTTTCTCACATTTTGAGATTAAAACATGACCCCAATTAACAATAATATTAGAAATTAATGAAAAATGTAAATAATGGTTACTTGCTTGTTCTCTACACCCTGCTGGGATACTCTTCTATCCCCTAAATTTTTATTTCTTTCTATTGTGGGAATTTTCTTTCCATGATTGATATTTTTTTTTGTTTTCTCTATTTTTTTATCTCTTTGATCTTTTTTTTTAAAACCTGCCATGTGATTGATTCATTTCCTTATTTATAGGTTCCATCTTCCTTCTTGTGAGAGAGAGTGATTTTATTAGTGAGGCCATTGTGCAAAGTTTTCTTATCATGTTGTCATGACCTTCCCAACAACATATGAGTAGCTTCCACAGGGACTACATCACATAAAACTTTGTCGTGAGGCTTCCTTATGGAGAAACTAATCTCCACTTGTTCTCTTACTACTACACCATCTTCATCAGTAAGTCCATGCAAATAATAAGGTGAAGGATGAGGAGTAGTAGCAAGTGATATTTTTTCCACCACCCTTATGCTACAACAGTTGCAACATGATCCACCATCCACAATGAGAGAACAAATTTTGCCCAAAATTTTGCATCTTGTTTAAAAAACATTCTCTCTTTGTGTTTGGATGTCTTTACAAGGATGACTTTCAAGAAGTTATTTCACTTTGAAGAGATCATCACATGAATGAGTACCCTCTTCATTTGATGTTCCCTTTAAAGTCTTTTTTCTTTTAGAGCAAAACAAAGCAATGTTCCCTTTTTCTAAACACTTAAAACATTTAGAATTTCTAGTATGTACTCAAACTAGTGGTAGGGGTGTCACTCTCACATAAGGGTTTTCTCTTAATACGCTTTTTTTCTTTTAGGACTCTCTTTTGGGTTTACTTCTAGAAGGGTTTGTCTTTTTCTTAGGATGCCTCTTAGGGTTTTCCTTCTTACTAGAAGAAGCATAAATGTCATGGATTATTCTAAGATCTTCTAGGTCCCTATGAAGTGTGTAAATGTTACCATAAGAGCTTTTATAAGCATCTCTATCTTTTTGTATCTTCTCTTCTTCCCTTCTTTCTAACTCTTTTTGCTCTTTTTCTCTCTTTTCCAATTCTTTTTCTCTCTTTTCTCTTTAAGCCTTTTCTTTTGTTTTCTTTTTTTTCTCTTTCTTTCTCTCGTTCCTCTTTTTCTCTCTTTCTTTTCTCTTTCTTTTTCTCTTTCTTCTCTTTCTCTCTTTTGATTTTCCCTTCTCTCTTGTCTCTCTTTTTCTGTTTTCTCTCTTTCTTCTCTTTCTTTTCGGCCCCTCTCTTCTCTTTCTCTTTTCTCTCTTGTCGTATTTGTTCCATCTCTTCTCTTTGTCTCCTATATTCTTATCTTTCTTTTTGTCTTTTCTCCTCTCTTTCTTTTCTCTCTTTTTCATACTCTTCTTTTTCTTTTCTTAATCTTTTCATATACTCCTCCCATTCTTTTTCTCTTTTATCTTCCCTACTTTTATTAACAATCCTAACACTTTTAGATGTGTGTGATGACATTTAAAAGTACAAGGCCTAAGGAACTAAGTATAATGCAAGAAACACTCTTTTCTTTTTAAAGTTTTCTCAACTAAAAGAGACTTAAGCCTTTGGAACTTAAGCAATTTCCTAAATGTTGAAAGCAAATAAAGAAATTTAAAGCAAAGCTAAAGGATTCTAACATGCTCCTAAGTATGAATAAGGGGTACCAATTCCTTATCCAAACTAAAACGAGAAACTAAGATTTATTACACATAAAAGAGGTGACCCTTATGGGCATCCAAAACCTCTAATTAAAATGTCCTTTAAAAGTACACCCAAATTAAACAAAGAAAATTAAAAGTAATTGAATGTAGCTCTTTTCTTCAAGTGCTCCTCACAAAGTGTATCACTCTAGTCTTGGCCTCCTTTTCAAGTCTCCTCTTCTTTGATTTAAATCAACACTTCCTAAGGATGTTACCCTTGTGGAAATTTCAACAATTTGGCTACCTACCAAGAGAAAACAAGCGTCCAAGCAAGAGACCAAGGGAATTAGAATTTGAAAGCAAAAAGCAATAAAAAGCACTTAACAAGAATAGACACACATCTAAGTGGAAAGAATTCATTTGACAAACACAATGAAAGCCAATAAAGACAAGAAAAAAATAAAAGGTGTAGAAAGAAAGTTGGCACACAAAAGAAATTCACAGAATGGACCTAAAATAGAATTGGACTTAAAACAAAAAAGACTCAACAAATTCAATAATTTGCACAATTGTAAAGCAAGGTGGCTGAATCATATGCAAAGAAATTCAAGCAAATTTTAATAGAATTTAACACTCCTTTGAATTGTTTAATAATTTTGAGGTGCACTAAATTTTTTTTTGTACTCTTTTTACTTTTTTTTAGCATTTTTTACTAACTCTTTTTTTAACTTATTTTACTCTTTTGATTTCTTTTCTTCTTCTTTTTTTTGAAAAAAATTTGCTACACGTCTTAAAATATTTTGAAGCAAATATAGTAAGAAGTTTAAGAATTATAAATGCTTGAACAAGAATAATAAATCAGCCAAAAAAAATTGATGTAAAAGTGCAAACCAAAGAACACAAAGCAACTTAAAACAAGCTAGTAATTTTAGGTGATTTATAAGATGACACCAAAAGCTTGATTACTTAAGTTTTCAGCCCAAATATATGCCCCAGAATGCTCAACCATCCAACACAAAGAAAATCACCACAATAAACTAGCACAAAAATAAGCTACTTATACAAAATGAAGAAATGGACTCTAAGAAAGAATTGAGCAATTTTCTTTTTTTGGAATTTTTTTTAAATATGTTATGATCTAAAGCATGTGGGACTCTAGGAATAGACACAAGAGCATATGCTCAATTCCATAAGAATCAACATAATTGTTAGAAAGTACAACACACTTTTATGGAAAAATTAAAAAGGCATAACAATGTGAAATTAGAAATACAATTGAAGGACTACACATGACCAACTAAGACACAACTTTAAGAGATAAAAAACTGAAATAAAATGACTCAAAATACCAAGAAATATGCATCTAAAATAGAGAACAAAGGGCTGGAAAAACATAAAATTAAGTGCAGGAAAATAGAATTAAAAAACTCAAACAAGAAGAACAATGTGCATTCAAAGATCAAGACCACAATATATGCCTTCCTTCACAAATTTTGTGAAGTCATTACAATGACCTTCTTAGTATTTGCACATGTACAAAAAAGAAATAAAAGGCTGGACCGAAAATTAAAGAAACAATCCTATAGGAAATATATAAAGATTCAGTGGAAAAGAACAAGATAAATTGAATCTAGAAAGCAATAAAGACTAGGAAATAAATTGCATAAAATGAAAACTACTAAAACATAAACTAACAAGGCATAAAAGAAATTAAATGACAAGAATTAAAAAAGGCTGGAAGAAACAAAGAAAACAACAAGAACACTAAGAAGAAAAGCTGGAAAAAATTAAAGAAAATTAAGACTAGAAAAGAACATCATGGAGTTGGCTTTTGATACCAAATGATAAAAAAAGCTTTTGCACTCCTCTTGATCTTTCTCCTTGAGGTTTCAAGCACCATGAAATGGATGATGGAGGGGAAAGAAAATGGAGGTGGGGCGTCACTCTTAAAGAGAAATAAGTCAAAGTATTTAGGTTTACCACAAGGGAAGGAACCCTTGATAAAAACCAACTAGGAAGAGGTTTCTTGAGAGACAGGATCCTCAAGACCTTTTACTAAGAATGTGCTCACAAAGAGACTATTTTCATTTAACTTCGAATGTGAGATTTACAAATGAGGGAGGGAGAGTATATATAGTCCAATGGGAGAGTATATAGAACCCAAAATCATGTCTTGACTTATGCACCCATTCTAAGCTTACTCCTTCTTTTTACCTTCTAAACTAAAAAGATAATGGCAAAAAATACATGGCCTTAAGGAAAACAAAAATACGCTCCTATTTATCTAATTAAAATAAAATATTTACTAGTTAAAAATAATGAAGACTATGACTTTCAATCTTCAATGAGCTTTTATCCATATCATGCCTTCCTTGAATCCTCCTAGCCATAATGCATGTTAAGTAGAATTACATTATATACAGGAAGGATTTTAGCCTCTCCTACTTTGCTGCCTCACCTTGCCTTAAGCTCTTTATGTTCTTGGAAAAATACACCAAGGTATTTGTGACAACCACATAGGTGGACCATATTAGCCAACAAAGTCATCTGCGCAAGGTACTATTGGCCCACTATCCACTCAGACAACTCGGTGTTCATGCGCAAATGCAACGCCTGCCAAAGACATGCCCACCTGTATGGCCTATTAGCTGAACAATTGCACTCTTTGTCTTCCATATGGCCCTTCAGTCAATGGGGAATCGATATCCTCGGCCTATTCCCAACAACAGTACGATAACTAAAATTCCCAATCGTGATAATAGCGTGCTTTAGCAAATGGATCGAACCTGAACCAGTCTCAACCATAACAGCTAAGCGAGTTTGCCGTCTCATATGGCAACGCATAGTTTGCCGCTATGGAGTCCCACATACCATCATGAGCAACAACGGTACCTAGTTTGTCAACATCGTCGACATTCTGCCAACATTTGGGAACCTAGATGAAATTCACATCGGTGGAGCACCCCAAACCAACAAACAAGTAGAAGTCGCAAACAAAGTTATCTTGATTGGTCTACGAAGGTGCCTAGAAACCGCCGACGTTATCACTTGATGGATAACCAAAGAGTTGACCAGGACCTCATGGAAGAAATACGAGAACTCTCTGGGGTTAAAAGAAGTTGCCACCAAGAGATGCACGGAAAGAAAATACAATTCCCATGTCTAAGCAAGAGAATTTAGAAAACAAGATCTGGTGCTCAAGAAAGCCCAACCAAATTAGATTGAAAATAAGTTATCGTCAAAGTAAATTGGCCCATATCGAGACAGGTGGTAGGCAACAAAGCATACCACCTCCACACGCTTCAAGGAGAATCCATACCGCGAACATCGAATGTTGGCAACCTTCGGTTTTATTATAGTTAAGCACTTAGTCTCCTATTTCCTACTAGTTTTATTTTCAACAGTAGTTTTTGTACTCCTTTACTTCTTTATTATTTAATAAAGAGATGGGGTAGGGTCGCCGGGAGAACCTGGTTGGGATTGTCTCTTGTACTTCCCAACCTCTGCGAGTGTTGACCTAGTTGGGATCCAAGAAGGGCCAGTCATCGAATCATTCATCATACGACTTCTTTTGTTTTCCGCTTCGGCCACCCAGCTAGCGTCCACTCGCGTCTGTGAGGCTAAAGCTTACCATCGATATCCACTCAGAGCACCAAGGCTAGCATTAACTCCCCCTCCTTAAGGGCAAAAAACACTTACGTAAACGAGACTCGCCTTCGTAAAAACACAACTTTATCACGATACTACTACACGACCAACAAAAGCATGTAGTCAAATTATAAATTTCATACGACCCAAGCCGAGTGGGCATAAAATAGTTAACCAACACACATTTCAAATCGAACGCTCGTACTTAAAAATAATCGAATTATCCAGATAAGATTTGTACGACTACTAAACGAACAGAATGGATATATTACACCTAAGCAAACAAAAAAATAGTTTATCCTGTTTCGTACGACTTTCAACCAAGCGACTAAAACATCCACTTTACTAAAATTCGTACAACTGTCGAACGAACAAAATGGATAAATCGCCTAAGCACACAACTAAAATATTCACATTACCAAAGTTCGTATGACTTTCAAACTGAATGATCAAAATATGAAGTCACGAAATTAAATTAAATAAGTCAGTATCACATAAACAAGCAAGGAAAATACTTAATTAAAAACACCAAAAAGATCATTAAACAAGTGAAAACACTTAGTTAAAGAAACTTAAAAGAACAGTGAAAATCCAGGATCATTACAGCAAAACATAGATTTTATGGAAGACTACTCCTCGTCCACAATCCTCCCATCTTTTACAACCTTGAAAGGATCCGCTTCTAAAAGGTCAACCTCAGAGGCAATAATCCTACTGCTACTAAACACCAGCTTCTGCACCTCCTAAATCTCCACCTGATCAATCTCCTGAAGCTCTTCTAGGTCTACCCCTCCACAAGTGTTTGCACCCTCACTCCAATACTTAGGAAAACCTTCCTGCAAACCCTCGTACCCCTCCATGGGCCAAATCTTAAAAAAGTTGTTTTTGAACCCCTTATAGGATGAATTGTGACTTTTTTAGGTATAGAGTGTAATAATAATAAAAATTTTAAAAAATAGGGTGGGTTCGCATAAAGTTTTCGAAATGGTGTAGTTTTGGTCTCAATCGGCAACTCATCTGGTGGTTTGGACTATTTTAGGTAGAATCGGGTAACGTTTGAAAAAACAATAAAGACACAACCTTTGAAACCGGCAAGTCAAATGGTGAGTTTAGTGGGAGGTGATATTTGTCACAATGTATGTAAACTGACAAGTAAGATGGCAGTTTGGAGGTGTTTTAATCACGTTGTCCTTTCAGCCAATGGTGTACGATCAAGTTTCACCAAATCGCCAACCAAGATGGCGGTTTGGACCTGTCCAAAATCCTCTAAATGTGTAAGCCCTAATTTGCAGAGAAAAGAGAAAGAAAAAAAATTGTAGGAACTCAAGAAAATATTGCAAAAGCGTTAAAAAATTTTAGTATAGAAGAAAAATAAATTTGTAAGTTTTATTATTCAAATTATATTATTTTCATTTATAATTTTAATTGCTAAGTACATTTTTAAGTAAGTTATGATGAATTTTCTAAAAAAAAAAACATATAAATTTTGTTAGTTAAACATGATTTTTAACTGAAATTTAATATTTTTTACATTAAAATATTTTTATGGTCAGATTTATTTTGTGCTAAAAATAGGTTTTTTATAATATTTAGGAGTTAGAAGTTATAATGTTTAGGGTTTAAATATAATTATATGTGTTAAGGATTTATGATTTATAGTGATTTATATGTGATAAAATTATATAAATATAAATATTTTATGCATATAGTCAATATTGATGAGGTTGTGAAGTAAAAAAACACGAATTAGGTCCTAATAACTAAACTAGTTTTTACACAAATTATCTTTTATCTAAACTTTTACATAAACATTAAATACACTATATTTAAATTAACATTTTAAATAATATGTATTTAGACATTATTTCATACATTATTTAGGTCTAAAATATAATTTATCTCTTTTCTTTTCTTTAAATTAAATATTTATATTTAAATTTAAAAATTCTACATGTTAATAATTATTTTTTAAAATTTTTAATTTATCAATTAAAATCTATTAACCATATATGATTTTACTAGTTTTTTAAAATTATTAATATTATTAATTTATCAATAACATTTTATTTTTCTTCTTCATCATTTTCCTTTTAAAAAAAACATGTTTATTTCCTTTTTTGAGATAGAAATTGCATAAATATCATGTGAATTGGTGATTTGAAGACAGTAGACCCAAACCTGTAAGTAAGTTGCCGATTTCCATAAAACATTATTCAAACCGCCAACTCGTGGGTTGGACCTAAATTATACCATTCCAAAAATTTTTCACAAAAACCATTATATTTAAGTTAAGAAAAAAGCCATGAATTGTACACCCGCTCACTCACACTACAAAGAGACACCCAATTATTCTTTTAAGAACTGTTAGTACGAGAAAAGTAAAAGAACTTTTCTATGGACGGCGTGACGCTGAGCGCACCAAATAGAATATGTAAAGCTATTTTTAAAATTCCAACTGTTCCGGTGAAGTTGCGTTGGTGCTACACCTAATTTAGTTAACACCCCGTCCCCAACTCACTCAATGGAAGCTTCAAGAAAAATTTAGAGAATATGGTCTCAAAAAAGAAACTAAAATTCTCCTTCCTCCTCCAGTCGACTGACACATGTTGGTTCCTCATGCAGGCATGGTTCCTCGTCAGTAGTAATCACCAACTCCGTCGTCACTAGTTGTAGAAGCGGCCATGACACATAGGATGACCTCACCCGCAGCACCTTCGGTCTCGCCCAAGGGCACAACACACTATAATGAACCATGTATCTAAAACCACCTCTGCCACCAACCCTACATCCGCATCCTTCGCCATTAACACCACTACAAAACAGGAAGCAACAACACAACACCAAAACAGTCACAAATACACCACTCTCAAACACACCTCACCAAATAAATGCCAATAGCTACAGCTACGCAGGGAAAGTAAATAGACGTACCTCACAAATGGCACACTCACAACTTGCCTTTGTCGCAACCTAGCCGTCAGCGGAGCTCCTCCCTCACCACGAAAACTCTACAAAAGCGAAAACCCCTCACAGAAGGCAACCCCTAATATTTACACAACATACGCAAGACCCTTCATTTAACAAAACGCGCACGAAAAGCCACCCACCCCACACGCCCATGACTTGACCCATGACGGGAAACAACGCCACACAAAATATGACATGTGGCCCACGTCTCCCTATATTCCCCAACTTCTCTAATACGCCCCCAACCTCAGAGTTAGACGACCCACATTCCCACTCTCTTGGCGTATCACACTCTCACGACTAGAGGGGCTAGTGTGCTCCCACTCGTCCTATGATCAAACTTCCCACAATTCTAGTCTCTTGGCGTTTCATATGCTCGTGATTGGAAGAGGCTTGTGTACCCCCTGTCCTCCGTCCAACAATCCACACACAGCTTGCTCACCTACCGAAGTCCCTGACCCCTTCATGTGCACTTTCTCCCGATCATGCGGGCTTAGCATAACAATCCTCGCATTTCTCGCAACCATCTTTCATCATCGAAATATCCACTAGAACTACGATAAAAACCATGCCCTGATCACGAGATCGAACTCACAAACCTAAAGCCTCACCCATGTATACCACCACAAGTTAAAGGGCTACAAACTTGAATCACTTTAATGTTCCTATTTGAATCTCTTTTATCTCAATATATGACTTGACAGTAGGAACACATGCTAATAAATAAAATACCTACTATTACAATTATAGTATTATCATTATCAAATCTTTTTTTTTTTTAACATTAATAAAGATATATTTTTTAGAATTATCTTTTCTTCACCATGTTTTCAAAGTAAATATTAATTATTTACATATAAATTGTTCTTACCAAAATAAGGATGAGATGTTTCTCCTTTGCCATGCCTTTGGTTAGTTTGTTGTTTATCATGCTATTGGAAAATGTGGATAGTGTCAATGTCATAATGGGCCAAGGAGGGTAGTTGTGAAACAGTTAATGCCTCATTTATATCTTTTTAATGTTGTGTGTTGGATTTGTAATCTCCATGTTATGTATTGATAACCATTAAAAGTAAGAGTTTAATAATTATATATTATCACTGTAGAAGATTTTTACGCGGTTAATCATAACTCTTCGTTTATATGACTTTTAAAGTATTAATTAATTGATAAAGTCAATAAACTTATCATATATAAAAGGTTGTAATTAATTGTCAGTGTAGAATTTTTTACACTAACAATTTATAAGTGTTTTTTCTAAAAGTATTCATAAATAATTTGCTAGTTAGTTCATAAATAATTTGCTAGTTAGTTCATAAATAAATACTTCTTCTGGACTCATGTATAAGCAAAAAAAGACAAAATTTTTGACTTAAATATAAACAAATTCTAACTAACTGAATTCTATTTAATGCTAACTTTCCAAAAATACCCTTAATTAAAATTTCAAAATGCTAAATTTTATGCTCTCAAGAGATGAGTTCCCGTGAAAAAATAACTCTTAAATAAGTAATGCTCCAAAGAATCTATGTTGTCTTCTCACATTCTACTTTGAAAAGAGATAGAAAGAGATAATGTGATGTGAAGCAAACACAAATGTAAAATAGGAAGAGATGAGGTCATGTGATATCAATCACAACCTTTATTTATGATATTTTTTTTTAATATACAAATGTTAGTTGTTAATACGTTAGTGGGACAGATTCGAATCCACAACCTCTTCATGCCCCACCTCACTAAGTTACCACCATACTAACCTTATAATTCTGGTAAGTTTATTGATTTTACACATTAATACAAGCCATATAAATGAAGAGTTGTGATTAACCGTCAATGTAAAAAATGTATATTAATTAAACTCATATACTAATACTACTTATGCCTTTATTGGATTTATAAATCCAACATTAGGTAATTGATTATCAATACTTCAACAGCAGCACTTGTTATTTCATTGTCACAAGTTACGGGGGATCAACACCTCCAGTCAGGTTCCGCCACTCCGATACAAAATCCCACAGCCTGATTAAGGTAATTCATTTTAACACTTTCTTATTTTCTATTTACAACTAGAGCGTAAAAATTTATCATGGAAATCCCAATACATTTTAAAAATAGAAAATAAAAAAAATTAAAAATAATTAATTAAAATGTGAAAATGAAAGATGAAAGAATTAATGAAGATCCAATTCTGGAATTTATTTCTTGCTGCATATTTAGATAAGATTTTGTTGCATATAATCTGTAACTATTATTTAATAGAATTGTAAATCAAAATATGTAAATTTGAGGACATTCAAAGTGTTAAAGTGAATTTATAAGTAAAAATTTGTAAATATGAAATCTAGGCTATCATCATGCTTCATTCCTTTAACGTGCTTCCTACATCAAATATGCCTTTTGCTTTTCCTATTGCTTACTCCCAAAGCATGTGACAAGGATAAAATCAATTTATGTATATGATATGATGGAAAACAACAACACAATAATAACACATAGCACACTAAAACAATTGATTATTAATAATAGCAAATCACAAAAAAATCATAAAAAAAGACGTCAAGATTTTAACATGAAAAACTTTTCAAAGCAAGGGTAAAACCACAAATCGTCTAGACCAAAAAACTAGTTCCATTATGATCAACAAAATGTACAAAAGAATCTCAATCAAGCACACAAAACAGTGTAACACTTAACTAAACAATAAAGCAATAAAGCTTACAAATAGAGAACAAGGAAGATGAAAACTCTAAATACATTATTGTTATTTGAACTGAATATCTCCCAACTCAAACATCATAACAATGATCCAACCGATCAGAATGTAGAATCATCTATTCTGAACCTGATGTCAATTTCAAGCTTATCCAACAGTGAAAGAATCTACAGTAGTGATTGTACAATTGCAGCTGTGTGTAAAAACAAGAATGATTTTCTCTCTTCCTCTCTCTCAAAGTGCTAATGTATCTCTCTCTAATAAGCTTTTCTCATGCACTAATTTGACTCTCCTCCACTAGGTTAAGTAAAATATCAAGCATGCTTCTCAATTTAGGCATTTTCTCCATATAGGAAGGAAGCTCAATACCTAACATATCTCCCCTCACAACTATGTGGAGATAATTGCCAAACTAGCGATCTCACAAGAAACTTATAACTTTCCTCTTGGCAATGCTTTAGTCATTATATCAACACCGTTATCATCAATATGAATTTTAACCAACTCCGACTATGTAACATCTAATGCATAATGTATTCAATGATACCTTACCTATTTGGACCTAGAATAGAAAGTTGGATTCTTACCAAGATGGATAACATTTTGACTGTCAACAAATAATGGATATTTTTCTTGCAAAAAAACAAAGTTTCTGTAAAAATTTCTTCAACCATAACAACTCCTGCATGCTTCAGTATGATAATGAACTTTGCCTCTATAATAGACAAAGCTGCACATTTTTGCAACTTAGATTACCAAGTCATAGTTGTCTCTACAAACTTAATCAAATAGTCAGAAGTGAACTTTCTGGAATTAATGTCTCCAACCATATATGAATCTAAATAGCCCACTAAAGTAGGCTTCTAACCTCTAAAGCTAAGTTTCATATCAACAATACCATGAAGATACCTTATAGTCCATTTCACAAGTTTGACAAAAATCTACTGACTGTAGCAACAAGAGTGCAATATTCGATCTTGTACACACCATTTTGTACATCAAACTACCCAATGCAAATGCATAAGGAACTCTCTCTATGTCTGATTTCTCAGCTTCCTTTGAAAGACTTTGTTTAGCACTCAGTTTAAAATGAGTTACAAGATGAGTGCTCACGACCTTAGCATTTTCCATTTGGAATTCTTGAAACACCGTTTTGATATAATGTTCTTATGATAGTTAAAGATTATTTTTTTCTTTATCACTAATGATTCTTATACCAAGAATCTATTTAGCAACTCTCGTGTCATTCATGGAAAATGACTCACTCAATTACTTCTTCAACATATCAATCCTGGAAACATTTTTTCCAACAATATGTATGTCATCAACCTACAATAACAGGACAACAAAGTTATCATTAGAAAAATTTGTAACAAAAACACGATAATCAGAAGTAGTCTTCTTGTAGCCTTGCTCACTCATAAAAACTTAAACTTTTTATACCACTGCCTTGGAACTTGCTTTAAACTGTATAGACTCTTTCTTAGTTTACACACATAGTTTTCCTTACCTTTAACCAAAAAGTCATAAGGTTGTTTCATATAAATATCTTCCTCTAAATCACCATGAAGGAAAGAAATTTTCACATCCATTTACTCTACCTCCAAATCAAGGGTAACATCTAAACTCGAAATTGCTCTAATGCATGACATCTTCACCACAAGTGACAAAATTTCATTGAAATCAACACCATTTACTTTTTTGAAGCCTTTCACCACTAATCTAGATTTGTACCTTGCTAACACATAACTACTTACATGCTTCACTGATGCATCCACTTGACGTTTGCCCCTTGATCTACTTCCAAAGGTTTTTCAATTTGTGAAATGGATGGTGGAAAGACAAGAAGGTGGAGGTGAGGGTGCCACTTAGGGAAGATAAGACCAAAGGTAAAGGAGCTTGCCATAAGGGAGGGATCCCATGATAAAAGCTAAAAGAATTCTCTCAAAAGGAAGAAGAAGGAGACAGTTAAATTTAGAAGAAAATAGCTCTATTTCAAAAAATCAAGTGTAAAATTTACAAGAGAGTGAAGTGACTTATTTATAGGTAGAGAATGAGGGTTTTGGCCATGAGAAATAGAGGGAGATTCAATTTCAAATAATTAGCATATGCTCCTAAAATCATGGATCATAGATCTAGCTAATTGCCATGTAGGATGCTCTGTGACAATCATTAATTAGTGACCAAGGGGGGAACAAGGTCTCCACCTTGTCTCCTTCATCCTTCATGTGCTAACTAATTGGGTTTAATTAGAAAAAAGGAGGTGTGGTTAACAAAACTACCCACCAACACTCTCATATGACCCAATTAGCTAATACACTTCACATTTAGACTAGGCATACATCCTAAAGCCTAAATCACAAAACTAAAGACCAAAATACACAGCCAAGAAAAGGAAAATAGTCTACTCCACTTAAGAAAAATTATAAGGCAAAAAGAATATAAAATAAGGATTAAGGCTTAATCTCTATGCACATAAGAAAGTGAGGTTTCTTTCCTTTATCTCTAGCCATATCCTCCTCTATCCTCCTAGCCATGGACCTAATGATAGGGCCCTTGCTAGGGAGGAATGCATTATCTCCTCCCCCTTGGGAACGATTGGACCTCAAATCCGTAGGGTCTTCTTCATCATCAGCACCTGCAAAAGGAGATAGATCGCAGACATTAAAAGTAATGTGACACCATAATCTTAAGGGAGATCTAACATGTATGCATTATTGCTAACTCACTCAAGGATTTGGAAAGACATATCTCCTATGGGGCAAAGTGTTGACCTCCTCTGAGTAGAAAAGTGATCCTTTCTCAGGTGAAGTCATACCCAGTCCCCTTCATTGAAGATTACTTCCTTCCCCCTATTAGCAATAGAAGCATACCCCTGAGATTGTTGCTCAATATTAGCCTTGACTCTCTCATGTATTTTCTTAACAAAATTTGTTGCCTCCCAATCCTTATGAAAAGAATGAGAAATAGGGAGAGCTAAGAGGTCCAAAGGTGTTAGAGGGTTGAAGCCATATACAACCTCAAAAGGGGAATGCTTTGTGGTCCTTTGAACCACCTGATTATAAGCAAACTCGACATGGGGAAGGTACTCATCCAAAGACTTGTGGTTGCCTTTAAGAAAGGCCCTCAGCATAGTTGACAAGGATTTGTTTACCACTTTCGTTTGCCCATCAGTTTGAAGGTGACACATAATAGAAAACAGGAGTTTAGTTCCTAGCTTAGCCCATAAAGTTTTCCATAAATGGTTGAAGAGCTCCACATCCCTATCTAACACTATGATAGAGGGTATTCCGTGTAAGCAAACAACCTCTCTAAAGAAAATTCTTACGATGTTGCTCGCATCATCTCCTTTGTGGCAGGGCATGAAGTGAGCCATTTTAGAAAATCTGTCCATTACCATAAAGATAGAGTCGACAACTTGTTCGGTACGAAGAAGGCATAGGACAAAGTTCAAGCTAATGTCCAGCCAAGGTGTAGAAGGAGTAGTAAAGGTGTGTATAGTCCCTAGGACATTGCTTTAGACTTAGCCTAGAGGCAAGCAATGCATCTCGAACAATGTCTATAAACATATTTCTTCATATGGGAAAAAAAGAATTTTTCTTGTAAAAGCATAAGGGTTTTATTCATTCCAAAATGCCCCATGAGCCCACCTTCATGACTCTCTTTTATGAGCAAGTTTCTTATTAATCATTGGGGCTACAAAGCTTGCTACCTTTGTAAAGATATCATTCACTGACAAAGAACCCATCAAGGTTTTTGGATGCAGATGCTGCAAAAATAGGGCCAGAATCCTTACCAGAAGGATACATGGCCTGAATGTCATCAAACCCCAAAAAAAAGAGAATGAAGCCTTGACAAGGCATCCACCACCACATTTTTCTTTCCTTTTTGTATTCGATGACATAAGGGAAGGATTCAAGGTATTCCACCCATTTTGCATGTCTTTTGTTTAACTTGCCTTGGACCCTCATATACTTAAGTGACTCATGGTCACTGTGAATGACAAACTCCTTGGGAGTAAGATATTGTTCCCAAGTTTGAAAGGCCCTTATCGGGGCATAGAACTCCTTATCATAGGTGGGGTAGTTGAGGGGAACTCGATTGAGTTTTTCACTGAAGTAATTAATAAGTTGCCTAACCTGTAACAAAACAACTCCCATACCCACCCAAGAGGCATCACACTCTAGTTTAAAAGTCTTTGAGAAATCAGGTAATGCCATAACTTATGCATGAATGAGTTTATGCTTGATAAGAGTAAATACTTTTTCTTGTTTGTCACCCCAAAGAAAGGGAACTTCCTTCTTTACTAACTCATTTATTGCTGTGAAAAGTGTGGGAAAATTAGGCATAAGAAGCTTATAGAATCCAGCGAGACCATGAAAACTCTTGATCTTTGTCACACTTTTTTAGGTGAGCCATTCTTGGATGACTTTGATTTTTTCGGGATTCACATGGACCTCTTGACTGCTAACTATAACCCAAAAATACAACACTCTCTATACAAAAGGTACATTTTTCAATATTTCCCAAAAGGTGGTTTACCCTAGGAATGCAAAACATTTACTTAAGATGTCCTAAATGATCATCTAGGATCCTAGTGTACACTAAAATGTCATCAAAATAAACTACACAAAACTTTCCTAAGCAATCCCGTAGGACATGATTCATCAATCTCATGAAAGTGCTTGTGGCATTGGTAAGCCCAAAGGGCATGACCAACCATTCATAAAGACCAAATTTAGTCTTAAAAGCGGTTTTCCACTTATCACCCTCTTTAATCCTTATTTGGTGATCATCACTCCTAAGATCTGATGCAATCCTATCTACCAAGGGTCCTCTTAGTAGGGTCATGGCCAGGAGGATAGAGTAAGACTTGGCCCGAAAAGACTCATCAAGACTTCAACTCATGATGGAGATAGACATATTAGGCCATAGTCCATAGATTCCCCTTTGTAAATATTAATTAGCTCTTAATTTCCTTTTGGGCCATGTATTTCGGCCATTTACTTTGAAATTAGGAAGAAGAGGTGTTATTAGTTAGTGAAAGAAAGTAAGCTTAGTTAGGGGCCTCTTGTCCAAGGTGTGTTCGGCTTCCTTTCGAGACCTTTGGATTAGCTTTTGCACCCTTCCTACGTTTAGAGTAGGTGTCTCTAATCCTAATTAGGCCTAAAGTCCCACATTGCCTAGTTTTGAGTGCCTAGCTTTCTCATTGGGCTATATATACACCTAGTCTCTCTTGTAATCATGACACTTGAATTTGGAATTGATATAAGACCCTTTAAGAGCATTTTTTTATAGTAAAGTGTCATTGAGAAACCTCTTTCTTGAGGATTCTCTTTCTTTAAGCTTTTATCAAGGGTCCTCTCCCTTGTGGCAAGCCTCTTAGTAAAATTTTCCTTGACTTATCTTCTCTCTAAAGAGGTGGCATCAAGTTCCCCTCCATCCCTAACCTTTTCCATCCTCTATCTTCTTAGAGGAAGGAACCTTGGTTGAAGAGATCAAGGGAGTGCATCAAGATCAATTTTCGAAAATATTTTTGTCATATGCAGCTCATCCAACATATCATCAAGTCTAGGATTGGGTACCTATATTTGATAGTGATGTTATTGATAGCTCTACAGTCAATACACATCATCCATTGGTCATTCTTCTTCGGCACCAACAAGACTGGCACAACACAAGGGCTTAGACTCTTTTCAACCTAACCTTTTTTTCTAATAGCTCTTGAACTTGGGACTCTATCACCTTTGTTTCCATGGGGTTGGTCCTATAGGCAGGCCTATTGGGAAGGCTAGCCCGAGGAACCAAAACAATTTTGTGCTCTATACCCCTAATAGGAGGAAGCCTTTTTGGAACTTCATTAGGGAAAACATCACCAAATTCCTTTAAAATTTCTTTTAACCCCTTGAGGAAGATACCCATGTTGAATTTCTATGGAAGTGCTTTCAGTAGAAGAAATAGGGGGAGAAGGGGAAGATACCTTTTTTCAAAGGAGGAGATAGAAAGGTTTGTTAGTTAAGGAAGCCTCATTTAAATCCTTTGTTGCAAATAAACTCTCTTTACTTACAACCTTCTTGGAAATGGCATTACCTACCAACCCTTTCTCCTTGCCTTTTTCAAGCTTTAGGGGTAAAGCTTCTTTTTTTTTTCTTATGCTCCTCGTCTCTCTTATTTTTCATGATAAGCTAATCCTCAGTTACCTAAGCAAGTGTTAGAGGATAGAATTTGATGTGTTTATTCATGTGAGTAAGGACAATCTGGTTGGAATGACCATTGTGAATTGCTTTCTTATCATACTACAATGCTCTTCCAAGCAATATATGACTAACCTCCATAGGACTATGTCACAAAAACTCTCATCATTATATGTCCCTATTAAGATTGGAACCTTAACTTGCTCATTGACTACAATCTCCCCTTGCTGATTGAGCCTTTGAAATTTGTAAGGTTTTGGATGGGGAAGTGGAGTAAAGGCCAACTTTTCAACCAACCGAGAGCTACAACAATTATAGCATAACCCATTCTCTACAATGAGAAAACATATATTTTCATTGACTTTACATCTTTTGTGGAAAATGTTCACTCTTTCAAACTGGTTCATCTCCAAAGGTTGGCTTCTAAGAAGCCTTCTAATCATTAAGAGGTCCCCCTCATATGCATAAACATCCTCATAGTCAGATAATGATGAATGGTTCCATTTTTCCTCATTCTCACTAGAGGAGGAAGGTGAGCTACTCTCACTACTGTAAATGTCTTGGCCCCTCATGATCATGGTCTTTTTGTTGGGGCACTGAGAGGCAATATGGCCTATACCAAGACACTTAAAGCACTTTATACTACTTTTTCTCCCTTGAGAGCTAGTAGTAGGGGGCTTCTTTTCTATATGGGATATTTTATGTTCTATGTGAAACTTGTGTTCCTCTTTAGGGAAAATCTTGGAAGAATTTTCCTTGAGTTGGTCCCTCTTGGCATAGGCTTGAGAATCTCTTTTCATTTCCTTTTCTTTTTAATTGATTCTCAGCCCTAATACAAAGTTGGACTAGCTAATCTAGGCTTGAATATGAGAAGAGTTCAACTTTATCTCTTATTTCAGTGCTCAACCCACATAAGAACCTAGCCATGGTGGCATTGGACTCTTCCCTAATATTCGCTCTTAAAAGGAGGAGTTCCATCTTTTGTCTATACTCCTCAATGCTTAGGTTTTGTTGCCTTAGCCTTTGGAGTCTATCCAAAATATCTCTCTCATAGTAAGAGGGAATATGTCTTCTTTTCATAACACTTCTTAAGTTATTCCAATATTCAATTTCCGACATATGAGTTCAGGCTCTTTCTTTGGTCAAGCAATCCCATCAATGGAGGGCACACCCTTGGAAGCTAAGGGTCGCCAATGGAACTTTCCTCTCTTCTTTTATCTCATAACATTTGAAGAGTTGTTCTACTTTGACTTCCTAGTCAAGGTAGACTTCCACATCTTTTCTCCCAAGGAAGAGAGGAAGGTCAACCTTTTGTTCCCTAGGAAGGTCAACCTCTTCATAGTAATCTCCTTCATTTTCACTCCTCACATGAGATGGAGACCCAATCCATATTCCTTTCTTTTTTCTATCCCCTTGTCCCTCCTTTCCTTCTTTCCTTTTCCTCTCTTCTTCTTCTCTTTTCTTCTCTCTTTATCTATCTCATTTCTCTCTCATTTTCCTTTCTCTTCATCTTATTTCCTCTCTTTTTGTCTCATTTCTTCTTGTTCTTTCTTTTCTTTTTGTCTCTATCTTTCTCTTTTTTTCTTCCTTTTCTTTCTTTATTATTTTTCTCTCTTCTTTTTCTTTTCTCCTTATTTTCTCTTCCATCATCCATTCCGTAAAGTCCATAGTGAGATTCTCAAGAAAGTTATCCTTAGAATTTCTTCTTTGGTTAACACTCTTGTTACTTGAAGCACTAGTGTGTGAATGATGAGACATGGTGCTTGGAGTCCTAAATCCTAAGGGTAGGCCAAATTTTAGAAAAAACTCTCCTCTCTTTAAGTTTTCTCCCTATTAGGCCAAATGAGCTTTTGGAACTCAAGCCTATACTACACGAATTTGACAAGAAAATTAAAGCAAGAATTGAAAGAGTATGGGATTCTAAATGTGCTCCTAGAAGGTGTAGATGGTGGTGTACCACTTCCTCTTTTACACCTTATTTTCTAGAAACTAATAAACCAAAAAGCTATTACAAACAAATGGAGCTATCCCTTAGGATATCAACACTCCTAAAATGAAATACACACAAATCAAAATGAACAAGTTTTTGGTCTTCAAGTCCAAGCTCCCTCAAGTTGTCCTCACACGCCCCTTTTTTGCTTCTTTGATCCAATCCTTTTGCTCTTGATCAACAATCCCAAGATGCTACCCTTGTATCAAGCACCACCTTCCAAAATTTTCTCCTCAAGTGGCACTAACACAAGCAATCACAAGCACTCAGAGTAAGCCGAAAATGAAGCAAGAAAAGGGAATGAAAAATTAACACAACAACGGACACTATCCAAGTGGAAAGATTAATGGACAAGTCTAGAAAGATAAAATAATGAGAAAAACTGAAAAAAAGTCTATGAAGAAAGTAAGCACACAAAGAAAACTTAGAAAGGATAAAAAATGGAATAGGGACTAAAATGCAAAAAGACTCAAATAATTTCCAAAAATTGCACCATTGAAAAATATCATATTCAAATACTCTAGGAGTGACTCTCAAGCAATTTCAAACAATCTTAAGTTTTCTCTTAAAATTAAATGAATTTTCAATTCGGTACATCAATTTTTACTTACTTTTTTTTTTCCTTACTTCTTTTTATCACTTTTGCTTCTTCTTTTTTCAAAATTTCTTTCAACTTTCTTTTTGTTAAATTCTTTTTAGAAGCACCTAATTTCAGTTTTGGTTTTCAAAGTTAATGAGGAACACAATGATAATAAATGCTTGAGAGAAAAGCTTAAGCAAGGTCACACAATTTGCAAACTAAAAGTGCAATCTAGGAAAATTTAGTAACTCAAAATGTACCAAAATTAGAAGTGATTTTAGGTAAGGCTTTTAGAGAATTTGGTAGTGTTCTAGAGCTCCTTGTATGGTTAAAGTCACGCCCAAGTGTACAGCCAAAAATCCAAAACTCACTTCACAAAAATAGCACAAAGAGCTACTACTAAAATAACTCAAGACACTAAAATTCAAGAGGAAATTGAGCAATGATTTTTTTATGGAAAAAACGTTTAGAAGAACATGCTAGGAAAACAAGCATGTGACACTTCTTAAGAGACTTAGAACAAGAGAGAGAACCTCTCTTAGAAAGCTCAATTTCAAGAAGGTTTGCACACACTTTTTTTCTAGAAAAATTTAAGAGGTATGTAAGTAGAACAAGAGAGAAAACCTCTCCTAGTGGAAAAATATCATGACCTACAAGAACTAAACATGAATTCTAAAACATGACAATAAGATCATAAAATTCAAACTAAAAGACGTTAAAAAAGGGGGAAAACAGAGTAAGAAAGACACACACAAGGAATGTAAGTAGAAGGCCAAAGTGATGACCATAACATTGTGGTTTTTTCTACAACTATGTTGATTTGCTATACACTACTTCTTAGGCAATCAACGCCAAACAAAATCCAACAAGAAACCAAGAAAAAGAGGAATTTAAATGTAATTAAAGAGAATTGGCGTGATGCAAGTGAAAGAACAAGTAAAATGCATAAAATGAAATAAGCATGGAATCATAAAAAAAAAACCTACTAAAACTAAACTTCAAGACAAGAAATGAAAATTAAATGACAAAAAGGAAGTTTTGAATTAAATTTCGGAATTAAGAAAGTAGAATAAGATTATGAACTCAAAAAATTAGGCACAAGAGTATAGAATTGTGACCTTTGTATGAGCCTTGCTCTAGATACCACATGACGCATCCACTTGATGCTTGACCCTTGATCTACTCCCAAAGGTTCTTCAATTTGTGAAATGGATGGTAGAAGGAAAAGAACATGGAGGTGAGGGTGCCACTTAAAGAAGATAAGCCCAAAGGTGGAGGAGTTTGCCACAAGGGATGGATCCCATGATAAAAGCTCGAAGAATTCTCTCAAAAGGAAGAAGAATGAGACAGTCAAATTTAGAAGGCAATAACTCTATGATGTGATCATGCCTAGCCAATGAACTATCAATAGGGTCATGGCTAGAAGGATTGAAGAAGACCTATCCTTGGTAGACAAAGAAAGACTTCACCTCTTGTGGAGAGTGAAGATATTAGGCTAGGGACGTTATGATGTGATCTTTGATGATCACTTGCCCAAAGGATCCTTTCTAAGGTTACTTGGAAGGGAAATGGATTTATAGACAGGAAAGGAATGGGGTGAGGCACCACAAATACTAGGTTTGATAAGCCAACGAGGAGAGGCCACAAGGAAGCGGTCCCTTGATAACTCTTACAAGCTTTCACAAAGGAGAAGGAGGGGACATTCAAATGTAAGAACCTCACAAACAATATGGTCTCTAGGATTAAATTCAAGTGTAAAAAATACAAGTGAGGGGAGGAGCTCCTATTTATAGAGGTAGTTAACCTGTTGAATAAGATAACCTAGAAAAGAAGGGCTAAGATTAAAAGGAGAGATCTAAGGGAGGAGGATTGAGAAACAATTCCCTCCTTAGATCATCAAACTTGGTGCCCAAGTTTCTCAAACCAAGGGTCAAGATTCCTTCTTATTGCTTAGGGGGTTTATGTAGGAAAAGATGGGTGTAGATATCAAGGCTACCCCTTATTTCTTTCATAAAGACCCAAAAAGCTAAATCTACCCTCTAAATTCCTAAGACACCTCCTAAAATAAAAATGGACTAAATACATGTCCCAAATTAAATTCCTAATGCTTCTCAAAATTAAAATAAAGGAAAATTACATTTTATTAACTAAAGTCCCTAACCTAATACCTTCACTCTCCATAAGAGGTGAAGTCTTCCTTTGTCTGCAAGGGCTAGGTCTTCTTCAATCCTTCTAGTCATGACAATAGTGATTGGTCCTTGGCTAGGCATGGTCACATCATCTCCTCCCCCTTGGAGAGGATTTGACCTCAAATCCATAGGGTCTGCATAATTTTCAGCACCTACAAATGGAGACAAATCAGAAACATTAAAACTGGTGCTTACCCCATAATCTGATGCAATCCTACCTATCAAGGGCCCTCTCACTAGGGCAATGACTAGGAGGATTGAAGAGGACTTGGCCCGGAAAGACTCATCAAGACCCCAGCTCATGATGGAGATAGATATTTTAGGCCATAGTCCTTAGTTTTCCTCTTGTAAATATTAATTAGCTTTTAATTCCCTTTTAGGCCTTGTATTTTGGCCATTTATTTTAGTTTCTAGAGTTTAGGGTGTAATTAGCTTAGGAAGGGAGGTGGGGGGAGTAAAGGGCCTAATAACATAAAGGAGTGTGGATCTCTTTCCACACACCCTTGATTAGGCCGTGACACTCCCTAGCTTAAGGCTAGGCACCACTTTTAGTGGGCCTAAGAGGGATTAGTGCTCCTAATACTAATTAGGCCCAAGTCCCATATTGCCTAGTTTTGAGTGCCTTGCTCCCTCTTTGGGCTATAAATACACCTAGTCTCTCTTGTACAAAGCACACTTGATTGAATGAAGTAAGACTCTTTTTGAGCAATTTATTCTTGAGTGTCATTGAGAATCCTCTCTCTTGAGGAATCTCTCCCTTAAAGCTTTTATCAAGGGACCTCTCCCTTGTGGCAAGCAACATAAAATTTTTTTACTCATCTTTCTCCTAGAAAGTCGCGTCAACCCTCTCCTATTTCTAACCTCTCCATCCTCCATTTTCTTAGAGGAAGGAACCTTGGTTGAAGAGATCAAGGGAGTGCATCATTTGGTATCAAATTCATCTTCATGAAGGTTCATTTCCTCCTCCTTCTCCTTAGTTTATGTGTCTTTCTTTAGTTTCTTTTTTCTGCAGTTTTTATACTTTATTTCTTGCTTCCTTTATTGTCATTTAAATTCCTTATTGTCTTGAAGTTTATGTTTTAGTTCTTGCAATTTTTATTTCCATGTCTTTATTGCTTTCTAGATTCAATTTATTTTGTTCATTTCTATTGAATCTTTGTGTGTTTCCTTTAGGTTTGTTTCTTTAAATTTCTGCCCATCTTTTTAATTTTTCCTTATTCTAGTGCTTACCCTAAGAGGATCATAGTAATGACTTCACAAACTTTGTGAAGGAAGCCACACAATTGTGGTTTTGATCCTTGGATGCACTTTTGCTTCTTTCATTTAGAGTTCTTGCATTTTAATTCTAGTTTCCTGCACCTTTTTCTCTAATTTTTTCCTGCACCTATTTCTCTATTTTTTCCAGCCCCTATTTCTCTATTTTTGTGTCACATTCTTGGTCATTTTGAGTCATTTATTTTCAGCTTTAATCCTCCTACGTTGTGTCTTATTTTGGTATTGTTTAGTCCTTTTAATTGTCACTTAAAATCCATTGTTTAGCTCTTTTATTTTACCATAAAAGTGTGTTACTTCTCTATTGGAAATTGAGCATCAAAGAGACTTACTCTTGATCCCATGTCCTTAGAGTCTCACATGATATTTAGATCTTAGCATGTTCTTAAAAAAAATCTTCAAAAAAATTAATGCTCAATTTCTTCCAAATTTCATTCACTTGTTCAATAATTTTAGTATCTTAATTTTGTGCTAGTTTTTGTGGTGATTTTTTTATTGGCTTTGAAAGGCATGTTGGATATGTAATTGGGCTGATTATTGAGTAATCAAGTTGGCCTCAACTTCCATAAAACTCTCCTTGTGCCATTTATTTTTTATCACTTAAAATTACTAGTTCATATTAGGTTGCTTTGTTTCTTAATTTTGCACTTTTGTATATCAATTATGGTGGCCATTTCCTATCCTTTGTTCAAGCATTTATGATTCTTTGACTCCTCACCGTATTTGCTTCAAAATTTTGTTAAGAGGTGTAGCAAAATTATAGAAATTAAAAAGAAAACAAGTGAAAAAAAAAACGTGTTAGTAAAAAAAATTTGTTAAAAAAAAAAAAAGAAGTGAAAAGAACAAAATATCTTTAGTGCACCTCATATTGACCCAATGACTAAAAGGAGTGATTTTAAAAAAAAAAATTAATGAATCTTGCTTGAACATACTTGCATATAATTTGTCCATATTGATTTTAAATGATGCAAATGATTGAAACTTTTGAGTCATTTTTTTTTTGTTTTTGTAGTCCATTCTATTCTAGGCCCATTCTAGGAATTTATTTTGTGTACCATCTTTCTATCTACACCATTTTTACTTGCTTGTCTTCTTTGGTTATCTTTGTGTTTGTCTAAATAATTCTTTCCACTTGGATGTTTATCTCCCTTCCTTGAGTTTTCTTTTCATGTTTTTTTTATTGTATTGCACTCTCTTGGTTCCTCCTTGGGTGCGCCACTTTGTTGAAGGAAAAGAAAGGTCAAACCAAGCTTTCCACAAGGGAAGCATCTTGAGGTGTGTTGAAGCAAGCTAAGGAAGAGGTTTTTCAAGGGAGCAACACCACTTTGAGAGAGGCAAACACTTGGAGTAGAGAGCAACTTCAAACATCAAGCCTTTTGTTTCTTTTTGTTTAATTGGGTGTAAATTTTATTAATACCATTTTAATTGAGGTGTTGGATGCCCATAAGGGTCACCTCTTTGATTGTAATAATTTTTTAGTTTCTCGTTTAGGTGGGAGAAGGAATTGGTACCCCATCTCTCCACCTTAGGTGCACGCCTTTAGATCCTTACCTTTGCTTTAAATTTCTTTTATTTGCTTTGCATCTTAGTGTGAAAGGCTTTTGAGTTCCAAAGACTCTTAAGTAATTCACTTAGGGAGAAAACAAAACAAAAGAGTAAGGAGTGTTGCTCATAGGTTCTTCCCAATCACTTTCAAAATGAGCTCACACACATCTAGTAAAGGTAGTGTAAATCAACAAGGTTCTCAAAAAACCAACAACATGGATAAGTTTGTGAGTGAATTTAGGGAATGGAGGGTAGAAGAGAGAAAAGAAAGAAAAGAAAGGGAGAAAAGAGAAGAAAAGAGGCGTGAAGAGAAAGAAAAAGAAAAGAGAGAAAGAGAGTTAAACCATCCAATTAAAAAGAAAAGGTGGAGCAAAAAGAGAATTTCCATCCTACAATTATGCAAAGAGGGACCTAGGCAAGGGAAGCTCTTCCAAGAGCTCTCCTAAAGAGGAACCATCCAAGCATGTGCATAAAGAACATAAACGCATGCATCATAGAGACAACCCCCCTACTAGTTCTAACAATAGGACTAGTAGTATTAAATGCTTTAAATGTCTTGGGAGAGGCCATATTGCCTCTCAGTGCCCCAATAAGAAAACCATGATCATGAGGGGCCAAGAGATTTTTAGTGAGAGTAGCTCATCTTCCTCCTCTAGTGAGAGTGAGGAAGAAGGGGGTCATGAGCATCATGAGCATGACATTGTTGAAAATCCTTGTGATGGAGACCTCTTGATGGTTAGGCGCCTTCTTGGAAGCCAACCCCTTGAGCTTAACCACTCCCAAAGAGAGAACATTTTTCATACACGTTGTAAAGTTTTAGGCAAAACCTGTTCTCTCATTGTGGATAATGGATCCTGTTGCAATTGTTGTAGCTCAAGGTTGGTAGAGAAGCTAGCCTTACACCCAATTCCTCATCCTAGACCTTACAAGCTCCAATGGCTTAATGAGGAAGGGAAAATGGTTGTAAACCAACAAGTGAAGGTGTCGTTCTCCATTGGAAAGTATCAAGATGAGATCTTATATGATATAGTTCCAATGGAGGCTGGCCATATCTTGTTAGGGAGGCCTTGGCAGTTTGACAAACAAGTCATTCACCATGGCTACTCTAATGAGATAATCCTCACTGATAAGGGTAAAAGAATAAAGTTGACTCCTCTCACACCTTCACAAGTGGCTGAGGATCAACTCATCATGAAACATAAAAGAGATGAGGAAAAAAAGTTCAAAATGAAAAAAAAGCTTTCATCCCTAAGCTTGAAAAGGGTAAAGAGGGAGAGTTGGAAGGAGGTACCCCTTCCAAATAGGTAATTAAGAAAGAGAGTCATTTTGCAACAAAAATGGATATTAAAGAAGCTCTCTTGCTTGATCGAACTTTTATCTCCTTCTTTGTAAAGAGGTACCGTCTGGCACTGCCACAAGTCATGAAATTGAGTCTCTTCCAAAAGGGTTCAAAATATTTTAAAAGAATTTGAAGGGGATTACCACCTCTAAGGGGAATAGAACACCAAATTGACCTTGTTCCTGGCGCAAGTCTGCCCAATAGACCTGCGTATAGGACAAACCCCGTTGAGACCAAAGAGATTGAGTCTCAAGTTCAAGACTTGTTGGAGAAGGGTTGGGTTCAAAAGAGCCTTAGCCCTTGTGCGATTCCTGTTATGGACTGCCCAATGGCGGATGTGTATGGACTGTCGTGCCATCAATAACATCACCATTAAGTATAGGCACCCAATCCCTAGGCTAGACGATATGCTTGATGAATTGCATGGAGCCAAAATATTTTCAAAAATTGATCTTAGAAGTGGTTACCATCAAATAAGAATCAAAGAAGGAGATGAATGGAAAACCGCTTTTAAGACCAAATTTGGTCTTTATGAATGGTTGGTGATGCCTTTTGGGCTCACCAATGCTCCAAGCACTTTCATGCGTCTCATGGATCATGTACTTAGGGATTGCATTGGTAGGTTTGTAGTTGTTTATTTTGATGATATTTTAGTCTATAGGAGGTCTTTAGAAGAACATATAGGATACCTTAGGGAAGTCTTATCTGTCCTTAGAATGAATAAACTATTTGCAAACTTACAAAAATGAACTTTTTGTGTTCCTAGTGTGGTTTTCTTGGGCTTTGTCATTAGTGCCCAAGGGGTCCAAGTGGACCCCCAAAAAATCAAGGCTATTCAAGAATGGGCCACCCCTACTAGTGTGACTGAGATCAAGAGCTTTCATGGTCTCGCAGGATTTTATAGGCGCTTTGTGCCTCACTTCTCCACACTAGCTTCACCACTCAATGACTTGGTAAAGAAGGAAGTTCCTTTCTTGTGGGGTGAAAAACAAAAAGAAGCTTTTCAACTGCTCAAGGATAAACTCACTAATGCACCTGTTCTAGCCCTCCCCGACTTTTCAAAAACTTTTGAGCTAGAATGTGATGCATCGGGAGTAGGTGTAGGAGCTGTGCTGTTGCAAGGGGGGCACCCCATTGCTTATTTTAGTGAAAAACTCAATGGTGCCCACCTCAACTACCCCACCTACGACAAGGAGTTTTATGCTTTGATCCATGCCCTCCAAACTTGGGAACATTATCTTGTTTCCAAGGAATTTATCATTCATAGTGACCATGAGTCACTTAAGTATTTGAGGGGACAAGGAAAGTTGAACAAGAGGCATGCTAAATGGGTTGAATTTCTTGAAACTTTTCCTTATGTCATCAAATATAAAAAGGGAAAAACAAATGTGGTGGTCGATGCTCTTTCAAGGAGGCATTCTCTCCTTGCCACCCTCAGTGCTCAAATTTTGGGATTTGATGACATAAAAGAAATGTATCCTTCTGACCAAGACTTTGGAACCATTTATACTGCCTCATCTTCCAAAGCCAAAGATGGCTTCTACATGTGTGAGGGGTACTTATTCAAAGAGGGCAAACTTTGTGTACCCCAAGGATCCATTAGGAAATTGCTGACAAAAGAGAGCCATGAAGGTGGGCTCATGGGGCATTTTGGAATTGATAAAACCTTAATGCTTTTAAAAGAAAAATTCTTTTGGCCTCATATGAAAAAAGATGTCCAAAGACATTGCTTGCGATGCATAGCTTGTTTACAAGCTAAGTCACGAGTAATTCCTCATGGACTTTACACACCTTTACCCACTCCTTCTACACCTTAGGTAGATATTAGCATGGATTTTATCCTTGGGCTCCCAAGAACCCAACGAGGTGTAGACTCCATCTTTGTGGTAGTGGACCGCTTTAGTAAAATGGCACATTTCATTCCCTGTCACAAAGTGGATGACGTGAGTCACATCGCAAGGCTTTTCTTTCGTGAGGTTGTCCGCTTGCATGGAATACCCTCAACCATAGTCTCTGATAGGGATGCTAAGTTCCTTAGCCATTTTTTGAAAACTCTTTGGGCAAGGCTAGGAACTAAGCTCTTATTTTCTACCACTTGTCATCCTCAAACAGATGGACAAACTGAGGTAGTAAATAGATCCTTATCCACTATGTTGAGGGCACTCTTGAAAGGCAACCACAAGTCTTGGGATGAATATCTCCCCCACATTGAATTTGCATATAATAGGGTGGTTCATCGAACCACTAAGCACTCCCCTTTTGAGGTTGTATATGGTTTTAATCCTCTCACCCCTCTGGACTTGTTACCACTTCCTAACACCCGAATTTTTCATAAAGAAGGGAAAACTAGGGCTGATTTTGTCAAAAATTACATGAGAGGGTCAAAACTAATATTGAAACCCAATCTAAGGGGTATGCTTCATCTAGCAACAAGGGGAGGAAGGAAGTCATCTTCGAAAAGGGTGATTGGGTTTGGCTTCACCTAAGAAAGGATCGTTTTCCTTCTAAGAGGAAGTCCAAACTTAGCCCTCGAGGAGATGGTCCCTTCCAAATCCTTGAGAAGGTAAATAATAATGCATATAAGTTAGACCTTCCCGAGGATTATAGAGCTAGCACCACCTTTAATGTTTGTGATCTTACCCCCTTTTTAGGTGCTGACATGGAGGAGGATGACCCTTCAGATTTGAGGACAAATCCTTCTGATGGGGGAGGAGATGATGCAATCCTACCTATCAAGGGCCCTCTCACTAGGGCAATGGCTAGGAGGATTGAAGAGGACTTGGCCCGGAAAGACTCATCAAGACCCCAGCTCAAGATGGAGATAGATATTTTAGGCCATAGTCCTTAGTTTTCCTCTTGTAAATATTAATTAGCTTTTAATTCCCTTTTAGGCCTTGTATTTTGGCCATTTATTTTAGTTTCTAGAGTTTAGGGTGTAATTAGCTTAGGAAGGGAGGTGAGGGGAGTAAAAGGCCTAATAACACAAAGGAGTGTGGATCTATTTCCACACCCCCTTGATTAGGCCGTGACACTCCCTAGCTTAAGGCTAGGCACCACTTTTAGTGGGCCTAAGATGGATTAGTGCTCCTAATACTAATTAGGCCCAAGTCCCACATTGCCTAGTTTTGAGTGTCTTGCTCCCTCTTTGGGCTATAAATACACCTAGTATCTCTTATACAAAGCACACTTGATTGAATGAAGTAAGACTCTTTTTGAGCAATTTATTCTTGGGTGTCATTGAGAATCCTCTCTCTTGAGGAATCTCTCCCTTAAATCTTTTATCAAGGGACATCTCCCTTGTGGCAAGCAACATAAAATTTTTTGACTCATCTTTCTCCTAGAAAGTGGCGTCAACCCTCTCCCACTTCTAACCTCTCCATCCTCCATTTTCTTAGAGGAAGGAACCTTGGTTGAAGAGATCAAGGGAGTGCATCATAATCCTCAGGCAAATCTAAAACATAGGCATTATTACCGATCCGCTCAAGGATTTGGAAAGGTCCATCTCCTCTAGGTCTAAGTTTGGACTTCCTTTGAGAAGGAAATCTATCCTTTCTCAAGTGAAGTCATACCCAGTCGCCCTTTTCAAAGATGACCTCTTTCCCCCCTATTGGCGAAAGTAGCATCTCTCAAGGATTGGTGCTCTATATTAGCTTTAACTCTTTCATGTAATTTTTTTACAAAAATGGCATTTGCCTTTTCTTCTTTATGCACAACAACAGAAAGAGGAAGAGGTAAAAGATCTAGATGAGTACGAGGATTAAAGCCATAGACCACCTCAAATGGAGAATGCTTGGTGGTTCTATGAACCACCTGGTTATAAGCAAATTCAATGTGGGGAAGGTACTTATCCCAAGACTTATGGTTGCCTTTAAGGAGAGCCCTCAGCATAGTGGATATAGATCTATTCACCACTTCTGTATGCCCATCAGTTTGAGGGTGACAGGTGGTGGAAAAAAGAAGTTTAGTTCCCAGCTTAGCCCAAAGAGTTTTCCAAAAATGGCTAAGGAACTTCACATCCCTATCTGACACTATTGAAGAGGGTATGCCATGCAATCAGACAACCTCTTTAAAGAAAAGTCTTACGATGTTGCTCGCATCATCCATTTTGTGGCAGGGAATAAAATGGGCCATATTTTAAAATCGCTCCACCACTACAAATATGGAGTCTGCACCTCGTTGGATTCTTGGGAGCCCAAGGATGAAATTCATGCTAATATCCTCCCAAGGTACAGAAGGAGCAGGTAAAAGTGTGTATAGTCCATGAGGCATTGCTTTAGACTTTGCTTGCAAGCAAACTATACATCTAGAGCAATATCTATGGACATATGTACACATATGGGGCCAAAAGAATTTCTCTTGTAAAAGCAGGAGGGTTTTTGAAATCCCAAAATGCCCCATGAGCCTACCTTCATGGCTCTCTTTTGTGATTAAGTTCATAATTGATCCTTAGGGTATACAAAGCTTACTCCTTTTGTAGAGATAGCCCTCACTAATGAAGTACCCATCATGGACCTTTAATGTGAATGCAGATGCAGAGGTAGCAAAGATGGGGTCGAAATCTTTGTCAGAAGGATATATAGCCCGAATGTCATCAAATCCCAAGATTTTTGCACTCAAGGATGAATAAAGGCATGACGCCTAGAAAGAGAATCAACCACCACATTTTGTTTTCCTTTCTTATACTTGATGACATAAGGGAAATATTCAAGATATTCCACCCACGTTGCATGCCTTTTGTTCAATTTACCTTGACCCCTCAAATATTTTAGTGACTCATGGTCACTATGAATGACAAACTCCTTGGGAGCAAGGTAATGCTCCCAAGTTTGAAGGGCCCTAATTAGAGCAAAAAACTCCTTATCATAGGTGGGGTAGTTGAGGGGGGCACCATTGAGCTTTCACTGACATACGCAATCGGGTGCCCTCCTTGCAACAAGACAGCTCCCACACCTACATCAGAGGCATCACATTCAAGTTCAAGTGTTTTAGAAAAGTCAGGTAATGCCAAGACTGGTGCATGGGTTAGTTTATGCTTAATTAGCTTAAGGTTTTCTCTTGTTTCTCACCCCAAAGGAAAGGAACTTCCTTTTTCACCAAATCATTTATTGGTGCGAAGAGTATGGAGAAATTAGGCACAAAGTGCCTATAAAATCCAGCGAGACCATGAAAGCTTTTGATCTCTGTCACACTTTTTTGGGGTGGTCCATTCTTGAATTGTTTTTATCCTTTCGGGGTCAATATGGATCCCTTTTGTGCTAACTACAAAACCTAGGAAAACTACACTATCTACACAAAAGGTACATATTTCTAAGTTACCAAAAAGATGATTACTCCTAAGAAGAGAAAAAACATGCCTTAGATGTCCTAAATGATCATCTAGGTTCCTAGAGTAAACTAAAATGTCATAAAAGTAAACTACACAAAATTTACCAAGGCAATCCCTTAGTACATGATTCATTAAGCCAAGACTGGTGCATCTAAGCCAAGACTGGTGCATCTAAGGCAATCCCTTAGTAAATGATCATCTAGGTTCCTAGAGTAAACTAAAATGTCATCAAAGTAAACTAAAATGTGCTTGGGGCATTGGTTTGCCCAAAGGGCATAACCAACCACTCATAAAGACCAAATTTAGTCTTAAAAGCAGTTTTCCACTCATCACCCTTTTTTATCCTTATTTGGTGGTAACCAATTCTAAGATCTATTTTTTAAAATATTTTTTCCCCATGCAATTCATCCAACATGTCATAAAGATGGAGGATTGGGTGCCTATATTTGATGGTGATGTTGTTGATTACACGACATTCAACACACATCCTCCATTGGCCATTTTTCTTAGGCACCAACAAGATTGTCACAGCACAAGGGCTTAGGCTCTTTCGAACCCAACCCTTCTCCAACAACTCATTCACATGAGACTCAGTCTCTTGGGTCTCCATGGGGTTGGTCCTATAGGCAGGTCTATTAGGTAGACTTGCGCCAGGCACCAAATCAATTTGATGTTCTATACCCCTAATGGGAGGAAGTTCTTTCGGAGTCTCATTAGTAAATATATCATCAAATTCTTTTAAAATATCTTGAACCCCTTGAGGGAGGTGGTCATATGCATGGGTTGTGGTAGTGCTCTCAGCAAAAAAATGCAGAATGGGGGAAGGATTTGATGCCTCTTTGCAAAAGAGGAGATAAAAGGGCTTGCTATTCAAAGGAGCTTCTTTTAAATCATGTTTAGTAGCAAACAGGCTCCTTTTACTATCATTCCCTTTGGAAGGGGCATCACTTTCTGACTCCCTCTCTTTACCCCTTTCAAGCTTTAGGGGTGAAAGTTGTTGCGGTTTTTTTTTTTTGTTTTTCCTCAACTCTTTTCTTCTTCATCGCAAATTGATCCTCGACCACTTGAGAAGGTGACAAAGGATACAATTTGAAGCGCTTTTTTATTATGGGTGAGGATTATTTGGTTAGACTGACCATGGTGAATGGCTTTCTTGTCAAATTGTCATGGTCTCCCCAACAGGATATGACCAGCCTCCATAGGAACTATGTCACAAAGATTCTCATCATTATAAGATCATATGGAAATTGGAACCATAACTTGTTCATTGACTACCATCTCCCCTTGATCATTGAGCCATTGCAATTTGTAAGGTTTGGGATGGGGCATGGTAGTCAAGGCTTGCTTTTCAACCAACCTAGAGCTACAATAGTTACAACAGGAGCCACTATCAACAAGGAGAGAACATACTTTGTCTTTTACTTTACATCTTGTATGGAAGATGTTATCTTTTTGTGACTGGCCAAGCTTTAGAGGTTGGATTCCAAGAAGCCTTTGAACCATAAGGAGGTCCCCCTCATAAGGAAAAGCTTCCTCACACTCTTGTTCAAATGTACGTCCTCCTTCTTCTTCACTCTCACTAGAGGAGGAAGATGAGTTATTCTCACTACAAATGTCTTGTCCCCTCATGATCATGGTTTTCTTGTTGGGGCATTGAGAGGCAATGCGGCCTATCCCAAGACATTTGAAGCATTTGATACTACTTTGCCTCTCAGTAGGCTTAGTAGTAGGGGATTTTCTCTCTACATGAGGTGCTTTTATATCTTGAAAGTGCTTGGGTTCCTCTTTAGGAAAACTCTTGAAAGAATTCCCCTTAAGTTGGTCTCTTTTTGGGTAAGAGGGAGAATCTTTTTTAAAGCTTTTTCTCTTGAGTTGATTCTCAGCTCTTACACAAAGTTCCACCAACTCATCAATGTTTGAGTATGAAAGAAGCTCCACCTTATCTCTAATGTCAGAGCTTAATCCACACAAAAACCTAGCAAGGGTGGCATTGGGTTCCTCAATGATATTGGCCCTTAGTATGAGAAGCTCCATCTTTTGTCTATAATCCTCAATACTTAGGTTATGTTGCCTAAGCCTTTGAAGTCTATCCAAAAGATCCCTCTCATAATATGAAGGAATGTGCCTTCTCTGTAAACAAGTTTTTAAATCATTCCAGTAACGAATGTCAAGCATTTGTTTACGGGCCCTATCCTTGACTAACTCATCCCACCAATGCAAAGCAGGACCTTGAAAACTAAGGGAGGCCAAAGGTACTTTCCTTTCTTTCCTTATTTCATAGCATTGGAAGAGTTGTTCCACTTTGACTTCCAAATCTAGGTAAGTCTCAACATCTTCCCTACCATGAAAATGGGGTAGGTCTACCTTTGGCTCCCTAGCATGATTTATGTTCTCTTGAGGAGAATGATGATGGTATGACGAATGGGAGTGATGCTTATGTTGATTTTCATAGTATTCTTGATGCATGCCTCCCAAGCAAGGGCCCTATTACAAGGGCCATAGCTAGAAGAATAGAAGAGGAGATGGCTAGAATAGATGGAGGAAGACCTCACCTCTATATGACCATCAAGATGTGCAAACCATGACTCACTATTAGCTTGGGCGGATTTCTTTATGCTTTTATTATTTGTAATTTTTCATTTATTTTACTTAAAGAAGCCTAGGATTGTATTTTGGACATGTATTAGTCCATTTAATTTTCTAGGAGGTGTTCTAGTAATAAAAACGGGTAAGGATAGCTTTTAGGCATTTATTTAGGTTATAAGGGGATAGTTTGATAACTACACCCCTCTTTTCCTAAATAAAACCCCTAAGCTAATAAGAAGGAATCTTGGCCCTTAGATCTACTTGCTTGGGCACAAATGAAGAAGCTAAGGGAGAGGATTGATTGGACTTTGGGCTTCAATCCTCCTCCCTTGGATTCTCCCTTTTAATGTTAACCCTTCCTTTCTTTTATGTCTTTTTCAAGAGGCTAGCTACCTCTATAAATAAGTGCTCCTCACCACTCTTGTATTTTTTACACTTTGATCAATAGAAATTTTGCTTTGGCTGAATTCTTTCTTAGTGTCCCCTACCTTCTCTTTTGAGAGTTCCCTTAGCTTTTATCAAGGGTTCCATCCCTTGTGGCAAGCCAACCTTCCTTAGGCTTATCTCCCTTGAGTGGCGCCTAAACACTTCATCCCTTACCTCTCCATACACTATTTCACTAAATACTTTAAACCTCTAAAAAAGATCAAGGGTATGCATCATTTGGTATCAGAGCATAGGTTCTAGAGGTCAAAATTTCTTTTTCTCTATCTTTTTAATTTTGCGCATTCTTATATATTGTTTACTTCATTTCCAAAATTTTATTCTTGTCTTCCTTTGTTGTTTATTTCTTTCATTTCATGTCTTGAAGTTAATATTAGTAGTTTCTTAATTTTCCTTATTCTATTCGCTATTGTCTTTATTGTAGATGCAATTTTATTTTGTTCTTTTCATTGCATCTTTTGCTGCATTTTAAGTGTTCTTGCCCTTAGTATAGCTTTATTTTATGTTTAATGTGCTGAGGTTAGGTGCCTAAACAAAAGAGGTAGTGTAAGTCCACATAAGTGTGAATTTTGCACAACCTTGTGGCTCTCCTTTTGGGCTAATCCTTAGTGCATTTCTTGCTGAAATTTTTGCTCACTTTACAGGTTTATTTTTACTTTTATAATCTCTAAGTTTTGTCAAAAAATGGTCATGTTAGTTTCCTTTCATGTCATATAAACTTCCTTAGGTTTAACCTCTTCTTATTTTACAAAAAGCCTTATAAAACATCTTTGGATTGAGCTTTTAAGAAGTGATCTTCTTGTTTGTGTTCTTATGTGTTTATGCTTTTAATTCAAGCATTCTAGTTTCTAAATATTCTTAAATAATTGCTCAATTCAATCCTTTGTATTCTTTCTTGTTTGCACATGCTTTTGGTAGTTTCCCCCTTGGTTTTACTTTCATTATTGGTTATTCTTTTGAGTACAATTGTTTGGGCAAATTGTGAGTTGAACTTGGGAAACCAAATCACTCATTTAAAAGCCTTAAAGTACTCCTCAAAATACCATTAATTCAGTGGTAATTGGGGCTACTAAAATTTGTTGTTTCTTTCATTTTAATATTCACTAGTTGCATTTGTCTACAATTTTGGTGGCTTGTTCCTTTTACCTTTAGCTTAAGCGATTATAATATTTTTGTTCCTCATTAATTTTGCTTTCCATTAAGCTAGGTACAACAACATTAAGTTTAAAAAAAAAGAAAAGGATAAAACAAACCAAAGAAGTTGAAGTTCAAAAACAAAAAGAGAGGAAAAGAATTCCAAAGAAAGAACAAAAAAACAATATGAAAAAACTTGTGTACCTATTTGATTAAGACACTTTGAGGACTTAAAATTACTTGTAAGAGCTTGAGAACCTTCTTAAAATAATTTGGCCACTATAATTTTAAAGTTAGTGCAATTTGTGAAATTTTGGAGTCTTGTTTAGTTTGTTTTTCATTCCACTCTAGTGCCTTTCATAGGTATTCCTTTGTGTGCTTTCTTTATTGTTTACCTTTAATTGTTGCTTGTCTTCTTTTTTCAAATTCTTTCTAGTCTTGTCAAATTAATCTTACCAATTGGTTAGTGTCCTTTGTTGTGTTTATCCTTTTATTGCTTTTAAGTTTCTATTTTGCATATCCCTTGCTACTTTCTTTGGTTTATTTGGTTTGTGTAATAGTGCTACTTTCTAATAAGCTTCAAGAAAGAACTTCCCACAAGGGTATCATACTTTGGAAACTTGAACTAAGAGCTTAAGGGACCAACTCAAAGGGGCAAACACTAGCCGTGAGCTTTAGAGCACATTTGGAGACCAAAGGACTTGAAGACTTTAAATTTTGCATTTTTAATTTGGTTGTAATTAATTCTTCCTTTCAAATTGGGAGTTTGAGTGCCCATAAGGTCCACCCTTTTTTATTGTAATAATTGGTTTTAATTTCTTTTAGCTTTGGTTTCTCAAAAATTAGGTGAAGAAGGAAGAATTGGTACACTTCTTTCAACACCTTAGGAGCACATTTTTAGATCCCTTACCTTTTTAAATTTTTTGCCTTTCAAGTCTTTCTTTAATTTCTTGTCAAAACGCTTAGAAGGATAAAGAGTTCCAAAGACTTATCAAAGCTATTTTAGGTGAGGAAACATACAAAAGGGAGGAGTGCTTTGTGAAAAGTTTTTGGCCACCTTTTTCCTCTTAGAAATTCAAGCACAATGGCATCACACACCCACTCTAGTGCTCATAGTTATTCATCAAACAAGAGTGTAAACCAAATAAATATTTATAAAGATTGCACTCTAGAAAACTTAAACATAGACTTTAGGGAGTGGATGGCAAAAGAACAAGAGAGAAGGGAAGAAAAAAGGAGAGAAAAAGAGGCTAAGAATAAAATAAAAACAAAAGAAAAAGAGGAAGAAAAGAGAGAAAATGAAGAGAGAAGAATAAGAGAAAGGAGAGAAGATGAAGAAAGAAGAGAAAGAAAAGAAAGAGAAAGAAGAAAAGAGAAAGGAGAGAAGATGAAGAAAGGAGAGAAAGAAAAGAAAGAGAAAGAAGAAGAAAAAAGAAAGCATGGAAATAGTGAGAATTACAAAATGAAAGGGATAGTCTTAGGTTCCCCATCTAGACATACCCATAGGAGTGAAAGTGAGGAAGAATACTACAATCATCCTAGGAGAAACTCTCATTCATCCATGCATAATAACGGGGCCCCTCCAAGGGAGCCCAAAATTGATCTCCCCTCATTTCATGGGAGGGAAGATATGGAAGCCTACCTTGATTGGGAAATCAAGGTAGAACAACTCTTTACTTGCCATGAGGTAAGAGAAGAAAGAAAGGTTCCAATAGCAACCCTTAGCTTCCAAGGGCATTCCATGCATTGGTGGGTTGGTTTAACCAATGAGAGAATCCACACCAATATGCCTTCCATAAGATATTGGAATGATCTTAGAAGTTCTCTAAGAAGAAGGCATATTCCCTCTTGGTATGAAAGAGATCTTTTGGATAGACTCCAAAGACTAAGGCAAACCAACCTTAGTATAGAAGAGTATAGACAAAAGATGGAACTTCTTATCTTGAGGGCGGGTATCATTGAGGAACCAAAGGCCACTATGGCAAGGTTTTTATGTGGGTTGAGCCCTGAAATTCGTGATAAGGTGGAGCTCTTCTCATACAATTCCCTTGATGAGTTAGTCCAACTTTGCATCAAGGTGGAAAACCAACTTAGAAGGAAAACTTTTAAAAAGGATAACCCACCTTATGTAAAGAGGGACCAACCTAAGGGGAACTCTTTCAAGAGTTACCCCAAAGAGGAACATCCCAAGCACTTCAAAGAGCCTAAAACATCACCATGTAGATAGAAAAACCCCTACTACTAACTCTCATGAGAAAGTTAGTAGTATCAAATGCTTTAAATGTCTTGGGAGAGGCCACATTGCCTCTCAATGCCCTACTAAGAGAAACATCATCATGAGGGCCCAAGATGTTTATAGTAGTGAGTCTAACTCACACTCCTCTAGTGAGAGCAAAGGAGAAGGGGTTCATGCATACCAATCTGATTGTGATGAAACCGCTTATGCATGTGAGGGAGACCTCTTGATGATAAGAAGCTTCTTGGAAGCCAACCTTTGAAAGTGTCCTCATCGTAAAGGGATAACATATTCGACACTCACTGTAATGACAAAATATGTTCTCTCATTGTAGATAGTGGGTCATGTTGTAATTGCTGTAGCTCAAGGTTGGTGGAAAAGCTAGCCTTGACCCCACTTCCCCACCCTAAGCCTTACAAGCTTCAATGGCTCAATGAGCAAGGGAAAATAGAGGTCAATGAGCAAGTTAAGGTTCCAATTTCCATTGGGTCTTATAAAGATGAGATCCTGTGTGACATAGTCCCAATGGAAGCTGGTCATATCTTGCTAGGAAGACCATGACAATTTGATAAGAAAGCCATACACCATGGTCATTCCAATAACATCATCCTCACTCATAAGGATAAGCGCATTAAGTTGTGTCCTCTAACACCTTCACAAGTGGCGGAGAACCAACTCATCATGAAACATAAGAGAGATTAGGAGAAAAAGAAAGCAAAGCTTTGCCCCTAAAGCTTGAAAGGGGTAAGGAGGTTGAGTTGGAAGTTGGTGCCCCTTCCAAGAAAGTCATTAGTAAAGAGAGTTTATTTGCAACAAAATTGGATTTAAAGGAAGTCCCCTTAACTAACAGACCTTTCTATCTCCTCCTTTGCAAAGAGGCATCCCCCATTTCTTCCCCCTCCACTTCTTTCCCTTCTAGTTCTAGAATTGCCATAGAACTTGGACATGAGAACCTACCTCAAGAGGTTCAAGAGCTCTTAAAGGAGTTTGGTGATATATTCCCTAATGAAGTTCCCAAAGGACTTCCTCCAATTAGGGGTATAGAACACCAAATAGACTTGGTACCTGGGGCTAGCGTGCCTAATAGGGCTGCTTATAGGACTAATCCTATGGAGACCAAGGAGATGGAGTCTCAAGTCCAAGAACTATTGGAGAAGGGTTGGGTTCAAGAGAGCCTAAGCCCTTGTGCTGTGCCAGTCTTGTTGGTGCCCAAGAAGAATGGCCAATGGAGGATGTGCATTGATTATCGAGCAGTCAATAACATCACCATCAAATATAGGCACCCTATCCTTAGGATTGATGACATGCTTGATGAATTTCATGGGGCCCAATTATTTTTGAAAATTGATCTTAAGAGTGGTTATCACCAAATCCACATCAAGGAAGATGATGAGTGGAAAACCGCTTTTAAGACCAAGTTTGGGCTTTATGAGTGGTTGGTAATGCCCTTTGGGCTTACTAATGCCTCAAGCACCTTCATGAGGCTTATGAATCATATCCTTAGGGATTGCTTAGGAAAATTTTGTATAGTTTATTTTGATGATATTTTAGTGTATTGCAAGAGCCTAGATGAGCATGTAGGTCATCTTAGGCGCGTCTTTTGCATGATTAGGTCACACCAACTCTATGGAAACCTTGAAAAGTGTAACTTTTGTGTAGAGAGTGTGGTGTTTTTAGGTTTTTTAGTCAATAAAGATGGGGTTCATGTGGACCCCGACAAAATCAAAGCCATCCAAGAATTACCCACCCCAAAAAGTGTGACTGAGATCAAGAGCTTTCATGGTCTCGCGAGTTTCCATAGGCGCTTTGTGCCTAATTTCTCCACACTTTTCTCACCAATCAATGATTTGGTGAAGAAGGAAGTTCCCTTCCTTTGGGGTGCTAAATAATAAAAATCCTTCGAGCTTATTAAGGAAAAACTCACCCATGCCCCTGTTCTAGCTCTACCTGACTTTTAAAAAACTTTTGAGCTAGAGTGTGATGCATCGGGTGTTGGAATAGATGTTGTGGTATTGCAAGACGGCCACCCCGTGGCTTATTTTAGTGAAAAACTAAATGGTGCCGCCCTCAATTACCCCACCTGTGACAAAGAGTTTTATTCCTTAATAAGGGTCATTCAAACTTGGGAACATTACCTTATTCCCAAGGAGTTTTTCATTCATAGTGACCATGAGTCACTAAAATATTTGAAGGGTCAAGGTAAGCTCAACAAGAGGCATGCAAAATGGGTTGAGTTTTTGGAAACTTTTCCCTATATAATCAAAGTTAAGCCCTAGAGGAGATGATCCCTTCTAAATCCTTGAGAAGGTTAGAGACAATGCATATAGATTAGACCTTCCTGAGGAATATGAAGTCAGCTCTACCTTTAACATGTGTGATCTCATTCCTTTTGTAGGTGTTGATGATGATAAAGAAAAGACACTCTTGATTTGAGGTCAAATCCTTCTCAAGAGAGAGGGGTTGATGCAATCCTTCCTAGCAATGGTCCTATCACAAGGGTCATGGCTAGAAGGATAGAGGAGGACTTATCTAGAAAGGAGGAAGGAAGGCCTCAACTCCTTTTTTGACGTGAAGATAAGAAAATAGTCCTCCTAGGTAGCTTGTTTAGGGCATAGTCTTACTAGTTTAGGGTTCTTTCATATTTGTCCATGTATTTTGGCCTTTTCTTTCATTCTAATTTGTATTTAGAGGTGTAATTAGTGTTTTGGATGGAGTGTGTTGATTAGATGGGCCTTGAGGTGTTTTTGGACGTGTTGGTTTACTAAAACCACACCTAAATTCATCTTAACACCCCTTTAACAAACTAGGAAACATATGGGACCCCTAGTTTCCCCCCAAAAGGCGCCAAACTCCTCTCTTTTCCACCTAGGCCCTTACTTGGCTTAATTTGAGCAACCAAATTTGAATTTGAATCTCAAAGTGTTGTGTGGTTTCCCTCCAAATTCAAATTCAAATTTAAGGAACATAGATCCACCTATCTAGGGCCTTGTTTGGATTTTCCACCTCTTAAACATGTGCTAATCATGCTTAACCTAATTAACACATGTTTAAGACTCATGGGCCTTGGATTAAGGGTTGGACGTCCAAATCCTCTTCTAAACATTCCTAGCTCTATAAATTGATGCCTCTCCCCTTTGTATCACTTTTAACACTTGAATGATAAATTTTCTTGAGAGAATTCTTGAGTGTTCTTCTCCTTGAGTGAGAGTTCCACCGTAGCTTCTATTAGAGACTCCTTCCTTTGTGGTAAGCCTCCTTAACCATGGCTTATCTCTAGCGGAGTGGCGCCTTTTAGCTACATCTCTTGTCTCCTCCATCACCATTTCTTGTTCAATGCTAGTCTTAGAAGAGGATCAAGGGAGAGCAACAATGGAGGTTGCATCACTACCACCCTTTGATTCTTTTTCTTTTTACTTTTCTCCCTGTTTTTAGTGACAAACAACTTAGACTAAGATAAAGAACCATGTGTCTTCCTTCTCATCTCTTCATTAAAAGCACCATTTTTTTCCACTTGTAAAGAAACAACACCATTAGGGTCAAGTTGGTAATAGAAACTTGAAATGTCTCTAAAGACTCAGGTAAAATGTTCAATAGCTATTATCCCAAAACTTTATCATTGAATTTGATATTCATTTCAAATAACTGATCTAGAAGCTCTTGAAATTCATTCAAGTTATCTGAAATAGAAGAACTCTCACTGCACCTAAAATTCATTAGACAATTCAACAATACAATTTATTATTCCTTGATTTAGGAGCATAAATAAGGGCTTAATCTTATCCCATAAAATTCTAACATGTGTCTCATTAGCAATTAGATTATAAACATCGTCTTCTACAAATTGTCGAATAAAACGACACACCTGTTAGTGTTCAAAGTCCCAATCTTCTTTAGACATAGAATTCGACTTCTAAGTAGCAAAGATAGGAAGATGCATTTTCCTCACAAATGGCAAGTCTTTCATCTTGCCCTTCCACAATTGATCATTAGTTTCATTCAAAGCAACCATTTTTTTTTATTTTCCTACACCGTTCAAGCAAGTCAAATAGTCCCAAAACTAAAGTAAAATAGCTCTGATGCCAATCTGATTGGAAAACAATAACTCAATAATAATACAAAGCACACTTAAATAGTTAATGCGTAACATATAAATCTCATAACTTGCAAAAATCTATAGGGAGCAACAACAAATAAACAATAATAGCAAATCACCAAAAATCATAAAAGACATCAAGTTTAATGTGAAAAATCCCTCAAAGCAAGGGTCAAAACCACAAGTTGTCAAGACCAAAGAAATTGCTCCACTATGATCCATAAAAGATATAAAAGAGTCTTACTCAAACACACAAAATAAGGCCAACACCCATCCAACAATAAAGCAATGTGAAAAATCCCTCAAAGCAAGGGTCAAAACCACAAGTTGTCAAGACCAAAGAAATTGCTCCACTATGATCCATAAAAGATATAAAAGAGTCTTACTCAAACACACAAAATAAGGCCAACACCCATCCAACAATAAAACAATGAAGCTTACAAATAGAGAACAAGGGAGATGAAAACCCCTAAATACATTGCTACTATGAAAATAGAATATCTTCCAACTTAGACCTCGTATCAACAATCCAACCAATCAGAATACAGAACTAGATGTTCTTAACCTGTTGTCAAAATTTTAGGTCAATCCAATGGTGAATGAATCTGTAGTAGCGATTTTACATTGCAACTCTGTGTAAAAATGATAACAACTTTCTCCCTTCCTCTTTCTAATAAGCTTTTCTCACACACTAATTTGACCTTTCTTCACAAGGTTAAGTGAAATATCAAGTGAGCTTCCAAAATTTAGGTCTTTTCTTCGCATAAGAAGGGAGCTTAATACCCAACATGATACACATCATAGCAACATGTGAGAACAGAGAGGTGACTATATGCAGCGCACATTCTCTAGTAAGGAAAGAAGTAAGAATATCCACAAATTTAAAAAGTGTTTCAAATTATGCATGGTAATCACAAACAAAGCCTGTTTTTTGGAGTTTGAACGGGGTGACTTGGTGGTTGATAAATGGGGTTAGTTGCTAGTTGGCATGCAACCACTTAAACCAAGCGAGTGCAATGCCTATCATGTAAAACTAAACCAATATTAAAGTTGCAATATCTAATCCAAAGGATTAGTACCATCGAAAGAAAGTAAGGACACTATAGTAGGTTGTATATGAGAGTAACTTGGTGTAGTTACAGTGATTAGTTGGACTGCTCACAAAAAAATGCTAATTCAAGCAACACCACAAATTTAGCATGTGAGTTTGTAAATTCTGCATTAAGTGAGACATTGTTGTAGCAGACTATTAGAGGATTTGTCATTATTTTTTTTTATTTCGAGGGAGGAATGATTGCAATGAAAGCTCCAATGATACACGTTAAAAAAATCTCCTTTCGAGCAAGAGTAGCTGCAAGAAAAAAATGATGAGAGAGTAAGGGTTTAATTGGTTTGGTTTTGTTTTTTAGTTTTTAAAAGGAATTTTCAAAAATAGTTTTCAAAAACTGTTTTCGAGAAGAAAAAAAAAACTTGTTTGGCGAGTGATATTTAAAAATTGTTTTGAAGATGTAAAAATGGAAAAACTTGTTAATGTTTATTAGAATTTCATTAATGAAAAGCAAAAAACAATATATTCTGATTATATTTTGAGTTTTCAAAACAAAAACTGAAAACTGAAAAGCAAAACTACTTTTAGCTGTTCCAGTTTTTTAGTTTTTAAAAACTAAAAAACCGGAACTATTTTCGAAAACTGTTTTCAGAAAACACTACCCAAGCAAGTTTTTTAGTTTTTAAAAACTAAAATACTGAAAACAATTTTATAAAACTGTTGTCAAACAAGCACTAAGTGTTCATTTGACAACAGTTTTATAAAACTGTTTTTAGTATTTTAATATTTAAAAACCAAAAAACTCGTTTGATTACTGTTTTCTTAAAATAGTTCTAATTTTTTAATTTTTAAAAACTAAAAAATACGAACAACGGTAAATAGTTTTGTTTTTCAGTTTTGTATTTTTGTTTTGAAAACTTAAAATACAATGAAAATATATTATTTTTTATTTTTCATTAATTTAAATAAGTTTTTCAATGTTTACATCTTTAAAACAATTTTTAAATAACACTTATAAAATAAGTTTTTTTTTTCTCTTCTTCCAGAAAAGAATTTTTAAAAACTATGTTTAAAAACAATTTTCAAAAACTTAAAAACAAATCCAAACCAATCAATTCCTCAGCTTTCCTTTTGGATTTTCAATTTTCTACCTTCCTCTATTTCTTTCGGTGCAATATATAAAGATTTTAACTCCAGAAATTTACTAACAAGTAGCCATGCAGAGTCAAAACCAAAATAGAAAAAGGAATCTAGTTATAGAATGCCCAAGTTGGAAATAACAGAATAACATAAATAACACCAATTTTGCCATCGACAAAGAATTTGATAAAGCACAAAGTTGAGAAGAAAAAAAAATCCAATTTATAAAATTGAAAATTGATTTTAGAATTATAATATATATTACCTTTTGTTCATCTTGTTCTGAATTCCTAATTTCCACCCAATTACCGTTGATTCTATCATAATCTTTTTATACATTTTAATTAAATTGTAGAAATGCTGTATCAAACTCATGCCAACATTTTGTTAAAAATGTCCAGCAGCATGGACAGACTGACCAGAATAATATATATCCATCCTGCAAACCCTATCAATGTTTACAAGTACACACCAAATTATTCTACTAATTAATTGTTTTAGACAGGGATAATCCCACAAGACATCAAAAACTGGCGTGACAAACGGCGTCCCCAATAACTAACGTAGTTTTACAACGCATCAAACTACAATATATATTCAACCTCACCCCCAACTTAAAAAAGACAAGTAATTGGAGTGTAATCTAACGATTCTGGAAAAAGCCTCCTGAAAGGATCTTTGCTTTCTGCTCAGAACATCCTCTAACAATGTATCAAGGGAGGCATTCTGATTGATTTTCGGAAAATGTCATCTTGGATTATTCGGATTATACTTTCTTGATAATCTGAACCACGTCTTCATCTTCAAGTTCATGCTCCTGGTACAAAACAAATTCCACTTAGTAGATATCTTCTACAATGAGGGAGAAGGGAAAAAGTAGAAACACAACGAGAAAAGAGAATGGAGCAAAAAATAAAGTGAATCCAGTACAGTATCCACCTTTCCAACTCTTTGAGGCTTGTGCTTCGCACTTGAACCCCAGACCAAAGCACTGCATCAGTTGATAAAAGTAAGCATTGAAAAACGTAAGGAAAAACATAATGTTAGGAAGGCTCAAGCAAGACCGGAAGGGGGGATTTATTGACTCTAAACTTTTTTAACAAAGAACAAAATGCCACTCCCCCCGAATTAGTTCAATCATTAAACTAAAGATCCATTATAAGTTTATAAAGTTCATTCAGGGGAGGACGGGCTACAGAACAAGAGATTATAGCCTAAATGAGTGCCTCATTTTAATGAAGGCTTCCTAATAAAACTAAATAAAATTCCGACCTTCCAGTTGAAAAACCAAGTTAATCTTCGTCTACATTGCTCCTCATTAACACAACGAAGAAATCACTCAACATCATGAAGGAATAAAGGTAAAGATATGTTTTGGGTTGGCAGAAGAGAAGGTACTTACTACTTAAACTGTTTAAGCATGTCCTTGTGAATGCGATTGCAGAAGTCCTCAACTGTCCTCTTCTTAGACGATAATATTACAGGGTCTTCGTAGTCAGGATTCATCCCTTTAGGTTTAGTATAGATTCGAGTTAAGTTGAGATATTCCCAAATTTTATCCAGAAGACCATCAAGGTTCCACTCCAGGTGTGCACTGAAGAATAGATAGAAAATCGCATTTTTATTTTTATTTAGAAAACAACTTCATCAATCAATTATTGCAAAAATCACAACAGAAATGGAAGAAAATATGCCAGTTGTCAGTCACAGTGCTCTACTCTTTCTCCTCTTTTTTGCATAGTCCTAAAAAAATCTGGTCTCAGACCTAGATACTTCATATAGTAATCTCTGCTAGAATTTTGGACTAAATACTATCGATGCAATGCAAAAGGGAGATTACGTGACATCAAGCAAAGACATAAACAAGGAATAAAACAATAAATTAGACAATCTAAAGAGGCCCTAACAAAAATCTGCGCATGAATATGAAGTATTAAACGGGTCAAGCAACTATAGTTAGACGGAACCAAATCAAAGGCACTAAAAGAGGCCCTAACAAAAATAAAACAGTGCTGCAAAAATCTCCAGTACTTTTCTTTCAATGTGAGAATATCACAAGAATACTCCAAAATAAAATGATAACAAAGTACAGACAAACAAGAAGTAATAACCTCTAAGTGCTTTCACACAAGGATTAACAAAATTCTTATGGATTTTCTTTTATTCAAAGGGCAAGAGGATACAGATAATATGACCAATGATTTGAAGAATTACCTGATTGGGCAGTAATGAGGTAGCTTATCCAAGATCTCCAATTCCTCCAGTGTGATCTGATCAATTTTGTTCACAACATAGATACAAGGCATATATACTCTACTGCCCTCAATGACATCTATGAGGTCGTCAGCAGTGGCATCATACCTGAGAGTAATATCTGCATTGTGAATTCTGTACTCACTACATATAGCCTTCACAGTGTCAAGATCCAGATGTGTTGTGGTGGCAGTTGAGGTGAGATTGATTCCACCTTTATCTTTCTTCCTAAAAGTCAGATTTGGTGGCTCTTTGTTTAACCTACGGTCAGTAAATGAATTTAATAAAAGAGGAATGAATTATTATATGTGTGTGTGAGGCTACTAATAAGGCTGTTGAAATTTTTCATTAATATGTAAATAAAGCTAACAAGATTGTTGAAATTTGGAATACTAAAGCCAATTCACAAGTGGCAGCTTTCACAAGATTCAATTATTGGGCTTGTTTATTTAAGATTTTTCTTCTAATAATTGTTTAAGATTTTTCTTTTAAAAACAAAGCACTTCTTTTAATAAAATAAGCACTTTTCTTCTTCTTTTTTTATGGATTTGTCTAAATTATTTTTTTAACAGTTTTCTGCTTGTTTTTAAGAAGCAAATCCTATCTACTTAAAAAATCATTTTTTTTAGTTTAAAAAAACTTGTCCATTCTGCCAAAATCATACTTCACCACATGATCTGCAATTCCAAAACATCAAATCACAGTACTTTGTCTCTACAGGTGCAAGTGCTGTCATTAATGAAAGCAAGAAATGCTTGCTTTTAGAGTCAAATGCGCCTAACCACTATAATCTTCATTCATCATATACATGCTACATTGAGAAATATATTTTAAAAAGAGTACAAAGAAATGAAATATTCATTTCAATTATAGGCCACTTCTTGTCCAGAATATTGGTGACATAACATAAACAAAGCAAATAATAAATATTACATGTTACCTGATACCAAATCCCTCTAGCTCTTTCTCTATAAGACGCTTATGAGTTATTGGTTTTATTGCGTCTAGGACAATTAAAATGCAATTGCATGTCCTTGCAGTACTAATAACCTGCATTTGCAAAACAGTATATAAAAGATAATGAGTGTTGTTGGACTGTAAATGACTTGTGAAAAATGAAAGGTTTGTGAACCATGTCCTTAGTTGCTTCAATGGAATATTTTGTAGGCAGAACTTGAGACAGACAATATGAAACCCTAATTTCTCTAAATAAGCCACAGATCTCACCTCAACAATATATTCAGCAAAAAGATCAAGAAAAAATTTTTTAAAAAATTACAAGGAACTTTTCTCTCATTTTTGAAGGGAAAAGAAAGATAAAAGATATCCTGATGGAACTTTGACTACATTGCAGACTTTACCAACAAAAGATATGTTTTGGCTAGGTTAATTGAAATTATCTGGTTATCTTGAAACCAAACTATATAGTTAAACCATGATCAAAGCAAACTATGTTTTTTACCTGCCTTCCTCTACCCTTTCCATCCTTAGCACCCTCGATAATTCCAGGGAGATCCAACAACTGCCACACAAAATTGAACAAATACTACTTAAAAATTAAACATAAGTTAAATATACATCACAATCATATAAAAAATTGTACAATTATTGAGATAAGTCTGCACAACCAAATCCAAACTATCTTGGGTATAAGAGATAGATTGAGAGAACAAAGTTACCAAAACCCTTTAATGCCTAAAAAATCAATGAAAAACCTCTGTATAGCTGTGAAAAATTCATCTTTAAATCTTATGATGCCTAATTTAACAATAGAAACAGACAGGATCACAGGACTAGATTGTGCAACTGCAACCATTACTTAAAGACAGAAGAATATTATCAAATCTCTAATTTTAAAAAAAAATTACAGCCCAATCAAAATAAAACTCAAAATAAATTCATTAGAAATATGGATAAAATATATAAACAGAAACAGCCTCTACAAATGACACAAAACAGAGCTTTAAACAATTTTAGGCATTTATCTCTGTAAGTCAGCTAGGGATAGTAGGTCCAACAATCAACACAAGCAACTCAATTTACTGATACAGGAAAAATTAACAATGAGAGGATGAGAAATAAAATTCACCAAAACCTGATATGATGATGTTCCTTAAAAAACTGAGCACACATGCAGCTTATAGTCAAGCTGTTAATATAGAGTGGTGGCATTCACATATCATTTAGTCTTTTCTAAAATATTATCAGGAAACAAGTACAACTAAATTTAGCTTTAGGCATCCCATGTTTTTCAACTCACAAGCAGAATACCTTGCACATAGTTTGGACATAAGTTTATTAACAATAACTGGCAAATGTAGAGATACCTGGATTTTAGCTCCACGATATGTGATCACACCTGGGATGCAAGTTAAGGTGGTAAACTCATATGAAGCAACCTACAAACAAAATAAGTAAACCTTAAGAAAAAACTTTAATTAAGATACTATGGAAAATTGGTATGCTTCCCACCACCCAAACCAAAATATAAATAGAATATTATCTAGCATATGGCATTATGGTTGATTACTTAATGACACAATAAAACCTCTGTTTCATTATCCAAAAGAAAAGGCAGTGTGTTCAAACTTCTATGTATAGTTCCCTCATCGTGCTATGCAGTCTGGAGTCTGAACAATGGAAATTGTTTTGAGAAGTGGAACTTGTATGAGATTGGCAGGTCTCTACACTTACACCTTCACTAGGTTTAGGAGAGGATGATTATTCCTACAAACCATTATCACATTTTAAATATGATATTTTAGCCATGTGTCAACGTCCTTGTCTAATTCCTCAAAAGCTTCTTTCCTACTATGGCCATATTTTTATCCTTCTTCACTCTTTAGCAAGGTTGTCAGGAAGGTTATACGGCGGATGGCGGTCAGGACCTTTAAGTGCCATACTGCCATAGCGGATGCCATGACGGTCTATGGCGGACAAAAAAAGAAGTGTATATATATATATATATATATATATATATATATATATATATATAATGCATAAACACGAAAATAATAAACAGATTAATCAAAACCAACAATGTAATAATCTAAAATTCATAGAATTCATAATCTAGTAATATTGTCATCATTAAATTTTAAAAATATAAATTCCTAATCAAATCAAAAGGATTAAACAACCATCAAAACAAAGTTAAAAACAGTAAACACAATGACAAATCCTAAACTGAAAAAATTTGAGGATACATTTGGGGTGTTTGTTTTTGCCCCAGACATGATTATTAAACTGAAAAAAAAAATTCAAAAATAGCTTTTATAAAACAAATCAGAAACAAAAAACAGAAAAAGAAAAAAAAAACTAATATCTTTTTTATTAAAAAAAGAGATATTAAAGGAAGCAGAGACCTATGCGCGAGAGGAAGAAAAAGGCTTTGGGGTGAGGTAGAACGCTTTCCGCGACGGCCTGGCGAAGCAACAACACAAGGAAGAAGAGGAACAGTAGTCACACTCGCGATGAAGAGAAACGTTGTTCGCGCGACTCACGAGGAAGAGAAACGCTGTTCGCACTACTCGCAAGGAAGAGAAGAGGCGTTGTGAGGTGGCTATCATTGTCATCAGTGTCGGAGAACTCATCGGAGACTGAACGCTCGTCGTCGCCGGGGTGAGTTCGTGAGGTGAGTTGGTGCTAGAGCGTGCACAAACACAGTGTTTGGCATCAACCGAGTCGGGTCAACCCAGTCCAAAAACGTAGAAAACAAAAAAAAAAAGCCCAACTGGGCGTTATGTCCGCCATGCGCCGCCACACCGTTTCTGCCATGGCGCCCGCCACACACTGAAAGGCGGACTCGCGCCATACCCAGGCGTAACGCCCATAAAGGATTGCGGCCTTTGCCTCCACGGCGTTACAATGCCACCATAACCGCCATTTGATAACACTGCTCTTTAGGTGTTCTCATTTATTTTCTTATTCTTGTCAAAGGTTTCACTTCCTTCCTTCGGCTCCATTAAATCAAATTCAGTTTCCAAAACACACAAAAGAAATAAAAGATAAGCCTATAATATAACTACATTAAGGAAGAAAACTTGTAAGTTATAACACCTGGAATACTTCCATACCTCAGAAAATGTCCCGGTCAACTTATTCAGTAGAGTAGATTTGCCAACAGAAGGGAAGCCCACAAGACCAACTCTTGAATCCCCACTTTTAGTAACATCAAAACCTTCACCAGCAACTCCACCTCCTTTTGATGAAGGAGTAAGAAGTTCCCTCCGCAGCTTTGCAAGTTTAGCCTGGCACCAGACAGTTACCAATAATGAATCAACTCCACAACAAAAACAGTAACAGAATAAAGGAAAACAGCAGAGAAACTTGAAAAGCTCAAAGGGACAATGAGGAATGAAATCCTAATGATACTTATGGAAGGTCGATTCTACATAGAAGCAGAATACAGAAATGCCCTTATGCCCATCTCACCTTCAATATCACATATCAGAAGTGTTATAAAAGCTGTTTTTGGTTTTATATGATTATGTCTACCTAGTTGATAGCTGCACATGTACCATTCTTGTTAGGAACCCAAAATTGATAAGACAGAAAGAAGAAAAAGAGTTTTATTGAATAGTGAGAAAAGAACAGAAAATAGGAAAACACTCTCCACCAAGGGTTTCCCCTTCACAAAGGATTTCTCCTTTCACAAAGAGCTAATGCTCAATTTACAATGACAACCCAAAACTCCCTCTCCCCTATCCTTCTGCCCCTATTTCTAGCTAATAAAACCCTTCTAACTGACTAACTAATTCATTAATATTCTAATTAGCCTAACTAACTTTCCCTTCTCCTTATATCCTAACAATTCTCCCTTTTTTTTCTCTTGTAAAAAGTAAAAACATACCTATACATACATACATATATATATATATATATATAGCAGGCTAGCAGCTGAGTGATAGTTAGACACCCAAGCTTTTGACCCATATTTCAAATCTTAAACTAACTAGAATAAATTGATATGAAAGATCCATGTGTATCATAGATATAAGAAGAAAACAAGGATATGCAGGATAAGATTCCATAAATTCATAGTTTTTGTTTACTTATTTGTTAGCATTCCTTTGGGGGCATAAATGTATAGGAAGTATGTACCCAAAGTTATAAATAAATAAATCACTATACATAGCAGTAGGGATTACGATAATGGATGAAAAGTGGAAACAAAGTGGGCAGATACTAGATAGGATCAGCAAAAAGTACCATGCTTACAAATATAACTTCCATTACGAACAAAGAGATGAGGATAGGAAAAAGTCACTATAAAAATCAATAAGAAACCTTATTACATGTGAAGGCAATCTAAGTCAATTGCATGTGCAGAATGTGCTATCAATAAGATATAGAGCAAACAATATCATTGTGAATCAGATACACTTCCAAATGCAATCCCTGTACGACTATCCACTTCAACAAACTCATACAAGATCATGTCAATATTTCTGTACTTGAAAGAAACATTTTCTCCAAATTTGAAATAAAAAGAAAGTATCCCTTTGTCTTGGATAATTAAGCACAACTAAAGCCAAAATGCATGTAATTAACCACCAAAAAAATTGAGAACAGCACACACGTTATTTACATATTTAGTCTTTTTTTTTCACATGCCATTTAATAAAAAAGAGACGCCCTTATGAGCTTACCTTCAGCAAGCCCAAATGATGAGCAGTAGCCTTGTTTTTTTGTGTCCTTGCCATCTGCAACAAGGAAAAACACAATTAAATATCGATGATCGCAGAACTAAAAACATGGAAAACAGAACAAAGTTTGCAGGAACTCTGCAAATAAAAAACGAAGTATAAACAGTGAATCTTAAGCTGAGTTGGTAAGAAACAGTTATTCTAAAAATAATGGCGATTCCTAATCTAATTGAGAACTATGAGACAGGAAAATCCTACTGCGGTAGAGAAACATGTATCTAAATTATTTTAAGGTGCTGAAAAGGTTAATGTTTCGCTTGCATAATCGCACGCCCACAATCGTTCCACTAAGAATAAGCACCTCATCTTCGATGTCTTTGATTTTCTGCATCACTGTCGCCATTTTGGAAGTCAGAGGCAACGCAAAAGAGATACAGATTAACTCTTGCGGGGAGTAAAACGAGATTAGACTTGGACAAGGTGAATTGCCGCAGTTAGCACTGTGGTGTGGTTGTGTAGGAACAGGAAAGAGGCTAACGAAGAAGATGGTGCTAGAACAAATATGCAGAGATGTTTACGGTGGGACCTAGGGTAGAGTATTCCACTTCTCAAATCCAAATCGAAATCGAAATTACAACTAACATGGGTCACGTGAGCCGAAAATTAGAGTTTTTCTATCTCCAATCTCCATATTTTCTATACGCACCTTCATATATTTTTAAAAAAACAAAAATATCCTTAGGTTAAAATATTTTATGAGAGTGAGATACGTCCATCTCCTTATTCCATCTGTTTTTGCCAAATCCAGACCTGAAGAGTTTTATTCTCCCTCGTGGGTGCTTGTATTTGCTGCTAAATTTAAACTTTATATATGCACTTTAGTAGTTCAAATACGTCAATCTATATGAATAAAGTCGTGTGGAGGATGAATCTAGATTGAAAAATCTAGAATTCCTATTAAACCAATTTCCAGTGAGTCTTAATTAGTCAATTAGGAGTCCGTCCAGATCAATCAGTTTAGATTAGCCAATTTAGAGTCAGTCCAGATTGGGAAATTTGGACTCTCTTATACCAGTATATAATGAGTCTAAAATAATCAATCCAAAACCAGTTTAGATCAGCCAATCTAAACCAGTCTGGAACAAGCAATTTAGAGTTTCTTTTTTTTAACAAATTTTTTTGTGAATCTAGATTACGTAATTTGGAGATTTTTTAACAAATTTAGATTACCTCATCCAGATTCATAACAACTTATAATTACAAAGAGAAAAACACTTATACACTGTCACTGTAAAAAGTTTTACACTTGCAGTTAATGACAACTCTTTATCTAGTTTGTTGATTTCATCGATCAATATTTTAAAATTCATGTAAACGAAGAATAGTGATTAATTATCAATGTAAAACTCTCTATAGTGTATAAGTGTTAAACTCATTTACAGACCAATATCAGGTAATCCAGATATGTAAAAAATACCTTCAGATTACCTAATTCAGATGTACAGTTATTTTTTTGTTTGGTTGGTTTGGTTTTATTTTTTTAATTTTTAAAAAGAGTTTTAAAAAACTTTTTTCTAGAAGAATAAGCACTTGTTAAGTAAGTGTTATTTGAAAACTATTTTAAAATGTGAAAAAAAATTGTTTATATTTAAAAAAATGTCATTAATGGAAGTAAAAAACAACATATTCTCATTATATTTTGAGTTTTTAAAGCAAAAACAAATAACTGAAAAACAAAACTACTTATAATTGTTCCTGTTTTTTAGTTTTTAAAAATTAAAAAATCAAAATTATTTTTAAAATTGTTTTCAAAAACTATTTTAAGAAAACACTATCCAAACAAGTTCTTTTAGTTTTAAAATATTAAAATATTAAAAATAGTTTTACAGAACCCCTAAAAAAAACACTACTATAAGATTAAATTACTACAATCGTCTTAAGCAACATTTAAATTGCAATTATTATAGCCTTATTCCTTTGATGGATTAATTCATACAGTGAAATGTAGGACTCTCTGCAAAGGCTATCATGATATGATTTTTAAGTGATGTTTGTTTTGAGCGTTTTCTGTTTTTATTTTCAGAGAAACCAGAAAACAATAGTGAAAATATGTTTAGTTATAAATTAGAAAACATTTTCAAAAAACAATTAAAAAAAACAAAAAAAAATTGTTTTTAATGTTTTTAAAAGTTAACACTTTGTGAAAACTTCATAACAATATTGTAATTATATAAAAAGTAATATATAAATATATTTTAAATTATATATAAATAATTTATAATATTTTTGCTAAAATTAATTAAATTTAATAATATTATTTTTAAAAAATAGAAAATATTAAGTAAAAACAAATATATTTTCTGAAAGTTAAAAACTTGAAAATAAAAATAATTTTTAGAAAATGAAAATAGAAAACCCAAACAGAAAGCATTTTTGAAAGCAAATATCACCTTAACTTTTTTATTTTGATGAGAAATACTTGTGAGATATTATTTTAAATAATATTCTTTATTATTAAATAACTATTTCTCATAATTTTATAATTTTTAATAAATTTTAATCGATGATAAAATGTGTTAGAGTGTGTAAAATATTATGTTACTACTAGAAGTGTCAAAATAGGTTCGGTTCGGTAGGTCAGCTTGACCTACCAAGGGTTCGGAATGGGCTGGGCCAAAAAAATTTATGTTTCACGAAACGGTTTCACTTATGTAACTCTACCCTCCCAACCCGCGAGTTTGGTGGGTTGAGACCGGTCGGTCTGACCACCAACCCACCAAAAAATTTGTCAACTTTTTATTTTATTTCCCTTATACATTGTTAGCATATATACATTTTTTCTAATTTCGTTTTTCCTTGTCAGTTTTTCTCTCAAACGTGAAACCTCTGATACTACTAAAGTCAAAATCATATGTTCCTTACGAGTGAAACCCCTAATTTGCATGTTACTTTACTATTATGTATACATGTTGTTTTAATATTATTTTTAATTTGTACGTTGATATCATAAATTCATTAGGTATGTATGTTGTTTTAATACTATTTATAATTTGTATTTTTTTATAACTTAAAAAAATTAGAAATTAAATTTAATAATTAATTTTTTTTCAAGTCTGGTGACCAGCCTGTGGTGGCCCAGGCCGGGCTAGAAATTCAGATATCTTTATTTTGTGGTCAAGCTGGCTCGACCCACTTATTTTATAACTCATGATGTGTCAGCTCGTGTGGATCGAGTTGACCTGTTTTGACACCTTTAGTTACTATCACTACTCTTGTATGCTTTTATAAAATTGTTTATTATTTAGGGATGAGAAACATAGTTAAAAAATTGCCTTTGGATCCTTTTCAAAAGTATTTATCTCCAACCTTTACTAGGGGTCCACTTATTTTATAACTCATGATGTGTCAGCTTCTGTGGATCGAGTTGACCTGTTTTGACACCTCTAGTTACTATCACTACTCTTGTATGGTTTTATAAAATTGTTTATTATTTGGGGATGAGAAACATAGTTAAAAAATTACCTTTGGATCCTTTTCAAAAGTATCTATCTCCAACCTTTACTAGGGGTGTTTGCAGTTTGATGCGGTTTTGTGTCTAAAACTAATCCGAACCAAACTATAAAAATAAGTGCGGTGCAGTGCGATTTGGTTCGATTTAGATTAATTATAAAATCTGAACTAAATCAAATCAATCTTTTGTGATTTAGTTTGATTTTGGTTTAAATTTTCTATTATTAAGTATTAAAAAATACATTAAAAAAATTTATTTCCAAAATTATATAAACTTTAGTCACTTCCAACAAAATTATATCAAGCAAGTCATCATAAAAATTAAAGTATAAACAATCAATTCATTTAAACATTACATTCTAGTGATTGTCATTAAATTGTATTCAATGAAATTAAGTCAAATAGTTTTGGTAAAATATTTATTCATCAACTAATTTATATTAATTAAAAATATTAATTAAATATTAAGTCAAAATCTTATAAACTTAGAAAATAATGAGTAACTGCATACTTCTTCTTAGGGATTTGCTAAAATAACTAAAGATGAAAAATTTGATTTGGTTTGATGTGATTTCAACATCGCAAAAGAACCAAACCATGCTGTTTGGAAATTATAAAAATCAAACAATCCCAAACTAAAATGATTTTTTGCGGTTTTCAATTTTCAATTCGGTTTGTTTCAATTTTGAACACTCCTAACTTTTACAACAAAATTTTGAGTCATTAGATACATCTTGCGGCTAATACTAAAATAATTAGTAAACAATGCATTTATGATTACATGCATAATTATTTCCTTTCTTTTTTAAGTTCATCACCACTAATCAAAATATTTTTATTAATTATTTATTTAGAAAATTTATATATTTAAAAAAATTTAATTTATAAAATATATGTAAAAATAATAAAATTAAATGTATATTAACATAATATATTTTTTGAATTTATATTTTAATATTATTCTAGATAAATATTACAAAATAATTTAAATTTAACTATACAATTTTAAAATTATCTTTTAACCATTATAATATAGTAGTAAGAGGATTGCTTATTCTTATTATTAAATTTGTATTTATTAATAGAAATATACTATGTATAGTTTGATAATGTGGTTGAAATCTACCACACTATCATCTTTATCTTTTGTCTTTTATTTTTTAGTTAACATTTATACATTATATATTAAATTATTATTTAGTAAAATCAACCAAATTATTTTCTGATTAACGGTAAGTGTAAAATTTTTTATATTTAAAATGTATAAATATTTTTTCTTTATTTTTGAAAACTTAAATTTTAAGTTTAAAATAACTACTTGATCTAACTATTGATTCTGTAAAGATGTAATGATTAAAATTAATTATCTAGTATAATTTTTAAATTTTAATTTCTTACTCTCTTTCTTAAATATCTTAAATAAGTGTATCTTTTTATATATATATATATATATGGCAAATATCAATCAATAATGTGTTACTTTAAATATTAATAAATAATATATTAGTATTCAAACTCCTTGCCCCTTCCCTTCTATCCATGTCTAAACTTTTGCCACTGGAACATATATATTGGTTTCTTTTTCTTTATGCTTTATCTATTGTGTTTTATCAATTGTTTTTGTCGTATCTTGCTCCTTTTTTATTCATCAACTTTTTGGATGCAGGATTTTTTTAAAAGTGTCTGTACAGTTACCTGACAAAAAGTGTCTTCATAATATTGCTAGCGGCTTGAAATTGTGCCGACACCATTTCTGATTCTACCATCATAGAATTCTGCAGTTTCAAGGTGAATAGCAATGGAAGCTAAAGCGGTTAAAGGCTTCCAATTTTCCACGAAACTTGAGAGAACAGGGCCAAATGGCTGTGTTAAAATGTTTGGTGGATTTAGAAAACAACTTTTTGTTTCGTTTAAGTTGCAGCCTATTGGACCTTCGAACAGGATACAGGGAAAGACAACATCTTTGGTGGTTGCATGTTCGCAAAACAATATTCCAGGTTGCTGTAAAAACTATTCATAGTTTGACAATCCCGCGACCAATGATTTTTTTATTTTCCATTTATTTTTTCTCACTTTAGCTTCTATACCTATGTACATATCTGATACTTATGTATTCTTGTCTGTCTTTATGAAAATAGTATCATAATTATAAAACCTGATTTGTGTCAATCTATCCAAATCAATATTTAGAGTTTGATTGTTTACAGAAAGGAACGCAATAATTTGAAATAGTTGTCTTGCAATTTGCAAACCAAAATTTGTGTAGCTACTGATTACGGGAATAAGGTGCTATTATTGTAAATTGTCAACGAATTAGGATGAAAGAACTTCTGATTCATGACAACCGTATGGAAATTGCTAAACTGTCTTGTAAGGTACCTTTCCATTAGTTTTCTTTTATTCCACCCCCCGAATTATTTGCAAAAAAAGTCAAATGAAGTTTCATAGCACTATTAAAGTTAGTTGAATGTTGTTCCAATTTAACAAGTAAAGGAAGTCCTTTTTTTTTTTTAATTTATAGGAAAATATTTTGAAATAATCAGACACAGTTTATTTGAGGATAGATATGGTGGGTTATTTATTATCTATATCGAAAATCATTACATGGCTTATTAAAAAAGGTAGTATTCTTGCCAATTGGATTCTGTTTCTATCAAGGTGAGCTAGACGTGGTTACATCACTTAATATTGAGCTTCCTTTAGTTTCAGTCACAATTAGCTCTATTGATTAATTGGAAAACTTAACTTCATATATCTTTTAAGGAAATACATGTTTTTGACCAAATGTACTGTATATTTATATAAATATGCTTAGTTGAGATGTGATTAGTTCATGATTGTGTAACAAGTGCTGCCTATTTTGGGTCTTAGCATAATTTTTCAAATGTCACTCTTGTAGCTTCAACCTTGGAATCTGGATGCTTTCATTCTCCTGTTGATTTTGAAGGTATAGCACTATGCTCTTTGTCACTTTTAATTGATTTAAGCCTTTTAATACAGTGATGCTGTAACTTTCTAGACATGGTAATCTGAGCTCAGTTGTTGCTGGAATGCTCGTCTGAGCTTCTAGGTGTCATTATCTTACTTAAATCAATAAAATTGCAGAGTAAATCGCAAGAGATCAAGCCGTATTTAAATGGACGCTGTATATATCTTGTTGGTCAGTCTCTTGGTAGAAGTCCCTTTGCTTACATACGTTGCAAATATATTTACTTTGGTTATTCAAAATATTATGAATTTAACATGCAGGAATGATGGGCTCTGGAAAGACAACTGTTGGGAAAGATACTGTCACAAGTGCTTTCTTATTCGCTTTTTGATAGGTTAGTGCTTAGTGTGGTAATTGCCCTTCCTGTCTTCTCTTCAAAATGAAAAAGTAGAGTATTGAGGGTAAATGAAGCATGCAACTTTTGATTACCCAATAGACTAGCACAATAGAGAAAGAATTTCAATTGATGATTGTAGCGAATTGATGTCATCTGACTTTAAGAATATGAAACAAATGTATTGTTGTATTGTATCAAAAGATAAAGTCGGGTCTTAGGTATCGATTTCTTACGCATGTTTTTGCATATCACAATAGACGTATTGTATTCCATAAACATTGAAGTTACTGCAACATTTTGTGCATTTTCTTATTTGCACTAATGGGAGTAGTGATGCATTGGTGGAAGAGGAGGTGGATGGAACATCTGTAGCTGATATATTCAAGCTCTATGGAGAGCCTTACTTCCGTAATAAGGAGGTCAGCTAAAAAAATTTAACGTTTCCTGCTTATGTGTTCCTCACTTACTCTGGAAAATTTTTGTCAAGGTCTTTGAATTCTCAGGTTTTTCTGTGTCTTCTATCCTTTGCAATCCTCTCATTTGTTCTATTCATATTTAATCTGCGGAGAATGTGTGGCATTTATAAAGTAAACTGCAACAAGGAAATGGGAAGTAAAATATTCTAAAGTACCAATTAGTGATACCACAATTAGCAACTTGGGCTGTTACCCTGGTGCATTTGTGGCTGTCAGCAATGCCACAATAGATTGTGAGTGCTAACCTAACACAGCCTGCGCGGGGAACATATATATTTACTCTTTAAGTTCTACAGTTAATTTGTTCTCACATTAAGTGCATAATTGCTTAATGCACCAATTTGATTGATAACATTGGCTGATAAATAATAAAAAAAAAAGTTCGGTTCATATCAACCTAAAGTTAAATTTTAGTTACTAGTTAAATAACCGATAATAAGGCTCACAGAATACGATGTTAGATAAAGTAGATGGCTTAGTTTCTAATGATGATATCTGCTAACAGGCCACAGAAGAATCTTCCAATTACTATCATTCTATTTTACAGTAATAAGAACATGAGGGGATATTGTGAATTGTTCTATTTTCCCTACAGATTCAACTATCAGTTTACCACATTTAATGTTCATTTTCCATGCTTATTTCACTGTTGAAGACTGAGGTGTTACGACAGCTGTCAATGATGCATAAACATGTTATTTCTACCGGTGGAGGTGCAGTTGTAAGGCCCATCAATTGGTATAATAATTAACATACCAATGAGAAAAGTTTTACCTCCACTTTTGCCGTTAACTCTTCTCACACTTATACGTGGATTACGGATTAGCAGGAAATATATGCACCAAGGAATTAGTGTTTGGTTAGATGTACCTGTAGAAGCCTTGGCTCAAAGAATAACAGATGTAGGAACTGATTCTCGTCCACTGCTACATTATGAAGCAGGAGATGCATACACAAAGGTAAATAATTTTTCTTCCTTAACAAGAGTACTTTTCTCCTGCAAAATGTAAGACAGTAATTATTAAGAATCTTAAAAAGTAGGAGGAACAATCTTTGACCGGAAATTAGCATCAAAAGTAACTTTTTTCACTTAATAATTTTAGCCTTTGGAATTCACATGCAGACTTTCATGCGTTTGTCTGCCCTTTTTGAAGAAAGAAGTGAAGCATATGCAAACGCCAATACAAGGGTCTCCTTGGAAAGTATGTCTAAATGTTATTTCATTTGTTTAAATAAGAATTGTGATTCTGTCAAGAACCTTCCGGAATACAACAGATATGGCAACAAAACAGGGTCGAAGAGATGTATCAGATTTATCTCCAACTGCTATTGCAATAGAGGTTTGTTCCGGACTTCATTTATTTGCTCTTTACCAAACTAACTATCCCGAGATCTTATCTACATTTCTACATCACTGATACTTATCTAATATGTGCCAACGTATTTCTCAGGCACTGGAACAAATCAGAGGCTTTCTTATAGGTGAAGATGACTTTTAAGCACTTGCTGGCACAATCTTCGACATAAGCATGTTTTAAATGTGCATATTTTTCTCTTCAAAGTATAACTATAGCAAGCTGTATCTTTTTGGTTGGAAAATAAATTATGCATGCATCATCAAGACGCGCATATATCTTATTGTTCTTTCTTGTATGTCTATGAGTAGATGCGCTGTTTTTAATTGGGTGAATTATCAACGTAGTACTTGAAATTATTAGAGTTTACTCTTTTATGATTTCTTTACTTTCTAATTATGTTTTTAAAACGGTACTAGTGATCAAACTAGGAAAAGTACTAGTTCATGATTTAAGATTCATTGGTTTAATAATTATTGAACCAATTATTAGACCGGTCTTAATAAAATAGTATTTTTTTATTATTAATATACTATAACAATTAACTATGTTTTTAAAACGGTACTAGTGATCGAACTAGAAAAAGTACTAGTTCATGATTTAGGGTTTATTGGTTTAACAATTATTGAACCAATTATTAGATCGGTCTTAATAAAATAGTATTTTTTTATTATTAATATACTATAACAATTAAAATTATAAAAGAAAAATATATATTAAGATATAATTATAAAAGAAAAAAGTAATTTTATTAAATACACTTTTATATTTCTAAGTTAATCCTCATTTTCATTATTTTTTAGTTAAAAGGGGTTGACTTAAGAAAATAAGGGGTGTATTTAACTTAAATTTAAAATTTTAGGAAAAAAAGAACTAATTCAACTGGTTGAACCATTGGTTTTCTCTAATTCATGTCTGGTTTTCAGTTTTAAAATCGGTTCTTTACCTAACCGATTTTTAGTAGTAATTAAACCGATTATCAGATCTGTTCACCGATTTTTCGGTCAAACTGACTAGTTTAGTCTAGTTTTTAAAATGTAGCTTTCTACACATATGTAATTACAATTTTATTCCTTTTATTATGTTATTATTGTATTACACTTGATAATGATTTACCTTGCTTTTTCCCCTCAAAGTTGTCATTTCAAACTATCCATTAAACTATCCATTAACAAACTCATTTAGTTTCTGTGCCTTTTGGTTACATGTGACTTATGTTGAGTTACTTAGAATACTTTTGGCATTTTCATATTTTTAGTTATGGTGAATAATATTTTTTTCCATTAACAAACTCATTTAGTTTCTGTGCCTTTTGGTTGACAGCTTTTAAATTATAAAAACAAAACTATTTTTAGTTAAGTTTTTAAATTTATAAAAATAATATTATTTTAATTTTCTAAATTTAAAACATGGTTGTCGATGACAGGTTGTCGAAAATGAATATCAGTGTTATTGGCAGAAGAGGTGGCCAATGACTTGTAGTTAGAGATTACGGTTGGTAATCAATGGTTGAAGGTTAGAGGTGGTGACAGTGACAGACATTTGGAAGTGATATGTAGTGACTAGAGATCGAAAGTAATAGTAAATAATCAACGTCGGAAGTAACAACTAATGATTATCGATCAGATCTGACAAAAATAACTAAGATGACAACTAATGATTATATGTGACAAAAATAACTATCAATCATAAGTGATAATGAGTGACTTATAGTTAAAAATAGTAGTTGATAACCAACCTTGAAAGATGAGAAATGATAACTAAAAAAAGTCACATGATATTGTTATCCAGCTTCTCTACTAATCACTAAATAATAACCATAAGTATAAAAGAAAAAAAACCACCTCTCTCAGAACAACAGAATGAAACAAGTAACTCGCCTAAAGGGTTTTGTGACTTTCGTCTTCAAATCCAGCACCGCTCCTTCAAATCGAGAATGTATATTTCTCTTCATCTCAAATCGTAGTTTATCATCAAGTTACGTCTTCGCCTTTCTTACTAAACCCAATCTCTTCTTCTTCATCTAGCCAAGGGTTTCGCAACCTCCGTGAATCCTTCCACCTTTGTGTAGAGGTATAGTCATCATCACTTGAATATTGGTTCCTCTTATATTTTTCTCTTTTACTAGTTTTATTTTCCCTTTCTTTCGCACCCTTGATTTGTTTGCTCTTATTTTATTTTTTCCCATTTTCTTTGTTTCTTGGTGAACAATGGGTGGGCGATGAAGAAAGTCGAGAATAACTTCCAGAGCACGATTAAGAAGGCATGAACCCAAACTCTTCATTTCTCCAAAGGGTTTAGCACACCTTTGTGAATCCTTTCATCGACCTTTAAAGGTATGGTTGTAGTCCTTTGATAATTTGTTCTTTCTATATTTTCCATGATTTTATTCATTTTACTTTTTCCCCTTCTTTTAGATTGTTCATTGTTTTCCTTCTTTGTTTTTTTTTTTTTTTCCGTTTTTCTTTGTTTCTTGCTAACATTGTTGCAAATAAATTTATTCCAACCACTTTTAGACTTGGTAAGTTGGTATCAAATATTCTCCGAGTTAGTTACTCGACAAATCTTACGTGGAATACAATGTGAAATCTAACAAATTTGGCTGGTGTCTCTATCCATTTCTCATTTTCTTCTTATAAAGTGATAAACACATTCTTATATGTTATCCTTATCTCACACCACCTATACAAAACTTTGGATCTCCTATGCTCGAAATATTACATTACAAAAGTGAGAACAATATATGATTATATGTAATGTGAATGGGGCCATAATGAATTTAACTATATATTGTTTTGTGTTTGTGTGGTCCCCAAATGAGACCAGCCACATGCAGTTTGGGACCTCAGGGACATGTTCTCCTGTGTCAATAAATTGTGAGACAATTATTTATGTTACCAAATCCTCTAATCCAAAGGTGAAATTGTGTGAAGGATACTCTCGAAGTGTGATAATGGTGTGAAGGATCTATTATTATGGATTCCCTGTTACTTCGTATTAATATTTAACCTATAGAACATATATAAATCACGTTCAAACATGTTAATTGTCATATTATTGCAAGAAAAATATCACTTTCAAAATATTTAATCTTAGTTATGATTAATATTTTTTAGTCTAATTATTGTCTCTAGTTAGCCTTGTCTCTGATTTATGCTTGTGTTTTTAAACCAATAAAAAAGGTATAATAATGTCACAATGATCCGTGGCTACTTGATTTGTCTACTTTTTATCAAATTTTATTTTCTTTGCTTATTTTACTTAATTCATTGCTCCTTTAACCATGTGGGTGGCTTTGAGTTTAGCTTTAAGAAACTAAATTACTTACCCTTAATTTAATTTCAATCAGTGAACTACTATGTTTGTACTTTCAATTATGGCTTCTTCTACAACCCTTCCTTCTTCTAGGACTTCTACTTTATAGATTTCTTATTGCATGTTCTATGACTTTAGATGTCATATTCTTCAATTTGTCATAAACTAAATTAACTATAATTCTTCTATTAGTAGTTATTCTATTTTATAAACTTGAGGGTTAACAATATTTTAGTCTCTACACCTTTTCAAAATATAGTATTTATTCTCTAATTTTAGTTTGACTAGTTAATATCCCTATACCTTTTTAAAATCTTACTTTTAGTTCCTGAAATTTTAGTTTGACCTGTCAAGACCCCTAAACTTTTTAAAAATTTGATTTTTAGATGTTAGTTTTTATATCAACTTTAAGTCTTTGATTGAATTTTTAAAAGGTTTAGGGGCTAAAATTGATTTTAAAAGGTTTAGAGACTTTGACCGGTCCAAATTTTGTTTAGGTACTAAAAATCATCATTTTAAAAAGTGTAGAGATCTTAACTAGTTAAACTAAAGTTTAGTGACTAAAAACCCAAAATTTTGAAAAATTGAGTGACTAAAACCTTAGTTAACCCATTCTAATTTTTATCCCAACTTGTACATTTTTAATTGTTTGTGACTTTGTGCTTACATTTTCGTTTGAGTTGCCTACTTATCCTTAATACTTGTGTGAAACAACAACTACCTCTTCTTTTTCATTAAAGGCATTAAATATTCAATGTGGCAATCTTTCAACAAGTGATGATAAAGTATTTAAAATTCTAAATCATTAGTTTAGTTTTTAAAATTATAATAAATGATTAAATTAGTCCTAGAATAAATGAAGCGGCAAATGATCTTTCAAATTGTATATTAATTTATTTTTCAAAATTGTAATGATCGGTTAAAATTTGTAAATTATTTTTTTCGCAGGTTTGGCCTTAAATTTATATTTTAACATTTTGTGCATTTAAAGCTAAATTCTATCTTTAGAAAATAGTTATATATAACATTAATGCATTGTTAATTACACTTTTAATTGTATTTGCATGAAAAGTATTCAAAGTTAAGTTGATAAAATAATTTATGTGAAGTAAATTAGGTAGACCCATGTTCAATTTTCTACGTGGTAGAGACTAATGGAAGACCATTGAATGAGACTAATAGAAGTAGGAAAGTCCAAAATCGAACCAACCTAAATTAAAAACAAAAAATGAAGTTGCAATTGAAAACCATAAAAATCTGCTTTAGTTTGAGATATTTTGGTTTTTATAATTTTCAAACCGCACGGTTTGGTTTAGTTTGCAATTTGAGATGTTGAAACTGTACCAAACCAAACTAAATCTCATCCTTAGTTATTTTAACAAATTTCTAAGAAGAAATATCCTATTAAAATAAGTTTATAAGATTTTAACTTAATCTTTAATTAAGATTTTTAATTAATATGAATTAGTTTATAAATAAATATTTTAGTAAAACTATTTTATTTAATTTCATTGGATACAAAGTTAACGACAACTAATTGATTGTTTGTATTAAAATGTATACTCTTCATTTTATTTAACTACAACCACTAAAATGTAATGCTTAAATGAATTGATTATTTATACTTTAAACTTTAATAGTTGTTATTTTTATATAATTCTGTTGGAGTGATTAAGCTTCTATATAATTTTGGAAATAAATTTTATCAATGTATTTTTTAAGACTGATTTGGTTTGGTTTTAAGATTTTATCTTGTCAAAATCAACTATTGGAGAAAAAGAGTTGTTCTGCATGTGAAGATCTTGTTCTTTTAAAAGAATAAACAAGATCAGTCAAATATTAAAAAAAATTATTTTTTAATGTCTCTTCAACTTTAATATTTAAGAACAAGTATTGTGGGACCATAAAAAATGTTTTAAGATTACAAAATGTGATATTCTATTGGAGTAAAACATAGAATATATTTTTAAATTATGAGTCTACAAAAATGAATTAAGATTTAAAAATCTGGTCTTCTACAGTAAATGCTCTTCATGAAAGAGCTCAATTTTTTTTATCAACTGTTATTGATATGAAGTATTTATTAGATTTATTAATTAATCTTTACTAAAAAACTTAAATAACTACATTTGGTGAAATTTTTCTTTCAATTATATTTTTTTATAACCAATATTCGAATTGAAACTTTATTTAAGAAAACCAAATTAGATACTGTTCGGACTAATAAGTTCAATACTTATAATGTTTAAATATAGGACATGAATGTTAAATGTACAAGGGTAAAAGGTATATTGTTAATAACTTTAATTTTACTGATGGTTAATAATAAAAATTTTAAACCGCAAACCAAATAAAACTGTAAAAGATTGATTTGGTTTGATTAAGATTTTATAATTAATTTAAATCAAATCAAATTGTATTATATTTATTTTTATAATTTAATTTGAATTAGTTTTAAATTAAAAATTGCACCAAACCGCGTGTATATACCCCTAGATGGAAGACTATTTACTTACACTAGTATCTGAACCTTTTATATGTTTAATTATTATTTTATTTATTAACCATTTTAGACTTAAACAGTCTTAATTAAATAAAAATTATGATGACAAATAATTAGAAAAAGAGAAATTAAGTATTAAAGATAATTTTAAAAAGTATATTTAGAATATATTTATCGTTGTTAATTAATTTTATAATATTAATAATTAGATAATTAAATATTATAAATAAAACAAAATAGAACAATTTTTTATTAAAATTTAAGATCAGCCCACCCTACGTTTTAATAGACCTAGTTGAATGGACCCTTCTAGTTTCTATTGCCACCTGAATTAACGGCTTTTGCCACCACCTTTTTTTAAGAGAATTTCTCTACGCTTTTCCGAAAATTTTCTTGCACTCTATTTGACATATGCTTTGTTTATTTGACAATAATTTTATAAAAATTTTTTAAAATTTATTTGATTAATGTGTTTTTAAAACAATTTTTTAAAATAATTATAGTTTTTTAATTTTTAAAAAATAAAAAAATAATTATAAGTAATTTTTTTTTTAGTTTTTTATTTTTGTTTTGAAAATTTATAAAAAAAATGTTACTTTTTACTTTTTATTAATGATATTTTTGTGATGAATATGTTTTTTTATTTTCGTATTTTTAAACATGTTTTTAAATAATATTTATTAAATAAATTTTTTTCTTTTTTTAAAAACAGTTATTGAAAACTATTTTTAAAAATTCATTTAAAAAACTAAAAAAAAAACACAAAAACCAAACAAGAGGTAGAACAAGATGTGCAGGAGAAATGCTCCTTTTTGAATCGTAATATAAATTTCAGATCCACGTCCACTTTTGTAATAGGCTAATTTGGCAAGGCCTTATTAAACGGTTAATTGTAATTTTTAATTTTTATAATGTTGTGAAAAGGTTTGTATTTTATTTTTTTTCACAGGTTATTTCCTACGTAAGATTTTTAATATGGTTTATGATTTTAATACACATATTCTTACGTGGCAACTGTAGAAAATAGACAAACCTTTATTTTATATGTATTCTCTACAAAGTTGGCAACATGTACTAAGAACCATTACAATTTTAAAATAAATAATTATTATATAGTTTAAATTAAAGAAATTAGAAGTCTTTTCATAGTTAGGTTTCAACAATACAATGTTGACACGTCGAACGTGTCACACATAAATAAAATAAATAGCAAATTAAGCAATATTTTCTCATTTTATTAAAATTATACATAATTTTTTTTTCTTATACTACGTTTTAAATTTAAAAACGTTATACTAAAACTTTTTTAAACCTTTTATTAGTTAGTACACCTCCTTTCAAGAAGTGTGTGTGAAAATAATTATTAAAGAAGGGGTGTAGTGAAGGTGTTGTTGTAATTTAGTATATAATAATGGTTAATTTGTCATTTAACAATTAAATAATAATTTCAATTTATCAATAAAAAAATGTTTCAACCTATTGTGATTGGTATTATTATTATCTCACTTATAGATCATTAAATAAAAAAATCTTAAAAAAAAACTAAATTAAAAAGATCAAAATTAAAAATAAACCTTTTTTTTTTGGATAAAAATATTGTGAAACAATTATTTGAGACTAAATATTGTGGATCATTAATCAATATTGAAAATCATTGCATGCTTATTAAAAAGGGCAATGCTCTTACCACCACCTAAATCCTTGTCTGTTTCTATGAAGGTGAGCTAGAGATACTTAATTTAAGCTGCGAACCATCATATGTAGTTTCAGTGTTTCAGTCAACAATTACCCCAATTGGAAAACCTGATATATCTTTTAAGTGAAGGCATGTGGTTAACCAAATTTAATCAATACTTGGATGAGATGTAGCTTGCTGAATATTGTAGCAAGCGCTTCCTATTTTGTGTTAACGTAAATTTTCAAATGTTATGCAATTTAGACACTAGAATCTAAAATCTTCCATGCTCCTCCTATTCATGGAATGTTGATTTTGAAGGTATAGCTCGATGTTCTTTGTCACTATTAATTGCTTTATGTGTTTTTGTGTAGATGCTGAACAAATTTATATATTCAACGTGAAAGCAACAGGTCAATTGCTTTAGTTCAATAAGGGCGTTAACAAAATTAATTTTAAAAAAATTGATGTCCCATATTAACTTGTAGTATAACATCCTGTGTAAAAAGACTAATTCGAATTAAACTGGTTTCAAATGGAACCGAACTGATTTAAGTCAAACCATTTTAATAAAACATAATTGAATTGTTTTTTTAAAAGTCAAATAAGTTTGATCCGAACTGGTTTGAAAATTAATTGGGTGCCTTATTTTTTTCTACTTTAATAATAGAACCTGTCTACCTGAAATCAATCTTAGTCATGAACGCTACGTGAAGCAGTTCTGCATCAACCATGAAGCATTGAAGCTAGGACACTTACCACAACTGAAGCTACTAAATGTGAAGCCATTAGATAAACATCAAGGTAACATCCACTTAAATAAACATAGCGTTTTTTCAATTTACAAACGAACAACATTGAAACTAGGATGGTTTTGTCTTTATGTTTTATGGATGACAACTTCTTACTTTCATATCTCTATGATAGTGTAGCAGCTGTGATGGTTAAAGTGTTTTATCATGTGGCAAATCAACAGTAATCATTTTCCTAAAATTAGGGACACAAAATTCTATGGTCATGGTAGTATAAAAATCTCTAAAATCAGTTAAAAACACTGCCTTAGTTTTTCTATACTGATGTGGCCGTGTCCACAAAGTTGTGCTACATGCAGTGCCTAAAAAAAATCAGTTTGAAACTAGTTTAAAATCAATTCAACTCAGAATTGTTTTGAACCAGTTCAGAATCGATTTTTTAAAAATAGTTCAGTTGCGAACTAGTTCTTTAAAATAATTCGATTTTTTAGTTTAAGAACCGAATTGTTTCAACAATTTGGTTCAGTTCAATTATTTTTTTTCAAATCGGTTTTTGCACACGCCTACATCCACCTTATGCACAATCTCATGAAATGTGCCAAGGCTGTTACAGTGAAGGCGCTCACGAAACATGTAGGTAGTTTGGTAGGATCTTTAATGTTCCTGTGTATAGTGGTGGAGTAGCTGCAAAATTTGTCATTCTTTTCTTGAACACAGAAAGACGGGTTCCATCCCCTCAAGTCTCCATCATACCAAGCAAACACAAATTAAAAAAAATAAATAAATCAATCCCTAAACCCTATTAATTCTAATTTTAGAAGTGTACCCTTCGCCTCGAACTCATGTCATGATCGCAATATTAAACGCACATCAGCATACATCCCAACACCCAATGTCCATCTCGGCATCATGACTACCTCGTCAGAAGCCCAAACCCATCTTAAAAAAGGTAACTAAGGGCAAAATCCCTAAAAAAACAAGTCTAAAAGGATAGTTAAGCCTCACCTCCAGATACACTGTTCAATTAATTCACTCTTTCACTTTGATTACACACTTATTTGGGCGTCAAAATCCTTTTTTAAGGTACCTACTTGTCATCCCCAGAACCTCTAGTGCCCAAGACCCAAGAGACTACAAGTTATACCAAACTCCAATAAGAATAATAAGAGTCGTATATAGGGACATAAAAACTCCTACGTCCCTGACAATATATAGTACAAACCAGGAGTGACACATCCGATCTTCCATGAAAGTCCAATTGCATGATCTTCAGAATCAACCATCCAGGGAGAGAAATAACAAAGACGAACACCACCAACGAAACAACTCAGCCCAAAATGCCCAGAACAACGAAACCAAGCATCACCATCTAAAGAATTCAGTGCGAGGCACGCACTATGAATAAAACCTCTCGGAATGATCGCACAACAATTCGCTAGTAAACAATAGACAACAAACAATTACACACTAGCTAACTAGGTATTCCAATAGCTCGGCACAACTCCATAAGATCGGATACGTCCTATGCAAAGCCCAAACTTAGCGTTGGGATCATGAAAGAGTCACCTTGAGAGTGACTTGTAATATCCAGGACAACA